>JAULSU010000004.1:4900274-5512808 GCA_030512335.1 Immersiella caudata | reverse complement strand
CAAAGGAGCGACTGGATGCGTTGATTGCTGAGGTCCGCGCTGAGATGAAGGATACAAGTATTCACGCGTATTGGCCAATGTGAGTAGCAGATTCCTGGACTTGCACTACTACCCCTGGCTGATGCAATGATAGATATGTCACGTATGGCCAGAAGCCAAACATATGAGATCACGCTCTGGAAAAGACCCTCGTCATGTATGTTTTGAAGGGCCGTCACAATGTTGGAGCAGCGCTTTCTGCAATACCAATAGGGCATCTTCTGAAGTTAAAACCCCCCCTATCAACCTACATAGCGTCTCTGTCGCAACCTGGGTCTACATCTACTACACTCTGCTATTCCTCCGAAGTACGCCCTATCACACAAACCTCATCAATTCCCCCTTCCCCAACTCGACTCTGTGAACATACACTTCGTTCAAGGGGGAACCCTGTTGTATCATAACAGCCCCGAAGGGCAAGGGGAACTTGAGAATCATATCCACGCTTCTCTGAGGACATTGGCCATTGCTCTTGGCCACCCTCGTCATCTGTTCCGTAGCCTCATAGAGGGAAAGAGTCCCTTCTCTGTACTGAGACTGTACGTCTAGCCTTTCCTCGTCCTTCATCGATCCAAGGACAACCAAATCGTCGACCCGGACGATCTGATTACCACAGTAGAAGTTTGACAATGACGTTCCATCTTCGAACTGCCTCTGTAACAGGCGTATTGCCCAGTGCAAGTGGCAGATACTCTAACGATGGTGTCGTCGGCTCTAGCTACATTCTTTCCCCGGTGTACCTTTCCCGTGCGGTATTTGGTCTTCGAGGAAGAGGTGGAGAGGTCCTCCCACAAGTATCCATTAGTGAATTATGTGGTAAGATCCAAAGTAAAGGACGAAGGACTCTACGTTGGTGGTTAAGGGGTCCCAAAAGGGGCTAAAAATGGAGCTTAATACATCAAATATATCTGTAGTAGCCATTCAACCATAGCTCTACAACAATACCTCTACAACAATACCTCTACCCGTTAAGCCTTCAAGATGATCCCTCTTCTGGCTAGCCAGAGTTCCGCCGGTTAACACAAATCTCCCGAGCTCCCCCTTTGCTAACTCAACTTTGTGAATATACATCTCGTTGAGACTGGGTCTTTTCTGGACCATAATTGCCCCAAATGAAAGTGAAAACTTCAACACTGTGGCAATATCCCTTTGCGATATTGCCCCAAGACTTTTCGCGACAGCAGTCAACTGCTTCGTTGCCTCCTCTTTCGGCAGCGATCCGGCCATGAACTGCGCCTGTATCTGGCGCCTTTCGTCTTCTTTTAGCGCCCCTTTGACGATGGTGTCGTCAACATGAGCGACTTGGGTTCCCCGGTGAAGCCTCTCCGTGTTGTACTTGTGCTTTATTGCAAAAGACATGGAGGCTAGGCCGAGGGATATCGAGGCGACGCCATCACCAACGAGACCCTTTTCGTCGTCGCTGTGCCAGTTCATCCCATGACCGGGGTAGTTCCCGATCAGGAGTGCTCCGTTGAACCGGGGCGAGTCATCTATGTCGGGGCCTGTGTTGCTGCCGGTCTTCGCAGCGGTAGCGGTGAGGGCGGCTCGTACGTTGTCTTCGAGATGCTGAAGGACTTCCGGGGGTGTTGCGTCCATGGTATCGTTCGGCATCTTCATGCGTGCCGTGTGTGGCACGCCGAAGTTCCGGCCAGACCACGCTGTGAGAGTCTTTCCCTACTCACAAGCACCGAGACTGCTTCGGGTAGATGCTCTGATGAAATCAAGAGACGGCTTTTGTGAGTTGTTGCTCTGTTTGGGTTCCCACAGAGAGCAAAAGTACGGTCTGAGCTCAGTGACGATAACATCCCACTTGGGGAAGCCCACCATGACGATGTTGTCGTGTCCGAGGTCGAAACGTTGGAAGATATATTTAGGGATGTTGATTCTCGTCTGCTCAACAAACTCCTTTGCCAACTTGGATGTGACGTTTGATGCTGGTATCGAACAAGGTCCCGTCCTCTGCCTGGTGACCTCGGAGGCCCGTGAACTGACTACCAAGAAGGTCGGTGATATCGAGTTGCGGGATCGGCACATGAGAGAGATGATTACATTTCCTGCACTTCGAATAACGTGCGTTATAAGCGAGCGGCGCATATAAGCGAGCGGCGCACTTCCCCCAACCTCATAGCAAGTATCTACAATTATTCCACCACAACACTAGGAAATAACAATAACTGAATTAGAAATGGATGAATCAGACGATTCTGCAGCCTCCTTGCAGGTGCGCGCATTATGGCCAGGCTTACCGCACACGCCACAACACCGAATCTTCGTACGAGACCCCCCTGTACTACTACCACTTTGGCGTGTTTCCTGAGCTAACTGCTCGCCTACAGCCTTTTGATCCAGTAAATCCTGTGCCTCTTGTACAGTAAGTGACCCTCTAAGCCGTACACGTGTTTTTTTAGCCCTCCGTCGCTTACTAAGCCCCTCATTGGCCTTTTGTAGTGCGGAGACCTCTGTACGGAGAAGAGCCACCTCGTGTATCACAGCTATTATACCTTTGGCTAATCGATCTACAGCTATTAGTATAAAGGTTAGAGAGCTGCCCTAATAGTTCGAAATTCGATTTTTAATAAATGCTAACTGTAAGGTAGCCTCTCGGGGGTTATGTGGCGTTTAGGAGGTCTAAGGTAGTGGTGTGGCTTAGCCTAAAGTTAGGGGTGTTAGGGTTCGAATACGTATATCTAGCTTTGATATTACTCTGTCTGGGTTATACGGTACAAGGCCAGCTCCGGTAAAGCCCCCCTGGATATTCTTTTCCGTAATTAAAGTAAAAAACGCTTCTTTAAACAAACAGAGAAATTCTAGCTTGCTGATGTGAGTGATACTTTATCCGTATTAACTGCTTAATCTAATGGCCGTACGCCTTCTTTAGCGGCCTAAAATAACTAATATCTAAAGGCTAAAGTAGGTGTAAGGCATGCGGAGGTATATAAAGTGTAATAATGTTATATACCTGGTAATAAGCCTCAAATTCTTCGGAGTGGTGGCTCTCGTGGCCGTTAAGGATCAGAAGCCGATATTTACCCTTTATACGAGCTAATGTGTGTAAATCGAAATGCTAAATCTAATCCATGCCTTTCTCATTTGTAATCCAGCTATTATCGGTTATTACAATACGCCAGGTGGCCGGAAGGTTACATTCTTAATACCAATTGGCAAGATGGTATTGCGCAGCCAAGATGATAAATGGTGGGATAGCCCAGCCCTGAGAATTCACCCCTTAGATAACCGTAGCCCACTCTTAATTACCAGGCTGGGCTTGTTTAACCCTACCACGGCCATCTGAGGTAGTAACTACTATAGTGGGCGTGATAATACCCATTATAAAGCCAGTCTCGTCGAAATTATACACATCTTTAAGGATGCCGTATTTAGCCTTTATATTATGCACGAGGGCAAACCACTTGCTAATAACCTTTGGATCTTCGTATTTAGCCCTTTAGTAGTCGTATTTACGTGTAAAACGCGTCTGGAGCTTTGGCTGGTGTTTGACGAAGTTGTAAGCCCAGAGCTTACCGACAGGGGGCGTGTCGTGTTTGCGTAACAGTCGGTTAGCCATATCTTCCACGTAACGAAGCCGAGGGTGGAATACGCGTGTAGATAGCTTGATTATGTACTGAAAAATCGTACTTTCTTTTAAATCCGTAAGCTTGCGTGAGTTGGCTGAAATATCGCGTCGTGTAGGTCTACCGTGAAGCCGTTGCCGGAGTGTTGTTTCTGGGACATCATATGCCTCAGCTGCCTTTCGCTGACTAAGCTTTGGATTCTTCTGAATAGCTTGGATGGCTAAAAGAAGCCTCGCTTCGTTTAAATCGCTTGCCATGGTTTTTGGTGGTGGAATGTGGTAAATAATCAGGGGTAACGCGTCGCGTTGAAAAGTGCGCCGCTCGCTTATATGCGCCGCTCGCTTATAACGCACGTTAGGCCCAATAATTTCTCTGATTGAAGGCTTGACAAATTGAGCAGAGATATGCCTGCCAGCACGGTTTTGTAACCATAGATGCGGCGTTTATGTTGTCTCTGGTCAGTTGACCAAGCTCGAACTTTTTTAGCTGTGTGGGCGCCTGGGGCAAATACAGTGGTGACCCTCAGCGCATTGCTCCTTTGACACCCTGGCTGAGATGTAGTTCGGGCAATAGCCTGAGCTGTCTTGCAAGTCCGCCGTTCTGCTTGAGCTGTCGGAAGAAGGACATTCAGGACGGCCACAGAGCGCATTACCGAGATACCGTACAACCAGTGAGCGTCGACAGTCTGTGCATCCTTCCTCACGGCTTATATGCGTTGTGGTGTGAGGATCGGCGCGTAATGGTTGGTGAAATCAGGGCGGTCTGGTCTTTGTAGACAATGACGCCGACGTGCCTCTTCTCCAGTAGGGTCTTTTGGGCATATCGGAGACGCGTTTTAAAGTCAGTTGCTCTGCCAGTTTCTGCTCGAGCCAGCCTTGTGATTATGGTTCTCTCGTCTAGGAATTCCCCTCTGCATCCATATCGGGTACCAATTCGCAAGCTAGTTATGACTTTTTCTACAGGGTGGTGTGTGATTCCACCCTGCGTTTGTCTCCACCGCCAGCGCTCACGCTCCGACAAGGGCCGATATTCAATGAAATGAAGCGTCCGTTGCCGTCAAGTTCTCGACGTTGTTCGAGTTCCCAGGTGCTTGAAGGAAGAAATTTTCAGGGACCTGCCTTTCTTCAAGGTGAGCGCTGAAATATTCTGGACTACACCCCCTGCTCGGCGGTCCAACTTCGGATGACAACTTAAAGATAGTTGTGCATCGGCGTGGGTCTAAATTCAATTACAAGCGATAGTGGTGGGGCACCTCATTTCTACATCAACAAGTCAAGCCCAAGTTGAAAAATTCAAGTGATCAAAGAGAGATATGCCCTCTAGAGATAAATCGAGGTGGGAACTGACAAAGTCATCCAAGCAGGCACGCAGCCAAATCACCTCCTCGCCCCTTGTGTAGAGCTCCCAGCAATAGAAAGCCTTTCCACGACGTAACGATCCTCTGGCCAGCCGGGCTATGATCGTCTGGCGATTCAAGAACTCCCCGTCGCAGCCATATTTCCTTCCAATACAAAGTCCTGAGATGACTTTGTGCACAGGGTGGTGGGTTACGCCACCACCACTGGGGACACACTGTGAGTTGATGAAGGCTTGACGCTGTCGGAACAAGGTGGCCATTGAACTGGAGTTACCTCAGGCAGAGTTCGTACGATGGCGCCCTGCGGAGGCCACGGAGACGTGCGTTCTGTGTGTTCAAGTCAAGGATGACATTTTCTAGGTTTAGGTTGCTCCTCACTCCGTCCCGTTCCTTCCCAGGCAGGCTACCTTCTTGGTGGATGGTGAATTGATGAAGCCAATTGGCTCGGTCCGCCCCCACCCTCCACGCTAGACATTCCTGCCTGAGGCCCCAACGTCCGCAGGAAAGTCAAGAGCTTCAGCTTGACGCGCACGTCAGGAAGCTGCCCCTCTTTTCTTCGGACGCAGTCATTTCACGTGAAGCCAGCGGCACAATGTCACCCGAGCCGGGGCTTCAGCTATTCTTCCGGCCCGAAAAGGAGGATGCCGTGGTAGAGTGCGTCCTCCATCTCATATCTGCCATTTAATTCGAGACAGGATCGGTGCGCAGACTAATTATCGGGGGTGGGCAGTTTGGTCTTCGTGCATGGACTTGGCGGTGGCCACCTCTCAACATGGAGCAAGGGCGACACCTGCTGGCCGCGAGATTTGCTCAAGGATGATATACCGTTGGCCACCATCTATTCTGTACGTCCCTGCTGATGTTGCTCGATTTTGTCCCTGCCGTTCCTCACTCGCGCTTGGTAGTACGAATACGATTCCAAGATCATCAAGCTCGCTGAGTCCACAAGCCGTACCAGTCTTGGCGGCCACGCTCAGAGTCTCCTCAACGAAATTGCCCGGGCAAGGCGGGATGCCGCTGTAGGTGAAGGCTGGGTGCCAGGCTGAAGCACGACTGATAGAACCGCCCTAGAAACACCGGCCTATTATCTTCGTTTGTCATAGCCTTGGCGGCTTTGGTGGTCAAGCAAGTAAGTGTAGCGGTCAAGGGATGGGGGTGACACTGACCCGCGGCCGCAGGCCTTGATACGATCTTCAGAGTACTATCACAACAAGGAACCGCATCACGCAATGCTCGGATCAATCCTCAAGGAGACCCTTGGTGTCATCTTCTTGGGCACTCCCCACCGTGGCAGCATCAAAGCCAGCATCGGCCGCCTTACCGCAAACGCTGGAAAGGTCCTGGGCGCTTCGGATAAGCTACTCAGAGCCTTGGAGTGTGACTCAGACCTCCTCGAACAACAACGGCAATCCTTCGACCTGATCAGACGTTCGCTATACATTGTGTGTTTGCGAGAGGATCTCCCTATGACGGGACTGGGCATGGTGCGTAACATCACTGCGCAGTGCTGAAAGAGCGCGGACCAGCTGATTTCGGAAGCAGATCGTGCCCGAGATTTCTGTGTTCATCGATGGATCGGACGTACTCAAGGAGGCTATCCCTGGTAGTGATCACAGGACTATGGCAAAGTTCGCAGCCCGATCGGAGAAGGGATACACCATCGTCGTTGACTACATCCGGAGCTGTCTTGGGATGAACAACTCGGCTGGTGTATTAGGTCAGTACTTGCCTTTCTCGGGGTTTACATGTGTTTCGCATCATATCATCGTGTCGCCGCTCCTCATATGTTCTGACGTCCCGGTCAACACACAGAGGGGCTCGGCCGTGGTGCGGATGAGTCGGCAGGCGAAAAGGAGAAACTAATCCTCGAAACCAACCTGGCTGTCATGAATATCACCAACCAATGTCTGTAGCGCCCCCAACCTACCTAGATTGGTATGCATGCCGGAATTGAGATGGCTGAACCTTGCGCAGGCATTCTACTCTCTCTATTTTCCCCCGACATCGACCAACGCCATGCCACCATCACCCCGGCACATCGGAGCGTTGTCAATTCTCACAAGAGCACCTTTGACTGGATATTTGCCAAGCCCGGTCCCAGCTTTAGAGACTGGCTCGAGTGCGAAAGCGGCGGTGGGCTGTTCTGGATCAGTGGCAAAGCCGGTTCGGGTAAGTCGACACTCGCCAAGTTTATCGCAAACGATCCGCGCCTGCACAGATTCTTGAATAGGGGTGATGAAGGCCGGGTGCGCCCTTTCCTGCATGCCAAATTCTTCTTTTGGGCCGCCGGGACCGCAACGCAGCGAACCCAGGAGGGGCTCTATCGTACCATCCTCTTCCAGATTCTAAGCAAGTGCCCCGACCTGATCCGCACCGTGTTTCCGGAGACATGGGATCTACTCTTAGAGGCAGCGCTGGAAATGTACCAAGCAGAGACGGTTGCTGACCGGAAGCTGACGAAACGAGAGGATTACAAGCTCACTCAGCACGCTCGGCGCCGGACAGCGTTGTGCATAGACAAGTTGGTGGCCCTTGCGGGCCTCCGTTGGCCGAGCTCTGACCTCCTCAACCGCACCTCAAAACTCTTTTCAGCAGCCGCATCCGACGACAAAGGCGGCCCGTGCATGTTTGTGCTGATCGACGGCCTTGACGAGCTGGTCGGCTCCGAGGAGGATTTCGAAGAGCTCTCTGCGCAGATCATGGCGTGGTCCCGCTTGCCCGGCGTCAAGATCTGCGTCACGAGCAGGCCGTGGACCATCTTCGAGACAACCTTCGGCGGAGCGCAGTCGTTCCGGCTGCAAGACCTCACCTCAGGCGATGTTGCTATGTATGTGTCCGACTCCTTCGGAGAGTCGCCGCTCGTGCGGGTGCTGCAGGCGGCGAACCCGCGTCGCGTCCCGGATCTGCATCAGAGCATTGTCACCAAAGCCGAGGGGGTGTTTTTATGGGTGCGGCTGGTCGTGAGGTCGCTCTTGGCGGGACTGCGCAATGGCGACGAGCTCTCAGTGCTGCAGCAGCGCGTCGACGAGCTCCCGGCGGACCTGGAGCGACTGTACAAGCACATGATGGAGCGCATCCCGCAGCGTTATTGGAGCACTTCGTCGCGCCTCTTCACCGTTGTCCGGCTCATGACCGAGGCTGGATCTACCCCTGAGTGAATTCTGCTGTGGTACGTTGGGGAACGTGAGTACGACCCAACCGAGCTGTGGCGGCAGCCACCCCTGGGCGACGCTGCCAAGATGGCCCGGTGTTACCAGGTGCACCTACGGCTGATGAGCCAGTGCGCCGGCCTACTCGAGGTGCGCGTGGCGACGCAGATGCAGTCCTTCACGGACACCATGACGGGTCCCATGACGGGTCCCACACCGGGGGACGACGAGCCGGACCTGATGCGCCCCAATGACAAGTGGGATTTTTCCATGCAGCAGGACTATTTGCACTCGACTGTGCACTACCTGCACCGAACGACGCGTGACTTTCTGGAGAAGCAGGGGATGCAAGAGATCATCGATGAACGTCTGCGGGGCTCCAAGTTCGATGGCGCCGCGTGGCTCGCCGCCCACAGCCTTATCGCTCTGGGGGAGGCCGACTGGCGCATGCGGGAGGCGGGACTGATAGCTATGGACCTCTATGAAGGAACTGAGGGAGGCATTTCCCCTCAAGGTCACTCTCTTGCGTCTAGCTACGGGGGCTACGGTAGGGAGCGCTGGGGTACCGTTGGGTTTCAGGATAGGGGCAAGCGACGCAACTTTGAGTACTGGCTTTCGAAATGCAAGGACGACAACATCAGGAGAACACTCTTGGATGGCACAGAGCTGATCTGGCACGGCTTCCGGGAGTTCGGTTCCGGAGTGAAGGAGGCGCTGTCTCTCATTGACTCAATTTGATGTTGAGCTGGAATCTCTTTGGCAGCGTGGCTGCTTTGTCAAGCACGTGGCGTCAATGGAATGCGGGAATCTCATTCCAGGCCAGGAACAATCTGATTCAGCATGTACCCCCGTGACATTCCCTTCATGCTAGTTATCGGCAAACCGATCGGTACTGTCCTTCCCGAAGAACCAATCCGTCTCTCAATTCCAGCCGTCCCCCTGTTCGCCAGCTGGGAATCCAGGAGTCTCCCCTTTTGGGATTGAATAGAGATGGCAACAAGGGCTGTCGATCCTCAAACCTTGGCAGAGTCCCAATCGGGGCATGAATCAGAGTCTACAAAGTTTGGCCAACTTCCACTGCTGAGTTGGGAAGTTTCCACTGTCAAGAAAAGTTTTGAGCAATCAACAAAATCAATTGCCAACCAACAAGCCTTGAAGCAATGAAGCTCCTCTCTTCTCTTTCCTTCGCGGCGCCGTTGGCCTCGGCGGCTGTTGCGCCGATTTGGCAGCCCGGAGGGTTCTGCGCCTTCAACCAGTGTATTGGACGCTGTCTCGCTACTGGTCAATGGAGTGGGATGAATGACCCTTGAATCCTTGCAAGGCGGCCTGTGGTGAGTCCTCGCAAATGATCCGGCCAAATCCTTCTCGGTGTGAGCTGACAACGGTGCAGAGAGGCAGTACGCCAATTGCCGTTAAAGAATGTCGGTACCGTCGATTGAAACTCAATGCGGCGAGAGTGAAGTTGGACGACGTGGATGGGAAGTTGAAGAACCAGTCATCTTCTCGTGCAGATGCTACCATTTCGTCCGTGTCATTATGTCCACGGGCATTCAACCAGCCTGACTATCCCAGACGAATCTGGGCACAGGTTCCGAAACTTGACGGCAAACGTGAACCTGTGATTTGGGAACCAGATATTAGCCAAAAATGTACCTACATGAGGCTGACCTGGCGACCCAGAGTGATGAGGGATCACATGACCTAGAACAGGCAATTTTTAAATAGGACTGTGAAACACGGGGGTTGATGATTTTTAGCTAAACCCCGCATTCTTCAACAACAACAACTTAACCCCACTACACAGATCCTGAACGAGCCCAAAGACACCTCAGTCATCACACCATGGCACATGCAGTCAACACCAACCAACCCCACCTAACCGCATCCCCAACCTGCGACATCTGCACGGCAGCATCAGCGCTCATCCGAACCAGCATAAACCCATGGCCGTCCCGATTCCCCCAGAGCATGGCCCGCTACTCTGTGCAGCTAGGAACCGTCCAGGAATTCACCGAAAGCGCCTCGACATGTCCCCTCTGCCGCACCCTGCTCGCACACCTCCAGCTCTTAGCCCGTGACGAAACCCCAAATCAACAAGACCCTTTCGCCGACGACCACTTTGTGGAGCTGCAATACATTCTATTCATGGGTCTCTGGGAACTTGTTGTCGTCCCGGACAAGACAAAAACACCGTTTTCGACCAGGGGGGATTTGGCCAACATGCGCTTTATTCGCCATGCTGATATCCCTGAGCCGTCGGCGTGTGAGAGGGAGGTTGTGGCCTTTGTCCCTTCGCCGGTGGGAGACGACGTTGATGTAGAGTTGGGATTTGGGCCAGGAGCGGACTTTTCGAGGATTCGAAAGTGGGTGGGGTATTGCGATGAGCACCACGGGGGAACGTGTTTTGCGATTGAAGATGTGTGGAAAAGGGTGGATCCGCCGAGTGGCTTATATTTTATTGATGTGGAAGAGGAGTGCATCTCGTGGCAGCCGGGAGACACCAAATACGTGGCGCTGAGCTACGTGTGGGGTAGCGATGTGGAGCCGTTGGTGTTGACCATGGCGAACATCGAGCTGCTATGCCGACCGGCGTCGTTGCAGATATCTTCCGCGCTGGGAAAGCGCCTACCGAGAACACTCCGGGATGCCATGACGGTCACGCGCCAGCTCGGCACGCGCTACCTCTGGGTGGATCGTCTGTGCATTGTGCAGGACGACGCAGTGCACAAGCCGAGCCAGCTGGCAGCCATGGCAGCCGTTTACCGCAACGCATCCATCACCCTCATCGCGGCCAACGGCGACGACACATGCGGGCTGCGTCTCTCCCCGCCCACCGTGAGCATCGTCACCCTCCCCTCCAACCTCTCCCTCCTCCACGACAGCCCCACCCCTCTCCTCACCCTCCCCCCCAAACCGACCCCAAACTCCTACCACCGCCGCGGCTGGACCCTCCAAGAAGAGCTCCTCTCCCCCCGCACCCTCAAAATCACCCCCACCGAAGTCAAATTCCTCTGCCGCCAAACCCGCCTGCGCCACTTCCTCCACGACTCGCTGCAACTCCACCCCAACCGCACCGCCACCGGCATCGAAATCCAACCCTTTAAAAACATCCCCGACATCCGCACCTACGCTCACCTCGCAACAGAGTACACCCGCCGCTTCCTCAGCTACGACTCCGACGCGTCCCACGCCTTTTCCGCCATCGTCGCTGCGTACAGCCGCGCCATCGAAGGCGGGATCCTCCACGGTCTGTCCGAGATTTTATTCGAGGGCGCGCTGCTTTGGGATTCCTCCTCGACCGGCTTGAAAAGGCGGCAGGGCGTCGCGGCGCCGTCGTGGTCATTTTTGGGCTGGCAAGGCGAGGGGTTGGATATGGGCGCGTGGCACCTCTTGTATGGAAGTACCGCACGGTCGAGACCGCATAGCGAGGCTAAGCATGTGTCTTTTCCTTCGCGGGTGCAGATTATTAAGTGTGTTCAGTTTTGGAAGGTTGATAGGGGCACAGGACAGAGAGAGAGGGTGGCGAGCGGGTATGATGGGGAGGAGGCGGCGAGGCAGCGTAGGAAGGATTATGGGGGGTATGAGTGTTGGGTGCCGATTTTGAAGGCGCCGAGGACGGGGGATGAGGGCTTGGTGAGGTGGGCTAAGGAATTGGTGGTTGAGACTTGGATTGCTGAGGTGAGGGTGGGGGGTGGTTTCAACATGGAGAGTGCCTCGTCCGATGCAACTCCAGTTGGCAGGTCGGATGATGATGGGTGCAAGGATATCGCCCTGCTTTCTGGCAGTGGAGAGGTTATTGGCGCCATCAGACCCGGTGGGTATGTGCTGTCACCAGGCACAAAAATCCCCGTCATTCTCCTCTCCATGGGGATTGCTTCGTCGCCGCCCATTGGGTGGGAGATGCCAGAGCTGGATCTGTTTCATGCAGAGTGTCCGCAGCGAAAATTGTGCGCCATGTCATGGTTTTCTTGCGGGGATAAGGTCAAGGAGCACTGTGTACCGTATGAGTTTTGTAATGTCATGTGGGTGGGCTGGCGAGAGGAGGAGGATGGGAAGAAGGTTGCATATCGAGAGGGCCTGGGGAGGGTATCGAGGAAGGCGTGGGATGGCATGAAAAAAGACGAGGTTGAGATCTTACTAGGGTAGATAGATAATTACCAATGCGAGTGTCCAATATCCACACACACACACACACACACACACACACACACACACACACACACACACACACACACACACACACACACACACACACACACACACACACACACAATCCAACCCCCGACTCCAAACTTAAACCTCACTTCCCAACCCTCACCACCAACTTCCCATAACACCTCCCACTCTTCAACTTCTCAAACGCCTCCCTCACCTTCTCAAACTCAAAAACTTCCTCAATCACCACCTCCAACTTCCCCTCCACCACCCACCTCGCCAGCTGCTCCGCATCCTCCCTCCCATTCCTAATCATAAACATCTCAAACGGATTCCTCCCCCCTCCCAACAACCTCGGCCAAAACAACCTCCCCATCGTCAACCCCACCGCCTCCCGACTAAACGTCCCTCCCACCTGCACAAAACTCTTCCCCGGGATCAGAAACTCATCCGCCGCCTTGTACAGCTCCTTCGGCACCATCGCGTTATCCACCACCAGCGAAAACACCTTTCCCTTCTTCTTCAACTCCTCTACGAGCTTTCCCTGCGTGTAATCAATCACCTCGTCTGCGCCTAGTCGTTTGCAGAGTGCCTCCTTGGCCGGTGAGCAAGAAACCGTGACGTGGCATCCTAGTGCTTTGGCGATTTGAATCGCCATCGTACCGCACCCGCCTGCGCCGCCGTTGATGAAGACTTTCTCGCCCTTTCCAGCTTCAACGTGCGGTGCGATGGCCTGGTAGGACGTCAAACCTGCTACTCCAAGGCAGGTTAGCTGGTCGGGTGTTAGTTTGCCGATGAGATCGGAGGGGAGTTTTGTGCAGTTCACTGCGGGCGCGGGGAAGTATTCGGCGAGGGTGCCGTGCTGCTGGGGATCGAGACGGCCGAAGACGATGTCGCCGACGGAGAGGGAGTGGGGTGGGGCTTGGGCGGCGGGGGTGAGGGAGACGATGCGGCCGCAGAAGTCCATGCCGGGGGTGGCGGGGAGGCGGAGGAGGGCGGTGCGGATCGGGGCGGGGATTTCGGGGACTTTGTAGTCTGCGGGGTTGAGGCTGGGGTGTGTTAGAAGTTGATGAGAACGTTTGAGATCAGAGGGCAGGGACGGACCTGACGGAGAGGGATTGGATGAGAACATGGGCGGCGTTGCGGCTTGTCGGGAGGGCAGGGACGGGGAGGTCGCTGCGGAGGGTGAGGTTTTTTTCGAGACCGCCGGCGGCGGTGGAGCAATACCAGCCGCGCATCTTTTCGGGGACTGAGTCGGCCATGGTGTGTGGTGTTGTTTGACGTGGGGGTTGAAATTGTGGTGAGGTTGAGAGAGGTTGGAGGTCCAAAGTGGAGGGGCAGCTTCCCCGATTTTATGGCCCCGTTTGTGATTGCCCAGTTCTAATCATGGTCGCGCGAAGAGATGAGCTCATCGATCGGTCGGGCGCGCCAAGTAAACCCGGCCCGCGCCGATTGCTCGATGCCTCGACTTCTTCATTTCTACCGAGGTTGGAATTGAGCCAACCAAATGCATCTTTGCATGTCCATTTGAACCTTATCATGTGGGTCTTCGGACCCTTTGTGCGACCCTACCAGTGCATAAGCAATTGTGTCGGGGACTTTATGGGACAACAATGGCCCCGTTCCGGACGGTTTGCCTGACATTTTTCTTGGCGCTACCACGCGGCGCCGTTGCCGCAGCCGATGCGACTTCGAGATTGTTACCCGTTTTGTGGCTTGGACGAGGAACGGGGTTCCGCCAACATGTTTGCTCGGCTTTCACACTTCTATAGCAGAATTTAATCACGCGCGCACTCTTTCGCATTCGGAGCTTACATCTCAGCCGCCGCACGGAGCAGGACAGTCTGGGGATATAATCGACGCCATGCACTTGGTGTTGGTGTTCTTCTGGACTTTATATCTTCGAACATCCCAGGTCATAAGACACTCGTCGGATTTGCCTTTAATAGCCTTTCGTTATTTTCTCTGTGCCTCGTCCCGGATTGCCCCCCCTTTTCATACATGCTTGCCCTTCGACGGCTTTCTTGGATGCCCGCTCTCATAGTCGACCACGCAAAACATCATGGGGAGACTGGAGAACAGCATTAACTTGATATAATATAATGCCAGTCGGTCGCACTCGCTATCCTTAATAAATGTCTTTTCGACGTCGAGGACGTCGATTGCGCGGTGGTATACCTGCACCAGAGTCGCGACCGTGATCCGTGGGTCGACGAGTTCTTATATCGAATGCGAGCGGTTCAAGGGGATGAACCGTGTCTCGTCCAATCACTCCACCCCTGTCTCCTCACTTCTCGGCCTCGCTCTCCCCCTTGTTCTCAGCTTGCTTCACCCTACCAACCGCCTTCCTCTCTGCGCTCTCCTCGGTCGCTGGGGCATCGCAAGTCTTCTCACGGCTGGAGACCCTGCCCTTGTCTCTCGAGTCGTTCTTCGGCGATGCAGTAACTCTGCATGCGCTGGCACTCTCAGTCTCTCCACCGCCGTCGAACAGTACGGTGCAAGTGGGTGGCTCGCCTGTGGTGGGACTCTGATTCAGGAGTTGGTTTCCTCCGATTCCGCCCTCGATGTCCATGTTGTCCACCCGGCGGCGGCAGATGCCGCAGTTCCCCGGGTCGGGGTGGTCCACCCCGTCGTGTGCTTGATAAAAGGCTCGGTCGGTCATTTTTGCTTGAGGGGGCAGGTTGGCGGAGGCGTGCGGGCAGATGCAGCGACAGAAGGCGTTACCTTTCTCAGTGGTGCAGATAATGGCCACCTGGTCTTAATGCGGGCGGGATCTCCGATGGTACCTTCAAAGCGGTATACTGGGGTGAAGCGTTGGCAATTGCCCGCAATTGCCCAAGGGAAGCTCGGAATTGTTGAGGTTTGGTGGGTGAGTTTCTTAGGAAAGAAAAACGAGATTTTCGCTCATCTCGCTCGAAAACCATCTACTCCTCCAACTCGGCAAGTGGGGCTGGGAGTCATGGGAAGTGAATGTGGAAAATGTGACGTGGAATAGTCTGATCGGGTGAATTGATGTTCGTACCGATGAGATGAACACACTAGCCCGCTCCCGGTTTGATCTCACACAGACATGAGGTTTTCACTCGTCTAGAATCTGTCTCCACTCTTTGGCATTCCCTTCCTAGCGCTGCTGACTGAGGATGCAGTGTTCCGAATCGGGACTTCCTGTTCTGGCGCGTCGAATTTGAGGTTTTTCGGAAGTCGCATCTGCTTCATAAGTACTGGAGCTATCTTCTCATCCTAAGCGCGAATGGAAGTGCGATGTTCGAGCTAGCCCTAGGCGTCATAGAAAAGAAACTTTGGCCGCCACGTACGAAAAGGGGGAGGTCAGTGGGGTTGCGCCTATAGCAGTCTCCTCATTATATCTTCCCCGACCGCCTAGGTTTCCAAGCCTAAGCTTAGGCTTGAAGAGTGAAAAATAAAACACCCACTGTTGACTCATATTGCTAATGTAGGGACGCTTTCGAGCCACGCAGTCACTGCGCACACACGGGTCAGCCCTAAATCATCGGCCACAGAACATATGTTAGCCCTGTTGGTGAAGACACAAACATCAACATCGTCACTCCAGTGCTATAAGGCAATCTCATACCTAGCTGCAGAGGCCGTCATAAATTTACATCCCTTGGCTACATCTGACACAATATCCCCAGTCAAACGGGTTCGCAATTCAGGGGAGGATGGCCTCTTCCGATCAGGCCCACTTTTCCCCCTGATTGTCAGCTACAAGGCCATTCACATTTCACTATGGTCCCAACATCCTCTTCTGTCTATGTTGTGTTATATTTTTATTAAAACCATTCATTCTTGTCCGCAGTCAGCCATATATCCAACGCCGCTGCATTCTTCAGCGCCCATTCTTCCGAGAAGTCCTTCGTCTCGGTCCTGATCAACAAGGTTTCTCTTAAGATCTTGACCCATTCGTTCTCGGTATCGATCTCGGAGGTTTCTTCGGCGCCATGCCCGAACGCTATGGCTTTTGCAATAAGGTGGGGGAATATCTTGATGAATTAGAATCCGTCAGTGACAATTTGCATGCACTCACTCACCAAATATTCCCCCTAGGAAGTGTAGGGAGCTCAGGCTCAGAGGTATCACCTTGATCGGTGCCATCGAAACCTGCATCACCCGCCAAACCATGATCATAATCCGTAAGCGTAACCGGATTATCATCAAAAACATCCCTCCCCATCGCCCCCTCCTCATCCTCCGAATCATCCTCGTCCTCCATCCCCGCATACCTCCCCGTGATAATCCCCTGCGCCCTCCCCCGCGCCCCATCCCTCTCCCCCAGCCCACCCGGCGTACCCGCATTCCACCCCAACCCCCAACCTGCAGGAAAATACCTCTGATCAACATTCATATTCCCCGGACCCTCCCACCACCCCAGCTTGACACACTCCATACACTCCCTCTTAACCTGTTCTCCCCCTTCAGGAACCGTAACCCCCACATTACCCAGCACCCGTTCCAAAGTCCCCGCTTGTCCCCGTACGTCGCCATCAGTAGGGACCTCCCACTCCCTCTTCACACCAAGGTGCGAAAGCCACGGGCCTTTGCAGCCACTACCAGGAAGCAAAGCTCTGCATAGTGGACAGGTGAATTGTATGGTGCAGAATTGTCCTCGGGATTGGTATTGGCGGACGGTGCGCGCGATGAGGGCGTTGTAGCAGCGCACGCAGAGCATGTGTGCGCAGGCGGGGAAGATGATGCCGGCGTGGCGGGTGCGGTGGGGGTGGGTTGGGGGGAGGGCGGCGATGTCGAGTTCGTGCTGGCAGATGGGGCAGAGGGAGTAGGGGGTTGGGTTTGGGTTTTGTGGGGGTGGGGGAGGTTGGAAAGGGGTGAAAGGGGAAGGGGGGGAAACGGGGATGAGGTTTGGGTCCGGGAAGGGACCTGGAACTGGGCGGGGGGTGGAGGGCCCGGCAATCGTAGGATGGGTTCTTGAAGAGGGCCCGGTGATTAAGGGGTGGGTTCTCGACAAGGGAAGCCTCGAAGGCCCGGCGATTCTGGGATGGGCTGACGCCCGAGGGATCCTGAATGGTGCTGAGGGTTGGCTCTGAGAGGAGGACGTGGAAGGCTGGCTTGGAGATGATGTAGAGGCAGAGGGTTGGACCCTGAGTCTAGGTCTGGAAGCGGCCCTATTTGTTGGGTTGGAGGCTGACGGGATGCCCCTGGGGATACCTCTGGGTCTGGGTGCAGGTACTGTCTGGCCTGTGGAAGTGAATAAATGAGCCACACCTCTAAAGCCGCCGTCCGAGCGGTTACTTCGTGTAGATGTAGATCCTTGGCTTGCGGAAGACGTCCGGGCTGAGGCGGGTTTGGTCCTGGGAGCGGAGGCTGTGACGCTGCTCCTAGGGTTGGAGGCGGCGGTCTGACCTGTCGCTCGTGATGAGGAGGCAGTTGTCTGACCCGTGACCCTGGAACTCGAGGTGTTAGTCTTTCCAGTCGGTTTAGGAGAAAGAACTGTGATCTTACCAGTGAACCTGGGAATCAACGACGCCTTTGGTGAAGCGGCGGGCGAAGATCTTTTTCGGAGGTCGGCAGCTGTACCAATGCCAAGAGAACAGGGCGGAGGTCGAGCCCTTGGCGCGGAACCAAATATAGAGAAGTCTTCTAGCAGAGGAGTGAACTTCAAACCCAATAGCTCCTCCGCAAGCGTTGGAGCCATGGCACCACGCCTAGAACCAGGCGCCGGGGTAGGTGATGGAGGAGAAAGACGACGAACAGGCGCTTTTCCCTTACCTTTTGGATCCGAACCTGAGGTATGAACCTCTTTCCCCTTCCCTTTGCCCATATTTGTGAACTCAGGAGAAGGGACGAGTTGCTCAGGCTCAGCAAGCCGACGAAGGAGAAACTCCTTGATTCTGTGCCAGAGAGGCTCATTGAATCGGTTTTCGCCAATGGGGTATTTGTCCGTGTCATCTCCAGAGGCCGAAGATGTGGGAGAAGCCTCTCGGGGCGGACTCGAGGGCAGGCTGCTATTTGTCGGTACCTCCGATACATTCGGATGGCCCGCAGTGCCACCAAAGTGGTCGAACGTCAGTTCGAAAGTCGGAGGGGTGCTCGGCGGAGAAGACGACACTGGCGACGGAGGGGGTGCCCTCAGAGCGGGACTGCTTGGGACAGAGCTGCTCGGAGGCGAGGGTGTTCTGGGAGGGTTGGTGAAGCCCTCAGGGGCTGATCTGTTGTTACCAGCCATTGTGTTGTGTTATGGTTCTGTGGAACTTTTGGATTCAAATTCAGAGAACAAAGTCCAATGTTCAGAGTCGCCGGGACATGTCTGTTTCGACACTGACAATACATATGCTCGTGGCTGTGGAATCGAGCTTCTCTCGCGGATGGATTGACTTAAATTGTTCGAAAAATGCATACCCTGTCTGTTACAGTGCCCTTGTTCCTCACGCGCATACGTCAGGTTTGATGGAGACTTGGGGACTGTGTTGGGATTTTTGTGAGATAATCTCACTCGCTACTGTTGTCTCACTCATAATACTCATCCCGGTACACCACCTGGGCACTCATTGAAGAATAATGAACTCTCGATACTCAACAAAAGAATTGTTTGGGACTCACTTAATGAAGCCCTCATCTTCTCTAGGGCTCAGGTCAATTCATTGTCCGCGCATATAAGGACAACCTTTCCCGGGATAAAGGCAGATTTCTTTCTGATCAACTCCGTCACTTTCAGCACGTGCTACGGTTGGGACTATCTCACCAAAGCTGGCACACCTTGTCAATTCCCAAACATACCAAGTCTACCAAAACAAAACACGTTAGTATGTCTAGCCAACCCCCTAGGAAGGAGACTTTCCCCTTGGGAAACGTCCATCTCCCAATCCGCACCAAACCCGGAAACCTAGCTCCGCTAACACAACAAAGCGCCGTTCACGCTCATATGACAGTCGTCATCCTCCCCGGACCGCCGCGCAAAGAGCCCTCTCCGCTCCGGCGGAAGCCCTCTTCAGAAGGCAGCCTCGCGGAGCAATACATCAATGACGGGCCCGCCGCCCAAGCTCAGCAAGTCCAGAACCAAGCTGAGCCCTTTGCCTACTGGCATGAACTGAAGAGTCACACCCTCAGTCTCGCACCTGGTGCGCCTCCCAAGGCCGCAGTCTGCCACATTTGCAAAAAGACACCCCTTGACATCCTCGGGATTCCCAAAGTCTCGGGGGCTGTAGAGGCGGTTCTCTCTCCTTGCGGCCACATGTTCTGTGTCCCTTGTTGGACCCACTCGTTTGCGTTCATGAAGGAGTCGACCAAGATTGGAGGTGAGATCCGCTGCGAGGTTTGCAAGTTCATTTTGCGCTTCACCGAGTGCGATTGTGTCATCGCCCCGGCGCCACTTCCTTCGTCTGTGGCGAATATTGGAGATGTGAGGAGGGAGATTGAGACAAGAGTGCCACTCACAGGTCCGGAGTGTCCTGCTCCGGCGCGCGCGCCGACGATGTGTCCTGGTTGCCAGGGCGTCTTGTACAACGAGGCCATCCCGGTGGTGATGCATCACGCGATGAGTCCCACGGATGAGGCCATCAAGGACGCCATGCGCATCCAGGACCCAGCAAACGAACTGAATGCCCTCCATGTAAACCTCCAAATCCATGTCAGAAGCATCACCGCTCAGGACTGGGTTGGTTGGAACTGCGACTTTTGCGCCGCGAAGCGGCGACCCAGGGAGCATCTCATCCAGGTTGAGCCCATGGCGTGGCCGCTGGTTGTGTCTACGCACGTCGGGGGCCTCACATCGACGGTGAGGCCTTGGGCGTTTGAGGATGTTGAATATGGCTTGAATCGAGGCGCAGCAGGGAATCTGTTGTATTACTTGGAGGAAGAGGGGTTTGCTGATCATGGTGGGAACGTTGATGAGCACCTTCACCGATTCCGGTATCAGTGAGACCCTGCGTCAAGCTGACTTGGACAGCACTGCGCTAAGTGTACCTAAGTAGAGATACGCTTACATGAGCCTACCTACCTAGCAAGTCAGTCCTCATGGCTGTGTTGGGCGTCTGAGTTCTTGAACACACCAGCGAGAAATATTTGAAAAAAAAAAAAAAAAAAAAAAAAAAAAAAAAAGGTAACATACCCCTGAGTGAAACCTCCTGAGTGAGGCAGGCACCCCTGCCTGAAGCAATACTGATATCATCCCCTTCGATAAAACTTCGCGCCACTGTTGTAATGCACCCCGTGGCCTGACTGTTCGCGTGAAATCTGCAAGGAAATATGCATTGTCTCGGAGATTGCCAGCATCCAAACCCCCAACAAATGCGATTGTGTCTCCTCGCAAGCTACACTCTCCACTGCCTTTGTCCCCAAAACAGATGTAAAAGCAGTAAACAGCCTTCTTTCCAAACCCTAACCATTCAGTCACACACTCCCAGAGTCGCCAAATAGCCCAACCATCAAACTAAACCCCCTTAGGTCAGTTTCCCAAAGCCTTCCTCCAGCAAAAAACGAGCACCAAATCGCCAGACAAGCCCCAAAATTCCCAGCACATTGTCCACCCACCCCCTCGACCACCCCCCTCTGGCACACCACCCGCGACCGCCTCATAACCTCCCACATCCTTACCCCCTCCTCCTCCTCCTCCTCCTCCTCCTCCTCCTCCTCCTCCTCCTCCTCCTCCTCCTCCTCCTCCTCCCTCTCCGCCCCTCTCATCCTCTACTCCTCCTGCCACACAACCCAAATCAAGATCCTCGGCTCCCCCGAGTCCGTCTACCACGACTTCATCCTCAACTACCGCTCTCCTCCCGGGAGTGTAATCACCTGCGGACACATGCTCTGCCACTACTACCTCTCCCAGATGCAGGTATCCACAAATGCAACCTACCCCGCGGAGGGATGCGGAAACATCCCGCGTTACAAAGGCTGTGGGCGTTTGATACCGGCGGATATCCCCCGTGTGGATTGAGTAGACGAGCTGAGGGTATAAGGATTGCAGGGCGGGGAGACAGGTGGTGAAGGTGGTTGTGGGGGTGAGGTCGTTGACAAGGCCGTTGATGGCTACGGTTAGGAGGGAGGGCGGTGCGCCGGGCGGGATCCGGGCGCTGTGGGATGGGAAGGCGGAGGAGTGGGTGGGGAAAGGGTCGCCAAAGGTGGTTTTGGGGTGAGGTACTCAGTGCTAGACAGGTAGGCGACGGATCATGGTAGAGAGTTTGAAGCGCCGACTGGAGCGGCCGCGCAAATAGAAAATACAAATTAAAGTTTTGAAAAGAATGATTTAAGCTGCAATGTGTCTGTCATGTGAGGTTGAGGGTGATTCTTGTCAAGGGTTGATGTAAGGGGAGGACTCTGATTGGCCAATTGTGAAAGGCAGGAGCTAAGGTCAAGCTTCAGGGGAGGCGACTTTGAACCGCTATGCGCAGGCCTAGCTCGCTGTGAACAATGCTATTGTATGCCAGTTTTCTTTGTTTTCACTTCCACAAAAGGATGAGTCTCGACCCTTTTGGGGTAGCTTTGGAGCATGAGCTACGTTTGAAGCAGTTTTCAACCAGTGCGGTCACAGGTTCGCAATTGGACAGCTGATACGTCTGTGTCTTCACTATTCCCAACCAGAACAAAAAAGCTCTGCTGTTGTTCAGCCTATCGCTCATCTGTTTTCCAGGGCCTATTTGTCCATATAAAGTCCCATGGCTCCCCCCACCCCCATGGGAACCCTTCTCTCCTCCTCATCCTTCATCCAATCGAGCAGCTAACCGTCACGTTTCAGCGCATCGACATATCTTCGCCAGGAAACGACAACAAACCGCCAGTATGTCTGCTGTTACCCCTCCCGAGGGGGTTGTCCCTCTGGCAGGTCGCCAAGACCCACATCCTCACCTTAGCCACCAGTGGCGGCGATGGAGTTGGCAACCATGCAAACGTCTTCGTCGTCTGCAGCGTCTGCAGGCTCACCCACCTCGACATTTTAGGTTTCCCCGATCCCACCGGCAACATGACCGGCCTCTACACCGACACGGGCGTGGTCCTCCCGTGCGACCACATGTACTGCAAGCCCTACTGGGACGGCGCCGTCGACCGGCACAACTCCCCCGAGAACCCCAACCCATCGCCCCTAGCCTGTCCTCAGTGCCGCCACCGCATGCACAGCTTAGCTTGCCAATGCGCTGACGTCATCTACACACTTCCCACGCGCGCCGACATGGCCGCTCCCCTCGCGCAGTCCCAGACTCAACAAGTCAGCATCAACACCCTCCTCCAAACCTTCCTGTCCAACGCCACCCCGCGCACCCTCCCCGAGGCTCGCACCCCTGAAGATCATCTGGCGATGATCCACTACGGCGATCTAACCTTGCAGCACTCCTTCTTCATCTGCCACCACTGCAAACACCGCTGCATCCACAGCATCCACATCGCCATCGCCCAACTTATGAGCCACAACAACGACAACAACCTCCCCGAGTGGTTGCACGCGCGCTTCGCGGCCGATTGCAACGATCCCGTGAAGTGCGAGGCGCAATTCGAGATGGCTCACCGTCACGAGCACGAGCTCGATGAGATTTGTCCTGTCTCGGGGGAGTACGCCAACTGTGGCAATGGCAACGACAACGACTTGCGCGTGTTGACTTATGTGTGGTATGGAAGCACGGGGGGCGTGTTGATCACGACTGGCAGGGTGCTGGATATCACTTGGGGGTCGCCGAGTGCGCAGCATGGGGCAGCATGGGGCAGGTTTGGATGTGCCTAGGTTGGAGTACCTAGATAAGGTAAGGTAGGTTGCCGGAGTGAGTACGCACCTGACTGCCCAAAGTGAGGTAGGATGATGGAGGGAGGCATGATGAGGTGAGGTAGAGATGATCCGAGAAACTCACCGATAGACTGTAGCCAGGGAGCTCAGATCTAGATACCTAAACTACCTTGATAGGGAAAATAGGGTCGACTTGCTGGCGAGTCACAGTACCCTAGGAAAATAAAATAATATTAATTAGATAAAATCCATGGCCCATTAAGCCTTTGCACTGTGAAAAGGAATGAGATGCATGCATACTGCGAACCCAGCGGAAAAATAAATACAATTCCCCCGAAGAGTGCAGCGCGGTGATATTGCTGCAAGCCGACATTTTCGATTTCTTGGATTGTTCATGTCGTCATGTTCTGATGGGTCCGTGCAAAGGGGTCAAAGCAAACGGCAGTCGGAATCTCGGGCGCAAGTTCGGGCGGCAGGCATCTGGGTATTCGGAGCCAAGAGGGCATGCGCGGGGCCGCATCAGGAAGCGGGAGAGGTGTGCGACCGCTGGCTGCCCTCGTGAACGTTGAGTTGTGAGATGTGGCATCAAAATAGGAGATGAGCATTTGTCGGCAGTGAGCCTGGATGAAGGACTGGAATCATGGTTGCCCTGTTAGGTATCTATTGTTCTTCTTATTATTTTTATATCTGTTACATTGAATCCCTGATCATACGCGCGCTCAATCACCGAGGATCAAGGATTTGATCCGTACTCCCCGATTCCGAGTCTAGTTTCCCCGCTGTGATCTTGGTATGGCTCGACGCAGGCACGGATCCCAGGTGGATGTCCTCCCTTGCCGCAAACGACCGACCCACTGATATCTTGTTCGAAGCACCCGTGCGCCCCTTGCTGTGGTACTCGTACCCAGAGTGCTTCGCGGATGCGCTCCCATGACGGGCGTCGGAGAGGGCCTTTGGCGAGAACAGCGGCTTGAGGGCGGGCGCGCTGGCGCAGATGACGGCGACGTTGATCTCGATGACGGACCAGAGATTCACGAGGATGCTCTGCTGGAAGGGATCTACTGCCAGCGTGTATGTGTAGATTGTGTGCAGGCGGACGATAGCGACGATGGTTGCGAAGGTGCCGATGCCGAAGATGCCCACCAGGGCGATCTTCTCCTTGCGCGGTCTTTGGATGCCAAGCAGGGTCTTGATGGGCAGGGCAAAGATGATGATGTCGGTGATGATGTTGGTACCCGATGTGACTGCAGCGGGAACGGGTCAGTGTCAATTGATGGTAAAAAGGGGGAGAAGTGTCAGCCTACAGTAGAAGAAGGCCGTGGTGTTGATGCATGAGCCAGCCACAGTGCCCGTCAGATCCCACATTCTGTGCAATGGCTGGCACTGCGCTAGAGTCACGGCAAGGCAGACGATTAAAAAGAGGACATGGAAGCCGATCATGCCGTAGCACGCTTTGCGGAGGGTGGTGGTGACGGCAAAGCGAAGATACATGCATAGGATCGAGAACTTGATGAAGTTGACGGCGCCGTAGTATGTGCATTGGATGGCCAGCGTGATCTGGACCAAGCAGAGTAAGTAGCCGCTCAACTTGAAGAAATTATCTAGGGGTTCAGACGCACCTTGATCAAGTTTAGCATGTTGTCCAGGCTGAGGGTGGTGATGGCGTGGCCGATGCCATTGTTCTTGGTGAGGAGAATCTCGACCAGATAGGCGACGCAGAAAAACAGGGCGACCAAGATGGTGGCATCATCGTAGCCGAACTTGCGGATGACCACGGCACGCAGGTAGGTGCGGACCAGGACGATGAGGACGGAGAGGGTGGTGAAGATGATCGTCGTGTTGACCAGTTCGTCCTGCCGCCGCTGGTCGATGGCGTAGATCTCGCTCTCGTCCATCGCTGTTCTGGGTCCACTAGTTTTGGCGTCTGAAGTCCGCACCCAAGGGCAGGTGCTGGGAGTTGACTCGTCACCTCAACCGCAGCGGCGGGATTTGGCCTGCTTTTAGGCCTCTTGTCTTCGCCGCTCGGACTGGAGTGATGCGCAAGTAGCGCGATGTAGTGCCATGGTAGGTACGCGATGCATCGTGACACGGCAGACTCTCCACAAGTCCCAGGGGGGCGGGGGGGGGGGGGGGGGCTTCTTCATCGCTTACGGCTCTACACCGGTCTGCGGGCTAGAACACGGTGATTGAATGCACACCGAGAGAAAGAAACGACATCCACAACTGCCGCTAGCCGTCTCAGGAGGTGGCAAGATGCGCTCGGTTATCTGGCGGCGGACCTGCTTGGCGTGCCTGAGCGTCCGCGACGTCAGCGACGAAAATCGCTAAAATCGCTAAAATCCACCAGTGGCAGAGATGAGCTGACGTCTATCCGCTGATGCGAGAAGCCAAGGCAGGGATGGTCCTCGACATCGCTTGGGGATCGGACGCGCCAAGCCACGACGCCCTGTGGAAGGGCCATGTGTGATCCACTTCAGCAGGAAATAGGAACCGAGCAGAATTTTCTCCACCACTTTTTGATGTGGAGGCGGTCTGTGCCTCGGCCATTGTCAGCGAACTAGAAGCTGCTCCCGGTGGTAACGATGAGCGCTAGGTTCGCTTAGACGGAGATGTGGCTGGTCGAAGAAAAAAATCCGAATGATCTTTTACCTGGTAAGAAGAGCGCGCTTGGATCATCGGCGGCTGAAGGTGCCAATGCCTGATCCAATTCCTGTGTGTCAACGGGCCAATAGAACCGATTTAGTAAGGCAACCTATTTCCAGACTTCCACTCCACCGAGACCGAGGGGGCTACCTGTGCGCAAACATCAAGAATGTGGATTCATTGTCTTGTGGATCGGTGTCCACCCAGCACTCTTAAATCAGCGCACCTGCCCCTCGCATTGGGGCCCTTAGTCCACTCTGGAGGACTTCTTTGTCGCACGAGTCATGATGCGTGGGCTGTCCACATCACGAGGGAAGAGCTGAGTTTGCGGCTTTGGGGATGGAGGGCCAGTGCGGCGGGCAGCCCAACCGACTGGTCGGGAGAGATAGGGGCAGGTCTTGGCACCTATGCAGACCTTCGGGACAATGGCCCCCGAGCCGAGTACCAATTCTTGAACTGTTCGGTAGATGTAAATTGTCATCATGTTCAACAAAGACATTGTATTTTGATCAAGAACAATGCATGCAGAATTCAGGCTGCCGAACTTGGAAGATACTCCCAACTTTTACAAGAGTGAAATTGTCCCCTACCACGGCTCATCGATCAAGCTCAAGCTCTCCAACCCTCGTGTAAGTCAGTTGCCCGGAAATGTTGCCACCAACACCAGCTTTCCTGGATTTGTTTTTTTTTTGTTTTTTTTTTTGTTTTTTTTTATTTAAAAAAAAAGGCTTCTTATTAAGCCTTGGTAGAGAGTTGAAACTACTATCTTCATCCGAAGACTGAGGTACACTGGCCATAGCAAACTCTCACTTCGTCACTTGCATCGCATAGCCCATCTACCAAACTTGTAAGCGAATCCACAACCCCATTTGTGCATAGGAAATTGAAGGCCCATATCTTGGACAACTTCATAGCCAACAACAATTTGAGGGTAGTCTGCTGCATTTGCCAGGTCAGACAACTTCGCATAGTCGGGTGCTCCACCCCTCTAGACCCCGAAATGGCCGAAGAGAAGCAAAGGCTTTGTCCTGGCCTGTGGACACATGATCTGCGAGGACTGCTGACAGACGATCCACTGCTATACCACCGAGGAGCATCTCAACAACCACTACCGATGCCCTCTGTGTGCTGGAAACACGAACCGCATGTTCTTTTCCGTGTGCGGATGTGCCCCGGAAGCTTCTTCCATGTGGACACATGTTCTGCACTCCATGCTGCGACACACTTTAGAAGGGTCTCAAGACGGACAAGGACCACCAGCAGTGTCCCGTCTGCCATTTCCAGCTCAAGTTTTGGAACTGCTCTTGCATCATCTAACCGGTGAGCATCCCGTCTTACCGGGATTTCACTGCGGCTGGACACAACCCCGCTGAGCTTGAAACCATCCTGAACTCGGAAATCGAGGACCTGCCAAGCACACACAAGCCCGAAGGGAAACCTTGGTCTCCGGAATCTGGACGTCCCAACCTTTGGTTTATTGACGAAGGAAGGGCAGTTTTATATCCTGGCGTTCTGCCCTTCCGCCATCAGTTACATCAATGAGCCGGACGTATTGGATACCGTCGTCTCGGAACTCGTCAATTCGACTTCCCCCGATATTCGAGACGCCTTCACTGCTCCTCTGAAATCCCGCCGTCTTGCAAGACCATCTGAGACGAATTTTTAAGCACATCGCAGCTCAGAGGGCTGGCTGTCGAGGCTGGCGTTGCGATCCCAGGATTTGCTGCACGGTTGAGCCCAAGGTTCCTGAGGCTGATGAGTCCAAGAACCTTGGTGCTCAGCTTGCGGACTTTGACCTTTGCTTCGCGCTTTCCATGAGCGAGTCTGATGGCCTCGAGGTCGAAACCAAAAGGCTGCGCAGAAGTGTCAGATACTTCATGTTCGTGCCTTTGTTCCTGGATTCGGCGTTGAATGGCGACAGTGTCCCGATTCCGAGTTGAACCCATTGAAGAAGTGAGAGCAATGA
Source organism: Immersiella caudata (assembly GCA_030512335.1). NCBI lineage: Eukaryota > Fungi > Ascomycota > Sordariomycetes > Sordariales > Lasiosphaeriaceae > Immersiella > Immersiella caudata. The sequence goes on along the minus strand of JAULSU010000004.1, from coordinate 5,485,246 downwards.
ATCGGGGATGAATTCTTTGACCCGCTGGAGTTTCAGGTTGAATCCGTGGTGGTATCGTTGAGTGTCGCCGTAGTTCAACGGCGAATCATAGGAAGAAAGGGCAGATCAACCGTAGCTCATCCAGCCCAGGCTCGCCACGAACAAGAAAGAGAACCTGGAAGCCGGGATCGTTGTAGACGACCAGGCTGTATTAGATACGAACCCGATTCCATATGATTTTTTTGGAACTCAGGGGCACGTGGAGGATTTTTTTCAAGAACGAAGAGAGATATTTTCTTTTAGTGGGTGGTTGTTGTTGGAGAACAAGTGCCTTGCCATTTGCACGTAGGGGGGACTCGACAATGAACAATAGGTTTTGGGTACAACCGTCTATCGCATTGTCACAATGGTTAAAAAGGGGCATGGAGCCCACAACAGTTTGCAAGACGGACGTATCCCCCATCCGCGCCTCATAGAACAAAACATCTCTTGCACAGTACATTCTTCAACAAACACCAAAGACATCACTAATATGAAGTCAGTTGAGGAATACACGAGGTGGCAGGGGGTGAAGGACCGCATCCTCAATCCAACCCCTGAATCCACGACCACCACAGCCCAGGTGACCTGCCCTGGCTGCAAGACCACACAAATCGACGTCCTCGAAATCCCCGAGTCGGCTCCCAAGCCTGGCCCCAAGCCACACACTAATCTCGTGTCTACCAGTTCCCCAGGTAGACTTCGTCCCTGCGGGCACATGCTCTGCGATTCCTGCCACCACAAGATTACCAACGCGATTACCAACGGGGATACCTCAAAGGGCTGCCCCATCTGAAAATTCCTTCTCAAGTACGAGGACTGCACTTGTGTTATCCGTACTCAAACGATTCCCTCTTGCAGGTACGGCCCTCAGCGACCTTCCAAAGCATTTATAGACGCAGCGATCCGCTCGTTGCCGATAACTCATTCTTGCACTAGGTTCTCCCTCGAGCATAGCTTCAAACTCTGTCTAGCTTGCAAGGACCCTGAAGCATCGCACCTTACAGGCGATTGCTCAGCGCGACCCTGCAGTCAGGAGCGCATTCCCACCCGGTGCAGAGGTTATTTCGGAGGTTCTCAGGTGCTTGGAAGAGTTCACGGCACCGATGGACGACTGGATTGGATGGGAGCGTCGCAACGTGAGATCTTGCTGTGCGGCGGAGTCGGGTGAGGGGATGGTTGCTTTTCCGTTCACGACTCCGTCTATGACCAAGCCGCTTTTTGTTGTGAAGAGGGCTGGGGAGGAGTTGGAGCTCCAGGATCTGTCGCTTGAGAGCATGCAGGGGATGGTGAGGCGGGCTCCAGGTCTGGAGTAACCTTGACAAGTAAGTTTGCCGACTGACGGCTCGGGCCGGCTTGTTGAGGCCCATGAAGCGGGATCATTCACTGCGCCGACATTGAGTTTTCAAGAACCTAGGTCAAACTTGATCACGAATTTTATTTAATCTTTCTAAAACATCGAGACCCATTATTCTTACCGGGGAAACGGTGAATCTTCATCAATGCTCCGCCTCCTCCACTTTTTTTTTTTAAAAAAAAAAACCCCTAGCGAAAGAAACAGAAAGCACACTGGATCCAGACTCCCTCCCGCCAATCGCAACAAACCTCAGCATGCGGAAATGGCCATACCCGAAATGGCCATCCTACACGCTCTCTTCTTCAAAATGTAGTATCTTCCTGCCGGCTGCGCTCTCGCCTGAGTTGGGCGAGTCTTTTGCCCAGGGGGGCATTTAGTATTACCCAGCACACCCCTCAATTCGGCACCCGTGGGTTCAGCGTCCACGTGTATTCTTTGGTGGTGAATTATTTGCCGGCAGAGCAGAATTAGGGTCCGTCGAGGAATTTTCAGTGGTTCGGGAAAGGGTCACGGGGTGATTCGTTGGACTCGGGGTCGGCAAGACTTGGAACTCGGACCCTTGAGGAGAAGGTTCTCACGATCCAGAAAAAAAGAACAAACCATTTTTTAAGGGGATCTTGTTCAATCCCCGCCGTCAGTGCACAGGAAAGGGCGTCTCCGCCGTTTCGCCGCGCGCCGCTAGACTGCGGCCATAAAATTCTCTGACTCGGACTTGGGATCGGCGACGCCGGCCACGGGGTTCGGCCGGCCCGCAGTTGCCCCGATCGTCGCACAGGCCGCCGCATACGCGGCGTTGGCTCAGGGGGGCTGCCGCCGTAAACGCCGTTAAACCCGACCACAAATTCCGGCCAATCCAAATCCCGTCCATTGATTAAGCTCGTTACACTCGTTCACTCATCAATCCGACACCGAGTCCGGTATAAGATCACCACCGTGTCCTCGCTCATTCCATCAATCCCACGCAATCTCACAACGAGTCCATCATCACCAACATTCCGGGCACCAAAGTCATTAATTAAGGGGACTTAAAATGCATCTCATCCTAACCGGCGCAACCGGCCTCGTCGGCACCGCTGTCCTGGACTCCATGATCAAAACCCAATCCATCAGCAAGATCTCCATCCTCAGCCGACGTCCCGTGCAAATGGCCACCGACGCCAAAGACCCCCGTATCAACGTCATCATCCACAAGGACTTTGACTCCTACCCGCCAGAGCTCCTCGAGCAGATCAAAGATGCCAACGGGTGCGTCTGGGCGTTGGGCATCAGCCAAAATGAAGTCTCCAAGGAGTACGTTAACCCCCCCCCCCCTTATTTTTTTTCCCCTTCATCCTTCCCTTCCACGATAAGACACTAACAACACACAGAGACTACATCAAAATAACAAAATCCTACACCCTCTCCTTCGCCAACGCATTCGCCTCCCTCCCCTCGCGCCCTCCAACCCCCTTCACCTTCCTCTACGTCTCCGGACTCGGCGCGACCTTCCAACCCGGACGCTTCACCCCCATCTTCGGCCGCGTCAAGGGCGAAACCGAACTCGCGCTCTCTCAAATCCGCAAGGAAAACCCTCTCTTCCAGGCAGTCAGCGTCCGCGCGGGATTCATCGACTGGTTCGGACATGAGAGTATCAAGAATTACATGCCGGCACAGGGGTTGTTCAAGACGACGATGGGGGTGGCATTTGGGGGGCTGGTGAGGGCGGGATGGAGTAGTGTTTGGAGTCCGACGGAGCCGTTGGGTAGGTTTTTGACGGGGGTGGTGAGGGGGGAGTTTGAGGGGAGGTTGGAGGGGAAGGATGTGGACGTTTTGGATAGTGGGATGCCGGTGGTGGAGAGTTTGGCGGTTAGGAGGCTGATGGGGTTGGATAAGTAGGGGTTGGTGTGGGAGTCATTATGGAAATGATGCTGGAAAGGACCAGACGGTAGCAAGGGGCTACGGCTCAGAGCGACCAAGGGAATGGAAGAGGTAATCCTAATAATAACTTTACAACTCAGTCCGGTCAGCCTTGGTGCTTTCGCAGCCAAACGGTCTTCGACGCAACATGAGGGGTGCGAGCTAGCGTGAGAATTCCTCCCAACCCACCAAACCTGTCCCCCATTTCTTTCAGACACCCGACTTGCACCCACGACACCTTACCTTCATCTGCCAGCCGACAATTGATCCTCACCGAACGGGATTTCACCAAGCAACAATACATTCCTTCACACTTCTTCTCTATTTCTTTCTCCTTCTCGGTAGCTATGGCGCAGTTGCTGACCCGGACCACGCATCTCGAAGCGAGGCGTCATCGAGCAAGCCCTACTACCAGCCCTACGCTGTAGAAGGCCTCGACAATGAAGCGCTGAGGGATCACGGCGCCTTTGTTCGCGCTACATTCACCCCGGAAGAGCACAAGCCTGGATTCATCAACGTTCTCGGCACTGCATCGTGGGTTGTGTCAGTGCTTGGCAAGCTGCGCTGGGACCTCCGCTGTCAGAATCTGCAGGAAGGCCGACAATGACCAAGTTTCCCGGCTGAGAGGCCACGCCAGTGTCGACAGGGTCACTTTGATCAATATGCCTGACGTTCTTACGTCGGCTTCCGCTGCACTTCCCGCGTCCGGGGAAAACGATGACAGTCTAGGGGACTGGATCGTGGCACCGATAGAAGGGATCGACGACGCAAAGATATATGGGACTGAGGGTTTGATCTTCACAACTACTGGTAACTGGCCCATGAGATACCACGAGAACAGCGGGAGCACTAAGTTGTAGCTCTGGACAGCTTGGTCTCTCCCTCAGTACAGAGATGCAGTATCGAGGCTCGATGATGTCGCTTGGGTAACTGTGAACGGAATCATGGAGCCAGCCTCGACCATACCCCTTCGCGTCTCCAGAACGGCACCCAAGTCAAAGCGAGATCTAAGTTACACCACTCAAGCGGCAGCTGCGCGAGATTTGGTGTCCATCAGCCAGCCGAGGTGTGTGTCGAAGCCCCTGATGGGTGTTGCCTTGCTGACAAGACTTCCCGCCAAGCACGGTTACAGATTTGAGCAAGCTCAACAACTACGTCTTTGAGACCGGCAACGGAGGCAGAAGCTTCATCTATCATGTCGAACTTGGTGTTGCGTTCGACGAGTATCCCAATGTAGGCCTTCCGTGTTGACCAATACAGGACGGCTGTTAACTTGAACAGGAGTTCCGCCACGTCGCCTCAGAGCATATCCTGACTGACTTGGCAAGGATGGAGAGCGATTCAGCAGGGGTCGACCGATCGATTCCAGCTTATCACGCCCCCTGCAGCGCCAGCAAAGTGCTCGGCGCGGAATTCGGCGTCTCCAAGTGATCGACTCTTGTCGTCGTCAAGCTGGCTGACGACACGATGCCGGAGTTTGTTCTGGCCTCTCAGAGATCGTCAGAGATCTGGTGGCTCATCCAGAGCGCCGCAAGCGATCAGTAGCAACGATTTCTCTCGCTGGACCACGTTTCAACCCCCAACGACTCCTGGAATGAAGTGCTGGCGGCAGTCGTTGACAGCATTAAGCGCCTCGACGTTCCGGTCGTTCTGAGTGCTGGGAACCACGCTAATGAGCCCGGAAGAAGTCAATTGGATACGGTGCCTGCTGCGTATGCTGGCGATACCTTCCCCCTAATTGTGGAGAGTGCGACCAACAATGACGGTACTCTACGGTCGAGTTCCCAAACCGGTCCGCAAGTAATGTGGCATGCTATCGGGGAGGACGTCACCTGCGCTCCGCCGCCTCCTCCGGCTGGCAAATGGAGCGGCACATCAATCTCGTCGGCCATGGTCGCGGGCGAGGTGGCAAACCTGCTGTCCTACGACACGGTTCCCCTCGACACCAGTGACGGGAACTTGGTCACGAATCTGCGCAACTACCTGAGGAGTGGCGCCGCCAGCTAGGAGCGCACGCCCGGCATTCGGATGCTCTGGATCGGCGTCACAACCCCCCGAGTGCAGTTGAAGTTCCCGGAAAGCAGGATGATGTCTATGGTCGATGTAACTGCAAGGACGATGCGGCCACATCGTCAACCCGTTTTGATGTTTGGGGTTATGTTTTGGGGAGCGACGACTTTGGCCAAAGAGTGCTCTCTCGTCTCGGGGGAAGCTGCCTTGGGTTTGTGCTGTCTACCTGGGATTTCAAGCATTGGCGTGGCCCTAACGGTGAAGAGTGGACGATGGGGTTCAACATGACGGGCGGAGAGCCAAACAACTTGTGTGCCCAGAGCGCCGTCCAACAGGCTGCATATACGCTGAAGGATCTCCATTGTGGTGGCTGCGCTATAGCGAAGCCGGAATTCCAGATTTTTGTTGTGGGTTGAGGCATCTCGGCGCATCCTGGGTGGACGGTGATTGTTCCACGGGGTTAGTAGATCTAGGGGAGGAAACGCATTTTTGGGACTGAGGGTTGATATAGAGGTCTCGATACTGAACCCATTGATTTGCGCAGGTAAAAATGCATCTTTCAGCCTTTATCTGTCCCTGAGCTGACACGTGAGCTTTGTCCCCCTCTTTCTCCAACAACGGTACACTGCATCCCGAGCCATATCCAAGTCTGGATGAACCCAAGACAACCTCATCTTCATGAGCCTCGGTCAGGCACCGAGGTCATCTTCACGAAGCTCTTGTGGGGGGTGAGTAACGAAACTACGGAGTGTCACAACTCCAGGTCAGCAACCATTCAACAAGAACTTGGGACACCCAAGGAAGGATCAAATTTCGACATACCGGCTGTCGCTGAATTGTGCGCCGGTCCCAAGCACGTCACTGCCTGTGTCCCTAGCAGCGTTCTTGCTTTTACTTCCGAGGCCCTTCTTTGAGCAGCCGGAAGGGCTGACAGAGCTCTCAACACGCGGTAGTGTTTTTGTCGTAGAGACCTCGCTGACGGGTGCCTTGGGATTGTCTGATCTGCTTTTCAGAACGGTTAGCACTTTCTGATGAGGTAGGATGAGGCTGCGGCGCATTCAAACACGGCCAGCTTTTTGTATTACGACAGCCGAGCTGCTCGTACGGAGGGGTAGTGGTGCGAAGGCGTAATTTATGAGAGGGGACAGAGTCTCTTCCAGACCCGGGTAGGTGTGAGAAGTCGAGGCTGGAAGAAGGCGAACGGAGAGGAAGGGGAGCGGGAGAAAGAACGGGAAGAGCGGGATTCTAGCGGGAGAAAATGACGTACTCTGAAACCTTCATGATCATTCTGCTTAGCGTAAAGTTGAGTTGCTACGAGTCAGTTGCAGGGGACGAGTAGAGGTAGCGGGGAAGGGTGTGGAAGATGGGGTGTCGTTGAATGTTTGAGCAAGCATTGATGTTGGAGAGGCAGTCAGGTACAGACGCTAGACGGCCCTCGGGGGATTTATGAGTGAACATTTCTCGCTGTCCGAGTCGACGTGTTCAAGTTCCCATGCCACAACTCGCCCGGCACGCGTGCGTGTTGACCGAGAGTCCATCTGCATTTGGGCTTCAATGAGCACACAGCCAAGACCCAATGTTTATTCAGTGTCCAAACAGTAAAGTTGGGTTCGGTCGAATCCTAACAAGCAGTTGCCCCGTTGAACTTACCTTACCCGCTGGGCCGGGGCGTAAAAACCGAATCGCCGCGTCCAGCTCCGAGGTTTCGCCACCCGGACACCTGGAGGTCCATTACCAGCAAGAAAATGCAAGCAAATCGCGGTGACGATAAACCCAACTAAGTTCTTATGGCAAGAGGAAGTCAAGATGATCAACTATGTGCCTTCAATCCGCACCCAGAGACACTATTCCTTTCATGTTCTGCAAGCCCAGGCTAGCCATTCCCTGAACACGATGCAGACCCGTACTGGCCCTAACCATAAGGCACTTGACCGGCCATCATTGGGATTGCAGAGGCAAAGGCGGTCCTCGCCCCAGCTGCACTTTCAGAAATGGCTGGGCGCCATCGTGTGATCTTCCCCTCCCAGGCCGTGGCCGTGGAAAGCTGGAGGGCCACAATCCCAGAGCCCCACTCCGGGTTCTCAGGGTCTAGAACAGCCCATACTTCCGAACTTGGGCTGATTGGTTCCGTGCCAAGTTTTGGCCTGCAGCATGCATGTGTGGGATGTAGTCACGTCGTGTTCGCGGCGAGCCACTTGATGTATTCCCTTGAGGTGGCTGAAATGTGCTTTCGATTTTGGATTTATGGCTAGCTGGTCGTGGTTCTGGCATTTCGACCACACACGCCAGGATTTTGCGATTGGACGCCCACCAGCCGGTTGGAATCTTACAGGTACCCTAACCACGAGGGCGGGAGCACATCAGCAACAAAGACCCGTGTGTGGTCGAACAGCGAGACCCTGCATAACTGCCCGCAGGACCTACAAGTACTGTACTTACCAGGTACCTTAGGTGCCTATTCATAGCACGCGAGCCCGTTGGGGCGAAACGGGGGGCGCCAGCCATGAAACAGACTTTTTTTGACATGTTCCTCCTGTGCAGTTTTAATCCGCACCCTACGTCATTGCCAATGATGTCAATGAAATCAAGGAAGGGAATCACCATAAACTCAGCGAAGACATCGCAGTCGAACGAACTGAAAATTTCGCTGCTTTCGCACGACCCCCACACTCTCTCGTTCGCTCGCAACTTCGCAGCCCTGATACCGTCAGTTTTCGCAATTGATGGTCGATAGCTTCAATTTCTGGCCTTCAAAAGAGCCACGGCGCGACTGTTATGATTGGGGAGCTGTGGGGGTGCACGGCAGTATCGGCACGCTGTTTCGGCACATCAGCAGTTGGAGAGTCAACCAATTGACGGTCTCGGGGAAGTGATCCGATATCGGGCACCCATGGACAACTTTGCTGACTGTCGATGAAGAATTTGCCCCCTTGCCTGGTTTCCTATCTCGATAGGGGGTGAACCAGTCTCTCACACAATTTCTACTTCTGGCGCTAGTATCGCTGCGATGTTCTACGATAACTAAGCAACTCAGAGCAGGAGGACGGTCGAGGTCAACGCAGCGCCCACCGCCGGACGGGTGTTGCGTTTCGAAACACATCATGCTGAAGAATTCGAAAAGTAGCATGCTTATCACGGTATCACATTACTAGCTACTTCAAACCTATCTACACCGGCAAAAACCCCTTCACATCAGACCATAAGCTCCGTTACATGTGATATCCATAGCCCCCGGCGTGGTCATGATAATGATCAGCCCCTGTATCGTAATCATCATCAACCCCCAAGTCATCATCCACAATCTCATCGTCAACATTCACATCACAGTCCTCATCTTCAACAACTTCCATCCCTTCTTCCCACTCCCCGATCTCTTCCTCCTCCTCCGCAACCTCCATGCCCTCCTCCCATTCAGCAATCTCTTCCTCTCCTTCTACCTCGTCGACTTCTTCCATGCCTTCTTCCCATTCCGGGATATCCTCCTCTTGAGCCCCATCGCCTGGTTCGGCGTCCTGCTGCGCTGGCTCAGCAGGAGGCGGGGGAGGTGGCTGAGATTGGACTTGTCCTTGCTGCTGCGGAACTCCTTCAGCGGGCTGCCCGTTGACCTGTCCTTGGGCCTGCGTCTGGGCACCACCTGGTGCAACCTCCCGGGTTGCTTCGGCTTGTGCGGGAGGGGGGAGCGTTACGGGGGCTGCAGTTTGAACCGGAGGAGCGACAGCTGGGACACCGGCAATGGGGGTGGCAGCGACAGCGACAGGCGCTCCTACCGCGGCGGTCGGCACTGCGGCCGGGATGGTGGACACGTACGTTGTGGATCCTGCGGGTGTCCCGTTGGGTAACGTGTTGACCAGGGTTGTTACGGCGGTGGTGACCATCGCAGCGGATGCCGCCGCCGTAGGAGGGACGCCCGCGGCAGCATCCGGTTGCCCCTGAGCTTGAGCTTGGACTTGAGCCTGTTGCTGTTGCAGAGTCAGGGGTTGGCCAACCTGCGTGGGCACGAGCTGAACAGGTGCAGCAGCGCCGGGGGTAGCTTGGCTGGGAGCAGCGGTGGTGGCTAGTGGTTGGGCGGGAACTATGGAGCTGGCGACTGGTTGAGCCTGGACTTGGTTCGGTGCCGCTTGCAGGGCGATCAGGTGGGAAGGAAGAGAAACGGGTGCCGGGGTGGGTTGAGCAGCGACAGCGGGAGGTGCAGTCGGTGCTGGTGTTGCGGCTGGTGTAGCAGGGGGCGCAGTAGTAGCTGGCGCGGCAGGCGTGGCACTGGCAGCGGCTGGAGCTCCAGCAGGGGGCGCCGGACCACCGAGCCCAAAGACAGTGGCAAGCTTCTGTACCCCCGTGCTGGCCGTCGTGATAGAGGTGGCGAGCGCCGAAGTATTGTTTCCGAAGGCAGTGATGCCGCCGATGACAACGCCTGGGACAGTAGCAGTCGCGGCGGCGGCTGCGGCAGCAGCAGCGGGAGCAGCGCTTGGGGCACCTGCAGCGGGAGCGGCGGGGGGAGCCGGAGTGGCGGGCTTGGCAGCTGCCCCCGCAGCCGGGGTGGGAGCCGGAGTGGAAGCGGCGGCGGGTGGAGCGGGCTTGGCAGCTCCAGCGGGGGTGGTTGTGGACGCGGCAGGCGCCGGAGTTGCTGCCGGGGTGGCTCCGGCGGGGCTGGGAGCAGCGGCCGGCGTCGCGACGGCCGGAGCTGTCGTTGGAGCACTTGCTGGAGTCGTAGCAGGCGCGGCAGCGGGAGCTGCAACCGGAGCAGGAGCGGGCACGGGCGCGGACGCACTCGTCGCGGGTTTCGTGGTGGCGGGCGCAGCAGTACCGTTCGTTGCTGGTGTCGCGGTCGCGGTTGGCTTTGCTACAGCAGTGGCTGCCGGCTTGACTGGCTTCTTGACTTTGACAAGAGTTCCATCAGGCTTCCTCACCGTCACAATGGTGAATTGTTGCCCTGGAGTAGCCGCCGCAGGCTTCGCAGCCGTTGGCTGGGCGGGAGTGGTTGCTGCTGGCATGCTGTCGATGTCTTTCGCGACGATGAGGAAGAGATCGAGACAAAGGCGAGGGGTTACTGTCCGGACCTCGAGCAAGCGGGCACCCCGAAGTTTTGAGCCCCCCAGTCTGACTAGCAATCAACAACGCGCATGCGGAGTGATAAGAAACCCATTTTTATCAGGGTCGCGTTGGGCGGCAATGATGCCATTTCAACTTGACCCCCTCCCCGTTCCGCCCAGCTCAGGGCGGCACTAGCGATATGTGGCTTGCGTCGACTGTCCAGCTGGGTCTGGGCCCGACGCAGAGGCCGGGCCCTGCACAGCGTTCTGGACCGCTGACAGGCTGCTGCCGCCATGCCAAGCTGTTATTCCCGTCCCTGTCGATCCCTTTTCGGCTGGGCGGGATCGTGCCGTGCATGGGTACCGACGGTCCAAGCCGCATCTAGAAGCCGACTATTGTCTTGAGACGTCAATAAAGGAAATCTCGTCGCGAGGAGCTATTCCCATCCGGAACTCAGCCATGCGAACGCTCGCTAGATGTGGCGGCCTGGAGCGCGTCGGCGGAGTGTCGGGTCCGGACAATGCGATTGTCGGCCTTGTCCGTGGGTGCAAGAAAAATGTAAAACCCTTTGTCGAGTTTCTTTCCTGTTGGAAATTTTGAGTGCCGTTCCTGACATCTTGGAAACCGCGTTGGACGTGTGTTTAACCTTTGTGGACCCTCAAAATGGAGCCGACACCAACAGGAGCCAAGAGCGCGCCGGCGCCACCCACAGCGGCTCGAACCGCGCCGCCTGGTTACAAGTTCATCAAGGTCAAGAAACCTGACGGCACGATCGTGACAGTCAAGAAAAAGCTGTCGCCTGAGGAGCTGGAGAAGCAACAACAGACGACGCAAGCTCAATCCCAAGTTCCGGCAGACGCGCCCAAGATCGACGCGGCGCCGACCTCCCAAGTCGCCAAGAAAGATGCACTCCAGTACAAAATCATCACCGTTCGCATGCCCGACGGCACCCTGGCCAAGGTGAAGCGACCCATCAACAAAGCAGATGACACCACCGCAACCACTGCAACCGCCGCCACCGAAAAGACAACCAGCACCACCAGCGGCGCTGCTGCGCCGTCTTCAACCGCCAAGCCCTCCCCCGATGCCCCCAAGGACGCTCCCAAGGACGCGCCGGCCCCTTCCACAGCACCCGAGCAGCCCCTTACCGCCGAAGAAAAAGCTGCGCTGGAAGAGCAAGCCTTCCACAACAAACAGCAACGTCGCAACCGCTTCAAAGCCGCTCTCCTCTTCGGTCTCGTCGGCGCCGCTGACACCGCGCTCCCCGATCTCCTCGACGGCGACGAGCTCATGTCCGACTCGGACATCTCTGACGATGAAGATTTCGACGAGAAAGACCGTCATGACGATCAGATGGGTCCGGAAGATCCTGAAGACGAGAAGACATCCAATGGCGTCGGCGCAGCGGTTGGCACCGCCGCGGTGAGTGCTGCTGCGGGCGTCGCGGTTGCTGCGATGGCCGCTCCACCTGCTCCGGCCCCTCCCCCTGCGGCTGCGCAAGCAAGACAAGGTCCCGCGAATGGAGCGAACGGTGATGCAAAGGGACAAGCGCCGAATGGCAAGGAGGCATACAAGGTGACGGTCAAGGACCTGAAGGATCTGGATGAGAAGGCGGAGAAGAAGCAAGAGGAGCAGAGGACACTGGAGAGGCGGTGGGCTGCCTTCTCGTTTTACTTTTTGGCGAGTTTGAGCATCATCTTGCCGGTTCTCTTCCTCAGTAAGCATCCTTCTTCCTTGCTTTGTTTGATGGCATCGAGCTAATGTGTTTTAGTCCTGGCATGCTTCATCATGGCCATGAACGGCAAGTCTGTCGACTCCAGCTGGGGAAAAATCGTCGACCCGATCAAGATCGCCATCACCGTTTGGCCCATTGTCTTCGCAGCGGTGACAGCCCAGGGTTTCAAGACGTGGGCTGCCTACAAGGTTGAGCGCGGTGTCAAGCTCATGGAACTTGAGCAGCTCGTGGGCAGCAACTCCTTCGCTGCCGTCATGAAGCAACCCTTCTTCCTTCGTCGTCTCGACCTCCTAACAATCGGCATCTTCCTCATCTGGGCGCTTTCTCCCATCGGATCTCAAGCGCTGATTCGCTCATACTCGCTCGACCGCAGCTTTGTCCACGATACCGTCGACATCAAGTATGTGCCTATCCTCGGAAACAACACTCTCCTCTCTCCAGGTGCCGAGCAGAAGCTCACCGATGGCCTGGCCTTGGCGGACCTTTGGCAAGTAGTGGCAACCTACTACATGGCTAGCTTCATCCCGCGCGGTATCAAGAGCGAGAGCGACGCCACGGCATACGGGCAGGACGTGTTCAACCACCCGATTCCACAAGCCGAGTTCTACGGGCACAAAGAATACATCTCCCACTATGGTATTCCCATGGCCATGCCGAAGAGCGCGCTGGGGGAGGCGCAAATGAAGGCGGATGACCTGTTGTACGAAAAGGGCATGTCGCCCGACGAGGTCCAAAAGGAGAATGAGAAGAAGAAAACGGGACCGGAGGCCGCCGAGCCATCGGAGAGCCTTACCTTCCCTGTCACCTCCTCATTCTTCAGTTTTAACTGCCAAAATTGGCAAACCATCACGCACGCTGATATGTCAGGGGACGACACGCTGTGGTCCTTCAGTATCTCCGAAACTCTTGCCGTCGAGTTTACCGGCGGGGTTAACTCTACGGATATTGACCGCGTGCGGTATGCCACGCTCTTGAACGGCACGACTTTGCTCAAGAACGCCACCTTCGACAACATTCCCTCAGCCCAGCCCGACTGGCGCTACGCCATGATCGATTGTGGGATCAAGCAGGTCTTTTACAACGGCACCGTGGTCTGCCGCATCAACGTCAAAGCCGGCTCCTATGCGTTCGACTGCGAGATGACAGAGTCCAAGGTCATCCCCAACGATCAAGTTCGGCCCGAGTGGCACACACCGATCGAGGACTTCTCCGGCGCCTTCGTCAGGACGGGCAACCCGTACCCGCTTCTCAGCCCCTACACCCCGAGTAAGGTCCCCCCTGGCCACCATCCCTAGTTTCACGTTTGCTGACAACTACAAGCTGAACGATATGCCTACCTGCAGCTCGATGTCGGAGACCCCCCCCAGGAGATATATCCCCTCGACCGCAGCAAGGAGGAGTTTGAAAGAAACTTCGGCAAGTTGTTCAACACTTGGGTGACCATCGCCCACTGCACCGAATGTACAACCCTGTACAACCTCGACGAGCTCAACGATCCCAACTGGGTGAAAGACATGCGAAAGGAGCACATCGACCTGTACAAAGCTCCCGAGAGCGCGGACGGAAAGGCCCAGCGCGTCCACTCCCCGCTTAGTCTGGTGTTCAAGCTGGACTGGCGCTGGGTAGCAGTGTTTCTTACGTCCGTGATTGTGCTGCTGCTCGTGGGTATCGCGAGCGTCGTCCTCGAGGGGATGCTCATTGCGCCAGATGTGCTGGGATACGCGTCGACGCTGGCGAGGAACAGTCGGTATTTGCATCTTCCGAAGACAGCCGCGAAGCCGATGAGCGGTCCTGAGCGCGCGCGGGCGATTGGTGGTGTGAAGGTGATGATTCAGGATGTCAAGCCGGATAAGGATGTGGGCAAGATTGCGTTGGGGTTGAAGCATGATCGGGCGGAGCCGCTGAAGCCGGGGAGGCTGTACCGGTAGATTGATGGCATTCATGGTCGGGGGAGATCATGGGGGATGCAACGAGTTGGATATTGAGAAGATGAACAACAAAAGACAACAGATTTCTATCATGACTGTATCCTGACCAAGCGGTGCCGTCCATCATCTCAGAAAAGAACACCACAGAACCCCACGAAGTCGTTAGTTGCATCTTCCGCAGCAACCCACCAGCGGTTCCCGACTTCACACAATACCACCAAAGAATGAGAACCTGCCATGAGGATCATACCTCTCCTTAAGCCCCCCAACCTTCTCCTGCCGCCAACCTCATGTCCATATAACTCTTCCTGCGTCTCACTGCCATATGCATAGTTGAGATACGCATGCAACTCACTCCTCCGACTCCCCTGCCGCAATAACTCACGTAGCTCATCCCCAAGCCGCTTCGCCCTCCACACCCCTCTCTTCATCACCAAGCTCGCACTGAATCAGAGGCGCAACAAGCAAATTATCCCCGCGGAAAGCTAAAGCTGTCTCTTCGCTAGGTTTCGCCTGCACACCCTGCAACGAATACCCTTCAAACATGAACACAGAGCCACTAAACGGCGAGCCGGACCCGTCGATAAAGCAAACAAGTCGTAGATCTGTCGTTGTACCGTGGTATTGTGTGGCTCGAGATAGATCGGAAACCGAGGCTTGGCCTGGCCACCTTTTTCGCATCCTAAAGAGTTAAGACCTTGGACTGGTCAGGTGGGGAGGTTGCTGTAGGTTCCTGAGGCTGGGTCGTCGGATAGTGGGCAGATGTCGCGGAAGGGTTGGGCATAGGTGCCATCGACGGCTGTGACGCCGCCTTGGATGACGTGGAAGGTTATGGGAGGCTATTTGGGTTAGCGTTGGGTAGATATTCAGTTCAGCGGGGGGGGGGGGGATTTACCCCTGGAGGATCAATGTCGGGCATGTTGAGCCAGTAGGACCAGTGAATAGCATCTACCGGCTGCACGCCATCTTCGTCATTGAGGAACTGCTTGCTTGCAGCTTCGTAGACGGCCTCGACCTTATCTCCTGCAAAGGTGAACGTCTCAATGGCCCAGTCAGGGTGTCTTTGTGGGTGATGTTGGCCGTGACCAACGTGACGATACCAAAATTATGACCCGCCCCCTTGACGGCCCACCACAGATCGGGATCTGACTCGGCATTGATGTTTTTGAGAGTTCCATCTGCCAGGATGATGTTCGCTGAGACGAATTGGTCCGAGATGAGACCGCAGTGCCCCTGGAGGAAGCCGTGGCCGCCTCAGAGTGCGGGACCTAGGTAACTGACGCATTCGCAGGTGCCTATCACTGCGCGCCGGGGAGTTAAGTCAGCGTCATCTCCAAAGACATAGCATTCTTCCAGAACATACCAGCTTCCTTGCCCGCAGCCGACAGAGTATCGATAACCGCCTTCGATCCCGTCCCGCCGCTAATGGACACTGTCTTCTCATCGCTAGAAATATCAACACCAACAAGCTTGTTGAGAAAAATTCCTACGCCATCTTGAAGTTTTCCGAGCGTTGCGTCTGTGCTATGCCTCCCACTGTGCGCTAGGAAGAACAGGTCATTGTCAATGGCGAACTTGACCGTTTCGGCAACATCGTTTTCGGTCCCCGCGACCACTGCAACCTGGATGTTGGGCTTCTCAAGATTCGACCATCGTCTTGTCAGAGAGTCAAACTTGGCCGAGCCGGGCAAGTGGATCTCGGCCGAGCCAGAAACCTGGGATATGAGCGATTGGAAGCAAGTCTCGTTTGGCGGTGCGAAAGCGGGGATGGCCGCTGCCGTCATGACCCAATGGAAGATCCGCATTTTTGGAAGGCACAATGCGATTGTTTCTGTTCAACAAAACGGACGCAACAGAATAAAAAGCGCCCAGCATTCAAGCTGCTCGGCTGTTATATACCTCTGAACGATTTATAAGTACATTTTCGTTCCCACATGTCGTCATCAGCCATGGCGTCCATGCCGGCCCATTGGAGGGAAATACGCTACCCGAAACCTTTTCCTGCGTATCCATGCTCAAACCTTGCGAATACGCCGTCACCATCCCTCAATCCGTCTTTGCTAACCGATTGAAAGCAGTCATTACCATTAATCCATCCCAAGCAGAATCCTCTTCCACAACTATCTCCCCCGCGAATCCATCCCGCCCGCAACCTCGGCACCGCCCAGCTCAAATACCCCCGGCACCCTCTGCGTCCCCCCCAGCTCGACCCTCTCCATATCCCCAACCTCAACTTTCCCCTCCGTCCCCTTATCCAAGTAACTATGCCCCCCCTCAGGCGAACCCAACTCCGGCGGGCTCGCAACATACGTATTATACCCATACCCATCCTTCCCATCACCAGCACCAACCGGCGGCGGGGGCAGCGGCCCTTCCGATCTCTTACCTCTCCTCCTTCGTCGAAAGATTACAAACCCCGCCACCAAAACCAACACCACCGCCGCCGCAACACCCACTCCAATCCCCGCCGTTGCCCCAGTCGACAACCCGCTCGTCCCAGCCGTGGCAGGCACTCCCGTCTCCGTCTCTCTCACACCCTGATCGGCATTCGTAACCGAAGTCGTCGTGGACGAACCCCCCAGATTCCCCCCCTCATCCGACGCCTGCCATCGTATCTGCACCGGAACTGCTGAGATAGTAGCCGAGATGGGACCGCTTCCCGCGTGCGGAGTGCTCTGGAAGGGGATGGATATCGCGAAGCTAGACGATGGATCCTCGGGGACTAGAGGGAGGGTGTGAACGGTGGGATCGGCGCTGTATTGGCTTGTTGCGGGGCCCCCTGCGGCAGGGGTGCTGGTGGTTGTTCCGGCGCCGTAGCCGTAGAGTGTCGCGGTCGGGGTGCCGGCGAGGTAGCCGCGGCAGAGGAAATCGGTGGGGTTGATCTTGTAGTTTGCGGGTATGCCGGGGCAGCAGAGGACCATGGTTTCGTTGGGGAGGAGGGATGCGAGGTAGGAGGAGGCTTGGGTGCTTTGGGCCGAGTTGGCGGGTGCCCAGGGGGTGTTGGAGCCGGTGTGGATTTCCGAGTTGAGCATGGTCATGGCGGAGGTCCAGCCGTGCGGGCAGTGGAGGCCGGGGGAGTAAAAGGCCGAGGCTTGGTGGGCGGCGGTGTTGGGTGGGTAGCAGGTGTTGGTGATGGATGGCTGTGCGGAACGGTCGAGCCATCCGCTTTCCCATGCTGCTATGGGCATGTAGGCGATGGCATTGGGACGGTACCATCCGCCTAGGTTGGCCGTGTTGGTGGAGGTGAGGATGCTGGTGATGGCGTGGGTTGCGGCGCAATCGTTCGGAGGTGTGAAGAAGGTGGTTAGCGGACCGGCGCTGGATGCCGTTCGGCTTGCCGACCAGCGACTGAGATCCACGGAGGTGGCCATCTTGCGGTAGGTTTTCCAAAACTTTTTCCAGAGGTTTTGGCATCCTTGTGTGGGGATTGCAGAGTGGCTTTGTTCTATATGCTCCTCGTGGGAGGGCTCCCGGGGCTTGCGTGCCGGGGCCGTTACCGGATTTGGGGGTCGTATACGGGAGATCTCACGTCAGAAAGACCTTATTTCGTGCGTGCTTGGCCGCTCCACGCGCCGGCTTGGCCGTAAAGGCACAAATCGGACGGCGATCTGCCAATCACCCGGCCGCGTCGATTTCACGAGCTGCCCAAGTCGGCCTGGACCCCTTTTCCCGATGCACCGCCAAGATGTCGCATCTCGACAACAATGGTACATCGTATGGCTGCAGCTAGACCTTGGGTGCCTGGGCAGGTGCTTTTAATCTTGGGCACCCCCGGCCCAACCGAACCTGCAGGGGAAACTCAAGTTCCAGCAGACAATTGACGAGAAGTGTCGAGTCTTGCGCCACGTCCGAGTCCAATTCGCCCAGCTGAAGTTTGATGCTTCGTTGTGCAGTCTATTGGTCTCGAACCCTGCGCCCATCAGGTGCGAGGAGGATGGGCCAGATCTCGTCCTTGTTCCCACCCTCTCCCAATCATCGATCTCTGCAGGAACTTGATGAAAGAGGATAGCAAACCACGATGTGGGGTGATGCTGGGCGAGACGCACTCTTGGCGAAGTCCCATTCCCCTTTCGGGTACTGACGGTCAGGGGGTAGCTCTGGGCCACCATGATTGGACCGCAACCCAAAGATCTTCCCCACGACTTGTAAACAGTAGCGGCGAGCAGTGGACTCGAAGACCCCATGAAAAGACTGTCGACCCCGAACTCGCGTCCGAACGATGCGAAGCAAACGTGGTGCGAAGGGAGCGAGGCAGAGGTCAAGTCTTGTATATGAATGGCTAGCAACTCTCCTGACCAAGGAAACTTGGAAGAGCTCTCCATCCGCAGACACATTCGCATTGCCCTCGTATTTACTCCCAAAAAAAACAACCCCAAGACTCCAAGCATCATGAAGCTCTCCATTCTGGCTCTCTTCGGCGTGGCCGCCCTGGCTATGGCCGTGCCTCAAAACCCGAAGCCTTGGAAGGGTTAAGGGCTTTGTTCAAATGCCCAAGGAGTGGAAGCGTGAAGCCTCACCTCAGAACCCCAAGCCCTAGAAGGAGTAAGCCCTCACGGCTGTCTGCTCTCGCCCATTTGAGCTCCGCGTAGGTCCACTCCTTTCCTTGACTGTCGATGACGGAGACACCAAGGCTAACTGATTGCAAACTTCGTCGATGTTGGTCGGCCTGGAAAGACTCGTGCGGGGTGGTGAGATTGCTGGACTGTGCATAAGCAGCTTGCTAGTATCCGCATTTGGTATCGAGATGCAGACCGTGCTGGGTGTAGATAGCAACAATTAGATTGAAAACCTTCGTGTATCCTTGGCCGCGGGCCGTAAGCATTGCTGTGCATGCGTCGGTCCCCGGGGCGAAATATCATTACACTTGGCAGCTGGACAAAACACCCCTTTCGTGACCAGCTTCGTCGTAGTTTCAGGCATAGCCGTTGCTGATGTGATATTACGTACAGTATGGTGGCGCAGATCACAACACTGTAACCCGGCATTCGCCAAAGGATGATCCAACCCGATAGGGCGATACGTACAGTTCTTACCGCTTCGTACACTTCCTGTCGTGGCGTTTTGTCTCGGGCTGGCTCAACGCCACACCGACTGGGTTTGTGATGCTGATGGGATGTGAGCCTCTTCAAATGCAGCCCCCGTAAGATTCCGCATGGTGTTTTTGGACCCCTTGGCAGTCCACCACGCGAACCACTCCTGCAGCTTACAAAGGAGAAGCGAGCTCTGTGATTCGCCCTAGCGTTGCATCAACTTCAACCATTGGTCGGACTCAGCAGCGGCCCCAACGCCACAGCGCCTGAACCTCCTTGGGTGTTTTTCACGAGGAAGTTGACGGGGATGAATGGGGTATATTGTATTTGCACCCATATAAGACGATTGATCATCAAAAGCCGGGGAGGAGATGGGGCAAGGCCGGGGCCGATTCGTGTATAAAAGGCCGACCTCTCTCCTGATCAGAGTTGAGAAGTGTCTTCATCCTCAACAGCTTTCTCGTTCGACTCCCTTGAAGCCTACAACCATCAGCACCCCTTGACAGCACTGCAACCATCATGAAGCTCTCCGCTTTGACTCTCTTCGGCGTGGCCACCCTGGCCCTTGCAGTGCCTCCTGCCTGGAAGCGTGAGCCCGAGCCTGAGCCTCAGATTCGGCCGCCCTCTTGGAAGCGCGAGCCTGAGCCGATTCGCCCTCCGTCCTGGAAGCGCGAGCCTGAGCCGATTCGCCCTCCGTCCTGGAAGCGCGAGCCTGAGCCGATTCGCCCTCCGTCCTGGAAGCGCGAGCCTGAGCCAATTCGCCCTCCGTCCTGGAAGCGCGAGCCCGAGCCTGAGCCGCAAATCCGTCCTCCTTCTTGGAAGCGTGGGGCGTCTCCTGAGCCTCAGACTCGCCCGCCTCCCTGGAAGGAGTAGTTGTCAGAACCACTGCCTCTTCGACCCTCATCGCTGCGCACTGCCAGTAGGACCCCCCTTCTTTGTCTTGAGAAGAATGCTTGAACTGACTGAAACCCGAGTAGTGTAGTCAAGCCAAACATTGGCAGGGCTGGGAGAGCCAAGAGAATGAATGTGGATGGACCAGTTGGAGAACTGGAGGAATATCGCGGGATTGCTTTGGGGCCCTCCACGGTGCCCCAGTTTCCACTCGCTTGTGTGCAGAGTTTTGTTTGCGTGTTTGTTGGCTTGGAGAGTAGAACTGGTCGATTCCGTTACCGTTCAATAAACACGTCGAACCAGCTCCTAAGGTTGCACCTCCGGGAGCGGCAATGTGACCCTGATATCCCGCAGGCCCCTCGTCCTCGATTCGTCCTTGCCAAGAAAGATGGTTCGGCCATTGTTTTATCCTTTGATTACTGTGATTCGCCATCCAATACCGAGATGGCGTTTGCTCTAGCGGGACCCAGTTCCTGTTGGAGACGCGTTGGAGCCTGCGTGGTGGACAAGCGGCACTCTCGGTTCAATGTCCGAATTGGTCGAGGGAGGCTTCCAGTGTCGTTCCTCTTTGCAGGACACCCCGAATCGGGCTCCACCGCGTTGCGGTAGTATCCCACCCGATCATTGTAAGGCAAACTCTCCCCCTCGGCTAACATTGATCCTGGCATCCTGTTGGGATCATTTCAAATCACTTCAATGCCGCAGTCTGGAAGGTAGAATGTGAGACCGCACCACACTTTTACAGTCCGTCAGCTGCCCGCTTAGCCGTCACTGATTAAGATGGATCTGCGGAGAGTTTTCCTCATTAGACCTGACAAACCACACGGCGAGGCTTAGCAGACCTCGTCAGATAGGAGCCGCGCGCCATTGGGTTGTTCCCCCCCCCCCCCCCTTTCCCTCTCTTCCCTGATTGTATCTCACAACCACGAACGCATCAATGAGCAGCCGATCATCCCATGGAAGGAGCGGTTCGGTTTCACCGAGTAGCTGTGGGTTGCACACAAGAATGGGTGCGTAGGAAAACCAAGTAACCTCTTAGCTGGCGAGGTTCAAGCTGTCATATGTCTCTTCCAGCGGTAGTAACCGCTCAGCGAAGCCCCGCACGAGCAAACCAACGTTATTAATGGATATCGGAATGGTCGTCTTTCGGATGCATACACTAAGCTTCCTATATGGCTTTCATAGGACCAGAGCACCTCTGGCCCCACGTTGCAAAGCTTCATGATCCACCCAAGCGCTTGACAAAGAACCCCGCCCAACTTCACCCGCATGCCTCGCCAGGTCTGGCCCCTGAGTGTCGACAAAGGGGGACGTGCAAAACCGGTCGAACTAGAAGGAGCATTGGGAGTGACAAATGAGTGGCAGCAACGCCGACGCGAAGGGGAGATGCCTGAGTCGCGAGGTGGAAAGAGTGCAGACCTTGTGGTTGATCGCGTATAAAAGGCTGCGTTGATCCCGCCGAGATCCCCCAGTCATCCCTCTCCAACATTCCCCTCTAACCTCAGCTTTCCCACCCTCAGCGTCTTTAGCTTCGGTTTCCTCGTCTCCAAATCAACACCCTGCAACCTCCTTCACCAACAGCATGAAGTTCATCGGCGTTGTCATCCTGACCTTGGCCACCGCCGTCGTTGCTGTGTCTCTTGACTGGAAGCGTGGGCCCCAGCCTGTCCTGCCCAGCTGAGAACGCGAGCCTGCTCCAGTTCCCCCGAGCTGGAAGGAGTAGATGGCGGCCCCCCTTCAGCGTACCGAATGTGAGAAACCACTGCTACCCCCTGTTTGGATTCTCTTCCGCCGGTCAGGACTAACGTTCATCTGATTGGGGTATTCTGTTTTTGTTACTCGACACGGCCGAGACGTACCAGATAAGAGCGCACTGGAATTTTGAAGGTTCTTATGTGTGGTGGAGGATGGGTTCGCTTCGAATTCGCCGGTTGTTCATCCCGTTGGCGCCGTTTGGAGAATGCAGTCAATGTTCCGGGGCTCTGGACCCTCATGTATCCAGCTGTAGTGGGAGTTTCCCAACCTAGGCCGTAACTTGCACGAGCCTCTGCCGCAGTTCTCGTTGATATCTTTGTGTCCTCTGATGTAATAACCCCCTTTAGACCCCATCCCCCGGATCCTCCGCCACCGATTCCGGTGTCAACGTGTTGCCAGTCCCGCCAACAGACTCACGACGACTGATGAGCCATCACCCCCGGCTCCCAGTTTGCCACAATATCCTTCCTCCTTTAGCCCAAGCAATAACAAGCAAGCTCCCCCACTTGGCAAGAATCGGCGGTTTAGACGTGTCGACGCCAGGGACCAATTTAGCAGGCTCGAACCGTTTTTCGTCACCTCCCCACGTCGTAATCCACACATCCCTTGACTTGCCCTTCCCATTCCAGCCTGCATAGAGAGTGGCGCCGACTTTGACAAGTGAAGGACTGCTGCTGCTCTCCCCGCGCCAACCGATTTCATGCGGCTCTTCGTCTACAAGACTGCCGTCGGCGTCAAGACGCATCCAGTACAGCTTTTCCGTCGTGGGGACCTTCCAAGCAACGAAGAGCTTGCCATCATGGCATGCTAGACTTGGACGAAAGTCGGTCTTGATGAAAGGGAGGGCCTTTGGGAGCTGCCAATCGTCGCCATCGTACCAGCTCAGACGAGCCTCACTCTCCGAACCATAGCTGCACCAGAGTGCGTACAGACGCGCTACTCCATTTTTCTCGTAGGACGCCAACATTGGTGTGAAAGGGGGCCTGTATCCCAGTTCAACCATTCTCCTTATGCGCCCCCACGGCAGGGATCCCCCACTGCGGACTGAGAACAATAAGTCCAGGCCGCGTAGCCACACAGCCACCAGTTGGTCTCTGAATGCACCAATTTGTGGCGTTAGGCTTCCTTCTTCGAGAGCGGGGACTGTGGGGAATCTCTCCAGTTTTCTCTGCCCAGGCTCACTTCGTTTTACCATCCACCAACATGGCGCCGCAGGACATGAAGGGGGTTTGCTGTCGTCCCGACCCCGCTGTTTTTGACTGTGATCCTGCCCCGGTGGGCCCCAGGGACGGTACACAAAAATGAGCGTTCCTTTGAATTCTGCCACAGAGGGTAAACTAGCCGGGTTAGTCATGAGATGTCCGTGATTAGTTGTTTGCAGCCATCTCATCACCGTCGACGTACTGACAGCGAGTTGTTTTTGTAGGGAGTGGGCCTCCTTCAACAGGCGGCGCTTGGCGTTTTCTACTGTCTCCCCGTGTATTACAGGCATGAAAACCCCGAGTATGCCGAGAAGACAGTACGCCATGTCCTCCGGGAGCGTGGTTTGGCGCCCGTCAAGCCATCCCAAACGCTCGTCAATGCTAAACGTCGAAAGGTCATCTCCCCGGAGTGCTGACAACGGTATCTTGGTGATTGTGTGAATTTCTTCTTCTAGGTCCCGTCTGCTGCCAAGGCGGTTCCGCTCGCGGGTGAAGAAATCGACCGACTGTGGAGCGAGGAGCTCCTGCAGCGTCCAGCCTCTAGTGAACCATCTGCTCTGTCGGAAAAGCCTCGCGCCAGCTAGTCTCATGTGTCAGACCCATAACGTCGGACCTGCCGGTGGACAATCAGACGTCGATCGAGGATGGAGGTGCAAAGATCATGCTCACAGGTAAACGTAACAGCGGCCGGCGTTTTGATACCACTTGAACATGGAGTTGATGGCTGCTTGGAGCTCAATGCTATTCGCCTTGTCGATGCAGCATGTGTCGACCCAAACGTGTTTGAACCCGTCGCGCCTAGCTTGATCGGTGCAAAACTCCAGTTTCAGCCAGCCTCTTTTGTCCACGCCGGTGCCGTCACGTAGGTCTTCGAAGGTGATCTCTTCGGAGCCCCACGTATGGGAGAGGATCGCGTACGGCGGGATGCTGTCGGGGGGGAACGGTCCTGCCAGTTTTAGCTCCCCATTTCCACCACACTTCAGGAGCCGCATCATCGTGAGATAGGTTCAGTGGATATTCGGAAACTGGAACGATCGGGCTGAAGGGTGAGAACGTTTGGGTGGTTGCCTGAGGAGCGTCAGGCTGGGACCCCTCACCGACCTTATCTTATCTCCAACCAGTCATAGTGCAGTTCCGGGCCTCCACAACCCCAACACCGGGCGAGCCGAGGTTGCCGAATCAACACAAACGAGCACGCCTGACCCCTGTCAGGGGAGGCCATTTTTGTAGCGAGGGAGGACTTCCCCCAGCAATACTCCCACAAAGGGTGGTCTGTGAGATGAAACTGAGCTTCACGTCCCTAACATTTTTGCTTCAGGCCCACGGATCTAACCGTCTTTGGTGTATATTATAAGGCCTCTCCTCCCTTCGCATTCTCGGTTTTTTTCTCACTCAGTCCACTCACGGCACTCTCGACTCTTGAAACTCTCCAACGCTTGTACCATTTTCTGCATATATCATGATCTATCCAACCAGATATCCGCCGGTTACTTGCCCACCTGGTATCGACCTCGTATCGAGCCGCATCCTTCACCCTTGCTGCTGCTCAGACCATGAAGACAGCAGCGGCGACGGCGCCAACGAGAGGCACCATCAGGGCTCCTGCACCATTTCCAGTTCCACCGTAAAGTCCACCGCCGCCCGATGTACTACCAGGAGGTGTAGGCGAGGGGTTCATCGCGCCTGCGCTCGGCGAGCTTCCAACCGGGACGACCTGTCCGCCAAACGGAGCAGGCGGCGCAACAGTACTGGCCACCGTCGACGCCTCGCTCTGGTACGCATCGAGCGTTTGTTCAGTGCTGGGGTTGATGACGCCCGACATGCCCGACTCGCAGTGCGTTGGGAAGCCGCAGTAGAAGAAGATGGGATCGGTGGTGTTGATCGTCACTTGGAAGACGTTTGACTGGCTGGTGTCAGCTAATTAACGCCAAAGCGACCAGGACGCGCTGAAAGAGACACTCACGTTTTGCCCGCTGCTGGTGGTGAAGCCGCCGGAGAAGAAACCGCCGGTCGCAGCTGGCATGCACGGGTTGTTGAAGTCGCCCATGATGACGCTGTGGGTGGGTGGAAAGAACTGGTACTCGATGATGTCGCCCTTGGCAGCGGTGACAGAGTTGGGCGTGAACACAAGGCCATCTTTACCAACGGCGATTTGGATCTTGGCTGCGGTCGCCAGGGTGGCGGTGGCCATGAAAGCCGTGAGTCTTGACGTGTGCATCTTGACGGGTGCCGTCTCTCTGGATGAAGGTAACGCTGGCAATAACGCATGCTCCGGCAAGCAAGTGATGCGCAAGATTGAGCATTATATCCTTTGACTTCGTCGCCCTTCTTCGTAAGCTCGGCAGCCGGCTTTCCCAGATAGTAATCTTGTTCGCCTGGTTGGCCGTGAAATGATCCCGTTCGGGGGTTGTTCTCGGTGTTGTCAGCTTCGGGCGGTGTCTTAGCCTAAACCGGCAGACATGGCGACCCCAGGTCCATCGTCGCCGCACAAGAACTCGTCATCAGCAAACCTGCCCGACTGGGCCTCCATTGGTCAGGCTGTGGAACTTTGGGCAATGACTGCAGTTTAATATCGATGCATCAAACTAGATGCCGACGCGAAACCCGAAACGCGCAGTCTAACACATAACCCCAGACAGAGAATGCAGAACCAGCGCCAACGCGACGGCAAAAACCAGGATACAAAGCGAAACCAAACCTAACAGAACCCTCTGGTTGTGGACAATGGCCAACTCTCTCTCCCTTTCAGCGGCTTTCAACTTCATGTGCTCTCCGTCCATCTCCTTCATCTCCACATCCTTATCCTTGAGATGCCGCTCAGTTCTGAACGCCTCCTTTCCAACTCTATCTCGAGGTAACAGTGGTCATTCTCGATTGCTGTCTGTTCCTCATGGGCCAGCCTGATGCCGGCTATCATGCGGTTGTCATGGGCTCTCTAAGCCCTTCCACCCTTTCATGTTCCAGACGTCTGGCCAGCATCTCGTTGTGGTGGACGGCGTTCAGCACCTGAGCGTCTTGAGAGATTGGCGGAAAGAGACCCAGGACGGCATTATATACGATC
Source organism: Immersiella caudata (assembly GCA_030512335.1). Lineage (NCBI taxonomy): Eukaryota > Fungi > Ascomycota > Sordariomycetes > Sordariales > Lasiosphaeriaceae > Immersiella > Immersiella caudata. The sequence goes on along the minus strand of JAULSU010000004.1, from coordinate 5,459,335 downwards.
TTCACCCAGTCAGCAGAGAACCTACTGGTAAACCATCACCTGAAATGCTAGAAAGAGATGCCTCATCAAGCAGTCAACCGACTCTCAGACTCGTTGTGCCAGCACTTGCCAACGGTTCAGTTCGCCATTCGGCAACCAAGATAACGATCCACCTGACTCCCCACCCTGCGCGAGAGTTTGTGGGAAGTTGGCCTGAACCAGGGTCCGAGAGCGCCCCCGGAGACAACCCGCCTCCAAATCTACGTTGCTGCTCTTGTAATCACCAACAGAATTTCGCCTGGGGTAATTCGTACCCTTCCGTTGTTGTAGAGCCGGTGTCTGAACTCCAGAAGATATCTCTGGGGAGGTTGTGCCTCACAGAGATCCACGCCCCCCCCCCCCCAAAGGTTGAGTCTGGCTTTTCTGGTGTCAGCTCAATGCTGGACATTCTGACAATAACTTGTAACCCCTTCTTTCTGAATCTGTCCCGTATGCTCTGCCCACAACCGTAGAAGAGTGGCTCGAACGGTTCCGGCTCAGGAGCGATGGGTTCTCGAATCATCTCCCACTTGAGGCTGAGTTCTTGAGCATCAACGTCTTCCGTGTCAGCTTCGTGATCGTTCAAGCAACCGAACATCATCCAGTGATCAGGCACGATTTCGTCGTACTGGTGTTCGTGTGCAATCAAAGCCTCGCAGTTCAACGGTTCCCAGACACCAGAGTAATATTCATCGACCTTAAGCCCTTCGTAATTTCCCTCTTTCATAACCCCACGGAACCGAGTCTGCAGAGACTTATCCGTGGGAAAGACATGATCGGATGATGTCGGTTCTTCAGTTCGGGCGTAGCCGTGCAGAACGTGATCCCAAGCCGGAATAGAGATATTGACGAGCCTTTTGACCATCCTGTAAAAGTCCTGGGTGCTTATTGGGATGAAGATTGTCGATGTAGCTTGTAAAGTAGGCAGTTCCGTCTTCCCGAAAAGCCATGTTTGCAGGTAGCACATTGGTAGGTTTCGGACCAGAAGTTAGTCGGAATCATACCAGTTAGACAATGGGTTTCCCAGGACGACTCATCCCAAAGACCTGCAAGTGGTCTCGGATCCTGGGGAGCACATACCGTAGACAAACGGATACAGGATGGATCCACCAACTCCTGGACCACGCTATTGCTGCTTCCTTGCTGCCAGCAGGGCTCCGCTGTTTGCTCGTCGCACAGAGCCGCTCCAGCGTTATGGTATGGCTTCTTTGTTGAACCAGAGGCCATCGTCGGCGTTTCCCTAAGGCAGATCTTAGGTTGAAGGATGGAAGCGCAAGTCCAGTTAAGCGTGTCGCGAGATGAAGAAAGAAGCTAGAGTAGAGAAGGTGGGAGGCCTGGCACGTGGTGCGAGAAACGGGTCTGAAATTCTTCATAGCCTTCGGTCGAAACTGCCAACTCCACATTGCGTTCTCAACAGGCTCCGTATTTGAGCGTGAAGGGCATGGAAGGAGTCTTCGGATGCCTCTTTGCATTTATAAAACGACTCCTTCATTCTGTCAATAGGGCTGCTGTTCTTCTCATAATGGTTAAACACATTTCTCCCATTTCGTTCCTTCCTGAAAAGCCCAACGCTGGTCCTGAGGGTGTGAAATTTACGGGAGCGCTAGTACCAGGACCCTCTTTCCCACCGCCCTTTCTTGCCAGGTTGCCGCAAAGGTTGCCAGTATTGACATCGACAGTCCTGCAGTCAGCCCTCTTCTAAAGGTTCCCCGGGCCTCCCGTAGCATTGGTTGGCGGCTGATCCGAAGCGGCCTCTACTGCCAAATTAAGGTTTGATAAAGAGAGAAGCTGGTGGATATCTTTGCTACCCGATTTTCTCTAACGACAAGGTGCCGTAAATTCTCGGACCGTCGTGGCACTGTCCGTTCAGAGGGAGAGAAAGTCGTGACGCAGCGCCTGCGAGAAGTAGAGCAGGTGCATGCAAAATAGGCAGAAGACAGATCAATAGGACGCTGTTGCTGGATAGCTTGAAAATAGGGAATCCTACTTCAGCATAAACAATCCAGCAGCACGAGCTAGCAGCATCAGTTACGCAATCAGGACATCAGAGTCCCAATCGAAAAGGGATCGCTGGACAGTGCGCTCTCTTTTCATCTTTGCTTGTTGCACTGCGGGGCACTCGTCACCCGCAACTCCAAGCGAGAGCCAGGACAGCCTCGTCCCTCACCTCGCACCTGTTTTCCTCGACACAGCATTTGTGCTCTGAGATTCATTTCCATAATTGCGCCAAAATTTTCTTCTGTCGCACCAATCTGAAGCGCTTTCGCATTGGAGCTCCTGTTGTGCGATTCTGCACGAGAAACGACCAAGTTTGCGTTACACTCCCTACTTGAATCGACCGCATTCGCGACCGGCAGCGGTGCCTCCCGTTTGTCCTTCTCTTCCCAAAACACCGAGTAATCGGCGTCCTGACCGCTTTGTGGGCGTCGCATTCATGGATTCGAAGACCTCCCTCGTTGTCGCTGGCGACGACGCCAATACCAACGATAGCCACGAAGAGGGAGTGGCCGATCGCATGGTGACCTCTTCCAATGGTCAATCTGCTGTCAATCCTACCCCGCAAATGGTAACACCCACTCTCCTCCTATTCGAATCACCGCTGACCTCACCAGCCCACCAAAGCTCAAATCACAGACTTCCGCACCACCTACTGCACATGCTCCGCCGCTCTCCTTGCCAAGATCAACCTCCTCCGCGACGAACTCACCGTCTTGATCACGCACAGCGCTTGCCCACCGTCTACCAGCGACGGCCACGCCATCGTCCTTCGCCACAAGCTTGACGTCCAAGCCCACCTCATCACCACCAGAGAGCACTCTCACTTCGCCGGGACTGAGTGGACAGACTTCATCGCGTTCGAGACCCAACGCGTGTACAACCGGCTTGTGGCTGGGCGCGAAGAGGAGCACATGGTGGCCAAGGAGAGAGAGGCGGCACTGGTTGAAGAGGAGGCAAAGCGAGTTCTGGAATTCCGTCAAGCCTTGATGGCGATGAAGAGCGATGAAGAGATGGAGGCGGCGAAGAAGAGAGAGGTTGAGAGGGTTGAGAAGACAGAGGGAGAGGAGAGTGCTCTGAAATTGAATGGGCTGGTGAAGAGGAGAGAGGAGGCTGTGGCTGAAGGAGAGAGGTGCAGGGGGTTGTTGAGGACGTTGGTGGCGATGGAGTCCGGAGGTGGCGAGGTGTCAGGCCTGCGAGGTGGCGATCGCTCGGCAAACAACACGGAGCTCGGCAAGGAGAACGGCGCGGACGTCGCACCGGCTGCCGGACAGGAGGCTGGCGTGGCACGCCTCCCGAGAGTGGACGCCACCATTTACCGCGGATGGGAGCAAGCGTACGAGGAGAGATTCTTGGGACTGGGAGGCCGCAAGGCCGAGATAGAAGCGTTTGAGGTTGCATCGCTGGATGGGAGTCGTAGGAAGCTTGCTTTGGGTTGCCGCTCTCTCACCTGCATCGCGGTCTACCTAGTCCTTGTTGGCATCGTGGCCGTTGGCGGCATCCTCGCTCTTCTCAAAGCCACATGATATGACGGTCGGACGGGGAGCGAAGGGGTTGAGGATGAGTGATGAGTATAGTTTCCCTCGCGGGGCCTAATTAAGATGTTTATGACCGATAATTTCCCCTCGGCGCTGTTTGATGCTTGCCCACGGTTAGCTTTATGGGTTCTTGGGTTCCACTTGGCCAACTTGCTGCGGCATCTAGGTATCTCTCTGCGTCAGCTGCCAGTTGAAGGAAGCAAGGTTAAGCAACTTGCAGCAGGTTTCGGCTCGGCCCATAAAGCAAGGCGACCTGCCACCGTCTCCTATCTCGGGTCTCCACTTGATCCCTGCCCAAGCTTTCCAAATCAAAAGACCCCTTCGAAATCCTCTCAATAGCGACCAGGATTCCGCCCTTCACAAGTCAAAATGGCCCAGATACCATCCCCTGAGATGTGTGACATTGATAAACTCTTCCCCGAAACGCCCGTCTAGAAGTCATGCTACGACATTGAGGATGAAGTCGAGAAAACGCTCTCCTTCTGCAAGAACCACGCTGGCGTAGTACGTCTCTGCAAACACCCCCTTTGCCTCCACCCTCAATAACCCGAAAAGTCTTCTTTCAGACCTCCCGTGCCTCCCTAGCACACGTCACCCGCATAATCCACACCTAAATGCTCCACGCCCACCTCGATCACATGTCGCGCCAGCTCAGGCAACTTGCTGCCAGCGGGTCTGTCGGAGGCTGAGATCCTGACAAATTGGATTGGAGACCCGTTCGAACTCCTTTCCGATGTTGCCGGCGAGCTCTCTGCACTGTCCTCTTCGAACGCCTTGGTGCCCTCCTTCATACGACCTGAGGTACCGGAGCTGCGGAACTTGTTCCGGGAGATGATCGGCGAGTTTGAAAGGATGAGGAGCTCGGTGGCGGAGGACACTGAGTCAACACTAACAGGAGGATTAAGCGAAAGGAACATCACCCAACTCCTGATTTTTTTGGGCTAGGAGACAGAAGTCTTTGTTGAGCAGCTTGAGGGGCGGTGGGTGATTGGGTATGATATGCTGAGGGAGGAGTACGAAGGGGTGATGAAGGGACTTCAAGGAAGAGAAGAATAGACGTAGATGCAGACGAGGTGGTGGACAAACCGTCCCGCCTGGGGCCGATGGGCCCCAGTCTCTGGATGGGTGGTCATTTGGGGATAGGGCAATGGTTTCGGTTGTGACAGTGTCCGTTTTGGGATCATTGATGATCTGGAATATTTGGGGTTAAATGACTCCCTTGAAGAGATGGAATCTGCGCTCTCGTGCAAGGAGTACTTACGCAGAGCATCGTTTATTCTAGCAACATATTATGGTGTACCTCTTTCAAGCGGTGGCTGATCCGATGTGGCCCCTACCACTAGATAGCTGGCTTAGAGTGATTTCCGCATTTCCGCATTTTCTCCTACCCTTCTCCACGACCTAGCAAGGGAGTCCATGAGTTTTACGCTTTTTGGACTTTATAAAAGTGGCAGATACGGTTCAAAGCTGACATTTCAAGTTGCGCTACGGCCAAAAGCTTGAGCACAAACTAATGTTAAGAACTCTCTTTTCAGATTTCCCTCAGGAAGGTTGTCTCTCCATCAATTATCCTTTTCAAAAATAACTTCTCCACAAACTCTTTGTCAACTTCAAATGAACATTTTCCACTCACTCCTAGGTCCCGGCTTCATCGGTTCATCAACTCTCCGCTAGTCTAATTCTACTAGCCGCGGAAAAATCACCATGAATGCAACTCACGAGCGTTTTCAATCCTCTTCCTCGCCCAACTTCCCCTACCCCTTACCTGAGGAGCTCCCCAGCAGGACCTCGAGCTACCCGCTGCCCAACTTTTCCGACATCATTTACGAGGGACTTCCCCGACGACTTGTAAGCTCTCCACTCTAACTCCCATCTCTTCCTTTCATCTTCATTTCCTCTCCTCGCAACCGACTAGCCGCCCAAAACCAGAACCAAGTCAGCGACCCTGACCCCGGTTATTCCCCAGCCTACCGCCCTCCAAGTTCCATCCCCCAACTCCAAATCATCGAGCTCCAACAGTTGCCGCCGGCCCCATCGACATAATTCGCAGTCAACATGTGTCCTGGCGTTCCCGCAGTAGCCAACGCGGTACCTCAGGCTAGGGGGGAAGCGGCAGAACCCGCGCAAGGGCCCATAGGAGTGGCACTGGCGGGAATCATGATAATAGTTATTGATGTTGGATTGCTCGTGTTTTTTTATTTGCATGTTATGCGCGCCACAGGGTCCTTGATGGAGGTATTCACGCCGAGATCAAAGGTGTCTAACTACGTGAAATTGAAAGGGGAGTTGAAGGGCATGTTAGGGCGTTGGCTTTCGTTAACATTGGTCATGTCTAGGAATGAACCGGGGATGCCTCGAGTGGAGTCAAAAGGGGGTTGGAGGGAGGTACGGAGGCGCAACAGTCATATGTTGTCTCCAACGATGAGACAAAAGAAAATCGATTACGAAGAGTGCGACATGCACCTATGTACAGTGAAACTAGATCTTATCTAAAAGCTGATCCAAAGTTATATCGTCAATGCAAATCAGCAGGTACAACAAACACCACCCTCCACTTCGTTCTCGCTGCGGACGCTATTCTTATGGTTGGAGAAACACTCGTCTCGCCGCCTTTCTCCAGCCCCGACGTACACTTGGCTGGGGGCTTGTCGCAATCCTTACACGACCAGGTTTTATCGTTATTCTACGAGCAGTCTCTAGCCTCGTCGCCCCGGTTGCACAATGCCACATACTGTCAAGAGAATATCGTTTTATTCTTTTTCCCTACGTACGCTGATGTTAAAGTAAGTTATGTTGTACGTCACCCCCCCCCCCCCTGGGCACGAACTGACTCATGCGCGTGAACCTCGACTCATCAACGCGTGATTGGTCGAATATGGAGCCGGTCATATCCGCGTGGCTATCAGGGTCCTCAGTGTTTTCGGTCATGGGAGGGATCCTCTTCGCTGGCTGGGGAACACCAATCGAAGGCCAGCGCTGCATCATCCACACGGCTGTGGCAGCAAGGGTCTAGGCGTGGGCAGTGCGAAAGTTGAGTTCGTACCCCCGGTTGTCACCGTTTCTTGCATTCTATAGTATCCGTCAGTGATTCCTCTAAAAGGTGTGTTTTATACGCAACACGACGCCCCTATTTTCGCAACGCAATGCCTCAGGCGCGCTCAAATTACCGCACAAGAAATCCAACAAAGCCACGATAGGAGATAAAGGACGGCAGGGGAGGGCTTACAGCCACGATCTTCTTAGGAGCCTAGATCTGGTCCTATTTCATCGGCTTGCTGCCACACGTCGGCCACGAAATGTCGTCCCAATGAGTGGTTCTCGTGGAAGATGGTCAGCACACGGACTGAACCCCATCGGTCGATCTGGTTTTGGAGAGTCGGAAAGCCATCCGCCTCGTCCTTCAGTCGCTTCAGGCTGGTGAACTGAGGCCCGAACCAGTACGGACAGAGCAGTGTGTAGTATTTCGAAGAGACTTTGCCCGGGAATGGGAAGTTGACTAAGGCGTGGTCAGCAAGCGGTAGAGACATTTGGATTTTGAGTTGGGGCTGCAAGCCACGAATTATCGCGATGTATCGAAAATTCGAACACCGAGGCCTCGTGCTCAGAAGCAATGGGTATGAGGAAGTTTGAGGCATAATTGTATGAAAGAGGAGGCGCTTACACCAGATGTGGTCATTAAACCACGGGACCTACCCCTGACTTCTTCCCATGTAGTCATCCATGACACCTTGAAACTTGTTCCACCGAGTACACTCGAATGGAGCCTTGGTCTGCTTCTGGCCGGAGGCCAGAAGCCCCTTTTTATAGAGTTCTTTGAAGGATTCAGTCCTCGCAACTGCGGTGGCTCAGGCTCACTGGCGCTCTGGCAGTGCCAGGCATCCAGTCAGCTCCGTTAACGAGATGCCCGGGGCCCCTGAATCTCCTTCTTTCTGACACACCCCCTTAGAGTTAATAACAGGTCAGCTCTGGACATTTTCGTGTGGTATTATAGTCCTTCTTTCCAACAAAAAGCTCCTATAGCTCAATGGTAGAGCGTTCCATCCTTCGTGGAAAGGCTGAGGGTTCAATTCCTTCTGGGGGCTTCGCGCGCTCGTTTTCTGGGCTGCCCATGTTTAACCTGGTCGGTCTAGAGGATTAGTGTGTGCAGTTTTGAAGGCTCTGCAACCCCTATTCGCTGTAGGAACCGTTAGTGGAGTGGGAAGCTTAGAGCCTTTATGAGGCCGTCGGCAATCAGACTCAGGGGTGGCGTGTAGTTGATTTTTATTACTCTACAGCCAACCTATTATCGAAGCCAATGGTTGTGAATATCCACATGCTGTATTATGGTTTGTAGGGTGGCCATTTCGGCAGTTGCTAGCCGAATAGTTTGCTTGTTGTCATATAGAATAGTGGTATAGTGTTGATCTAGTTGAACAGACAGTTTAGAAAGTAATCGGCTGATGAATAGACCGTCTTTTGTAGCTTGTGCCAGGGCCTGGAGTTCTGCTTCTGTTGTTGATGTGGTAATAACAGTGTCTTGTTTATTAGCCCTCCAGCTGTCAGGAATGAGGGGGCTCTGGCCTCTGGCCAGAACACCATGGAAGGTGTGGCAATGGGAGCTGAACTGACTGTGTCAGTTCGGCTGGTGTACGCAACCATTTGCCACCAACTTTGCCACTAGTCATAACTATAAGGATGAGCTCTCTGGCGAAGCCAGAGCACGGGACAACCAATTCAATCAAGCAGTGGCAGCCCCCTTCAATTCCACAGATTCCAGTGTGCAGTGTTTCTGATACCAGCTAATAAGTCCCCTAAATAACCGTAGTTTGTAGGCCTAGGAGCTTCGTCGATATATAGAATTATCAGCGAAGGAAGTATTGCTGGCTACTTGGTTATAGAGGTAGTAGATGAGCCAATAGGCAGGATTACCCACACCGCGATCACCAAATCGTGGTGAGATGGCCTGAAATCTGACCGAGCGGAGAGCAACCAGTTTTAATAATCCAAAAGCGACTGCCTGCACCCACTGACCTGGAAATTGGGCCCTTCCTGTCATGGATGCCTCCGTTGGGAACCTAGCCTCGGTGCATCTCTTTACACAGCAGCCACGCGACGGCGCCACCTTTGAAGATCATCAAGAGACAATGACCGCGCACTACCTGAACGCAGAGGCCCGGGCGATGCAAACATTATGCATTTTCACTGGGGCAGCACCGCCCCTCCGACTAATTAGGCCGCCAATCAGAGCCGCTGAAGTCTAGACGGCCAGGAGGCCACCTTCACCAGACCAGGCCTGAAACTGGTCCCATCCCAGTCTATCAACCCTAAATAACTGCGAATTAGAGCCATAGTATCTTGACAAGCAATTGGAGGTCGACAGAAATTCTGGGGGGGGCAAAGCTTAGACGGGTGGTCATGTCTGTCCCACAGGTTAGGCAGGTAGTATGGTTATTACTGCATTTAGAATGGCCGAGGCCCTCTTGCCGGGATTTGCCCCATTCACCTTTGTAGTCATTGATGACAGTCACCGAACCAACACACGTCTCACAAAGTGGTCGAGATGGGAGTGGCCCGACAGCCCCCCCACCCCCCCCCAATCGCCACAGAGGCCTTATCATCTGGTGCTCTAGGCAGGCTTCCAGGATGTGGCTTCTCGTTCTGCGAGAATTTCCTTTCTTCTATTTCTTCACGTTTCTCGCACCTCAAATTCTCCCTCGGCAAGCTCCAAGTCCACAATGGCTTGGCTCGCGCAGAAGCTCAGTTCGATATTCTGCGGATATCAGTCGACTGGACTTGGCGTATCTCAAAGAACCTCGATCCTGTTTGGTCTCACGACTATGTTTGGGCTCACGACCCTGTTTGGGCTCTCGATCCTGTTCTGGCAATATCGACAGGAAAGAGACTGCGTTGTTTGCGCTGAATCCAAAGGTAAATCCAGCTTCCCCCTCTCGTCCGTCAGCAACAACTGTAACCATCCGCCCGCAACCTGCCTGGAATGTTTGCAGCGGCATATCAAAATAGCGATCGACGAGAAGGCATGGCACGCCAGGGTTGTCACCTGCCCAGAATGCAACAGCGGGATGGAATACGACGAGGTCCGACTCTATGCCGACAGCAAGACATTCAAAAAGTACGACGCGCGTCTCCTCAACGACGCGATTTCTCAGCAAGACAACTGGTTCAGCTGTCTCGGTTCCGGCTGCGGCTCAGGCCAAATCCAGGAATCCCCAGATAGCGCTCCAATCGTCACTTGCATCGCATGCAGTCATAAATACTGCTTTCGACATCGCGTACCGTGGCACGAGACCCTGAGTTGTGAGGAGTACGATTGCTTGCTGGCGGATCCGCATAACTTCCGCCCCGCCTTCGAGATCGAGAACGAGCAAGTGGAGCGCGACGCCAAGGTGGCAGCAGCAAAGACCCAAGCCGCAGCTGTTATAGCAGCAAGAGCGTGGGAGAACAGGGCCAGCGAGGCGATGGTGAATCGCACGACGAAGAAATGCCCCGGGTGCGGCTGGGCGATTGAGAAGAACCAAGGATGGTGAGCTCTCGCTCCTGGCTGTAACATCGGCGTAGCTGATCGTGACTGACTTGCCATTTGCAGCGCGCATATGACCTGTAAGAGCTCTTTCACTTATCCTCTTGCTCCTTCCCTGCGTGGCTTGATGCCATCACCTGCCTGTGAGGCAGTGGGGCCTAGATCCCGCCTCTTTCTGCGTTTCTCAGCCAGATCTCTGCTTTCCAAGGTTTGCAGCTTTCCATTCTTCCCTTCCAAACTGCAGACCATCACGCAACGCGTCACCATCTTGCTCAGATTGCGTGCATCTAGCCAACCCACTCCCTTCCACCCAAATGCAGAACAATGTTCTTTGTCCCCCCACCCCGTGTCCTTCTCACAATGCCTCGTTTGTCCAAGTACGACGCTCAAGTCGGCTCTCCACATCTAGGCATAAGGTGCTCGCACCAGTTCTGCTGGAAGTGTCTCAGGAGCTGGGAAAGACACCGCAGATGCGGCTAGGGATCTTTGGACTCACTTGGCGATCCAGTAGTGGCCAACGTCTTTCTTCATCACAGGCATCATTTGCAAGCACGAGTTCTGCTACGACTGTCTGGCAAACTACGAGACGATCCGAGAACGCGATAACAGGGGGCACAGGAAGAGGTGTCGGTGGCATACCAGAAATCTGCGACGAAATAACTAGGCGCGCTGGATGATGTGTACTGGAAATAAAATGGAAGGTTTGGATTGAGATATGGCTAGAGAGCGGAATGCGTGGACTGTTTGGGTAGGCTCAGAATCACCATTGTTGGCATTGTTTCTGCAACCTCATGCACAGGGCTCATCACAAGTAACAAATCCAGCAGTCAGTCCAAGTTGTTTTCGGTGGCAAATTTCAATTCCTTTCGCGGTTCCCAGTAACGCCTCGCCTCTCCAGCATCTCATCTGCCTACGTACTTACCTACTTTACGCGGCCGCGCAAGCCTCAGATTCGCCACGGCTGGCCCGCGGATTTGCCCGTGACTCTTGATACGTCTTCAGCGGCGTGGCGTACATGGATGCTAATGGATTTCTGGTGGATCCCACGGGAGTACCAGGTACATAAGGGAGTAAGCTTAAATTCCGGCATCGCCGGGCTCAAAGCTTGGATGATATCCCAGGCCATTCCTGTGAAGCTCAGAGTCGGAGGATCATCCGTGATGAGGTGATGAACAAACACCCTTGACTTGGAGGTTGATGACTCGGAGCCTTTTGTCATGTCCGTGGGAGATCTTCTTGAGGTCGATTCCGTCCTGGATAAGGAGGTTCCCCGAAAAGGCGCCGAAGCCGATCGGGTCCCTCATTGCCGAGCCTGAAACGAAGGCCATTTGCCGTGGCTTCTGGTTGTTTAAAGGGTTTGTACCAGCCTTACGGGTAAAGTCCGGAGGCCACGACGGCAGATTCGGGACTTGGCCATTCACTTTCTCCTCCTTGACACCCCCCAGAGCATGGAAGATGAGCATGTTGAGCCCGGCTGTTCCAAGGATGTATCTTGCTGTGTCGCAGAACAGATCTTCAATGGACCTATAGTAGTCGACCTTGACGTACTTGCTAATGTCTCCCAAGTCTGAGACGATACCGAAGTTGGAATAAAGAATATCTCGCGGGTCCGTCGTGCCGATGCCTCTTCGTGCAGCAAGTAGGGAGCGGAGGGGAGCGGAGGGGAGCGGAGGACAGCCGACTGAGTGGTTCAGTCATCCTCATGAACGGGTGGGGTGGCGTTCTAGCATGTTGACTCCTAGGATCATCTGCTGCATGGCCGAGACGACGCTCCGGCCCAATGACTTTGCAAAAATCTGACCACCGAGCGCGAGAAGTACGGCTGGTTTGAACCCATGGATCGCGCTAGAGAACCAGCTCTTAAAAGACTCAGGCTCTGGTGAACCACGGCGCTGCCAATATCTGCCTCCTTGCCTCTTCCAAGTCTGCTTCTGTTTGGGGATTCTTTGGGGCAAATAACCGATTACCGCCGAGGTTCAGCGCAGTTGTCATAAGGCGTTCAACCTCGGGTATTACAAAAGGAAGATGTATGATCGTATGGCTGGCAGTCGAGCAGATCCTCCCCATCAGGGCCACTTGGACGGCCTTTTCTTCCGGATCAAGCTGATTGATGCAAAGCGCGTCCACCCAGAGTTGGCGCGGGACAATGGCATCGCGCATGTTGCGGAGCGCACTGTCCAAGGATGCTGTAATTCCCATGTGCCGCCTATCAAGCTAGATGGCGTGGGTTTTCTCCTAGCATCTCCAGACATATGATAAGGCAGTATAGGGTTCGAGAAGGCTCTGAAAGTGATCCCAGAGCATTGTGTTGACCATTGATCCTCGGAGCTCATCTTGGTGTCCTTCGGCCGGCTCAAGATAAAGAATGCGGATGGAATCGCGGTTCTCTAGGCTTTGGTAGAGATATTCTGTTTCTGCCGTCTCCGTTGTCGACTGTTTTCCGTATCGGTATTCGTTGCGAGAAGACGGATGATTCAGCCCGCTCCGTCTTCCACAGGCATGTTGGAATCGTTGCCACCTCGGACTCACGTGTTGAGCTCGCCAACGATGACCTCAGCCCGCAGCTACCGCCAATAAAATTGAAGATCTGGAGCAATTGGGCTGAAACGCCCCATGTGGCAATATCCACGATCGGGGTCCGCTCTTCGCCGTGGTTATCGGACACTTGTACGCAGTATTGCTGGCCTCAGTGTGCCTCGCGATTGTTGTTCTCAAGAGTAGGATTGGGGGCAGTTCTCTTGTCGGCGACGATACTCGCGGCGGGAATGATGTGTTGGATTTAGCGAACTCTTTGTTTCATCGCCGAACCGGTCGGATTTCATAAGCCAGCGGAACCTTCTCTTGGGTTGGCGAGTCGGTGGCCTGGAAGAGTGAGGCAAGTGCAAGCAAGGTGTTTGGCTCTGAAAAAGGAATTGTCGGCGCTTGTCTCCCATTGGCTCGAGACGTCCATTTCTGCCTAACGTGCGGGAAGCTGAACTTAAGATTCCACCCCACTTCCAACAGCTATCATTGTCAGCTTCGCTTCTCACGACGTTCCTTCCTTGCAGCGTCGATGCAGCGTATCACACGTTGCGTGTTCCCAAGCAAGGCATGTCCCAGCAGTCGGTCCCAAGTCATTTATGCCGCCGATGCAAAGCCCTCGGTTTCGGCGACGGCGACTTAGGGGGACGAAAAGCACAGACCGAGCATGGAGCACCAGAAAGACTCGAGCTCCCACTGGAGGAACCTGACTTAGAGGGCGTCGGCAATATTCCGCTTGCTTTCCAGCTCACTGATAATGCCCCCGAGTTTCCAGAGTTGGTAGCAGGCGTCAGTTCGGGTTGCGGCTTTTGTCGACTACTCAAGGACGCGGTCCAGGCGTACGTGGTGTTTGAGGAGGAAGGAGACGTCGTTATCACGATGGCGTATCGCTGGAGCCGGCGCCGCTGGAGCCTAGCCGAGAGAGGCGAGCTCGGGCTCACTGGCTTGTTTGTCCATTTGCACATGGGCAAGCCCAACGCTGGCGATGCGACTGGTGCTCCGTTCCCACCACGCCTCGGGGACTATCATCTGCGGTTTCTTATCGATGGTGGATCAGGTAAGTGAACTGCAGGAAATGGGTAGTTTGGACGGCAGGAGTTCAGAAATCTAACATCGGGCTACGTAGATAAATGCGCTCGCTGGCTCAACCTCGGCCCACCCCTGATCACAGATGCTCTACATGTAAGGAACGTGGATTGGATCCGACGTGAAATCGATCAGTGCCAACACAGGCACAAACATGGTGGGGAAAATAGTAACAACTTCCTGCCGTCGCGGCTCATCGATGTCAGCGATGATGACAGCGGGATCTCGCCTCGGCTGGTGACCACCGACTATCGACTGCGGAGAAGATCACCGCACTATGTTGCGCTCAGCTACTGCTGGGGCTCGGCTACCGATTCATCAACGCAGTTCAAAACGGAGAAAGCTAGCCTTCAAGAGCGAATGTCCGGGTTTGCCATCAGCAGTATGACGAAGGTCATGCAGGATGCTGTTGCAACAACAAGGGCGCTTTCGACTCGGTACCTCTGGATCGACGCTGTTTGTATCGTGCAAGATGATCATGCTGACTGGGAACGGGAGTCATCCACCATGAGGGATATCTACGAGCATGCGTACGTGACGATATGTACAATTGCTTCGCCGTCCTGCCACTCTGGCTTTGTGGAGCGCAGGCCTCTGGCCATCACCGTGCCGTTCCAATCCAGCATCAGCCCTGCTATAAAGGGGTCATTTACTCTCCGCACCGGCGGACTTGCAATGCCAAGCCCCTACGTCGACAATGACGTCGACCTCACATTCGAGGAATCCGAAAACGACGGGAAGTGGGCTCAGAGAGCATGGACGTTCCAAGAGTCAATGCTCTCAATACGCAAGCTGTACTTCGGCTCCTTCCAACTGATGTTCTCATGCCCAAACCACACAACATCAGACACTGGGCTTTTCCACCTCAACGGTGACAACGCACACGGAGTAATACCCTTTCCTACCCACCCCCAATCTCGGCACGAGGCGTGGCACGATGTGGTGGCTCGTTTCGCCAACCGCGACTTGACTCACGAGACAGACAGATTACCGGCTTTCTCAGGGATTGCGAGAGTGATGGGGCTGAGTCCTGAGCTGTACCTTGGGGGTCTCTGGAAGCCTTATCTCGCTGTTAGTCTGTGCTGGCTTCGGGATACCAACGTAAAGATTCCGCCGCTGGCAACCAAAGACCGAATCCTGGGACATGGGGCGGTAGCCAATGCCTACGTCGCACCCTCTTGGAGTTGGGCTGCGCGGAGACAAGCTATCTTTTTCCTCAGGAGCGTGCTCGACTGCAGGGAGGAAGCAAAGACCATCACGGCGTGCACAAAAGTTCAAGGTTTGGATCCCTTCGGGAGGGTCACTGACGGCTTGCTTCAGGTCGGAGGGAGACTTCTGCGGCTGGGACAAGGGGGTAAAATTGTGCACGATAGACCATCTGGAGGTTCGGTTGAGCTTGGTGTGGAATTTGGCTACAGATGCGTGTTCATCGACGGCCAGAAGGTTGCCTTTGTGGGTCTCGATTGGAACACGATCGGGGTGGAAGAGGATGGGGAGGATTTGTCTCTGTTGCTGCTCGTGAGCTCTCTCTGGAATCTTGGTGGGCCTCGCCAGGAGCGTCACGGGTGTGGCATTGTGTTACATCGGAGCAGAACGGTTCTAGGAAAGTACATTCGGGTCGGGGCCTTTGAGACAACACCCCTGGGATACAGGTTATTCCGGCGTTTGGAGCACGAGTCTGTCGAGGTCATATGATCGGAGACTGGGCACAGGTAATGCTGCTTAGTTTGCTGCTCTGGGCCTGATGATAGGTACCTTCCCACTAAAAAATCCTTAGATGAAGTCAACCTCCAGCCAGCTTCTACCCCGTAATGTGGATAGAAACGAACCGTCGCCCCTGGCTTGCACACGGCCCCAACTTGAAGCTACAAACACGAATTAAAAGCCATGTTTCCAATTATAATCCCGTCAGAAATCCATCCCAATGCATGAATCGAAAATAAGAACAGAAACACCATTTGCTGAGCGAGCGTTAATGCAGCTAATCAAGAACTGCGGGTTCTCCTCAGCACCCTTATCACCATACTGCCTATAAGCCGGCTGAATATTCAAGCCGCCTCTACTGATCTGGTTGCCCGCCTCGCAAAAGGCTAAGAGGTGTTTAAACGGGTAGTTAATGTCAGAAAGAAAGGGGGTTCAGGGGCCTGGTGTGACGACCTGCGGGCCACCCTCTAAGAACCTGCCTCAAGCAGATAAGCAAAGAGATGCAATACTAGTGCTCTAACCGCCGCATTCAACTGTAAGCGGACTACCAAAGCACCCCAGCAGCGCAAAGCCCTCGCTGCAAAGTGTGTTGGAGGGGACACGGCCAGTTAACATGTCTAAGTTCTACCAGTAGCACCTAAGTTGCTTAACCGGGGATAATGGGTGACCCGCCAAGGTACTGCACATAACTTTCGATGTTAGGGCACGAACTAGGTAATAAGGTGTTTAACGCCTAGTCTCTCACTCGTCCAAATCGTAATCGGTAAACCAGCAACGTTATCCCAGCAAACGGCACCAAACATCAAACGACTCCTCTCTGGCTGGGAGTGACACATTCCTAGGTTATAGGGTATACAATTCTCAGCGGTTAAGAGTACGGCCTACACCCACTGGTGCACCAGTAGTAGGAAGCCCACACAAGGTACTCCAGCCTAGAGTGGAAACGCGATGGAGACGGTAACTTTGTCGATTAGCCATCAGCTAGCCAGTAGTGGTGCCGCTATTGACGGGGCAGGCACGCCTGCGCGGGATATTCGCTCCGCTGCATCTTCTTGCTTCGGCCTCAATGACAAGTCGCTTAGCGGGATGCAGGCCACGGTTACCTTAACCGCTTGTCGGGGGCATCCTTTTAGAGCTTAGTGTTCAGTCAGCCACGGAGCCTTGCGACACGCATTACCTTCGCGGTCAAATGCTGTACCGGATTTACGCCGTCGAACCTACCGTATTGCGACTTGAATGTGTCGGCATGTGCCATTGGAGTTCGGGTTTGGGGCTGACTCGCCTTTGGGATTCTTTTCTCATGATGGCTCCCTCGTCGCAGGCCTAACCGGATCCCGACGATGGCGCCACCTCTGAAACGCATCCGCCAATGCAAGGCACAGCATATCTCCCAGCAAAAGTGTCCAAGTGAAAAGCGCACCAACTTGCCCAATCGACCAAATATCCTGCCCATTTGGAAAATCCCGGAGAATCCCTAGCTTGTCCCTCATGGTTACAAGATGCATCATCGTGTTCACGGCCATGTATGCCAAAAATAGAGAAACGATCACCAGAGCGCCTAATTAAAAACCCCGAATTTTCCCTTTCTCTGCCCAGCGGCTCCAGCGGAGCAGGTACCAGGCACCCAATCCGATTCCAATGGTCAAGGCGCCGGCAGCCACTTGACCGATCAGTCCTGCCCAGTCGCCTCGCACCAAAAGCAGAGCCGCGTCTTTCCACAGCCTGTCGTTGTCAACGGCGTAATGGTGGCACAACGCCAGGAAGTTTCCGTTTCTGCGCTCCACAAGGGCTTGAAAATGATGCAGCAGGCCAACGACGAGGATTAAGGCCCATGTGAAAACGAAGAGGGGGCCTTTCCGGCCAAAAACTTGAGCGTCGACTTTAGGACCTCGAGGGTCGGCTACTAGTAATTATTATCTTGATCGGGTAGTACGAGATGGTGGCCAAAGCGAGAGCGCAAGCCGTGATGATTGAGTTGTTGATACTTGCGCTCTCAAAGACGACCACGTACTGATCGCGCTGGAAGTAGCGGACGAGGTCGGCTAGAGCGATGTAGAGGTTGAACGCTAGCTGCGTCCAGACGAAAGCTTGGTGGTGTCTGGTAATCCTTTTCGAAAGCAGGAGTGGCTCGTAAGATGCCCCGGGCCGTAGGGTAGAGACTACGATGGGAACAAGTCCCGGACCGACTAAGCCGCATAGCCAGAATGACGCCGTGAGCGCCAGCTGGACGAGAAAGGATATGATGGCATGGAGGATGTCAGCCGCCAATTTAAACGATGGGTACTTTGGTGCATCTCCAAACGGGTATTTTGGTATGCGTACTCCCTTTCCCGTCAAGTCGGGACTCCCAGTTCCACTGCCATGACAGAGATCAGTTAATTACTAGAGCCGACTCAGGCTGTGTGAAGCAGTTAAGAGAGACCTTACTAAACCGCTCGGCAAAGGCAGTCGTTGATACGTGGTATCAAATCATCCAGAGGAAGATAATCCGTCCGAACGAGATCGTGGTAGGAAATGGAAGGGCAGGTTAGTTCCATCTCATAGGTCTACGGGTTTCAACCCTCTGTCGCCCCAGATGATGAGAGTGTCACATTACCACGGAACGAGTGACGGGTAAATATAACTCATTCACTTTAGGTACTGAGAAGACAGGGCGGCCACTACAAACTGCGTTCCTTTTTCCCGAATTCTGCCGGAAGTCATAACGCCAAAACCCAGTCTCAGTGGTAATTTTTAGGAACTTGGTCTAAGAATCCAACGAGTTGGTGTCTGCACAGCCAGCCATTGGGAGGAAACAAGAGGGTATCCCAAGCATAAATATCTCAAGTCCGAAATCAAGCTGAGGACGCAGGCTTGCTGTCTCATAATCTGGTGACTCATTGTTTCTGCAGATTAGATTTATCCAGTTGTTGATGTTATATAATTTGCCAAGCAGTTAACAAGAAGTGCGCATCAATAGCTTAGCGTAGCGGAGTTTGAAGGATGGTGACATGGCTTGTTGAAGAAACATTCGAATACGGAACATAACACGCCTTGCTGATCCCATGTGACGGATGCGGGGAAAGCCGAAGGCAGCCATCCGCACCACAGGGTTGTGTCAACCCTGTGGCCAATAGCAGACTCAACACACAGCAGCCAAACAGATAGCTATCCTCCACTGCTAACAGATGAGTGCGGCTGAGCCACCCCTCCGAAACCACCACCTCCGAAAAACTTCTCCTCAACACCAACTCGCCACCTCACCACCTCACCTCCATTCACCTTCCCTACCCAGTACCCTCAACAAAAAATGGCACTCAACCCCAAAACCGTCGTCACCTGGCTATCCCCCCTAGACGCACACGCCACCCACCAAAAGATCTTCTCCCAACGCCTCGAAGGCACAAGCGACTGGATCCTCTCCCACTCGACCTTCCAGCGCTGGGTGACAGACCAAACACCCACATCCATGCTCTGGGCCCACGGCCTCTCGCAAACCGGCATGACAATATGCACCGCCATCGTCGCCAACCACCTCTCGCACAACATCGCAGGCCCCCGCGACGCCGTGGCCTGGTTCTTCTACAACTGCCAGCAAAAACCTGTGCAGACGGCGCTCGACTTTCTCTCGTCGCTCTGCGCGCAGCTCGCGGCCCAAACGGTGGGACAGCTCCCGAGTCTCCTCCAAAAGCTGTACGGCGAGCGTGGGGAGGTCGAGGAAAGGCCACTGGATATCGACGAGGTGATGCTTGTATTCATGGCCTTGTGCGACAGCTTTGAAACGGTCTATGTGTGTCTTGATTCGGTCAACGAGTGCACCGAGCGTGGCGAGCGAGCTATCATTCTTCAAAAGCTCCACTGGATGTGCAACAGGGGTGTGTTTATTTTTGTAACGAGCGGGACCCACGGCGACGTGCCTGAGCGATGCGGTTGCCACGAGGACATCGACCTGGCGATGCGCGACGCTGAGGAGATGGTCATTGAGGCTGTTGAGGATGACATCCGAAAGTCGACGTGGGCGCGACTGCGCAACACGCCTGGCAGGATCGAGGCTCTCATGGCGGCCGGGCAGGTCCCTGACGATGTCGTGGAGGCGGTCGTTGCTGACAGCGGAGGCTGGTTCCTCATGGCGCACTCGAAGCTTGATCGCAAGGTTCGGGAAGCCGTGGCGCTGTCCCAGCCAAAGGAATCACTACCTGAGGCCAAACCGCTCTTCTTGGCTCGAGCCCTCGAGGATTATACTTCCCAGTGGGTCGGCGGCCTATCTTTCCGCAGGAACGACATCGTTGAAGTCACGCAGATCGAGCACGAGAATTCGTGGAAGGGAAGAGTGAGAGGAAAACAGGGCTCCTTTCCTCGCATTAGAGTCGAAAGGCTCGACGATGAAGGCTTAACGGTCGCGGGTATGGAGCTTGCTAGCCGAACGCGGTGGGCTGAGGGCTTGAAAAAGATCGAGACACGATCAAGCAGGAGACGTGAATTCGCCATGACGACCTTGGGCTGGGTGCTGCATGCCAATGCAACCTTCACCACCCAAGATCTCGTGGTCGCGCTGTCACGCGATATGAGCTCCATTCCCACCTTCAAGATCTGGTCCAAGGGCGACGTTGTCCTCATCGAAGGCGTTGACGGGGAGGCCATCCCAGAAGCCAACGGGGATGCCCCAACGGAAAATGCCGTCTCCATCCTTGACGTTTGCGAGGGCATACTAGCCATTGGAGAGAACTTTTCTCTCATGCTGGACGGAAACTGGAGACCAGAAGAGGCGGAACTGGCCAGGCTCTTCCCGAATTTCCACATCCGCATGGCCACGGCTTGTCTCGTGTCTCTGCAGCTCGACCTCATGGACAACCCAGGCCCAGCAGCCCCGACCATGGGAAGGCCCCGCATTCCCTTCAAAACTTTTGCCGAAGAGTCCTGGGGCTACCACGCCGCTAGAGCAAATACCGAACCCTTAAACAACCTTGGCCTCGCGTACCTGAAAGGGTACGACGGTTCTCGGGCAACCTGGATCGAAGAGCGAAGGCCCTTCTTTCGCGATCCCTACTCAGTCCTGGTCACCGACGACGAAACGCCGCTCCTCAAGGCAGCGCGCTTTGGGTTGAACGATATCCTCGAGAAGCTCCTGAGGGAGGACCTGTATGGCATCGACAAAATGTCGTATCAGCGGGAGACTCCCATCTCCGTTGCTGTCGAAGCAGGTCTGACGAAAACGGTACAGCTCTTGCATCGATTTGGCGCTTCCGTCCAGCACAAGAACGAATATGGCGAAGGCCTTCTTCATACCGCCGCAAGCATGAACGACGAAGTCATGGTCGCGCTGCTGATTTGGTGTGGGCTTCCACCCGGCACCTTATCAACAGGGCACAGAATTACTACCCCCCTTGAGAAAGCCGTCGCTGGGCAATGTACAGACGCTCTACGCGTTTTGCTGGATCAAGGCGCCGAGGTCACTGGTGGAATACTCAACGACGCCATCAAGTCTGGTAATCTTGAAGCCGTCAAGCTCCTCGTGGAGCACTCGGCTCTGCTCAACGGAACCGAATCTGGCTGGGACAGCGGCATGGCGCTATTCTCGGCCGTCGAATCCGGGTCGATCCCCATGGTTGAATACATGCTCCAAAAGGGAGCAAGGATGAGTCTTCTGGACAACAAGCGAAGCTCCGTGTTCCACAAGGCAGCCTTCGGTCGAGACTTGGCCATGATCAAGTACCTAGTCGAGCACGCAGAAGATGCCATGATTCCGTATCTGGAGGACGACGGTGCAAACTCCGTGTGCGACGGCCGAACAGCGGTGGAATCTACCATGATCGGGTCGAAGGACCCGGATATGGAAATTGCGAACTATCTTATCGACAGAATGCCACCGGGAGTACCGACAAAAGACATCCTGGGCACTGCGGCCACCGCACTGCGACTGGACCAAGTAGAGATGGCCAAGAGGCTGATCGCCATGGCCCCCGATCCGCTCGAGCATATGCGGCTCACCTGTCGCGCGTCATTGATCGGAACAGCCGTGGCAAAGAACGACGAGGAAGTGCTCACCATCTTGCTGCAACGGGGCATGTCTGCTAACGCCAAGGACAAGCATGGCTGGAGCCCTCTTCACGTCGCTGCCGGGAACGACTCTCAGGACGCCACAGAGCTTCTGATCCGCCACGGGGCCGATGTAAATGCGACGACGTTGCGCGGATTGACCCCCTTGCACGTCGCAGTACACGCAGGGGCGACTTCTGTCCTAAGGGTGCTACTAGATCATGGTGCCAACACGAGCATGAGAGCGGACGATGGATCGACCCCGTTGGTCGCGGCGGGTTGTTCAAAGCAACACGGCGTCGCAAGGGTGCTCGTAGAACACGGCGTCCAGCTCAACGAGGCAAATACGGACGGGGAAACGATCCTCCACTACGCAGTGATGGATGGGGACGCCGAGCTCGCCAGGATTTTGCTGCAAAATGGCATCGACACGTCGATACTGTCTCGTCGAGGAGGTTCTGCGCTTCATTATGCTGCGTACAAGGGAAATCCCGATCTCGTCAACCTTCTCGTTGAACACGGAGCAGCAGTCAACTTGCCGCACGTCTTCCGAGGTGAGGGTTTCAAGCCTCCGGAGGCTTACGGGTCCGAAGAGACCATCCTCTGGAATAAGATTGGGGTGGAAGGCCCCGATCGTCCCAGGTCTTGGGGAAGCCTGGAGCCTGGATGGACAAGCCTCCACAGCGCTGTCTGCGGAGGGAACGTGGAAGTCGTGGACGCTCTCCTTCGGAATGGGGCAGACATCAATGCCCGAGGGGGTAAGGGCGAGACGCCACTCCACATAGCTGCTTCGGCTGCGCACACAGCTCTAGTTCAACACCTCGTCGTTGATCATTCTGCTTCTGTATCCGCAACAGCAAGCAACCAAGAGTCTGTGCTGCACTGGGCAGCACTCGCTACGCATTTCACTGCGGCGAAGCAACAAGAAGACCACTTCAAGTGCGGGTGTCAGATGGAAAAGGAGGCTAAGCACGCACACCCAGATCATCGCCGGGTAGAGACCATCCAAGGCCTGATCAGCCTAGGAGCGGAACCCGCAGCCGAAGACGCGGACGGTCTCACTCCCGTAGCCCGTGCGGTGGAAGCCGGGCATGGCGACGCTGTCGAGGCTCTCCTCAGTCACTCTTCACCGGCAGCGGCTTCACCGGAAGCCTACATCCGCCTTCTCTACGCCTGCCAAAAGCGCAAAGCCTCGGCGAGCGCGCTCCGAGCCGTCAGCGGAATGTTTGAGAATTTCCCCAACTTTGAGGCGACAGAAGAGACACACTATGCCTGGTGCCAGATCCTACGGACTGCCTGCCTCGAACTCGATGAGGCCATGGTGGACCTCGCGCTTGACAGGGGAGCGTCTCCGCGTATGTGGATATCCCCGGAAGACATTCGTCCTTTCCACCACGCCATCGTCAGCAAGGAGGTCGGCATCGTCCAGGCTCTTCTCGAGGCCGACGTCGACGTCTGGGCTCCGGACGAGCGCGGCCGCAACGCCTTGCACGTCGTCGCTAGCCATCCGGGCTTGACTACCCTGACGGTGTACCACGGTGACGAAAAACCCATGCGCATCGTCAACCTCCTCTACGACAGCGGCGCCGAGCCCAACGCACGTACGCCCGACGGCGACACGGCGCTGCACTTCGCTGTCGAGACAGGGGACGAGCGCGTCGTCGGGGCTCTGCTTCGCCATGGCGCATCGGTGGACGTTCGTAACGCCAAGGGAAGAACGCCGCTGCACCGGGCTGTCAGCGGGTGGGCGTTCCCGGGAATCGTGAGGATGCTCTTGTCGCAGGGTGCATCTGCCTTGGCCACGGATTTAGAGGGATACATGCCGCTGCATCTCATTAAGATTAGTACCCAGGAAGGCGTGGAGCTGGTTAACTTATTGGTCAAGAGCGGGGCTGATCGGATGGTGCCGGCGCTGCGAGGGGATCGGCCAGCGCACTGTGCCGTTCGAAGGGGAAACTGGCCGGTGTTCAGACGACTGGTCGAGATGGGTATTGATGTCCACGCGAGGGGAGCTAAGAGGAGGACTTTGCTGCATGTTGCCGCAAAGTATGGTGATCTTGAGGGGGTGGAGAAGTTGCTCGGGTACGGATTGAAGGTTGACGTGGTGGATGTGGACGGGTGGACACCAGTGCATCACGCTGTCGGTGCCGCGAAGGCGGCGGTTATGAGGGCTCTGCTGCAGCGCGCGAAGGAGAAGGGGGTTGATATGACGAGATTGACAGCAGTGGTGCCATTTGAGAAGGTGATGAAGGATAGGGAGCTCGCCGACGTTTTAGTTTTTTGGGAGGAGCTTGGGTTATTTGGAGCCACTAGTTCGGCAGTGGAGACCTCAGAGCTGGTTGACCGAACCAGCATTTCTGCCTTGGCTTGATAGCTCTTTCCCAGGTCAGGCACTTGACGTTGTGCCAGATTGATTTCTCTTCTTTTTCATAGCAAAACGAATACAGTTCATTGCTAGGTAGTTCATCTGGTTAGCTCGAAATGTTCCCGCACACGCATGAACGCAATCGATCGAGAGCAAGGATCATGAGCTCCACATAGTTTTCCAAGGCAATGTTTTCCGTGGTGCTGATTGGTGTGCTCGATCTCCGATGAGGTCCAGTTCAGCCGCACATGGCAACCTGGCAGAAACCCCTCTTCTCCTCTTCTCTCCTGCTTCGCCCACTGCACATTCCACAGATACACAGACTTCGTCGAAATTACCATCAAGAGTGGTAAAAAGGCGAAATGGCTTTTGCACGCCGATTTGGCGGCCTCCAAATGACGGCTGGCACCTTGACACACCCGCCGCTATCCGCCTCTCCACCTCCCTCTCCGGGCCCAGAATCATCACCCATCGACCGCGTGCACAAGTACCGGCGACTCCAAGACGACGAGATACGGCTCCTCATTCTCAATCCAGGCAGCGAAGACGAGCCCATCTCTTGCTTCCTGGAACACAGTCACATCTCCAAGACAAAGCCGTACCACGCCCTCTCTTACGCTTGGGGCTCGGCTCTGGAACCTCGGACAATTCTGCTGGACGGCTGCCCTACCGAGGTGAGCGGCAATCTGGAGGCGTTTCTTAGGTCTCGCCGGCGCGAACACGAGTGTCCCGTTCTCTGGGTCGACGCAGTGTGCATCAACCAAGCCGACATGGACGAGAAACGGGCCCAGATCCAGCTCATGAAGAGAGTCTACGAGGGTTCCGACCTCGTTCTGGTGTGGCTTGGCGAGGCTATCGACGGGACGGCCCGGACATTAGACTGGATGGAGGATCTCTTTCACGACTTTTGGCTCCCACGGTTGACGAGCCTCAACCGCTCCGTGTCCGCGTCGCTTGGGTCCATCACCGACCGAGATGCTCGGCGCATCCTCTTCGAAGTGATAGGAGACGAGGGAGACCCGCTCGGAGATAGAGAGCTGCAAGGCATGGAGCACATCTTCTCCAACCCATGGTGGTCCCGGATCTGGGTGTACCAGGAAGCAACAGCGCCTACAAAGCGGGCCACCCGCGTCTTGATCGGCAAATACGAGATCCCCTTCCAAACGATCCTCGCCGTCGGCGAAATCCTCCGCCATCTTTCCTCGCACGGCCATGGCTCCTTCTTCTCGCAGAACCCCGGTCTCGCCAACAACACTCCAGTGGTCGTGATGCAGATATATCGCGAGCTTCGGGCGCAGTACATCGAAACCGGCACAAGCCGCTTCCTCCGCCTCGCAGACCTCCTCCCATCGCTGCGAAGCTTCGACGCCACAAACCCACGAGACAAACTCTACGCGCTGATTCCTACGAGCCTGGATGGCGCTGAGCTGCTCCACGTCGCGTACGACCGTCCCGTGGAGGAGGCTTACGCTCAGATCGCCTGGACGCTCATCCAAAAGCATCGCAGTCTCGACATCCTTGGCCATTGCTGCCGCGGGGAGGGGAATTCGTTGTTGAAACTGCCCTCCTGGGTACCAGACTGGACGGCAAAGGGAACGGCCATGCACTTCTTCAAGCGCGGCATCAGCCCTGACTGGCGATCAACGACATTGGCTACTGATCAAGAAATTCCCATCGCCGAAGGCGACCGGGTACCGATAGGGAAGCTGTATTCAGCTTCTGGGGATTCATTGCCTGAAATCTCTCTCGACGATTCCGGCACAAGGCTTAGCTGCAAGGGCTATATCTTCGACGCTGTACGCCACGTCACTCCCACGGCCGGGACCACCGAGTCCAGGCACGATGTGGTCGAGGAGTGGATGACATGGCTTGATCTGACGCTCTCTGCAATGGCTGGTTGTCAACTTCCTTACAGCAACATCAAGACGGCCTTTTCTCATACCATGGTGGCAGATTGCGAAAGAGTGGCTGTCGATGTGGGGATGCGTGATTGCAGCCTCGGCTTGGGAGCCAAACGGGAGGGGAGGATGACCGGGCTGCACCCGGCCACTTTCCGGCGGAAGTTGTTTCTAACAGGTCGTGGGTACCTTGGGCTCACGGATGCAGGTGTCATGCCGGGTGATGAGGTGGTGGTGCTGATGGGAGGACAATGTCCATTTGTTCTTCGGAGGCAACGAGAGTACTACGAGCTGGTTGGAGAGGCATATGTGCATGGGATTATGGATGGTGATGACGAGCAGCAGAGAGGAGGTGCAGTGGGATCGGGGGAGACGAGAAAGTTTGAGATACGGTGAGAACCATGATTGGGTTCATTGTGGTTTGGTGGATAATCAGGGGATTGAGCTTTGTGTCGAGTCAGCTGATTTGCATATGGTTTGCGACTGAACACGCTGATTTTCTCGGACAAAGACGTTGATTCGATCCCTGGCTGCGCAGTTGTCGATTGCGAGTTCCTATTAAAACCGCTGGCCCCGAGGAGTTCAATCTTTGACGGCCATCGTCCTCCTTTCGCATCAACGTTGAACCGCATATAACGCACCGAGACAAACATCGAATCCACACAACAGCATTAGCTGAACCCAAGGTAGCAACTCAGGAGTTGGGGATCAAAGATTTCTCCGCCGCGAAAGTCGAACACCTGTCGGAAATGGATACTGCTAATGTCAGAATCCCACACTTTATACCTGAAAAGTACCGACATTACCTCGATCCCGCAACACATGGCAAATGCCACCCCTCTCGCACAGAAAGCGAGAAAAGTATCCTGAGGCCGAACTGGCGCTACGTCAAGTGTCTGACTGTCAAATCGCCTCCCGATCACCGTCACGAAACTTTGTTGTTGTTACAACCACCACGGCTACTGCATCCAAGAGCGCAAGGAAAATAAAGCCGCGGGAGATGTCGAGCTTTTGATCCTGGGCGACCGAACCTATGGAC
The DNA here is from genome assembly GCA_030512335.1 of Immersiella caudata. Taxonomy (NCBI): domain Eukaryota; kingdom Fungi; phylum Ascomycota; class Sordariomycetes; order Sordariales; family Lasiosphaeriaceae; genus Immersiella; species Immersiella caudata. The sequence goes on along the minus strand of JAULSU010000004.1, from coordinate 5,432,640 downwards.
CCGCCAAAGGTGCCACGTTCTGGCTGTCGAAGAGGATGAGCCCGGCGTATTGCGAAGAGCTTTATGAGGTAGAGGTCCTTCTGCCGCAAAGTCACTTGGTGGAGGAGCTTCATTCAGAGTTATAATACTGGGATTTCAAGGCGCTTGGGAGCAAGAAGGTTTTGGTGCACGGTACACGTTACACAACCACAAAAGGCCGTTGCGCTATCATGATGCGAGAGCAGTCTGTGGCCCCCAAACCGTGGAGCACACTGTTTGCGCAGGATCGGAAACTCTTTTTATCATTGACCTCGTCACTATACTCCCCCTCTACGATGTTTCGGCCATCGATGGTCGCCTCACCTTTATCACTGGACTGCTTGTCTTCATCATCTTGGAAAGCCCTGCTGGCCTGGACGTGGCAGACCTCAATCCCTGTTGTGCCATGAAAACATCACGTCGCAGACCCACTTTTTACAGTAGTGGAGGGGGCCGCGCGTGAGTGCTTTTTTTTGGTAGCTCCTGGGATGACTTTAATCCACAATTTCCGCGTGGCGATACGAGCAGTTGCCGTTTAGCACGTTAGAAAGCCGTGGATTCTGGCTTTCGAATGCTATAGTTTACTTCGCTACATTTTCACTGCGCGGCTATGGGTGGAAGTAAAGTGGTGTTCCCATAGTCGACAGGCCTGAGCAGAGCGAGCCCGTTATACAGTGGAAGGCGAAATGGGTGTCGCTGAATTTTTAGTTAACTGTTTTAAGGATTGCGGGGTAGGCCTCTAGCTGTTGTGACTCTGCGGGCCACATCTGTAGCGGGGAGGTACCGAGGTAGTAATGCCTAACAAAAGCCAGAACTGGCTGCTTACAGCGCTGCTGACTCCCCAGCCACTAGCCCCCACTTTTGCAGCTGGAGGCCGCTGGCGTACCAGGACCAGGCTCTCGCCGAGACCCACAGTAACTCATCAAAATTCCAATCTAGGGTTCCGAAAGTGAAATTGCGAAATTTCACTTTTCACCCTTTCTAGTAAAAGTGGATTGCGAAAAACTTAGGGGTGAAAAACTGAAATTTTAGGTGACAGGGGGGTCCCCCACATTTTGCTGTGCTAGGGCAGACTGGGTGTTCATGATGTCTGACATTGGGGCATAATACTGGGTATGATATTCCACACATAACCCTAACCCTAAGAAAATGGTCCGTGCGTGAAATTTCCACTTTTCAAAAATCTTCGGTGTGAAAGAAGTGCAATTGCGAAAAGGTTGGGGGTGAAGTGAAATTTCGGAACCCTATTCCAATCAGTTACTGTGGATCTTGCACGGCTCCGTGCGAATCTTCCGGCATTTGCCCAGGAAAGCGCACAGTCCAGTTCGCTTCACCGCCTTGCTCTAACAGCAGATCTTCTTTCGACAAACTTGCTATCTAATTGCGCTTGCTTCCAAGTACATCTCTGCTGTTTCTCCTCGAAGAGCTGAAGCAAGTGATTTTGAGGGAAACTTTGAAGCAGTTTATTTTTTTCGGTCGCTCGCGCCCAATGAGGATGCCCTTGGAAGGTGGCGCCAGGGTGTCTCGGAAACTTCCGTTGGCGCCAGAGCTAGCCACCTCAATATCCTTGGGCATCAACATCACGACAACCGCGCGGGGAGCACCACTTCAACTTTACCACTTCCCCTTTTCGCAGCATTAAACAACTTGACCTCTTATAAAAAGTGCATATAACGGCATGCTGGCGGTTTATCTTGTATGACGTGGTGGAAACGGACTAGGTGCGATAGAGGAAGCCAGAAAGTGTCGGGAGCACAAAATAACGCGCCACCGTCTAGTGCCGTCGTACGAACAAATCAAGCAGAAGGTGTGGAGAATAACGATCTCTGATGTTCCCTGCTGACAAGCTCTAGTTCCCGTCCTCCCAAAGCAAGCTGCTCTACCGATCACAACAGCCCCTTCGATCCCGCGACCGATAGCGAATGCCTCCACCCTCCTTGCTGCAGCACTGCCGCCTACATCTTCAAGCACAACACCGCGCGCCCCTCCGAGCAAAACTGATAATAATATTGAAGAAACATACCAGGGAGCAACAAATGGCGGAGCGGCAGACAGTTGGGACAAACCACACGATGCTCTCAAGGTAGAAAAAAAAGCGCTGAAAGACAATAGGACGTTTCGCCTCCCTAAGGTACCTTTGTACTGGGACGCCGGAGACGTACAGCCCTTCCCGGAGGAGGACCATCGCTCAGCTACCCCCATGGTCAAGCTCCTCGCTCCTGAGATTCACGCCCAGTATAGCACCATAAAACAGGCAAACCCCGCCAGATTCCCTATCGTATAAACAAATGGCTGGCAGGAGCCCACCCTTCACAATGGCATCGGCAGCCGCACAAGGCCCCGGCTGGATTCATGACGGATTTAAAGTAGGATTCATTCTCCAGCTAAAGCCTTAAATTTTAGAATCTAACAACATATAGGCGGTACGTTTTCTAAGGATTACGAGACTAGTCGCTGACGATAAACACGCTTGCAGGAGGTATGTGGATAGGCTGTGAACTAAAGATACATGCTGACCTTGGTGTGTGTGGTGGTGTAGTTGGTAAGTAGACCCTTTGAGATGGATGAGATGGTTGTGACTGCTGACCTTGGTGTGTGTGGTGGTGTAGGACGTAAGTAGACCCTTTGAGATGGATGAGATGGTTGTGATTGCTGACCTTGGTGTGTGTGGTGGTGTAGTTGGTAAGTAGACCATTTGAGATGGATGAGATGGTTGTGATTGCTGACCTTGGTGTGTGTGGTGGTGTAGGATGTAAGTAGACCATTTGAGATGGATGAGATGGTTGTGATTGCTGACCTTGGTGTGTGTGGTGGTGTAGGATGTAAGTAGACCCTTTGAGATGGATGAGATGGTTGTGATTGCTGACCTTGGTGTGTGTGGTGGTGTAGTGGGTAAGTAGACCCTTTGAGATGGATGAGATGGTTGTGATTGCTGACCTTGGTGTGTGTGGTGGTGTAGGGCGTAAGTAGACCATTTGAGATGGATGAGATGGTTGTGATTGCTGACCTTGGTGTGTGTGGTGGTGTAGGACGTAAGTAGACCCTTTGAGATGGATGAGATGGTTGTGATTGCTGACCTTGGTGTGTGTGGTGGTGTAGTGGGTAAGTAGACCCTTTGAGATGGATGAGATGGTTGTGATTGCTGACCTTGGTGTGTGTGGTGGTGTAGGGCGTAAGTAGACCATTTGAGATGGATGAGATGGTTGTGATTGCTGACCTTGGTGTGTGTGGTGGTGTAGGATGTAAGTAGACCATTTGAGATGGATGAGATGGTTGTGATTGCTGACCTTGGTGTGTGTGGTGGTGTAGGATGTAAGTAGACCCTTTGAGATGGATGAGATGGTTGTGATTGCTGACCTTGGTGTGTGTGGTGGTGTAGTTGGTAAGTAGACCCTTTGAGATGGATGAGATGGTTGTGATTGCTGACCTTGGTGTGTGTGGTGGTGTAGTTGGTAAGTAGACCCTTTGAGATGGATAAGATGGTTGTGATTGCTGACCTTGGTGTGTGTGGTGGTGTAGTTGGTAAGTAGACCCTTTGAGATGGATGAGATGGTTGTGATTGCTGACCTTGGTGTGTGTGGTGGTGTAGGGTGTAAGTAGACCCTTTGAGATGGATGAGATGGTTGTGATTGCTGACCTTGGTGTGTGTGGTGGTGTAGGGTGTAAGTAGACCCTTTGAGATGGATGAGATGGTTGTGATTGCTGACCTTGGTGTGTGTGGTGGTGTAGGGTGTAAGTAGACCCTTTGAGATGGATGAGATGGTTGTGATTGCTGACCTTGGTGTGTGTGGTGGTGTAGTGGGTAAGTAGACCCTTTGAGATGGATGAGATGGTTGTGATTGCTGACCTTACTCTCTTTCGTAGACATCGTGGAAACGTCACAGTATCGCTGCGGAGTTTCAGAGCGAACTGCTGCCAAATTCCTCCCATAATGCCGTCTCTTCCAATTCAACCGCCAACCCTCCATACTTTTTCTTGCTACAAAAGTGGCTTCAATTCTGCGACTCAAATCACACTGAATGCCACCAGCGACGAGAAAATCAGAATTTTTGGCCGACGAGGGTTATCTTTGTTGGTAACCCTGACAAAGTAAATCTTGTCGAAAAGCAGATTCAAGGGGAAGACTACCTTGCACTCTCGCACTGTTGGGGCGCCCCCACAGCAGAAGAAAAGAACCGTTTCTGCACCAACCGAAAAAACTATCAAGATCGACTGCAAGGCTTCAGCTACGATGAGCTGCCAAAGACATTTCAACACGCAGTTCAGGTGACTCGAGCACTGCAGAAGCAGTACCTCTGGATCGACGCTCTCTGCATTATCCAAGGAGATGACGGCGACTGGGGAACCCAAGCTAAGACAATGGCAAATATCTTCGCCTGCGCCTACTGTACCATTGCTGCGAGTTCAGCACACGGCTGGGGAGATGGCTTCCTCAGTCTACAAACGGATCCCCCGGATATTAGAGCACCAATCACTCCAAGCATATTGACTTGCAAGTGTGACTTTAACAAAGATGTGGATGATGGGGCACTTATGAAGAGAGCTTGGGTACTGCAAGAAAGGGTACTTTCCCGGCGAATCATCCATTTCACTACGGCGCACACGTATTGCGAGTGTGGAGACGGAGTGCTATGTGAACAGCTTACAAAACTGTCCCCGTAAGTTTATACAATTGAATATCAGACGCGGTACGAAGTCTTACCTTGCTCTAGGCCGTTTGGGAAACAATATTTCGTTCTTGACCCTAATTTTCCAAGGAGACTTACTCAATCTGGGTCTAGACGCACCGCCGATTTCATCCAGTTCCTGTTCAAGAAGTATTCGGCATCTCACCTTACTATTGGAACTGATAGGGACGTTGCGATTGACAGCTTGGTCGAGCGTATGGCGCAGGTGCTAAAAACTGAAGTAAGATATGGGATCTTTGATTGCTTTCGTGGTTCCCTTCTCCTGTGGAAGCGATCTGAGGAGGATAAGACGTCCCGGATTTCCTACGGCGATCGAACTGTGCCATCATGGTCTTGGATGGCATATTCCGGAGGTATTGATTTTCTCTCCGATAGTTCTATGATGCAGAGTCTCGTGGTCCCAAGCCGCGTAGATCTTGGTTTCACCGATGATGGGAAGGCGCTGGATGTCAAAGTAAGGCGGTTTGGTGAAACTTGCCGAGTGGAACAACAGGCGGATGGACATATTATTGTCGATGGGACGGAGGAAGTGGGCCGTATATGGTTTGATGTGTCCGATCGGGTCGAGTTCAAACATTGCGTAGCTGTTGGCATGAAGAAATACGACTGGAAGGAAAACCCTCGGAAGATTTACTATGTCCTTATTGTTTGGAAGAAAGAGAATGGCGTGGGATATGAAAGGCTAGGGGTTGGAATGGTGGAAGCACAGTATGTGTCCAGAGACGGCGATGCTGGAACCCTTTGGTGATATTCATTTTCTTTGTAGCCTGATATATATTTCCTAATGAAATGACAGTGATTCGGAGTGTGGCTATAGAATAAGAATTCTCAGGTTTCTGTCTTGGTGTATGGGTGACGCGATCGGTGCATGCCATGTAGCGAGATAGGGGGTTATGAAGTGAAAGTGGCGGTATGTTGGGACTTTGGGAGTACCGAATGGCTGGCTAGAAGGTGTATAAGGCAAGTTAATGTCCCGAGCCCGGGGAAAGCCACTGAAAGACGTTGATCATCTCTGGTGGTTCCGAGTTGGCCGTTGTTGAAGCAGATGGTTGGTATGTACCATAAGTTGTGGTATAGTCACTAGACAAAAATATCGACCCCACACCTGTCAGAAAGAAAGGGGTTCAGGAGCCCTGGGCTTCTGGTCAGCGAAGCTGACTGGATGCCTGGCACCGCCTGAACGCCAGTCAGCCTCAGCCATGGTGTTGACGAAGCTGAATCCTACGGAGTGGTCTATAAAGAGGGAGGTTCTGGCTGAAAGCCAGAACCTTAACAAGGAACCTCACGCAATACAATCGATCAATTACAAACCAACTCAATTACCATCATTTCTACACAATCCAGGGTGCAGTGTTTCTGACAAAAGTGTTGATTTTTCACCGCGAAAACACTCTACACCTCCTGGTAGCTATGTAAAATGAGGCCCCCCACTAGCGCCTCCGTTTTAGGAAACGGCGTGATGTTTTTAAAGCACAATGGCAGCAAAGGCCCCCTTCACCCCACATTTCGGATTTGGCGGCATGCGCAATTTTCCTGCTTCACCCCGCACCTGTCCTGACTGCACTGCGAAGCCATGAGCTGAAGGGTTACCATCACTACCTATTCTGCTAACCCACCGCCCCTGATTGCATTTTATGATTGATGTTTATTCGTTCACGACTACGTGGCGCTAAGTAGCGAACCGTCCAGAGAATGGACTCGGTGGCAACGGACTCGGATGCGGCGAGACTCGCACCCGAGGACCTTGTGGATAAGTTGCTCAAGATGCGTTTACGTCTGATCTGGCCCCATGTTGTGCCGTGCTACGTCGGGTCCTTTGCGCACGCCGGTACGCACCACGTTAAAGCCGGGTGTTGAGAGCAAACACGGTACCGCTTCCTGCCTGTTACCACTACTCTAACTTTGCAAAGGGTTCTCCGGGGACGAACTCCCACCCTGGCCGGAAGACGAATCGGCACAGAGCGACATGCAACCTCATGTCACGGCTCTCATATCTCGACTGATGGAGATTGCCTGCCGAAGGCCTAGCGATGCTCAGTCCCTGCCAGAGGAATCTGACCCATCGGCTCCAGCAACCTCGGCGGCAGCTGTCTGCCCGCCATTATATGCCCCTCTGGCCCTCGACAGCTCTCAGGGGAACAATCGCCTTCTCACCATTTTGCCAGGCACCGAACCCCACATCAGCTGCTCCCTCGCGGTAGCAAACCTACATGGCCCGGAGTCCTACGATGCTCTCTCCTATGTCTGGGGCCTGCCTTCGCCAACTGATGTCATTGCGGTCAACGGGGTAACGGTCAGTGTTGGCTGCAGTTTATCTTCTTCACTGCGATGTCTCAGGCTGCCTGACCGGCCGCGCTGTATCTGGGCCGACGCCATTTGTATCAATCAACAAGATGACGCTGAGAAGAGCTGGCAGGTTGCCATGATGGCCGATATCTACCGCTACGCCGAGAACGTTCGTGTCTTTGTTGGAGACGAGGGAGACACGGCGCCCCTGTTCAACTTTCTCAACCGCACCCCTCTCAGTGACGAGGAAGACGACATAGCCGAGGTATCGGAGCGATGCGGTATACCTATGCTCGACTTGCTGCGCGCCTATGTCGACTTTGCCCTGCGACCGTGGTTCTCTCGTCTCTGGGTCTACCAAGAGTTTTGCCTAGCATCCCGGCCGCCTGTTTGGCACTGTGGAACCCGCTCGGCTGCTAATGGATCGCTAAGGAGAGACTTGAACAGATTGTATACGCGATGCACGGAATACCAAGGGCCACTCAACGGCCACCCAGACCATAATTGTGCAGGCGAAACTGGCTTTTATGACTTCCACACCAAACTTAACCAGTTGAATGCATACGTTTGGATGAATAGCCTAACATCAGAGCTACATCGCAGCGTACCCTTCCTGGAGTACAGGAAACAGCACCGAGTTAGCACCGACCCGCGGGATCTAGTATTTGCACTTCGCGAATTCTTCGAGCCTGCTTTCCAAAAGGTCTTTCAGCCCGACTACATCATGAGCACTGCCAACCTCTTTTTACGTCTATCCGCTTGGCTTCTTGTTATTGATGGGTGGGGTGATATTTTCGAAGCCTATCCCGTTCGCTACTCTCTCAAGCTGCCTAGCTGGGTCAGGGATTTCACCCATCTGCCGCCAGCGCAAAGCAGATTCTCCAACAAGAATCCACTGTGGTTAACATGCTCGATTTACAACCAACTGCTCTCGGTGGAGGGCGTTGAGCTAGATGAGATCGTCGAGGTGTTTTCCATTGACGAACAAGACACCTCGGTTTTGATTGGCAAGCTCTGGCACCTGCATCGGCTTTTTTTACGGATGAGGACCGACTTCAAATTGGAGAATTTAGTCCTCTCCCCTCTCGACACTACGGACTCTATATATGTCTGGGCTATAGGTCGGGAAAGCGGTCAACTAGGCGACGGCATACCGGAATTGATGGTCCTCCACCGCCTAGCTAATGAAATATTCGGTCCCCATATTGCCCAAGCGAAGCAGCAAGCCACCAACACGAAATTGCATTACGACCAGTCAAGGGCCTGGTCAGAACGGCACACGCAGCTCTACAACTTGGTCACGTTCGTGGGATCGCACCTAGAAGAACGCGTGGAGAACCAGGGAGAAAATCTTTTGGCCGGTTCCTTCTACGACTACGATAGCTTGGTGCGGCAGATGATGCCATTCGCAAATAGTCCCCCATCTGACCTCTCTTCTGGCCCATTCCCCACAACTGTGAGAGAAAACGGCAGATTCACATACGGCCCCGGAACAATTACCTATACAAAAACGGTCAAATTCCTCTGCGAGGAGTGCAGCCCCGATCTCGTCGACTTGCTGCTACAGCTCTTACAAGCTCTCCACACAGGAAAATTTGCCAATCGAGATATTTGGAGCCTTTCCGAACCGGATCCACGACCAGAAGTACGTCATCATCTCGCAGCCATCGAGCAAGAATTGGAGTCGATCGGCCCTGCGCAGCGAGAAACTGCTGCCTCCCTGCCCCAGACATCAAGCGAAGAAGGGAAAGAGGTGGCGGATCGCATTTCCGTGCTCACCAAGAGCCAAGATGAGGTGAATGCTCTCCTGGAACGGTTACGCGACCTCTCACGCCATCTCAATGCGAAGAAGGAAACGATCGGGGCTGTATCTCAATATACCTTCAAGCCATTCCAAAACCGCACTTTCTTTGTCACCAGGGGCGGCTTACCTGGAGTCGGGACCATGGGGGTCCGAGATATCCGGGCGGGCGACAAAATCCTTTGGCCGAATGACATGCATCATCCTCTCATAGCAAGGCCCAGCCCGAAGCAGCCTGGTAGTCATCAGCACTATGAGGTTGTGGGTACAGCGGTGGTGCGTGGGATCATGGGCGGACGACTTCGGTTGCTGGGGGAGAATATGCCGCCGACTCAAAAGTTTCTGATTGTGTAATGTAGCTAGGTACATGTCGGTACTCTCTCTCTCTCTCTCTCTCTCTCTCTCTCTCTCTCTCTCTCTCTCTCTCTCTCTCTCTCTCTCTCTCTCTCTCTCTCTCTCTGTCTGTCTGTCTGTCTGTCTGTCTGTCTGTCTCGTCTCGACTGATTTTCTCATGTTCCAGCTTCTAGGCTGTACCCTCCTACACGCTCAGAAAAATATCCAACTCATTCTGTGTCCACTCCCACAGAGCATCAGCCAGGCCGTCATCGCGGGCGTCATCACTAGCTCCGCCAGCCACCCCAACAGGCTCATAGTACTCGCCACTGCGCAGGCGACCGCCGCTCTTGTCGCCCACCGCAGCCCAGAGCTGGTTGCGCGCGCCGTCTGTGGCGTTGGGGAGAATGCCCATGATGCCGGCGAGGCGGGTAGCTCCACGCAGCACGCGCGGGATACCGGTGGAGCGTTGCATGAGGCTGGTGGCCACGACGCCTGGGTGTATAGCGACGACGGTGAAGCGGGGGTGGTCGCGCGCGAGACGGCGGGCCCATAGCGCGTTGGCTAGCTTGCTACGGAAGTAGCAGTTGAGGGTGCCCAGCTGGGCTGCGGCGGGGGTGCCGCGGGCGAGGTCGAGCTGCATCTTTTGGACGGCCATTTCGTACTTTGCGGAGCCCGCGTTGTTTTTGCGGTTTGTCGCCGCAGGTACCTTTCTTTTCGGCCCTCCCTTGGGCCATTGCGCGTGGGCGTCTGACGACAGGACAACGACGCGCACGTCAGCGCCCGGCAGCGCGGCGGTCGATTCGAGCACGGGCAGCAGCAGTCGCAGGAGGAGGGCGTGGCCCATGTGGTTGGTGCCTAGCTGGGCTTCGTAGCCGTCTTCTGTCACGCCGGGCGCTGTCGCCATGATGCCGGCATTGCACATGAGGATATCGAGACGCGATGCTGCGGCGCAGAATTCCCGCGCCGCGCGCTGCACCGAGGCGAGCGAGGCCAGGTCCAGTACCAGCGGCTGGATCTCGGGCCGGAGATTGTTGGCGACCACGTCGGGGTCTGAGGCGATCTCGGCCGCCGCCGCTCGGCCCTTCGCAGCATCGCGGCATGCCAGCCAGACTTGTGCGGGGCCGTGGCGGGCCAGTTCTAGCGCCGCCGCTTTGCCCAGCCCGGCATTGGCGCCGGTTACGAGGATGACCCTGCCCGCCAAGGACGGGATGTCGGTCTGGGGTTTGAACGAGACGGACTTGGTCATGATAGAGAAAAACAAAACAAAAATTGCATGAGCAGAACAACGATGGGGAAATGAGAACTTGGCCGCAGAGGCATTTCATGTCTAATAAATAACAATTCCTGCTTGTCGTCCCGGGCTCTTTTGGGCCCCGTAAATCCGGGCCTTGCATGGCTGGCGCATCAGCCCCCGCCGACAGGAAGGAGGCTATCCCCAAAACGGAATATGATATTGACCAATGAGGATCCGATTTCTCATCGGACCTATCCCCTTTCAGACTCCCGTGTCGTAAGCTCCTGTCCCTGCTTCCTTCTCCTGCGGAAAGAAATAATTTGTCCAACCCTCGCGGATGGTACGGGCAACACGGAAACGGACATTGGTATCCCATCCTTTCACGCTCCACCTTCCTCTGGGGCAGACGCTCTGTCATGGCCAGCTTTGATCCCCCCGACGATGACGCCACCCTCGGCGGCGCCAATACGCACACCGCCCCCGCCCAACAACCCTTCATCATCACCACATCGTTTCCCAAGCAGGACTCAGCGACGCGCAGGCTCATCCGCAGCCACGTCATGCGCGGTGTCAACAAGGGCAAACCAAGGGCGCGGCGGGCAACCAGGGAGGTTCCCGAATCAACCACGGCGGTCGGACGACCCGGGCCGCAAAAGGTCGCAGCCAAGCCCGCCGTTGACGGCGCCGGAGAGATTGTGGGGGGATGGTCTCCCGCTGCGGCTGCTGGGGCTAGAGAGAGCATGTGGGCCATCTTTACGCCTGCTAAACTTGCGTCGGAGATTTCCCTAGCGCGGCCGATGGCTGTTTTGACGAGGCCGATGCAGCAGCTGATATACGAGTGTGAGTTGTATTATTTTATTTTATTTTACTTTATTTTATTTTATTTTATTTTATTTTATTTTATTTTATTTTCCTTCTTTTAATTACTTCTGATTTTATTATTACTTTTAACATCACTTCTTCTTGTCCGTAACTTACCGATACCGACATGCGCCAGCCTTCACTATCATCAAGCCGGCCCTGTACGTCCTGTGGTCCAAGTTTCGAGTGGAGGGTGAGACCAACAGCGCGTTCTGCGTCGACACCCTCTCCCTTCACCCGGCCATGGTTCCCATCACCTTGTTCGCCGCGCAGTCGTACCGCGACCAGGCCCGAGGAGAAGCCAGCGCCAGCAGCGCCGCGCGGGCCTACTTTGGGCAGGCGCTGAGACGCCTGCAGCAGAGCCTCGACAGCAAAGCTGACGCGACGAGTTATCCTACTATGGTTGTCGTGACCTCCCTGGCCGCCGCTTCCCTGACTTTTGGGGAGCTGGAAACGACGCAGAAGCATCTGGATGGGCTGGAGCGCATTATCCAAGTGCGCGGCGGACTGGCATCGCTACCCGAGAGGCATTACATCGAGCACAAAGCCCAGGCGTAAGTCGTGACACCCAACCTTGAGCTGCTCGACACACTGCACCCAACTTGCTAATACGGCAACCACAGCATCGGCCTGGGACTAGCCATGGCAACCGGCAAACGGCCCCGGCTCTTCCAGGACAAGTACAGCGAAGAAGGACAAGGGTGGGGCTGTGAGATCGCTCAGGGCCGATCCGCCAGACACTTCCCTGAGTTGAAAGCTATCATGACGACACCCTCCAGCACACTAGACCCACGTCTGCTCTACGTCTACGCCGACCTGCGTGAGTTCTCAAGGCTCGCCAACGAAGCGGCAACGCCAACAACAACGACAGGGAACAAAAATGCTGCCCGGATTCCCATCGGCGCCTTTTCAAAGGTCGGCAGCTCGATACCCTACCGCCTCACCCAGCTGGGGTTTCCGCCAACCTCGCTAGAGGAGGTCCTCCGGCTCAGCATGTTGGCCTACGCCAAGACGTTGGTGATGCGCCTCAAGGGGTTCCTGGCAAGGCTGGACTCTTTGGCCGACAAGGTGAAAACAGCGCTCGAGGCGCAGCTGCTGGCGCGACGGCTTGTGGTGCGCGACGATGGGAATGAGCAAGAGGAACAAAGCGCTGACCGAATCCTCCTTTGGGCGGTGTTCACCGTGACGGTAGCTCTTTGCGAGGACAACATCGGCCGGGACGATGACACCGAGACGCAAGGCTGGTGCAGGTCGTGTCTCGTTCAGATCCTGACGATACTGCGTTTGCACACGTGGACCGAGGTTCAGACCGCTCTGAAGCAGTTCCTGTGGGTGGATCTATTGCACGATCGTCCGGCGAGGGTCATCTTCGAGCAGGTCCAACGCCAGTTGATATGAGGAGGCAAAAATATGAATGATCCCTCTTTGCTAGTGGAGGAAGATGGCAATGAGATGGTGTGATACCTTTTCTACAAACTCACGTGGTGAAATGGGGCTAGGCTGATCTCAGAGGTATTGATTGCCCTCGGGCAAAAAGGGGGTTTGGGCGGGCTGGGGTTCGAACCCAGGTCTCTTGCTAAACGCTGCCGGAAAAGCAAAGCTGATCAACGCTTAGTGAGCGCGCTGACCACTACGCTACCCGCTCTGTAGCTTTTATTAATTACTAGGAATTGATCTTCTGGCTAAAAAGGGGCTGTCGTTTGGCTGGTTTGGTGGATCATGGGATGGTTTGATAAGGTGACAAAGTTTAGGTTGGGTTGTTGCCTCGGCTTGAAGGAAGTGTGCATGCTGAGGCGGACGGAGCGTTCGGGAACTGGTTTCTATACTGAGCAAGGTCGAGAACAGTGTTCTAGGCCAGGGTGAGAAATCCCAGGTGGTCCCTTGAAGGCATGTAAGAGGATACTCTATATGTCCAGATTCGTTGAATCAGAGAAGTCTGGTTTGGACACGAGTACGGACTTGTCTTCCACATGTCCAACGAAGGGGTCTGGCGCACAGAATTTTAAGATGGGAACATTTGACTTTGTTGGGATTGACGACTCAACTCGCTCGGATCACCCCTGTGATATCATCAACCGAACTCCCTGCCGCTATCCATTACGCAATACCCAAACACCGTATCCAAGCCAAACCCCCTGCTGAATCTCCAACATGCTAGCACTCATGGTTGAGGAACAGGTACGAACTGCCATTGCCTTCCGTCGGGCCCCATAATCGTCTGCGGTGCAGGCTGGTGGACAGGCGCTGGGAACGATGCCGTGCTTCCAACTGTGCTCCCCAAGTTTGCTGACGAGCGTTGGGACATCGGATAATACTCGCTCACTAATGGTCGAGGAGCTGGAGCCGGGTTATCCGCGTAGGCTGGGTACGACGCCACCCGATGGGGCTGAGAGTATGACGTGAATGTCTCCGGTTGCTGCAGAGCCGCCCATGATCCAGTTGTCTGCTGGGCCATTTGTTGAGATGACGACCAAGATCTTACGTGGTGAGGTTGAAGTGGTGGGGTGGATGTTGGGTGCAACCCCTCTGGGATGCTTGGGGGTGTCGGGCTATTCTGCCATCTGTTTGGAGGCGTTGGAGACTCGGAGATTGGGTGCGTCCCTGTCGAGCTCCAGCGGCCATTGGCGGAATTCCCACCCCCTGCTGGAGGTGGCGCAGGCGCAGGCACTGGAGCCGGTGCAGGAGCCAGTGCGGGAGCCGGTGCGGGAGCGAAAGATGCTATCGGTGCTGGTGCTGGTGCCGGTGCCGGTGCTGGTGCCGGCGCCGGTGCAGACAGTGAGATTGGTTGCATCTCCGACTCGATGTTGTGGGGAAAGGCCGAATACTGGTGCACTTGAACACCAACGTGGGACTTGGACGCCGAAGGAGGACGGTCTCCCATCTTCGTGCTAACGTCGTCTTGGAACGTCTCGTGAATCACACCTCCGTATATGTCGAACCTCCGTTCGGTATGCCTCCAGCACGCCTTGGAAAGCAGCTGAGCAATGGTGAACAAGAGGATGACATTGGTGAAGATGGGAACCAGCTGTCCAAAGGAGGTGGCATCATCCTCGGCGCTCTGGTTGCCGGACTCCGTCTTCAGCCAGCCGGATCGTTTCGCCCAAGCGCGCATCTCGAAAATGTAGTTGGCTGACTTTACCACAGTCCAGGCGCTGACACCGATTCCACCGAGGAGATAAAGGCAGAAGCAGGAGAAGATGATAAACCCCAGCCATACGCTCGGTCTCTCGTTGGGGTCCTTGGCTCGGGGGGCCCGGCAGTCGAGTTTCGCGAAAAACCTCCTGATTCCAGCAACGATGCGGCCTCGTTTTCCCTCGGGTCTTGAGAGGGACCCCCGACGAAATACCCGAAGAATATCAACAAACCCTGCGGTAAGGTACAGCAGCAGAATGATGAGGTAGTTGTTCCATCCTGGGATGCGGTTGCCTAGCGAGCTATCGAAGAAGGCCCTCCTTGAACCTTCATCGCTGAATGATGTTGTCAACGACTCTGTGAGTTGGCTATCTCCTTGTTGAAAGCACGCAGCTAGTACGAAGACGCGATCGGTATCGCTGTTTCTGGGGGGTATCGCGGTTGGGAACGGCACATCTATCCTCGAGTTTTGGTTCGCGAGCAGAATGCCTGTGACAATGAAGACGCCGGTACATATCAGAGTACGGAGGATGCCCAGCCAAGGCCATTGCCAGTAGTTCCGGACGATGGTGACGGACATGAGGTGTGTTGCGCAGGTCAGCAGCATCAAGTTTGCTGCAAGACGTCAGCCCATGTACTGCCGCTCTAGAAAATAATTTGTACCCACAAATGATGTTGTAATGGTACGCTATGATCGAGCACCCTTTGAAGTAGCGCAACGTCAGGGCGTAGGCACCACCGGTGAAGATCTGAGTGTCCGAACACCCAAGCACCAGGGTCTCGCAGAGCTCCGAGAAGCTGAGATTGCAGTTTCGGGCCCTCTTCTTGTGCTTGTGTGGGTTCTTCTGGACCCCCCGCCTTTTTATCATCAGCCAAAGTACGGATGCAGTGCTCAGGAGTAGAGCTAGGGACGTCGTCGCTAGGAATGAGGACACGACCTGCTGGAGTGTCAGCGACGCAAGGGGCGATAGGGAGGGACGGCAACGTACGCCAACACCTGCAATGTCGGGATCGGTGGGAATTTCATGCTTCCCCAGACCCCCTATGGTTGGCACCGGAAATGTCTCGTTCACGAAGTAGTCGCAATTTACCGTGATGTTGTAGTGCGACCGGCACTCGGGGATGGAGACGTAAGCGCCCATTGCGGCGGTCGGTCAAGCGTGTCCTGTCCTCGAACCACGGCTTCGGCGAATTGCCCTGAATCTTCGAAATGCCCCTGAATCGGTGAGCTGGCGTTCAAGTTGTCTCTCTAGGCGGGGCGCCGCATGGCAAAAACGGTCGAGAGGAGCAAAGAGGTCCGCAGACCAACGCATTGTGAGAGATAAGCATCCTGGATATACGCACCAGCCAAACGCCCCAACCTCTCGCTGTTCAGGGAGCCCTCTTGCAGATTCCGAACGCCGTAACCGCATGGGAGTCGAATGATTGTAACATCGTCGCAAGGCTGCGAGGGGGTGTGGCATGTTGTGGGGTCTGCCCAGTCCCGCTAATGCGGGCTCTGCAGTCGGGTTGCGGTACCGTCCACTCGGGGGAGAATCATCGCGGACGCCATATGCGGGCGTGTCCTATGAGCGGAGGCGAAATACTGGCGCCTTGAGCTTGATTTATTCTTGGTGGCTGGTCGCCTAATGCAGAAGAAGAGTTGCCATTTTGGGTGGAACCGCAGGAAAAGGCTGCAGGTGGCTGTGGAGCAACTCCAAAGTTCCCGCTCTTGCTTATCTGCGGCTCAACAAAGTCCAATCACAATGCCATTTTGTGTGGTGTGTTCCTTCCTTTGATGATTCCATCCCACACTTATGTCCGGGGTCGTCCCGCGCCAAGCAGCCTGCCCCGCCCTGGCCGTTCCCGCTTCGAAACAGCACACTTGGTTTTCGAGCTTCCCACGTCCTCTCAACCGCGGCAGCGCGCCCTTCCCAGCAGAGAAACATCTGCGTGTCCTCGTGTGTCGCGTCGAGAAATGCCCGCTGGTCAACTTCGAACTCTTCCGCACCCCGTCATCATCGCTGCCCGTTTTGGCCAATCAGCGATGTCCGTCGTGGCGAGCACTCCACCCCCGGCCAGGACCCCAACATTCTCCGCAAGATGTTCAGCCCCCTCGCACGGTCGCACATTGACGTGACTTGGCATCCCAGTCTTGTTCGCGACTCTTTCCCATGATTTTCACATTGACGGGACTTTCCGGCGTTTCAATCCTGTTCCTGGACTGGCGTTCTGCGCGGTCCCCAAACTCTCTTCAAGCGGTGAGCGGCACCGAGTCACCGACGCGGTCGTCTGTCCAGTCAAATTAGTCGAATTGTTGACCCCTCTGCCAACTGCGCTTCAAGTTCCCTTTGTCGGCAATAGTCTCTAACAAACTAGCCTCTGCCAGTCGAATCGGTTCGGAAAATGACAGCTGATTATCGATGGGCAATGCCAAGCTGCACGCGCAATCAAGCGAGCCAAGGCACAGGACAAGCTTGCGTGTTTCCAGTCTCGATACAGGTGAAATCTAGGTACAGGTTCTGTTCGTACCCCTCCGTTCACAGAAATACCGCTGACGCCTCTCCTCGTCTTCCAGTGGCCCCAACAATCACGCCGCGGCTGCTCCGCCCGCCGTCTCCAACCCTTTTTCCAACAAACTCGCCAGCTCTGCTGGCTTGGGCTCGAGCAATTTGCCCATCTGAACACCGTCCTTGAACAACAAGAAGGTTGGCATAGCTTGCACATCGAGCTCATCACTCAGATCTGAGAGCACCTCGACATCAATCTTGCCGAAGTAGACGCCCTGGTACTTTTCGTCGTCGGACATCTTGGAAACAACGGGGGAGATGACTTTGCATGGCCCACACCAGGTCGCAAAGAAGTCAAGCAAGACAATCTTGTTCGTCTTGATGATCTCCCTAAAGGAGGCATCGCTGGACGGTGCGGTGAGTAGTTGGCCCGTACGAGAAAGCGGAAGTACTTACGTCGAGATAGGATGGACCGTCATTCTGAAGATTGGCTATTGTGGTGGATGGGATCACGGAGAAGGAGCTCGGCTCACCTTGGTGCGCGAAAGAGGTTTATGAAGGAACCTCGGAAGCTCTATTTAGCCATCGCGGTTGGTCATGCTGCTGTGCCGCCCCCCCAACACACCATGAACCTCGTTCGTTTGGAACAGCCTATCTTTCAGCTCGGCGGCAAAGTACCGACATTTATTGGCTGGCCCCCATGTTGCATCCGTTAAGCGACGAGGCGGAATGTTACAGGCGTAAAGCAAGGCAGTTTGCCCGCTTGGCTGTGCGACCCAAGGTTCTTTTGCCGCGATGGGGTTTCCATTTTCAGATTCTCTCCGCCAAGCTTTTCTATCTATCGATATCAGGTATGCAACTTTGAGGCGTCCCGTTTCAGTTCCCCCGCATGCTCATTCTGACGTTGCATAGCCCTCCCCCTGAATGACAGGTGCCCCTGGAGGATGCTTCATGGGGAACTTGCTCGCAAAGTCCCGAATACCGCCCTTCTCTCTCAGCCAATCCATTACGGCGTCGAAGTTCCGGCACATCTTGTTTGCCCCAAAGTCTGGAAACGCCCTTGTCTTCGGTTCCGAATACCTCTCGTCGTGCACCCAGTTATGCGTGATGATGCCGACATCAGCGCTGCACATGAGCGCTTGAAGCAACATGTGGATGCAATGCGCACGATGAGCTAGATGCAGCTCCGTAGGGGGCGAGCTCTGGTAGTAGTCGGGGTGCATCTCTTTACGCAGCTCATTCAAGCAATGGATTTGGTGGAAGACCTCGACCTGCGCGATGTAGGCATCATTTCCGAGCCCCCATGACTCGGGTGCTTTGACGCAGATGGAGGGATCTTTTCCGGAGCGGCGGACGTCCTCGGCCGAGACGGTGACGATTTGCATATCCTCAGCGGAGATACGATCCCAGGCGGCGTCAACCTCTGGTGAGGGTGGCATTCTCCAGATTGAGGTGTTGTCTCTGAGCGCGCCGTTGAATGTCGCCGGGGCGAGATGCATGTCCACGAGGTCAAAGATGGGAGCTGTGATCAAAGTCAGCCAGGATGCCATGAGATGGTGCGAGGTTTTTGCGCTTACAATATGAAGAAGTCCGTTTGATATCATAGTTCATCTCTGTCTCAGAAATGGACGTGTGGATTATCACGGTATACAAGATCCCCATGATGTTGAGGCAACTGAGAGCGACGAAAGAGCAGAACATCGCCCCGCTGTCCTTCCAACCAAAACGAGTCTTAGGATGAACATAGTCGAACCTCTCCTCAGTCTCCTCGCGAGAGGTGCCGAGTAGAGGGCGATACCCCCTGAATGTTCTTGGTGCCATGTCGTTGCTTGAAGGTAAATAGGGAATCTCAACACACGGTACCGAGGGGAACTTCAAATAGCTTTGTAAACCGTTGGATTCTGCGCTTATGCCTTGTTGCCAGCAAGGAAAAGCATGATTGGTTACCAGAGACGCGAGAATAGACATGCGCCGCCATCGCCGCAGCCTCTTTGGGGGCGAGAAGATAACAGCCACTGAGGAGGCATTATCAGTTACACAAGGGGCTCGTTGCACTGTTTTTGATCCAATAACAGAGCTTCGGGCCGACCTCGCCCCTTCAATGGTTTCAACAGAGGCTCGTTATCTCCCATCGACGTCGCATCCGAGCTCTGGAACGCCAGGCGCCGTCCAAGTCCTGTGCTCGACGCCGCAAACAGGAGTCATTACACGATGATCACGGAAGCAATCAAGCATCATGCGTTGTGAAGTCCATCCCCATCGGTCAGGCCCATAGGTCAAGCTGAACACCACGGGGGAGGCGAAGATGCACCTGCTATTCCAGGAAGAGGATGAGGCATTCTCTTCTGGGTCCTTTTCTTTCTATCAAGGCGTATTCTACCGAGATTGGACTTGGGGGGTGACGGTGAGACGACGGGAGGGAGATGACAGGGAGAGGGATCACGGGCTAACCGAGCGCCAAAGACTCACCAGAGGAGAGGTGGGCAATGCTCACGGGCATCGCCAACGAGAGAAACGAAGATATAAACCCCCATCTTCTCGCTCTGAGGACTGCTCTTCTCCTCTTCATCACAGCAATCACCACAACTTCTTCACTTTCTAAACTCAACAATTTTATTGTCCCCACCAAACCACCACACCAACACCACAATGAAGCTCAACATCCTCGCTTTCACCGTCGCCATGCTGGCTCTTGGCGTCGCCGCTGCCCCCACCCCTGATGAGGAGAAGAGAGAGGCCATGAAGGAGGCCATGAAGCGCGCCCCTGAGCCAGAGAAGGTCCACGGCTTCAACCTCCGTGCTTGCCTGCGCAGTGGAAGTGGCTGCTGCCCTGTTTGCGGTCATTAGATGAGACCAGGTACGTGCGTCACGTAATCGTGCGGAGAAGGTGTGGTTGACATTTGATGCAACACAGGAGGCCCCTTTCCATCGCCTCGGGCTTTCACAGTTGAGGGGGCATCGAAGGTGGAGGACTTCGACGTGAGGGATCGTTTCGAGATAGGTACAATTCTAGGTAGTCCGATAGCTGCAATTCAAGCTGGCGTCGACACCGCGGCGCCCACGGTTGAGACGAACTATTTGCAGCCCGAGGTATAAGACAGTGCCAGAAAGCCGAGACGAATTGCCATTTTTGTTCGTAGTCCCAACCTGACTGATGGGCTATTGACTAGCAGCGCGATTGGTCAAATACCTGCAGCGTGCAGGTCGCTCCTGCTTGGGTCGCTGGTGGAGACTTCGGGCAAAGGCGGGGAGGGGTAGAATGAGCAGCATTTGGCAACTTACCAGTAATTCCAACCATCTCACAATGTCCAAATTTCTGGGCCCCTGGACGGACCAGAATCTTTGCTCCGATTGCCGCAAGATTCGATGGAAAGACCACTTTCGGACATCGAAGTTCAATGTGCTGCTTGCAGGGGGGATCACATTGAAGGGATACCGCGCCATGGCCAAGGAGACAAAATGTGATTTTTGCAGCTTCTGCGTCGCGGCGAGGGAGTTGACTTACCCGAATGCCTCGTTCGACGCTGCGGACGACGAGTTCAGCACTCTCGTGGCCGTGTGGCCGGCTCGCTTGTCTGCCACGGAATACGAAGAGCACGAGGTGGCACACTGCAGGCGGCTTGAGTCGGGCTATTCGACATCTTACAGGTGGAGAATCAGTGCTCTTGCTGGCGATGGTACCGCTTTCAAGCTCGTCTACCCCTATCCGATCGACATCGTCCCCCTGACCGAGCACACACCCGAAAGCAATCGCTATCGCAGCGCCGTGCGCATCCCCGCTACAGGCCTCATGGACCACACCTTGCCGAAACACTGGCTTGACTATTGCAAGTCTGAGCACAAAGGGTTCAACTGCAGCATTGGCCCTCGCGGGCTTGGCTGTGGGGGATGCCAGACGTGGACGAGACTGGCGACCTGCGCAAATTTGCCGTTCCGGTTCCGGGTTATTGACGTGCTCACCCTCCGCGTCGTTGACGCACCGCCCGACTGTCCCTACGTAGCTCTCTCGTACGTCTGGGGTGCTGCAAAGGTCTATAAGGCATACAAGGCCGATTTCCAGCCGCGGCCCGACGGCGCTTCCTTCCTGGATCTTGGCGCGGTAGCGGATCAAATTCCACAAACGGTCCTGGACGCCATCGAAGTGGTCAAGATGCTTGGGGCGCGCTATCTCTGGGTCGATGCGCTTTGCATTGCGCAGGACGACAACGAAGAGCTGAAGGACACCCTTCCTGCCATGTGTTTGATCTACGAGGCTGCAACGGTTACCATCGTCGCGGCGTTCGGTAGTGACGCCAACGCAGGCCTTCCCGGCGCGAGACCGGGCTCGCGCGGGGCGGAGCAGCTCACATTCAGCGCCCAAGATATCACGCTGGCGCACGCCGCGCCGCAGCTGCTCGATGCCCTGGCTGATTCTGCGTGGAAAACCAGGGGTTGGACATTCCAGGAGGACCGCTTCTCCCGCCGCAAGATCATTTTCACTGGCTCCCATGTCTACTGGAAGTGTTCCTACGAACGCATTTGCGAGGATGCATGGTATGACGAAGGCAACGACTATCTTGCAGCTGTGCTATCTCCCGATGAACCGCGTCGAACAATCCCGGTTCAGCCTTTTGGCGAGCAGGTTGAGCCATCTTCTCATCGGCCATCGAACAGAATCCCGCCAGACGCGGCTCAGGCCGGTCTCGGCGTGTTCTTCCACACTTACGACCTGAGCGTCAGAGATTTTAACAACCGGAACCTGACATCCCAAAACGACATTCTGAAGGCCTTCGCCGGGGTGACAGCGAGTCTAGGAACGCAACTCGGGAGCCGAGAGTTCGTCAATGGCCTGCCACGCATGCTATTTGACGCCGCACTTCTGTGGAAGGCTGCGCCGCAGTGGGAGCTATCACCGTGGGATACCTCGGCCGAGGTTGAGTACTTTGAGTGCGACGCCATTCCCATCACCAAGGCTCACCAGACGGCGAAGTGGAAGACTCAGCAGCTTGCCGCAAGTCACCTTCGCCGCCGCGCTGGCTTCCCGTCTTGGGCGTGGAGTGGATGGATTGGGGCCGTGGAGTACGAACGAGTTGGTAACACCTCGTCGAGGTCAGCTGGCGAGCAGGTGAAGGTCATTTCTGATATCTCCTGGCCCTGGGACTGCCACAATCAGGCGCAGCAAACTGGATCAGCCTTGAAGCCGGATTTGATGCCGACCAGCTCAGTGTCCGAAGTCTCCCATGCAGAGTTGCCGATCAAGGGGTATCTTGCTATGGTTGATCTTTCCGTCCTTTCGGCTCAGCATGAGCCGTCTGATGGGGAGGGAGATTCCCAGTTCTGGGGGTGGACAACAGACACGGGGGAGCTACTGACGGTTGGAAACCACGTAGAATGTCTTGCACTGTCGCACACGACATCCGGAACGCAGTACGTCATGATGGTTGAACATGGTGTGGGGTCCAAGCCTTTTCGATATTGCAGAAGGGGGTTGGCGAGCCTTGATGTGGAAGATTGGTTGGCCTTTGGCCCGACTAAGGAGGAGATGATCTTGTGCTGAGCTGGTGGTTCAAATTGACGGGGGGCTTTCCGAATACTTCCGGCGCTGGACAGCAATTCACTTGAGTAGATGTGAGCAAGCCTGAGCAAAGTTGAGGCTGGCCTGAGCCAAACGTGGACAAAGTCACAAAAACTGGACATTACGTCAGCCCAGATTGGTGACTACAAAACCGGAAGCGCATCACAGTAATATCACACCTTACGGTGTGCTTGTACCGGTATCTAGAGTACCTATGTTACCTCCTTGCATCAACTGTGGTGGATGGTGGTCCCCGTTACACCAGGCAAAGGGGCAAACAGGTGTTGGTCGTAGTTGTTGAGTATCCTCCAATTTATCTGCGAATTCCGAAAGTTTCGGTCATTTTCTCCAACCCGTTAACGCAGGGGCATTGAATGAATGAATAGAAAATCTCCTACTAACCCTCTCTTCTCCTTCAAGGGGGTTTGCAATCCACTGCTGAATAGCGTGTACTAGGTACCATAGGATTAATAAAGCGCAGATAACGTTCATTTATCTCAGAAGCTTTATAACTGCCTGGTGGATCATCGAATTTAGAAATGGTTCGGCCCTCAGGGGCTGCTTCATTTTGGGGAAATGCCCAGGAAGTATGATGCAAAGTGGTTCGATAGCTCCAATCCAATCCAAAATGGTAGACTTGGCAAAAATCATCTCTTTGTGGAAGCAGTGTAGCTGGCATTTCGCATCTCGGTAGAGGAGCGGGGATGTTGTCATGTTGACACCGGATGTTGCCACTGCTGGTACGCCACCCACGCCTGGAAGATGCCAACAGCCAGACCCAACATACCCAAGACGATAGCAATACCGACACCCACCAACGTCGCCATCATGACATATCGCGCGCCGCTCCTCCGTTGGAGCCACCTCTCAAAGTAGCCCCTGGGGGTTGGATCATCCACTTCGTCGTAGAGATCCATGAGACGCGCTCCCCAGTACTTGAAGACAAGCTGATCCTCGTCTGGCCTTCGGTACGCGGTTGAGGCAGATCGGCGGCAGTCAGTGTCGAAGCCTCCCTTTCTGATCAGCTTGCGGAGGATGCTCTGCGAGCCAATGTCTGCAAAGGGGAAGAGGATAGTGTAAATTGTATTGAGGGTCTCTAGGGCTAGCTCGCGTGGTAAATTGCCGCTGGTGCTGTTAGTATCTGGTGTCTCGGGTATTTTGTTTCTGTAGCGGCGGGTTGAAGAAACGGTACACATTACCATGCATCTGGGTGATCTCTCGTTTCATAAAGGTGCTCCTTGAGAACGCTGGTGTGGTGGTATATTTCCAGAATTCCAGATTTAGTGTCGAGGCGAAGGTGGTTTCGCAAGTCACTGGTTGCTTGCAGCGTCAAACCTCCGATCTTGACCAGTTTCCGGGCGCTCAAGTTTGATCTGATGATAGGTGACGTTGGAGAGTCATGCAGTTCTGGAGAAGGTTTCGCTGGGAAGAGGGTCGCCCACAGATCTGCGTATGGCTCAGTGGGCTTCCATGACGAGGCTTGGACAGATCCCTTTGTAAGTACTCCTGTTCCAGCATTCTCAACGGCAGAGCAGTCGATCATGCTCATTGCTTTCAGGGCCGTGAGCAATGCTCGACGCTGGTCTGCTTCTGTGGGGCGGCTGCCATGGCTCCCCTGCTTCCCAGAGAAGAAGCCCTTCGCCAGCTCGCTGAGAGGTAGGGCGGGATGTTGTTTGATGTAAGAGATCAAATGAAGAAGGTCCTCGTGACTTTCGAGTGCGGGAGAGGCGCCGGGGAGAAATTCAGGGATGTAGGAGGCGGCGGTCTCTTGGTAGTGCTGAAAGAAGGGTTCTAGGGCTTTAAGCCGGGTTCCGGGACAGCCTGACTTGGTGCAGTTCGATTCTGACTTGTTCTGGTCGTCACAGATAGAACAATCTGGCCAGCCCCAGAGGATACGGCAAAGAGACAGGCGATCAAAGGAGGTTGTTTTTTGATTCCCTCGCTTTCCTCTTGTGGTGATAAATGTGATGGCCGCCAGGGGACTTCACATTTTGGACGAGGAATGAGGGTTGCTTGTTCGCGTGCTGATTTCACAGCGATGCTGTTGTGTGAAGCGGTGAGAGATAAAGTTTCCTGCCTTGGAAACCAACGATGTGCATTGGCTCCCTCTCAGGCTGCGAGAATACCCATGGAATGCATCGTGCCGCATTCGAGCGGGGAATCATCATTGGCCGGGTAGGCGAAGGGGGGCCGACTCGGCACGCCCAAACGGATGAGTTTGAATGCACATCAAGGGAAGGTGCGCGTCTGCACAGCCCCAGAAAAGTGATTTTTGGGCTGCTGCGGTCCTCAAAGCTCAAAGAACCGAACAATGCATTCTTCACCTTCAAACCCCCGTCACCCACCGATTCGAATCCATGGGGGGGGTGGAAATTCTTGCAATTCCTTCTCTTTGATCCGCTACCCGTCAGCGATTTGCAGTGTCGGGAACAATAGATTTCCCTCCTAAGTCTCTCGGCAATTGCCCCAACATGGCGTACGAGTCTTCGGGTCCCAGTGCCGATCACCGCGTGGACTCGGGATACAGCAGTCTCACGTCAACGCCAGCGAACGACACCTCATCCGAAACGTCACCCGGTCGTTTCAAGCTTTTCGCAACAAACGAAGGAGATCAGGTGGAGACTTGTGCCCGGCGTCTCTTCTCTCCACGGCCCGATCTAGTGTGCTTCGAAACACCGCTCGATGATGCCACGCTCGAATGGTTTGGGGCGACCTCGCCCAGAGTTGAGCAGCTTCTGGTCGAGTTCTTGAAGTCGGGCCGCCAATTCCTGCCGCCAAAGTTCAAGCCTA
This sequence comes from Immersiella caudata, assembly GCA_030512335.1. NCBI lineage: Eukaryota > Fungi > Ascomycota > Sordariomycetes > Sordariales > Lasiosphaeriaceae > Immersiella > Immersiella caudata. The sequence continues at coordinate 5,407,451 of JAULSU010000004.1, read as the reverse complement.
TAGCTGTTCGGTTGATGGTGTTAGGGGGCAGCGAGGCGAGCGCCCGGCCCCATCTCGTCGTCTTCTCTCCACCCAAGGGGTCAAAAAAGATCGAAAAATTCTTCGCCAGGGAGGAAGTCAAAGATCTGCTTATTCCCACCGGTAGCTCCACTTCAGTTGCGGTCGTTGTCGCTGAGCACACGAAAAGCTTCCTGGTGTGCCTGATCTCTGACATCAAAGCACTTTGCTCGTCAGACATCACGGACCGCCGTCTGCGACATACGCTGTGTGGCTTGCCCATAGTGATCAACTCGCGGCGGATGACTTTGGGGGGCATCGTTGGAGCGGGCCCTGCTGCTGATGGCGGGAAGTGGACGTTCTATGGCCTGACAGTGGCTCACTTTGCGGACGGGGATGGCGAGAGTGTAGAAGACTCAGATGACGAGAGCGAGCCCGAGTCGGGCGCTGATGATGCCGACGATGACCCCGTGCACGATGCCCCAGTGGTTCGGCCTATCCTCCTCCCGCCCTTTACAACAACGGAGACTTTGGCACCATGGGAGTGGCAGAAGACAGCGACGTTGGGCAATATCGTGGGATTGGGCAATCATGCATACAATGCATACAATACGGCTTCCCCAGAGTTGGATTGGTCGTTGGTCCACATGAGCTACCTCCTTCCGAATTATCTCGATGCCATATCGACAGACCAAAGAGACAGCAACTACCGAATGGTTGACCTTGTGGCCCCACGTTCAACTCGGTCTTCGAACATTCCATTCTCAAATGCACCGTACCGCAACATCGTCATCTCTAGTGGCACCCGCGGATTGCAGCGCGGAAGGCTGCACGGAAGCAAAGCTCGAGTCATGTTAGGCCGCAGTGAAACGTTTTCGAATGCATACATCCTCCAGCTAGAGACCGGAACAGGTATGTCTTCCACTCGTTTTTCGTAGTTGAAATGTCTTTATGTTAACACTGTGTCTCATCAAGTCGAAGAGGGCGACTCTGGATCTTGGGTCATTGACCCGGAAACATCAGAGGTTCTGGGCCATGTTGTGGCAAAAGACGGTTTCGGCGACTCATATGTCATACCGATGACTGACACGCTTAACGACATTAAGTCTCGACTTGGCTGCACCTACGTCGGCTTGCCTACCTCTCTAGATATCTTTTCCGCCTCAACAGCGTTGAAGGATTCGGACGAGGTCGTCAGTTCGCCTCCACGTACTCCCAAGACACGCGCCTCAAATGGTCCACCCCTGGATTCGGGATACGGCACCAACACTTATTGCACCCCTTGTCTTGATCTAGACGACTCCGCAGCCTCACCCACAACGACGCCAGATATGAAAGCAGCCATTCCCACATTGCCGCCCCAAATTCCCGACATCGACACAACTGAAAAGACCACCTCATCTAGCAGTAACGTCAACGGGCCCGATACAAGACATAAACACCTCCACGTGAAACGTTCAGGGGGTTTGTCTGGCCGGAACTATGACGACACAACGGACACTCCCATAGAAGCTGATTTCGCCCGCTCGTTTGGAGGGAGCGGGTCGTGTAGCGGTAGTGTCTTTTCCAAGTCCAGTGACTCCTCCAGTCACTCTAAGCGGGTTTCATCAAGACGATTATCAAGACGATTATCTATGCGTAGCAGTCTCCGTAAGTTAGAACACATGTTGCCCTGTTCGCTCCTCCATGACCCAGGTACACTGACGATACATATAGGTGCAGCCCGGGCCTCAATTTATGGCGATGAGCCTCGAAAGACGAGGATAGAGCTTTTCCAAGCGGCCCACTCGGACTCTTCGGCGCCACCAGATGAGTGGTATACCCACCAGTCAACCCATGGCGAATCTTCCAGGGGCCACAGATACGACAAATGAGTAGGCTGTGCGGTGACTATAGTTCAGAATTGGATACAGACACTATCGCGGCCATGAGCCATGATCAGAGGAAAAAATGCTCAGGTTGCTTGTGCCCGCGGCGTCAGAGGCAGAGGGGGGGGATGAGCGAGAAGGTGGCGCAAGCACCAGATCAGAGCGCCTGCGGAGGTGTCGTGGCCGGCGAGAAGATACCCGTAGCGGTTGTCCCGGATACGCGGGTCCTTCGGATCGAACTTGCGCCCTTCCTTCTCGGCAATACGTCGCTCTTGGTGGTACACGGAGTCTTGTGCGAAGGATACAGTGTCGTGATTCACATCGGGGTCGTAGGAGGAGATGTGTTTGTCGAGGGTTCTCCGCGCCTCGCGAACGCTGGGGCGTAGGTTGTTGATGATATGGTAGAAACGTGGCAAGGGCGAGTAGAACGCGTTAGCAAGATATTCGGCGATGATGCTGAGGGCTTGGAACTCCTTGGGCCATCGATCAGCCGCAACTCTCTCACGGATCTCTGTGGTGTCGCGCTCCGTTTCGTCCCTTGGGATGGTGATCAGGGACTCGACAGAGTCACCGAACCCCTGCTAAGAGAAGCCGAACATGGCTGCCCATATGGCCGCAAAGCAAAGAATTTGATGTCGTTTGCAACGTCGCGGTTACGCCCTGGGCCCCGCCCAGCATAATAGGTCTCCCGCCAAATATGGACGACGTCGAGGGTGCCCCGATAAATATAAAGGGCGTTGATCTGTTGACAGTCAGCTCCTGATCGAGAGAGGAGTGAATGTAGCACTAACATCACGCAGCCAAGAGGTCATCATGATGCCTTTTGACATTTCCCTGTTCGCCCTGAACCTCGGGTCAAAGGTTTCCATGGCGGTGAGGGAGTGAGGAATGATGCCCTTGAAAACATCCGACTTTATGCCCCTTTTGAAGCCCACTCCATCTCGGCGGCTCAGGATATCGATAACCTCGCGGTAATCGGACACCACAATGGCGGGCTTGCTGAACGGACGGAGGAAGACTTGACTCGCTCTTTCCGGCGTAAACACTCATGTCCCTCTTCCCTTCTTGGAAGAACCTCCATTGCCACCAAAGCATCTCGTCTCACTCTTCTCAACGCGACAATCCAAGTCAGCTCCATCGTAGCCGTCGTGGCTGCCACGCACGATCTCGCTCAGAGAGGCCATGCATGGTTGGGGTGACTGCCTCAACCAGCATCACCCAACAAACCGCAGAGCAGCTGGACAGAGCATCTCGCCTGGCTAATAGCTCTTGATTAACTGCCCAAAGCGCCAGGTGGCATCTTCACTCCTATCGGGGACTAGATGAAGCTGCCCAAATCGGGGGTTGGCCCCCTTTCGCTAACCCATTCAACATCACTCCATCTCTGCCTGGCTTCGGTGCATTCCTCCTATGGTTTCCCAATGGGCGCTCTGCCTGCAACGAACGGTGGCCCCATCCAGAATGCTTTCACTCGAAATCCCGGAAACTGGTCGGCTCGTCCCAAACTCAACCCGCATCGTCACTTTCCTCGATAGCAACACCATACTGACAAAAAAAGCACCAACAGTGGGGACAAAGTGCATCCAAGAACGCCTATGGCGTCCCATATCGTCCTCCCACTGGCATGCCAAGAAAACGGGCGTCGGGTTTCCACCCAAAAATACGCGGGATGTTGGCCTCATTCCACCGAATCGGGAGCACCCTCCAACATGCCAGCCCCATCGCATCAAGGCCCCTCTTAATCCAATGTGGGTTCACCTGGTTTTAGCGACCCAAGTACCTAGCTGAAACACAGCCCCCCAACTTCTTCGTGAGGCTGACACGCGGGAGAGGTCTCTTGCTTGAGCACAGTATGAATTGGGGTGCTAACACATGATTGGTGAGCTTGAAGCCCGCGCAGGTTGCAATACTTGATCCTTCGTAGGCTTGGTCTGGCCAGCCCGACTGTTATCGGGTGATGCCGACAGAGAATTTGAGATGGCGAGGCCAGGGCCGAGGAGCAGCTCCAGCATGGAGCACAGCGCCGGGTGCCGGTCTTCACAAGTTTGGTTCCCAACAGCGGCCGCGAAGCCATGTGCTTGTACAAAAGAATAGGTGAATCTCAGTGACTCGTCCGGAAACATGATGTCTGTAGGTCTTGCCAGATGAGCGCATCATTCTCTCCAGACACAGAACCCGGTCACTAAATCGCCCGGTTGAAGAACCCTGACTATCGACCCGAAGACACACAGTCATCTTGTCCATCATGCCTCCAACTGCTCTTTCATCTGAGAAGATCGCCCTCTCACAAACAGTATGGCGGTCGCCACTCCGGCACCCGGGTCGACCGTCTACCCTGATCTTGGATCCCATACATCCAACTCGCACGTCTTTCACCTCTCGCCGGCCTCTCCCTCATCTTCTTCCCTCCCCTCTTTGGTGCTGTGAGCCCCATCTTTCCCTTACCAAGACTCCGAAGACACCTCTCTCCAGCAAGCCCCGTGGACAGCATCTCACCATACACTACCCTCCAGCTCCCCCTTTTCTCTCTGTCTGGCACCTTCCCGCTCCGCCCAGTTGAAGGGTTGTCACTTAGAATTTTGTGAGAGGATGAGGGATATATTAGGAGGCAGTGATTAAGGGTGGATGAGGCGTCTCTGGTTTTCTCTTGAAGTTATGCCTTGGAAGGCGGGTTCCTCTTTCGGTGTCTCGCGATCGTCCCGCACTCGGTGCATGCCACTATAGCACTAGCAAAATGTATGCCTCTGCACAGGAAAACGTCAATTGTATCCATCGGGTCCAAGGGAAAGAGACACTTACGCAACAGCCGAGAGCACAAGAACAGCGATCGTAGCGAGCTGACCTCCTAACGTCTTCGGATGTGCCAAATAAGGCAGCGCATCTGTTGTGTCCTTGCCGTCGATGATACTTCGATCCGCGCGGACAATCAAGTACCAAGAGCCGATGCCAGCGCAAAGGGCGAGGCCGCACTGGAAAAGATCGAAAATCGCAGCGAGTCCCGTTGCACCACGGCCTGGATGCTTCAATCCCTTGATGGCTTTTCGGACATGGATCATCCCCCAGACGCTCATGATGATCATCAGAGGGCACTGTAATGACAACGGGCGCTGGTCAGTCTCATACAATCAGTGAAAGAGAGAGGGAAAGGGAAATGGAACATACGATTACATACGCCGGAATGGCGTCCGGGATGCCATTAGATTTGGCAATGATGAAGAGGATCAGCCCAGCCAAATTGAACAGCGTCGAAAGGCCCTTGGCCATGTACCGAGTCCAGAGCGGACACGTCAGTCGTGAGTCCATGGCGTTTGAGTCGTGGGAACTATCAGCCTTCCGGGAGTCGAGAACAGTGTACGAGGAAGAAGCTGCAACGTTCTCAGAGGATCTGAGACCGCCATCTTATGTTATTATCCAGCGGCGTGCTACCCACGTATCTCCCCAGCGAGGTGACAGTCGCACGTCAATGTAATCCCCGAATTTGCCGCGTCTGACTGGGCAACGCTGTCAACTTCCGGCCAACTTCGGAGCCGCGTGGGCTACGGCCGTCTGATTCATTTGTTGCATGTTGCACAGTGAGTTGTCATACAGTTGAGCACCCCGAGTGGGGGAAAAACGCCGAGAGTTGCCGGCTCTGAGTTTTGTTGAACTCGCGCCACCTCCAGAAATAACTTGTTCTTTGCAGAATGATTCGCGTTGATTTGCCAAGCGTTGTGTTCTTGTTGGGTCTGAGAAATACACGTTGGTCAGAGGCAAACAATCACATTGTTCGAAGGAACGAAGACAAAGGGTAGGGTAAGTTGGATGTTTGTATTATGTGAACTTTCCAATTAGCGGCACTTTTCACTATCGAGTGCGGTCATATTCTCAGGCCTTGTTCAGCCCGTTCAAAGAAAACTTTCGCAGGATCCTTCAAGTTTCGTACTGATCCTCGTAGCCAAACGGGTCTGGAGCTTTAATAACCGACGGGGCTCTTTGCGCCCGAGTCTTGTCGCAGTGTGGCTCACAGTGTCCGCGATGCTTCTTAGCCACCTTTTCAGCTTCGTATTTGCATTCGGTCCAGGCCTTGCAGTTCTTGGGTTGGCCTCCAGCACCAAAGTATGCGATATTTTGTTTCTTGATGTGCAGGCACTCGGAAACAGTGACCTTTGACATTGTGAGTTCTCCGCACCGCCCGCAGTTGTACTCGTCGAAGACTACTTTACACATTGTGATGGTTTGTGATTGTTTGTAAAGGGCAAGTGACATGGATCGAATGTTAAATGTTGGACAGCTGGGGGTGTACACTGATGCTCGGTTGCCGGGACTGGTGTTTTAGTAGCAGTGTAAGGCTGTAGGTTGCCGCACAATCGGTTCTACAGGATGGCCAGCGCCGTTTTTATGTGACATCCGTCTCTGTGCGTCTTTGCTATTGTGCCCAGGACAGTTTTATTGTCGTCGAATCGACAAAGAGTCAGTCGTAGCCTTCCGTCCATTTTTGGCCGCGGCCGCCGAGGATGGGATTGTTCTTTTTGTGTTGCGGTCTGCTCTTTGTGCGGATCGGATTGCACATTGCTTATGTTGATCATTGCCATAGTTCCGGAACTTGAGAGAGGCGTGAATCCCAGATCGGGGATCTTTGTCGTTGAGGCGGATTGACAGATGACAATGGCATGAAGAGGTCACACTTCCTGCGATGGACGGCGACGAGGGCGAGAATGTGAGAACTTTCGCAAAGGAGACGGCAAGATCCGACGAAAGGAACATTGGGAGGAAGGAGCGGCTGGCCGAACATATGTCACCACTTTCCCAATCTCCAAGTTTCCTCCTCTCATTTCCGTCACAACGGCCGTTCCGTTTCAAGCTTCCGTCGCCAGTTAATATTGATCTTCAAGTCCGAATCTGCAGCTGTCTCTCCTGCGGAAGTCGACGCAAGGGAGGGGCAGACTGCCTAAGCAGTTAACCTCCGAATCGGGATCCAATGGGGTTTCTCGTGACATTCGCGCACCATGGATTCTCCCAGGAAACAGCCAAGCATCACCCCCCCCCCCCCCCCCCCCCCCCCCCCCGCCAACACGCTGGTATTTTTTTTCTCACACATCCTCTTGTCGGCCAGGTTGCGGCATTGGAAACACGTCTAGACTCACCCGGCGTCTACTGGCGCTCAAGCTGGGCTCATCGCTCGAAATCTGTTGGCTGCAGTCAATCTGGCCATCTAGCTGGCCGCTCAGCCGCCGCGATTTGCTAGCCCGAGCACTTGGCATCGCCTGCAGAGCAAGCAGAAAGGACGCTTTAGCTGCTGGTCAGCGGAAAGAACATCGATGAGCCCGAGTACACAAATTTTTGACGGTTTCTGGACCTTCATCGCTTTTTGGACAAGATGTGGACAATTCCATGTCTGGTGATGGATCCTCTTGGGGTGCAGCCCCTGTTGATGATGAAACTGATGGTGGAGCCGTGATGTTTTCTACTGACCTGATCATGAAACACGCCACGACAATTATCGGATGTTGCACTCACCAGAGTGGACCCACGCCCGCCTCTTCCTCAGCGTTCAGAGCCGCAAAACGCGTGGATGCGCCCGCTTGGTCGTCTCATTTTCCGACCGCTGAGCCCCACGCCCAGGTCCGAGACGGCACTCGAACTCTGGGCATGCGACCACAATGGAGAGGACAACGTTTCGCATCAAAGCCTCCGGAGCAAACGTTGCGAGTTTGCCTGTACTTATGTACTGCGGCGCATCCTACTGTTTGCGTCAATGACTTTGCTGGAAAAGAGATCTCTTCTTCCCGACTTGCCCCAGCGGCACACCGTTGCGAGCACCGCGCAGCTTGGACTGCTGGACAGATCCCATCGACGGTACCTATTTCTAATACGCGCTAAAACGAAATACCAAAAAAAAAAAAAAAAAAAAAAAAAAAAAAACACCACGTCCACCATGCCCGCCCTACGATTCCCCGACGTCCAGGACCTTGCGCAGGGTCTGGAGGAGGCCAGCCACGTCATACTCAGAAGGGAGATTGATCATACTGTGCCAGAGACAATCGCAGTTCGTACGTTGGCTCCCCTTTTTCCGTCTCACCAAGCCATTTGAGCTGTTGCTAACGAGATGCAGTCGTTACGATCTTCGTCAGCATGGGACTCGTGATGTACTGGGGGATTGTCAAACAAGGGTCATGTGCTTGGGGGAGAGGGAAATAACATGACGGATGAACAATTGCATTGCGCGGCGCATGGAGTTTGCACCTTGGGATACATCGCATACACAGGGGATTTACTGCATAACCTTTGAACTTCACTTTCGCGGCCCGAAGCAGCATTGTCGGGCCGCTGTTTTTCCAATACCATCTGGATCTTTTTACCAAATGTGCTCGCGTCCAGGCTTCCTCGCATGATGGCGTCAATCACGTCTGCTCATTCCTTCGATGAGTCGGGGAAATACAACCAAAAACTCCGGCCGTGAACCTGTCTCGCTTTCGGCTTGGCCTTCGCACAAACAGCGGCGGGCTCGGGTGCCGGGTTCTTCGAGCAGCCCAGCGCCAATTGCCGTCGGCTGTCAGCGCGCAGCCAGCGGCAGGTGGCTCATCGGAAATGATTGACCAGCAACCGGAGCAGTCGGAGAGATTTTGGGCCGCTTTTCGTGGCCCCACTTCGCCGGTCCCGCGGGCCCGGGTCGCGAAATAAGTGGGTCTCATTGAGACTGGCTTTGACGACGACGCCGTCAAAGCCTGCCGGAGATTAGGCCTTTTCAGCTTTCTTTCGTTCAAGATATAAAATAAGGACCTCCTCTCGTCTTCCTGTCTGTTGTAAAGTAGAACCCACATAGCAGTCTCAAACAACCAGTCCCAAATTCCCACCATTGAGCCGAACCTGCCTCGCACCTCTCGTCTCATTTCACACCAGCGTTTCCTCCGAAGAGAATTGCATTTTCCTCATCACCCACCCAAACAATCCCCTCTTAAACCCCGAAGTCCCCCCTCACCCACCCAAAAATGACAACCCGCATCCTCCGCGAACACCTAACCGGCCAATTCCTCACCAAAATCCCCATCCCTTCCCGCCCTTTCACCTCCCAAGCCATCCTCATCACCGGCTCCAACACCGGCATGGGCCTCGAAGCCGCTCGCCACTTTGTCCGTCTCGATGCTGCCAAAGTCATTCTCGCCGTGCGATCCCTTGAAAAAGGCCAGAAAGCCGCAGAGGACATCGAGCGGAGTACCGGTCGGACGGGGGTAGTCGAGGTGTGGGAGCTTGATTTGGCGAGGTATGCTTCTGTTGAGAAGGTGATTGAGAGGGTTAAGGGGTTGGAGAGATTGGATGTCGTGGTGGCGAACGCGGGGGTTTTTCTGTTTGATTTTGAGGAGGCAGAGGGGAGCGAGAAGACGGTGGTGGTGAATGTGGTGAGTAGCATGTTGCTGGTTATGGGGGTGTTGCCGAAGATGAGGGAGACGGCGGTGAAGACGGGGGCGGCGGGGAGGGTGGTTTTCACAGGGAGTTTTACGCATTGGATGACGAAGTTTGAAGAGAGGAAGGAAGGGGATGTGTTGGCGGGGTTGGATGATAAGGGGAAGGCTCGGATGGGGGAGAGGTATTATGTGTCGAAGATGATTCAACTTTTGGTGGCGAGGGAGTTGGCGAGTGAGTTGGGGAAGGAAGGGAAGGAGGGGAGGGTGGCGGTGTCGGTGGCGAACCCGGGGTTTTGCAAGACGGAGATTATGAGGCATGGGAGTGCGCTGTTTGAGGTTTACATGAAGGCGATGAGGAGGATTCTTGCGCTCACGGCTGAGGAGGGAGGACGGACTCTGGTGCTTCCTGCTTCAGCGGATGAGTCGAGCAATGGTCAGTACTTTGACTATGGCAAAGTTGGGAAGTGAGTATTCGTTTTAAAACTTCCTTTGCAAAATCTTGCTAACAAGAAGGGTAGGCCCTCGGACTTTGTCTTGAGCGACGAAGGGAGTCAGACACAGAAGAAGCTGTGGGGAGAGCTGACAGCGAGACTGGAGCGGATTCATCCCGGGATCATGCAGAATCTCTGACGCATGAAGCCGTAGAATAGGGATGTTCAGTGCCCCAAAGCGGTCAAGTGTGCCATGTTTCGACAGTCCAGTAGGGAAAAGTAGAGTTGGGGTCGTTCTAGTCCCTTTGTACATTATTTTCGCAAGCCGAGTCTGTACTCAATGTCCTTTCAGCGTTAAATACCAGGATCCAATGCGACAGAACTCCCAGCACATTGTCCCTGCCAACCTTCACCATAGCTCGTCTCGCAAGTCTCGTTTGTGAAAACTTCCAAGCCCGGGTTCGGAAGGACGGCGACGATGCTAATATGGCACTTGAAAAATTAGCCGTGATAAAATACCCAGTTCATGAGTGCGTACCTGTACGATACCCCTTGTTACTATGATGTCACCGGTTGCCTGCTGGCACAGGTCTCCAACTTCCGACTCTCTTGTGCCGGGCTTGTAGCAGTTGCAATACCAGTCGTTCCTAATGAAGTTTGAGATACTGAACACCCCTCTTTCTGGAGGAGTAACTCACCAGCCAATACCTTGCGGCGCTCCAAGCGTCGGAGTAATAGTGCTTGCTGCGACCAAGAGAACAATCATCAGCATCTTCACTTCAAGTTCCTTCCCAGTTGCCACACTTTGCGTATCCACGGGTTCAGCAATGATATCAATGCACTGGAGATTTATGTGAGAGCCGATCTGGGAAGTGGGGGTGATGTGACCTTAGCCGAGGCGGATTCCCCCAAGTTGATGGTGTTGGTGCCGGAATGTGGCGGTATATGCCGGTAGGTAAATCTTGGCCGTGACCTTGAACGAGACAATTTATTTCAGGCTACGTAAGGCATGCTATGAAGCCCATCCCTGTTCTCATCCAAATACGCGTGTTCTATTTGATGGGTATCTGAGGCAGGCTCGAGCATATTCCTCGATCCCCTCTTGTCGAATCGTCGAATCAGCTTTTCAAGCCTGGCCGGAAACTCTGAGTCTCTCTCGAGCGTGGAAGAGTCTCCTGCAGTTGGGTAGCGTTGTGGCCAGCTACTTCTTTGCGAGCCTCCTTGTTGCTGATCGCTGGAGTTCGTTCGTCTAGCAAGTCCACTAGTTTCTGTCGAATGCTAGGCCAATTCGAGAGGGAGTCTAGTTCTTGGTGCATCTGTCTGGTTTCCGCGTCATCGCCGTCGAAGAGGTCGTCTTCAAACCAGTCCCGATGCAGAAGACACCCATAGTGTGCTGGTTCAGACACATCCGATCTGTTGAATGTTTTGACGGATGCCTGGCTTAGAGTAGCATAAAGAGCAAGCAGCTGCTTGTGATCAGCGCCGTAATCCCATATCGGTTCTCGCAGTACGCGAAGAAGTTCCTCATCGAAGCCACGCGGGTTACCCCACTGACGCTAAATCTAGGCAATAGCAGCGGAAAGAAGACCGAGGGGGGGTACCACAATGGGAAGGAGGCTTGGGCTACAGTTTCGGATAAAGGAACTCTTGTCGGCTCCGGTTTCGCCCACGACAATGAAGCAAACCTTCTCACGGGTTTTTAGCACTTCGAGCAGTAAAGGCTGGTCGGACATAATCGCGCCCTCCAGGTAGACAGTGAAGGTATCCAAGAACAAATGAACTCGGTAATGTTCTGGGGGTACTAACCACCCAAGTCGTAACAGCAAAATATGTCAGTGATGCGGCGAAGATAGTGTGTGAAAAACAGCAAGGGACATGAAGACCCGACGATTTTCAGTTCGAAAGGGAACCAACGAAAGCTAGTTGGGATCCAGCGAGAGGCGAACATGTTGTCGGGGGTGGGGGGGAGGGTGGGGGCGGGGTCTCGGCTTTGGGTGCTGCCCAAAGGCACAGTAAAAGACAAAATGAGCTGGGAAGGGTTCTACCATAATCCTGGGAAAGAGAGAAGCTCAATAGGAGGTACTTCGTGAGAGCCGGTCTGGGAAGTGGGGGCGATGCTCAACCGAGGCGGATGCTGCCAAAGGAAGTTGATGGTTGGGTGCTGCTGCCGGTGCCGGAATGCAGCGGCACATGCCGCTAATCCTCACCTTGGTCAGGAAACGCCCAGGGCCAGGCAACCAAGCAACGACGGCCCAACTCAACCCCACAATCCCCGTTTCGTTCACCTTGGCCCAGAAAATCAACCACCATGGCAAATCCACAACCATGGGTCGACGAAAACGTATCCTCCTTGGATTGTGGCATCTCCTACCAGCCCCTCCCAAACGACTCGATCCGTCTCGTCAAACTCCACCCCTCTTCAGACTCGAAGTCCCACTCCATCGAATGCACACTGTTGGAGCTGCCCATCTCCGAACCAAAGAAAAATACATCGCCCTCTCCTACACCTGGGGAAGCTCAGCCGCCAAGAAGGAAATCATCGTCAACGGAAAGCCCGCCCTGATCACGGTAAACCTCCACTCAGCACTCGCCCATATCCTCAGCCTCAAAGAGGGACGACTTGCCGGCCTCATCCAGTACTGCGAGTATCTCCTCTGGGTTGATGCCGTATGTATAAACCAGCAAGATGCATCCGAGAAGTTCGTCCAAGTCGCCAACATGCGACACGTCTTTGCGAACGCCCAATGGGTTGTCGCCTGGCTGGGTCCGGCAGGTGATGGGAGCGATCAACTCCTGAGCGATATTCATCGTTGGTCGCCTTTTCTCGACCGGGAAGAAGAACCGCCATTCAACGCTCGGGCGCTGTATTCTTTCTTCTCGAGAGATTGGTGGACGCGCATGTGGATCCTACAAGAGTTCATGGCTCCCCGGCTGATGGTCTGGTTTCTGTGCGGGCACTCGAGCGTGGAGCAATATTCTCTTTTTGGGGTTGTGCAGGAGGTTCTTGCGTACGTTGACAGATCGTCGTACTACTTCGTCAACACTGCGTTTGCAGACTTGTTACTCTGGCGGATGTACCTCTTTCTGTTGAAGGAACGCTTCTCGAGAGAAAAGGGACTGTCGATGATGTATCTTGTCGAAGCCACGAGGGATTTCAGCTGCACGGACTCAAGGGACCGGATATTCGCGCTTCTCGGACTGCTCACTGAGGAGGATAGAGCGCGAATTACGACGGATTACACTTCGTCTCCTTGTGAGGTGTTCTGCAACGCTATTCGAATCATGGCCATGGATTCGGATGCGGGCAAAGCGGCCAAGGTTCGTGAAACGGTGGAGCTTTGGGCGGGGTCTACGATACTAGGAGACGGAGAGAAGTTTCGAGAGCATGACCCGTTCCAAGTGTCCATCCCGAACCGCTCAACCTGCGACGGTACGGCTTGTATTTCCTTGGCCGTCTGCAATCGGATACCCGTCTCCGCCAAGATGAGCGGCAAAGATGTGGTGCGGGCTCTTATCATGGGGATGAACAATGGCAGGAGACAGTCAGCGGGGGAGCCTCAAGACAAGGCATGAAGCGAGCACTCAGAGCGCAGACAACCACATCTCCTCAATAACTATCACTCTCGCAATCAACCAAGACTCAAACAAGCATGCATGCATTCGATATTGCTATGTAGGCAGTTGGCGCGCAGACACAAGAACGCAAACACCCAACAAAACTAACAGCTAGCCACCCAAACCGGTCCCCAAACCTGGTTTTACCACATCTGTCTCTCTCTCTCTCGCTCTCTCTGTCTCTCGTCGAAGAAGAAGAAGAAGAAGGGTCGAAACGCAAATATGATCTGACTGAAGGAAGTGTACGGAACGATGATGATGATGCTTGTTTGGGGTACTGTTATCTGTTAGATCATGCCTGCTTGGAAGGGACAGGGGAAGAGACAAAAGAGGAGGGAGCCTTACAACGGACAATCACCGTTTACTTCTTGTGGGTGGAGCAGCCAGCGCACGAGCACGAGGCACCGCAGGAGCAAGAGTCGCCGCACATTTTGATGGTGGTTTGTTGTTGGTTATCGACTTCTCGAAAGTTCTTGTTTTGATGTTGCGTTGAAGAATGATTTGATAGCGTTGAAGAATCAAGAAGAGAGAACCCCCCTCCCGAAAGAGGGGTCCGGGGTCGAGTTATTTATCACCCTTTCCCAGTGGGACGTCAGTTCTCCCCTTCCCGACGCTAGTCGTCGGTACAAACCTTCTTCTCCCTCCCCTCCCTTCGCACAAAAACGGGGGAGGGGGGTGAGGGGGTTGCAAGTCAAGTGAAAGATGGTGGTGTGGATAATGCAAAGCATCCATCCAATCGTCTCATTGCCATAGTTGCAACACTCGCAGTGGGAACGAAAAAAAAAACGCCCAGGTGCTAGCAGACCAATCTAGCTGACCGCATTGCGCGCATTTCGCGGGTGTGGGTGACCACTAGCCTTTTCGTTCGAAACCGCGCCCAATGGGGCAGGCGATGCAGCGCTAGACGGGTGGGCGGGCGCGACGAGTGATTTGCTCGGCATAGTTGATGCGTTCCCACTTTCTGACAGCTCGCCGCCATAGGCTCCCACGAAGGATGGAGGGGGGGACTCCACACGGCCACCCAACACGGCCGCCGTCGTTTATCGGTAGCACCACGACGTAAGCCTCCTCCTCTTCCTCCGATGTAAGATACACAGGGGAGGCGTCGCCAAGAGGTGGGAGCGAGGTGGCACGACAGCGCGCCCCCGATAGCGGGAGAGTTAGGTAATGAGATCATAGGTTACTGAGTGAATGTCGGTCGGAGCCGATTGACCCGGAGATGCGGAGACGAAGTGAGGACGGGCAAAATCCTGGGGATCCCACGACGGGGTGAACACGTGGAGGGCCGGTTTCTGCGGTGGGGAGAACAGGGACGGAGCGTGGGTTTCCACCTGATTCCGTGTGACGACGCGGGAGCTAGTCTTCGGGACTTTCCTGGGGATGGGGCAATACTTGCGCACTGGAGATGGAAACCTTATGTAAGTGCCTGCTGTGAGAGGTCCGTCGAGCGTGCCAGTCTCGCGGGTTGATTAACTTGACGTAAGCCGTCTCGTGACTGCGCGAACCAAGAGATTGGCACCAGTGGGAGTTGTGTCTTATCCCTGGCGCTGGAACTCCGAATCCCGCGATGAGGGTCTTGAGAGGAGGCCGGAAGGAAGCTGATGGCGGTTAGAGCGGCTACACATTGGTCCTCCTCCTTAAGAAACCCGAACCAAGGCGCAAAAGAACCTATGGATATCAATTCATCAACCAAGCCCCTATCGGGTAGCCAACCTGCAAGCCCCCATAAAAACTCCTTCGCCCATCATAAAACATGACCCGAAACCTATGAATACAGAGTCCTGACACCAACCCCTAGTCAGGCCAGAAGGATCGAAACCACGCGAAGTGGTGAAGGCCTCACTTGTGCCCCTCGTTGACGAGCCGGCTTTCCTCCAAAAATGCAGCCCGAACACCTCCCTGAACAAGTCCACGCAGAGGCTACGAGATCCTGGCGGGTTACCTCATAGCCCGACAAAGATAAACCGGCTTCCCAGACGCCTTTCGACGCGGGAGACCAAAATGGCAAAGTCCCCAAAAGAAATAACAGAGATCACCCCAATAAGAAAGTTGGCCAAATCCCTGCCGACTACTGCACGCCCCCTCGAGCTATCCCACGCCCAAATTTGGGTCGATGTGGTAATATGCCCCCCATAAAAGATACCCGAAACGTAAAGGCCGGGTCTAGCAGAGTCGTAATGTCACACTGACAACGAGATCATCTCAATCCCCCCGCATGTGACCTCTCCGCCGTGCTCGCAGACGCACGCCAACTAGTTCATGCGCTGGTTGTGCATCTCCCTAAGTCGCCTCACCCAGTGGTTGCGCAGTTGGTCCGTCATCTTGCAAAACACCATGGCCTTGTTGTCGTCAGTGAGTACCTTCTCGGCAATCTTAAGCTGGAGGTCCATGTCTTCCTCGCTGAACTCGCGGAAGAAGATCTCAAGTGCCTGCTCCGACCACCCGTTTCTGAGCTTGGCGCCGCGTAGCGCCTCGGCCAGGAGCGCGGCTTGGCTGACAAGTGCATTGGTCTGCTGCGTTGGGTTAGCAACCCTGAGACCCCCTTCGGAAAGGACTGGTATTCTGCTTACGGGATCTGGATGGAACGTTGGCGGCGCCGGGGTAGAAACCGGTGGCTGAGGAGCCGCGCTGGCAGCACTGGTGATACTGGCGGCACTGACAATAGGAGGCGGGTTGTTGTTGGCAACCGGCTGCTGCATGTTGAGGTGTGCAGCGGCCGCCGCAGTCCGTCGTCTCTTGTCTTGATGGTTGGCGTTGCTGACGAGTTTGTTGTTGTCCGGGGGCTGGAAACGCTTTCGCGTGTGCAGTGATGGGTCTTCGGGTGGCGTGAGGGCGGAGGAGCCGATCGATGCACGCGGTGGCATCACTGTCGACCCAGAGCGCGGGTGCTGCTGGGAGGGCAGCGGAGGAGCGATGAGGGACGGAGTCGCTGACGCAGAGGGCAAGGACGGCGGTGGGATATGTGTCTGGGGGGCGCTCACATAGTTCGCTTCCATCAAATCCATTATCGTGGTGCCAGGCGCGTCCTGATTGCTGAGGCCAACCGACATGTCGTTGTCTTTCCTCCGAGGTTTCGTCAGACGTTTTGGCGCGCCGCCGGACCCGATGACATCCTGGAACAGATGCTCGTAATATTCCTCGTGTTCGAACGGTCGGCCCTTCAGTGATCGAGACAGTGGTTCTTTCTGCATTGAGAAAAGGGTCAGCAACGGACAGCTTATTGGGAAAGACCTTCCCTGATATGGGCGAAGAGACCTCCCCGACGTACCTCGATATGTCTCTTCCACGCATCCTCGCTTGCTGTCACCATGCGCGTGGCGCGGTCGTAATGGAACTCGGGGTTCTCCCTCAAGCCGCGCCACAGGCGGAACTTCTTGCGCGCATTGTCGCTCTTGTTTATCAGATGGTTCTTATTTGGGTAGGCGTTGTGCTGCTCGATGAGGGCCTGGATGGCGCGGTCCCATGCCTCCTGCTTGAAGGTGCTGCCCTCACGCAGATTGAGGTGGGTCGACTCGACGAGGGAGCGGAAGAAGGTGGCCTCGTACGCCGGGGTCCAGCTGAAGCGAGGGCCGCGATGCTTGCCGGGGGTGTGGTTGGAATTGTTGGCGCCGCCAGCGGTCGTGTAGTCTTCGTCCGACATCACGGCCGGCAGCTGGAGGCGCGTGCCTCACCCACGAGCGGCAGCCGCCCTGCAAGACAGCGACGACGGGTCGGCGCCGCAGTGTGGATAGAGCCCCGTCTGGCGTTGGAGAGGGGCGAGGCGTTCAGGGCTGTCGAGGATCGGATGTTCGTCGGTGGACGCTGGTCGGCCCGAGTGAGGAGGGCACAGAAACGGAGGAGGCGAAGAGTGGGCCGCGCCAACGCCTCTGCTCCCCAGTCAGGACCCCGGCAGTGGAGGAAAAGCTGCCCCAACCACTCGCTCGCCTGTTCAGCTCGCCCGCGATGCGGTCGCAGCCAAAGTGCCCAGAACCCGCAATTGTCGCAAGCGCAGCCGCAGCGCGACAAGGCGTATCGCAACACGTGGGCTTAGGTTTTGGCGGCCTTCGTCTAGCCACCGTTTTGTGATACCGGGCGGGCGCTGCGTGGGCGGTGGATCGCGCGACTTTTTCGGGAGCCTGAGTGGGAATTGGATCCAGAAAAGCTGAGACGGTGAAGCGGGGGCGCGCCGTCCCCCAGTGAAACGGAAACCACCTCCCATGGCGGCCACTCGCTGGGTCACGTGGACCCTTTGGACACTTGTGCGGGTGCGGGGTAGCGGCCACGGGAATTGCCCAACCATGGATTCTGAACATTCTGGTTGCGAATTTGGCATTTGCTATTTTGAGCCCAAAGATCGAGCACTGCGCTTGTGCTTTGGTCGTTCCATTTGGCGCGCACTGCTTGATCATAGTTTGTTACTGGCGTTGTGGGCTTGCGGGCACCGCGTTCAAACTTTCCCCGTTCCTTGTCCCAGCGGAACGGCGCTGCCCGCAAGCGCAGCCGTTGCCAGCCCCGGACCCCCAAAGGAAAATAGCTGAGGCCTTTCTTCTAGGAGTCTTTTCGGCCTCTCGAACTCCAGATTCTGGCCATCTGGCTCAAAATGGGCAACAAAACGAAGACGCGCAATGCAGTCGCCATTGGTTTGCCATGACAGTCTCTCAAAGGGCCCCATAACGGCCGACAGTTTCAAGTCTTGGCGCCAGCCAGGGCCCTTGACTCTGTTGGATGTTTGTTTGGTTGGCGTTGGCTCCCCCGCGCGACCCTGTCGACCACCAAAAGCTTGTGTCAACGCCACCAGATCCATCACATTCGATAGCCACGCACTTGCAGCGTGTCGCACCATGGCATCATGGGTCGATTCCGTGATTCGATTCGCACCGCCGCCGCCGCCCTTCGGCAGCGGTTTCTGACAACAAATTGGCTGCCAAGACATCTGCAGCTCCGACATGCGACGGGTAGAGCGTGTCGGCGGTTCGAAGCTCATCTCTTCGACGGCCTCCCGCAACAGATGGCCCCTTCTCCACCTCCGTCTACGACCAGAGAGGCGAGCCAAGGGATTGGCGGTGCCATGTCTTTGCTTCTCACTATCCGCGTTTGCTGCAGTCGTCCTTTTTTCTCCGTGTTTATATCTTAACGCCAGAACCGTTCCTTCTATGGGCTATTCGTCTCTTCACACTTCACGGTTCACGCTTCGCATCTCCTTCGCTGCCGCCGGAGTTTCTTGATGTCTCTGTAATTCCTCTCCATGGTGGTTGACCCACCCTTCACTCTCTTCTTTTCTTTCAAGGAGCTCCCGGCCTCGCAAACCCAACCGGCACAATGCAGTCGTCGCTTGTCTCTCTTCTCCTCTTCGGTCTCCTGCTGCAATGGGTGACGGCAGCGCCGACTCAGCTTCAGAGGAGGACGTTCAAGGTGGAGCGACGAAGGAACACAAACTTCAGGGGACATAATGGACCAAAGGAGCTGCTCAAGGCTTACAGGAAGTACAGCATGCCTGTCCCACACGGGCTGCTGGATGCCATCAGGGCGCAAGAGGCAGCCAAGCTCGGTGCAGACAGTGCCAAGAACAAGATTGGCGGCGGAGGTGGAGGTGGAGGTGGAGGGAGTGGTAGTGTGAGAGGAGGAGGAGCAGGCGCTCAGGGAGGACCTCAAGGGGGACCTAAAGGGGCTCAGGGCGGTCCTCAAGGCAGTCCCCAAGGCGGGTTCCAAGGAGGGCCGTTTGGAGGACCACAGGGCGAGCGCCCTTGTCCTTGCTGTGCCAATGCCAACGCCAGCGGGCAGGTGGACGAGACTGAAGCCGACGCCATCGTCATCGCGGTCGAGCCACAACCGGAACAGGCGCCAGAGATCCACGAGCCCCGGCCAGAGCCCTCTCAAGATTCCCAACCAGAACCCTCGCAAGACCCCCAGCCAGACGACGGCAACAGCATTGGCATCGTCACCGCTACCCCCGAGGACGGCGACATCGAGTACCTCTCCCCCGTCACGATCGGCGGCCAAACCCTCAACCTCGACTTCGACACCGGCAGCGCCGACCTCTGGGTCTTCAACACCCAACTCTACCCCAACTTCAGCCGCGGACACACCCTCTTCGACCCCAGCCAATCCCGCACCTTCAAGATGCTCGACAGCGCCTCCTTCTCCATCACCTACGGCGACGAGTCCGGCGCAGCCGGCAACGTTGGCGTCGACACCGTCGACATCGGTGGCGTCATCGTCGAGAACCAAGCCGTCGAACTCGCAACACAAGTCTCCTCCTCCTTCGCCGAGGACGTCGGAAGCCACGGCCTCTTGGGTCTCGCCTTCTCCAAGATCAACACCGTCCAGCCAAAGCAGCAAAATACTTTCTTCGACAACGTCCTTCCCACCCTTGCCGAGCCCCTCTTCACCGCTGACCTCCGGCCTGGAGCCGTTGGGGCGTACGAGTTTGGCCGCACCGACGCGTCTAAGTTCGTTGGTGAGATGGCGTGGATCCCTGTCAATACCACGAATGGCTTCTGGCAGTACGGCACTTCCGGCTTCGCGGTGGGGGATGCGACGACGTTGACGGGCCTGCCAACGGCGCAGGCGATTGCGGATACGGGGACGACGCTCATGATTGTTTCGAAGGAGGTGTCGGATGGGTACTACAGCCAGGTCAGCGGCGCGCAGAACGATGAGAATATCGGTGGGATAACGTTTCCTTGCGATTCGTACTTGCCGGATCTGTTTGTTGATGTTGGTGGGGTGTACGTTGCGCGGGTGAGGGGCGAGGATATCAACTTTGCGCAGGTTTCGGATGATCGTAAGTTGCAGTCAATTTATGATGAGTTGAGGACGATGTGCTGACAGTTGTGGCAGTGTGCTTTGGAGGTATCCAGCCGAGCACCTCACCTGGGGATTTGCAGATTTGGGGCGATGTTTTCTTCAAGTCGCAGTTTGTTGTGTTCAATGGGGGGAACAACACGCTGGGAGTGGCGCAGCATGCTTAGGGCGTGGTCTTTTTCATTTCTTCTCCCTCCCCTTCGTCTTCTTCTTCGTCTTCATATTGTTCGGGGCAAGGCAACCCACTCTCGTAATTATTTAGATATCGCAATACATCTACTTCCAATCAACTATAGTTCACACAAGTTCAAAGCCCAGGGTCAACCTAAACTATTCTTGCTTGATTATCTACTTGAAGTAGCATGCCCTAACCATCTTCTCATTCTACAGAACGTCCTTACCCAGGCAAGATTCCTAAGTTCCTAATGACGCGAGCCACATCAGCCAATATGGGAGCAACCAAACATGCAAAACGAGAACCTGGGCAAAAATGAAGCTTGACCTGGAATCGAACCAGGACTCTTGAGGCCGGACTACTACGTGACTGTCCTCGGGCGCCGGGGTTGTCGTCGAGCCGTGGGGATTCTTGGGGGATCTCGGGGTCTCTTGACGGAGGCGGGCCGGGGGCGGTCTAGCGGTGGTGGTCGGGGGCGTGGGGTTCCGAAGGCGAAAAACGGGGACTTCAATTGGAATTGAACAGTCACCTTTCGTCCGGAACTTAACATGCGATACCGTTGCACCATCAAGCCTTTGGTCTGTTCGTTATGGGAAGGTACGAGGGGACTAGCCTATAGAGTGGTTACGGAAGGTGCTTGCGCCACGTTGGCTGGTCTGGGGAAGGAGCAGGCTTCTGCTGGTCGTCCTCGGCCATGTGTGCCTTCCGATTGGGAGCCTGGTCGTGGAAAACTTCGTCCGATCTTCTTTGAGCCTTGGAGCCCACCGCTGCCATCCCTCTTCCGTTCTTATTGTCGACAGACTCTTCAAACCTAACGATTCTGGCGAAGCCCAGTCACAAGTTAAAGCATGTGATACAACCACGGCCCTGTACCGCGTCCGGTCGACCTCTATCTGTTCAGAGAACGTCAAGAAGAGTGCCGGTTGTCACTTCACCTTCCGCCTCTGCATTTCCATGGGCATGATGAAGAGCCTGACTGAGCCCAGGAAGGTAAAGAAACGGCTCATCCATTCAATCGAGGACGGTGTCTTTTACCTTACTCCCCCAAATCGAATGCCTCGGCCACGACGGACGTCAACATCATTCGGCAGAAAGTCGGCTGTCAGCTTGGGATCTCGGCCTATTGGTTCGGCCAGGTCTTCCAACCAACCACATCTGACACATGTGGTACCATCGGCTCTAGCCGAATCTGCCTCGGAGAAATCAGGATCGGCATCGGGCCGCGACAATCCCTCCAGCGGAACAAAGAGGGTACAAAAAAGGACTTGTTTCACCAGCTCAACGAAAATCGTAGAAAGAAAAAAACACCAACATAGAGCATCCTTAGAAATGTCACCAAGCGCAATCAACGAACGAAAGTGTCACAAAATCGCCGCCATCGGCGCCGACGGGATCGGGCCTGAGGTCATCTCGGCTGGCATTGCGGTCCTTCGAGCCCTCTCTGAGGCGCTCGGCTCGTTTGACCTCGACTTTACCGAATACGACTGGAGCTCCGACACCTACAAGAAGACCGGCAACTACATTCCGGATGGCGGGCTCGATGAGCTTCGCAAGCATGACGCCATCTTCTTTGGCGCCGTCGGCGCGCCTGGTATGTTGCAGTCACCACACAAGCTGGAGACAGCTCTAACGAGGGGTTTACAGACGTACCCGATCATATCTCCCTGTGGGGACTGCGCCTCGCCATCTGTCAGACTTTCCAGCAATACGCCAACGTCCGTCCAACACGCATCCTTCTTGGGACACAGTCGCCGCTCCGAAACTGTGGGCCCCGAGACCTCGACTGGATCATCGTGCGCGAGAATAGCGAGGGCGAGTATGCAGGCCAAGGCGGGCGCTCCCATCGCGGCCAACCCTGGGAAACAGCAACCGAGGTCGCTATCTTCACCCGCCACGGCATCGAGAGGTTGATGCGGTTTGGATTCGAGATTGCGCGTCAGCGTCCAAGGAAGTTGCTCACTGTTGTCACTAAAAGCAATGCTCAACGCAACGGTTTGGTTCTTTGGGATGAAGTTGCAGCCGAGGTGGCGAAGGACTTTCCGGACGTGAAGGTTGACAAGATGCTTGTTGATGCCATGACGGCGAGGATGGTGCTGGCTCCCAAGAGCTTGGACACAATCGTTGCTACAAACCTTGTACGTCATACTGCCTTACTCTCCGGAAGGATGATTCATCTCTGGCTCTCGCTGACAAGACCATTAGCACGCCGACATTCTCTCAGACCTCGCTGCAGCGCTCGCTGGCTCAATCGGCATCGCCCCAACGAGCAATCTTGACCCTACAAGACAGAATCCATCCATGTTTGAGCCAATCCACGGGTCCGCATTTGACATCACCGGCAAGGGCGTTGCCAATCCCGTTGCCACGTTCTGGACCGCTGCAGAGATGCTAGCGTGGCTCGGCGAGGAAACAGCCGCTGCGGAGCTCATGATCTGCGTTGAGAGTGTGTGCGAAGCCGGTATTGTTACGGCTGACTTGGGCGGGACCTCGACTACGGTTCAAGTCACCGAAGCAGTTATCTCTGAGATCAAAAAGCGCCATCTGAACTCCAAGGGATAGGCAGCGATATGATACAAGTACAAGCTGCAGGGAAGCGGCGATCAGGGTGTTTGACACTGGCGAGCGCTTTCAAATCGCCAATAGCTTTCCTGATGCAAAGCGTATACGTCTCTCCTTTGTCGCAAATAAACCAGTTTCGAGTTACCTCGCGATCTTGCCCGATGATCTTGCCCGCACCTCGGGGCTTTCTCATTCGCACAAAACATGCTAGGCAGGCACCCACACAAAGCCTCACCCGTAACCCCTCGGTCGCGCTGGCCCCTGCCTCGCCATCCTACTCTGCGGTCCACGAGCTGCGACATCAAGAGCCGCGATGGCGGGGAACGGGACAGTTCATGTGGGAAAAACGCCACCCGCCGTCGACAAACGGGACGAGACACCAGATCTGGAAATCCTTCGTGCTCGACGTCACAAGCACGGCATTTGGGGCATCCATTTTGCGGGGTACAGGCGGAGGAATTTGTGTTGTTTCTAAGGTGTTTGCTGGGGGTAGATTGGGGCAATTAATCTGGCAATGCGGGCCGCCTTGGTATGGACGACACGTTCCGACGTGGAAGTGCGAATGGGACGTGGTGTTTCGTCTTGGCCGCTCTCCACAGCCGGTTTTCTGGGGTGCGTTGCAGGCGAAGATCGCGCGAGTGCCGGCGCTACATCCCAGTCTTGTGTCATTTATCCCACGCGCACAAAGTTTTCCCCCCTTTGCCAGGACGGCGCGTGAGCAGCCCAGCAGGTGTCTCGGGGGTTCGGCGCCGAGTATTGTGGGCGAGGCGCCTCGATTGAGACGGCGCCCAGCGCGTGAATCGGGCCTTAAACGAGCGTGTGGAGACTGCACGAGGCGAATGGAAGGGGATGTTGTATTAACTCTCGCCGTCTTCCGACTGGGCACCTCTGGGCAATTGTGGTTCCTGGCCATGGCGAGCGGTATAAGGGGTCGCGCGGGCCCAACGCTACGGCGACGTGCTGGTGATTGGAGCGATTGGGAACAGCGTCAAAAATTCGGACCCGGCCAGCCATCCGTAACGATAGAGAACCCGATCCGCGGTCACGATGCATCTCCGAACCGCTTCGCTGCTCGCCGCAGCTGGAGCGTCGCTGGCGGCAGCCGAGGGTCACCAAGCCCGGCAGGCCACTCCGACCGGAACCGACGCGTGGGCCGCCGCTCACTCAAAGGCCGCTGCTGCATTGGCCAGACTGTCGCAAAACGACAAGATCAACATCGTGACAGGCGTTGGTTGGGATAAGGGCCCATGCGTTGGCAACACGCCGCCCATAAACGCCATTAACTATCCCCAGCTGTGTCTCCAGGACGGGCCGACGGGCATTCGCTTCGCCACCAGCGTAAATGCCTTTGCGCCGGGAATCCAAGCCGGCTCAACATGGGATGTTGAGCTCATCCGCCAGCGCGGTTCTTACATCGCGGCCGAAGCCAAGGGTCTCGGCATTCACGTCCTGCTCGGGCCCGCTCCCGGCGCACTGGGGAAGATTCCCAACGCAGGACGCAACTGGGAGGGCTTCGGGGCGGACCCGTATCTTCAGGGCATTGCCTCAGCTGTGACCATTGAGGCCATTCAAGCTCAGGGCGTTCAAGCAGTGGCAAAGCACTACCTCGCCAACGAGCAGGAGCGGAATCGCGAGACGATGAGCAGCAACGTTGACGACCGCACCATGCACGAGCTGTATCTCTGGCCTTTTGCCGATTCAGTGCACTCCAACGTTGCATCCATCATGTGCTCGTACAACAAGCTCAACGGCACGTGGGCGTGCGAGAACGACAAGATCCTGAACGGCATCTTGAAGAACGAGCTCGGGTTCCCGGGCTACGTTGTGTCGGACTGGAATGCCCAACACTCAACCAACGCCGCGGCGATCAACGGTATGGATCTGACCATGCCCGGCAGCGATTTCAACGGTCGCAATGTTTTGTGGGGTCCTGCGCTTAACCAGGCGGTCAACAACAACCAAGTGCCGAGGAGCCGCCTTGACGACATGGTGAAGCGAATCCTCGCTGGGTGGTACCTCCTGGGCCAGGACCGCGGTTACCCTGCCATCAACCTCAGGGCCAATGTTCAAGCCAATCACAAGGAGAACGTCCGTGCAGTGGCCCGTGACGGCATCGTTTTGCTGAAGAACAGCGGGATTCTCCCTCTCAACAAGCCCAAGAAGATTGCCCTGTTCGGCTCTGCCGCTGTCGTCAACCCCAGGGGAAGGAACGCATGTGTCGACCGGGGGTGCAACGAGGGCGCGCTGGGAATGGGCTGGGGCTCCGGCACCGTCGAGTTCCCGTACTTTGTGGCGCCAGCCGATGCTATCAATGAGCGCGCGCGCAGCGATGGAACACAAGTGTCAGTTCAGGCTACCGACAGCACCAGCGGCGTCTCCAATGTGGCTTCTGGCGCTGATGTCGCCATTGTTGTTATTACCGCGAACTCGGGTGAGGGATACATCACCGTCCAGGGCAACGCCGGTGACAGGGTGAACCTTGACCCATGGCACAACGGCAACCAGCTTGTGCAGGCGGTTGCGCAGGCAAGCCAGAATGTCATCGTGGTTGTGCACAGCACCGGGCCGATCGTGCTAGAGACCATCCAGGCTCTCCCGAACGTCAAGGCCATCGTGTGGGCTGGTCTGGGCAGCCAGGAGAACGGAAATGCCCTGGTGGATGTGCTCTATGGGCTTGTATCGCCAAGCGGAAAGCTGCCCTACACCATCGGCAAGAGCCAGAGCGACTATGGCACCAGTGTTGCCAGCGGAAACGACGACTTCCGCGAGGGGCTGTATGTTGACTACCGCCATTTCGACAGCAAGAACATTGCCCCAAGATACGAGTTCGGCTTTGGTTTGTGTAAGTTAGCTCACCAAGTTGTAGGAAAACAGAAACTGACCGTGATAGCGTACACCAACTTCACCTACTCAGATATCACCGTCGACTCAACAGCCAAGGCTGGTCCTGCCACCGGAAAGACCATCCCCGGTGGTCGGGAGGACCTCTTCGAGACAGTCGCAACTGTCACAGCATCCATCACCAACTCTGGTGGCGTTGAGGGAGCTGAGGTTGCTCAGCTCTATATCACCCTCCCTTCAGGCGCGCCGCCAGCTCCTCCCAGGCAGCTCCGTGGTTTCGACAAGATCAAGCTCAAGCAGGGCGCTAAGGGTACCGTCACCTTCAACCTCCGCCGCAAGGATCTCAGCTACTGGGACGTTCGCACGCAAAACTGGATCGTGCCGTCGGGCAGCTTCGGTATCGGCGTTGGTGCGAGCTCGCGGGATATCCGCCTCACGGGTACCATTTCGGCGGCATGAGCATTCAAGTTCTTCAGGGCATTTATTCTATCCGCATTTCCGAGCACCGATACTCTGAATCTTCAGGGGCAGTTGTACATACGAGGGAGGTCTTTGCATATGCATCCTCATACATGAGCTAAATTGGCACTGTACATAATTCTCTTTCTCTGGTTTGGTTTCAAAAGAAGCATATGATCTTCCAGCACAGTTCAGTTTCATTCGCTCTTAACGTTCCTAGGCAACCCTTTACCATCCCTAGCTATCATTTGTCTCAGCGAGTTCAGAACCATCGTCGTTCCCCCATGTCATACAGTTCTTCAGGTCGCGTCCAATGAGGTAGGATGCATGGGATCACCGAGGCGCTATCCAATCAGCGAGACGCACAAAATGCCCTCGCGGAGGGGGACAACTGGCTGCAAGCCAAGAAAAACTGCATATTCTCATCTGCCGATCATTGAAGCTCGACAAAATGCCCGTACAGTGGGAGACCAGGGATCAAGGAGCATTTTCTGCAGCCAGTCATTCAGGAAGTTCAACATCCTCTCTGACGTGGACGGGTGGACAAGATCCCATATATTTAGCAGAGGTTGCTGGGATATAGGACCATCGTGGTACACCATCTTTACCCATCTTTTCATCTTCACTTCGCTCGATCCTAGAAATCAACGTCGTGGCATTGCCTCACCGCCAATTCAGTCGCAACATGGAGGCCGAGAAGATCTGCGCAACAACAGCTCCACTGCCCCTGTCTACAATGAGCCTCACCCTTTTCCCCGGAGGGCTTGCAGAAGGCAAAGCTCTCTCGGTTGTTGAAGAAGAGAGCCTCCAAGTCCCGAATGCTCTCCTCCCCAGTCGGCCTCCTGCACCCACTGCAGCGCTTCACAGCTCCGTGACGCCGCAGACGAGAGAAGATTGGGATCCCTGGAAGCCCATCCTCGAGCGGCTGTACCGTGACTACAATCTGCCCCTCCGCGACGTCGTCACCGTCATGAAAGAGCAGTCCAACCTTCGCGCTACGTGAGTTTGGCCTGTCTTGGTTAGTCCGTCTCGGGGGCATCCATATTGACACGAAGCTGATGCGTCCTGCAGGCCGAAAATGTACAGAGCGCAATTCTCACGCTGGGGTTGGCGAAAGTATAGCGTACAGCCTTCCGAGCGTGATCCTGTCCGTCAGGCGGCAGTCATACGATCCGCGAGACGCAGAGCAGCTGTGCTGGCTCGGCTCACCGACAACTTCCCTCGATATCTTGTCCCTACTACTATGGATGAGTTGTCTCGACACAAGCAACGGCTGGTGCGAGAAGTCATCCCTTTTGTCATGAGCACTTTCGAGGGCTTCAACGTCTGGGCGAGTCTAGAGCCTTGGAAAATAAGCGCCATGTTGCTCAACGGATGCTTTGGCCTGATTGAGGGCCACACAGACGCTCACGTCTGGCTCGGCAAGGTGTTTGACATCCTCGACCAACATCTGACGATGCCATGGCAGGGCTCCCTGCTAGTGTCCTGCCTCACACAGTCCTACCTCTTATGGCTTTTCCGGGACAAATGCCCTGCTGTGTCGCAATTCCTTGGCATGTACTTCGGTCATATCACCGTGCTTGCAGAGGCGAGAGTCGGCCGTCGGCATCCTCTGACGGCTTTGATGATGGGGCTGAGATATGCCTACAGGCAGACCCGGGGAGAATGGATCGCATTTACAGAACCACTAATTGCCGAGATAGCTGTTGCGAGCGGGAAACCGAGCTCATTATCCGCTAGGGCCAACAGCACGGGATACGATTACTTTGAAGGGTGGGAAACGTTAAGGGTTTGGCAGATCCTCAAAGAAGGACCTATTTTTATGGACTGATGGAAAACCTACTTCAGGCCATAGCCAACTGAAACGGACGGGTATTCAATGTATTGACAAATTGCAATGCAACACTGCTATGTATAGGTATAATGCTATGTATATATGTCAAGAACCAAAAACAAGCCAGTCATTACCTGGCTGGCTGGCGGTGAGCCACCAAAAGTCGGGAGCGGATTATTCATGACCGCTGTATTCCCTCCATTCTTCTTTCTTCCCTTCCCAAGATATAATATCTCCAAGTGTGTCTTCATCTCGCATCGCGTCCAGCCCCAGCGCGTTCGTTTCATACCCCCCGCGCCGTCGCCGCCGAACCGATCAAATCAACAACCGCCTCCACCGTCGAGGTATCTTTTCCTTCCCTGCGCTGTCCAAGCCAATATGATACCTCCCTCCTCCCTCCCCAAACAACAACATGCTCTGTGACATGCAGTCAACGTGGTGTAATGGTGTATGACCTTCC
The DNA here is from genome assembly GCA_030512335.1 of Immersiella caudata. Lineage (NCBI taxonomy): Eukaryota > Fungi > Ascomycota > Sordariomycetes > Sordariales > Lasiosphaeriaceae > Immersiella > Immersiella caudata. The sequence continues at coordinate 5,379,047 of JAULSU010000004.1, read as the reverse complement.
GAACCAAAAGATAAGCGCCGCAAAATGATCAATTAGGTGGGTATCCCGTCCCATTATCCTTCCAGTCTAGGCCGGCCGTGAACGAAAGCAGAATGCAAGTTCCGCGCAAAAGATTGAAGCAAGCAGCATTAGGTTCAAGCCAGGACCAGCGCGGCACCGAGACCAAGGAGACCGAGGAATGTCCCTGGGCGGGCGACGCCTGCGGCACCGGTTTCTTGGGAGGAGGCGGTACCTGTGGAGGTACCAGTCGTGGTGGTGGCGGCGGCGGCGGTGGTGATGGTCGAGCTGCCCTTCGTGGGCTCGGCAGTGCTGGTCGAGTTGCGCGGGAGCTCGGTGACCTTGAAGGTCGGGACGGGGGTGGGAGTGATGACGGGACGCTTCACGCCGCCAGTGCCAGTGGGGGTGGTGTCAGGCTTCTTGCTCGGCTCTGGCTCCGGCTCCTCGACGGGGCCGGCGCCGCGGGCGGAGCGGGCAGCGCCCGTCTTGGGGTCGCGATACCATTGGGATTCGGGCTCGCCGAGGCACTCGCCGGCGGGGACGATCTCGAAGCCGGCGGCCTGGGCCTTGTCGATCATGAACTCAGCGAAGCCGTCGACGGTGAAGGGCTGGACGTCGTGGGCGAGGACGAGGTACTCGGATTGGCGGCCCGAGTCGATGGCCGAGGTGAAGATCTGGTGGGACTTGGCGCCGCCGTCCTCCCAGTCCTTGGGGTCGACATCGTAGTTGACGACCTTGTAGCCGAGAGCGCCGAGCTCGGCGTAGCAGTCGGCGTTGCAGACGGTATATGGGGGGCGGAAGTAGGAGGGGAAGACGCCGAGGACACCAACGAGGGCGATCTCGTTGTAGACGAACTGCTTACGTCGGAACTCGGGGGTGAGGGAGTCGAGGTTCTCGTGGGACCACGTGTGGGATCCGATCTGGTGGCCCTCGGCGATCATGCGCTGGAGGATGGGGGCGTACCCCGAGTTGGGGTCGTTGATGGCACCCTTGCCGGCGTTGTTGCCGGTGACGAAGAAGGTGGCGCGCGCGTTCTTCTTCTTGAGGAGGTCGAGGAGGGCCGAGGTGTAGATGTACGGGCCGTCGTCGAAGGTCAGGGCGAGCTTGCCGGGGACTGTGCACGACGAGACATCGACGCCGAAGGGGACGGAGCCGAACCTGGGACGGGGGGTGTTGGATGTGTCGGCGCCGGAGGGACGCTTGTTGCCGTCGCAGGCTGGGCCGAAGGCAAGGAGACACCCGGGCGCTGTGCAGAACCCACCACCAGTGCCGCAGACTCCCTGGAGACCAAGTCAGTTGATTGCCCCTGAGAGGCTGGAGGGACAATATTTACAGCTTCGGAACAGCACAGTCCGTCGTCACACACGGCGTTTCCTCCTGCCGGGCCACATTTGCTGCCGGCGCCAGCTCTCCTCTGAAGGCCTCCGAGGGCCGGGTTCTCAAGCGAATGGCCTGCCGCGAGTGGGCTCAGAGCCAGAGCTCCCGCCACAAGGGCTATCGGGGTATCGTGCAGTCTCATTCTGGCGAACCGTTCAATGTGAAGCGAGTGACACGATTGAACGACAGTCAGGGTAACCTCTCAACAATAAAAGGGAACACCCCAGGCTGGGCGCGGGCCACACTTTTATTTACCACGCCATCCCCGAAGGAATGCGTGGGAAGCTCCCCAGCAGACGCAGAGCGAGATCCGCCATCGCCCTGCAGGGGATGGGATGCGACAGCTGAGCTGGTCTGCCCTGGAGCCATTGTGCATGGCGAATCCTCCAATGGCGGCGCGCCAGCAACCAAATGTCTGAGTCTAGCAGGTCTGCCGCCCCTATTGTGGGGGGTTGGAGTGCGAATGGGGAATGGTTACCAAGACGTCCAGCCGACTCCAGCGCAGGTCTCCCCGGTTTGCGCAGCACACGCAGCACGGCGACCCCCCCGGAGCCCACTCCTCCCGCGCTGGAGGAAGCGAGCAGCGGGTGCGGATCCGTAGGGGTCAGGCACCCACCACCCGGGGTGGCTTGGTGGCTGCAATAATGCGTCGACGTGCTGGCTCTTGGCAGTTGCTTGTCCACCTCGCGGCCCAGTGGTTTGTCAAAGGTCAGCCGGCGCGGTGGATCGCCGAGCACCCGTGGGAAATGAGGGCCCTCCAAGAACTTCCTGTTGCAGGGGAACGAAGGATTGCCCGCGGATGTCTCACGAACCCACCAAGCGTGAGGGCCAAATTTTCCAAAAAAGGAGGATACGAAGGTACGCTACTTCGCTACCTTTGACAATACCCCGTCCTCACTCCATGACGCCTCGCACGAGTTCGTTGCCCTGCCAGGCCGCGTGAGGGGTTGGGCGAACTTGGTCGTCGACGAGAGGAACTCGAAACCAAAGTGATGCCTCTGGCGCAATTGCAGGCCTGTCGACAGGGCCGTCAGGCGTGTGGCTTGCCCCCAGATTGTCAGAACTTTCGATCGCGTGCGAACCTCTCCACAGCATCGCGCCATCCCAAACGAAACCCAGCTGGTGGCGCTGCTGGACGGAAGATCCTGCCGCTCTGGTGTGCCCGCTCGCTGAGCGCGGGCCAAGAGGCGCCCTGACTGACAGCTGAGGCTCGAGCTCGCTCGCTTGTTGTTGTTGGCCTGTCGCATCGTGACATCAAATCTGGCGACCCACGTGTTTGCGGACAGCCACCGAGTCACCAGCAACCGGAGTCAACCGCAATGGTTCGCAAAAGGCACTGCGATGCGACGCAAAAGACGGCACATCTTCAATGCGCTGCGCTGCACGCAACCTCGTGCGCGATGCGCGAGAGTGCCGACATCAGGTTTTTCCTTTTGCTGCGAAATGACTCCTGCCGAGTTATCAAGTCGGTGAAATTTGTGCGCGTCGAAACACGAAGCGGATTGGATGCGAGGGGGGGCCCAAGCACCCCTGGTGGCCCTCTCTTATGCGACGCTGCTCCGCACCAGTTGCAACAACTGTCAAGTCAAGCGGGAGTCGCCTGATCTCCCAAAGTTTGCCAGCGGTTGCGTTGGTCCCTGATTTTTGAGTCAGGCACAACCTGAAAGCCCCGGAAAAACGAGGATCGCTGCGCTCACGCCCGCCCAGTCTCGCCTGTCTGCCCTGTGGTTATTGGCCTATTTTCGTCCTTTTCGTCTCCGGGTTCCTGGACCTCTTGGGGGGACCCACTGTCCATACCCACCATCGCATCCTTCTTTGCGACGTCATGGCAGGCTTTTGGGGGCCTCGGTCTCCTCAAAGCGAAGACTGAGCGCGAGAGGTCGGAAGAACCGATGCCGAGAGATGCGGCTCAACGGCAGGACGAATGGAAGAATCGCGGGTCGACCTGCCCGTCTTGGGTCAATTGCTGACCGCACTCTAGCAGCGAAATCGTCGCAACAGAGCGGCTCGCCAACCGCGTCCGAGACGGCGTATCTGCCTGTGCCGAACTTCCCAGCTCGTCCTCAAGTGGGTCCCACGATACGAGCAATTCGGGAATCCACCCTTAGCAGCCATTTCGCATCGCCTGCCGAACACGCTTCAATCGGTCTTCCCCGGTGCGAGTCAATGATGCTGATGACTCCCGCAACGCCAACGATCACCACCACCCTTGGAGTTAGTTCGTCTCCTTCTCCACGACCTCTCCACACAAAATCAAGAAATTCTCACCAGCAAACACCCGCGCGAGCAAAGCTCTTCACCTCCATCGTAGGTAAACCGACGCGAAACACCGAGTCCACCCCGTGGGATCAAACAGCTCCACCCGGTTCCCCTCGGTCTTGGCCCTGCCCAGCCAACAAAAACTTCCCCTACCCCTGACCTCTGAAGGCGAAATCCACCTACATACCCGAGGTAAAGACACTTCATTAGCCATCTGCGTTCTGGAGGGATTCTCTCCCCTGAGATCTTGCATCGCGGCTGCGTCGGAGTAATTTCCCTTGGCGGTGATCGTCTTGGCTGTTCCATCACATCACATCATCGCGATCGCGGGATACGAGCCAACCTGGAATTCATGACCATGAGTGATAGATATTCGTTGTCTATGACGGAAACAGTGGATAGAAGGCGGGCATCAGTAACAGCTCGAGCGCATCAGGACGGTTACACGGCATGTTTGCTGCCGGCCTTGGCGCAGGAATGGATGCAGTCCTCACGCACGCGGCTAGAGAGATTAGCAGACTCTTGTTTACCGAGTACGTCGTTGGAGAAACAAAGTTTGACATTCCTCGATGGTCTTGGGCTTGGCTGACCTCGACTCAATTCCTGAACCTGAGGAGGAAGACACTTCTTGGAGGCTCAGAGGCTTCGTGCTCGATGTGCTCTGAGGAGGGGGGGCTGCCGCTTGTTTGCACTTGATATGGGTCTTGGCATGTCGGAGGTGCTGCTCGCTTCTTCAAGCGCTGGCCACAATCGTAGGTGACTTTGTTGTGAAGCGCTGTCTTGCTCTTGCTCGGGCTCGTCTGGTTTGCTGAACTCGTAAAAGAGGAAGAAGTTGTATTGACGCTCTGCTTCAACGCCAACTTTTGTTGGTGTGGACCTTGGAGTCAGCTAGGTGCTGGTCGTAGTCTGTCGATGTCTTGAAAATCTTCCCGCAAGAGCAAGTGACCGACAGGGTGAACGTTCTCGCCTCGCTATTCGCAGAGCTTGTCTTGATGTCTGTGGTAATTGAAGACGTAACAGTGTTGGAGATCTTCTGGCTGTTCTTGGCGGGCGTGGCATGCGAGACGAATACGGTGACTGCTGTGTGTAGTACAAGGTTGATTTGCGTGTTTGCAAACGAATTGTAGACCACCACCGATTTCTAAGCGTGAAACGGCGCGTCGCGACGGTGTTGTTCGAGATCGTGCGCCCTCTTAAACACCTTGCCATAGGTGCAGATGATTGAGGCATCCATCTTGAAAGTTTTTAGATGCATGTGTCGGCGAGAAGAGTGTCGAGCAAGAAGTTGCGAGCTGCTTCCTGCGGGGAGTTGAAGGTGAGGTAGACGTGACGTTGGGCAAAGTCGCCGGCGCTGAGGAAATCCCGGAGGTTACATAGCACGGCTGACACGCGCCGAAGCGGGTACTTGTAGATTGCCCCTAGCGGGGTAATTGGAAGCGAATTTATGAATATCTAATGACCTCAACCTCCTCCATGATGACAACGAGTATGGTGGGGAAAAGTGGGGGAACGGAGAAAAAGATAGAAGTGGAGGTAGATGACCACCTAACGTTTAACGAACCCCTTTTTATGCGTCTGGCTGACAATTTGCCAGGTCGATAGAGTTTCAACTAGGCCAGGAGAGTTATTTTTGCCGGAGATGTGAATTGTGGCTGTTTGACTGTGTTTGCCGAACATGGCAATATGATTTTGTATGTGATTTGCCGGTGATGAGGAACATTCCAGGTTACCATCGATTGTCTTGATTCTTTGCTTTGGTGACACCCAAAGCCTTCCAATGTTTGCATGGTTGCTGCATTCTTAGCCCCTCACAGACTTGCAGCTGGAGATGCGATTGTTCCCCGCCCCATGTTGGTGGACGGAAAGGTCCAGCGCCGTTAAACAAAGACAAACAAACAGTGTCGAACCTGGAAAGCAAGACACCAGAAACAAGAGCAGCCCTGTCCCGCTGTGGTAGCTAATTCGTTGTTGTCTCCCGCAAGGAGTAAAATAGATATTTGTATCAGTCGCTTGTTATTATATCTAGACTACCGTAGGCAATACGTCTGATAAAAGACATCGAGTGATCATATACTGGCTCTGCTGTCGCTCCGTTTCCTGACGCGGATCCTGTGATCCTCTTCCTCATCCCTCAGCAGCTCCTCACTCGGGAGTCTGATGGCGCGGTCCAAAGCCACAGGCAGCCCGCGGTGCCGCCCTCTCAGCATTACCAGGCAGAGAACCAGCTTGCTCCCAGTGTTCCATGCCCCTGAAAACGAGTAATTTTGGTCTGGCAGCCCGACCGATATTCCGACAGTGCCATAGGCGGACACCACTTCAAACACGACGTTGAAGACGTTGAACGTGACAGGATCCTGCAGGAAATTCTTTGTTTCGCTGATGGTGATGATGAGTACTGCGAGTGCAAGCCACCAAAGGTCGTGCGCCAGCTGACTACGTATCTGCTGGTTGATGAAGTTGATTCTACCTTGCTTCTCGTCCTTGGGCGCCACGGGTACCCCTACCCCCTGAAACGAGAACGTCTTCCTCAGGGCTGTGCTTGCGTTGCCAAGAAGGGAGTGCGTTTCCACACTCTCTGCATCCATTCGTCTTGGATCATCGGCATAAATCCCGAGAGATCTCTCTTCGTACACGTTGGAATGGCGCATCGTAATGACGACCGGGTAAACCGAGATGTACATCATGATCATGTACAGTACTTGGAGGCCCGGATATGCCGCTGATATGGGGATAACGTAGAAGCCACCGCTTCGAACAGCTAGACAAGGGTGTCAGTCAACCGGCCCCGCCGTTGGACAGAAGACCCACCAATAGCCTGGAAGAGGCCGTCAAGGACCCGAGGGCCAAGGGGGATTTTCTCGACGATGGGATTCCCAATGTTCAAGACCTCAAACAGAACCCAATCAGTTCCGTTGAGAAGAAAGACCATGAAGAAGAGCCACCAGGTAGGCCGCGAAGGAAACAGGTTGGTGTAGACGCGACGTGGGTACTTCAAGATGAACTCCAGCGTCGATTTGGTGTCGCAGGATGCATCCTCCTTGGTGAGCAGCTTCAGAGATCTCCACATGCTCCACAAAATAAGCCGGAGAAACAAGGGGTAGGCCGTGTTCCCAGCCAGAATCAGAAGGGACATAGTGATGAGAACATAATAGGCCTGCTGAAAAGGAATCATGTTCAAGTCGATGAGCGACATGCCGTTGTTGTTGAATGCGGAAATGGTGTAAAAGATGCCGGCCCACCAGGGATTGCCGCCATTGGATGTTGCGACCTCGGGGGAATTCCTCGCGATCCAGGCGCCAATACCAATGGCACCGAGAACTTGCCAAAGGAAGGCATACAGGGGTACGACAACAGCTAGAATCTTCAAGGCGCGGTACTCATACCCACCCAGCCGTTCCCGCTCGGCCGAGGTGAGGTTGTAAAACTGGGCGTTGGGACCGACGTTGTGTTTGGTGAGGATATTTCGCCAACTGAACACATCTTCGTTGTTCTCTTCCTCAAGGGCGTCTTTCTCGGCGTTTGAGGGCGATCGGTTAGTCCTCCGGCAGAGTTGGTCCTCCGGGTGGTGGGAAGATGTGGCCAAACTGGCCCTCGGCGGTGAAGCAAAAGCGATATGGCCATCAGCTCGCGGCTCGTGCGGGTCCAGAGTGTTGTTGACTGCCTTGATACTCTCCTCAGCTCGGCTGGATCGTGGCTCCCTCGAGGTGTCTCCCCGAATTGGACCGGCGATGCCTTGTACCTGTGAGCCAAGGATCTGATCTCTGGACGGTAGCGCCACCGGCTTCTTGGTGACGGATCGGATGCGCTGGAGCACTGGCAACGCCCTCCTATCCTCACGACGCTTGAGTGCCCGTCTGCGCTCAGCCTTGACAATGGCCTTGAATCGACGTTCGAAGGCGCGTTTTCGAAACAAGACGGTCCAGATCGAGACCCAGATAGAGCTGCCGACGACCATCAAAAGCCAGAGGAGAACCTGCTGTCCCGTATTGATTTGGCTGAGATTGACTGTGTTGAGACCCGACTCGGTCATGGCGGAAATGACCAGAAACAGAGAGTCGACATAGCTGACGTGGAATTCGGGTGTCGAAGAGCCGTAGAAGATGACGGATGTTACTAAACATGATACGATGAAGTAGATATAGTGGATTGTGATGAAGTTGGCAGGTGGGGCCCACCTCGGCCATTCCATGCCCGCCATGCGCATTTTGCAGGTCGCGCCCAGCTGTTGGCGCGTATTGGCTCGATGGTCGTCCCACCAGCCAGGCGCTTCTGGCGATCCTGGATGGCGCAAGGTAGCCTTGACGCTTTCGATTCACAGTATTTCGGTTGCCATTGACCAGTGAGAGTTTGCAGGGTGCTCTGCTGTGCGACCGTGCCATGAGTCGGCAAGATGAAGAATCACGTGGTGGCGTTTGCTCACCGCCTACAGTCCGTCGAGGCAAGCGCGATTGATCAGTAGTCGAAGGTGAGCTGATGATGAGAGTTGCCCGGATCGGGACCCTCACCACAGACAGCAAAACTCAGACCCTTACCTTTCCCGAGGCAGTCACCGGCGCGAGCAGCATCCGAGAGGGCGCCCCACGGGTCGATGTATGGCTCACGGCGCAGCCAATGGAGCAACTAGCAATGATCGGGCAGCAAGCGCTCCCAAGATCTCAATCAATGGCTGTCAACTTGTTGTTTTGAACCCGACCTGCGCATCATCATCGCTCGCCACTGCGGCGCTGGGTCATGGCCCAGCGTCGGCATCATGAAGAAGTTAGAGTTATAACCACAAGCCAACAAAGAAAGTTTTTGCAATTGGTACTTGGAACCCAATAGGCACCTACCATTGCTCTCCTCGCAACCACGCACGATCAACAACAACAAGCAGTTCCCCGTGAGGTGTCGTGGGAGTGGTGGGGCAATTGAGGCTCGTAGGCTTGGCTCGTCAATCCCTCGCCCGAAACGAATGCCAAGACATGCCTAGCCCAGGTTCGAAATGGCCAACAGCCAATCCCAGGGCGTGCCAATCACCTTCGCTCGATATCATGTCAAACCGAAGCGATTCCCAAACTTCGCTCGCTTGCAAGTCGTGAGTGCGGTCTAGGTAGTTCAGCTCCCAGTGTGCTGTCTCAAGTGTGGTATTTAAAACATACACGGGAGCTGCATTAGGGTCTGTACTTGTTTCGCTTCGCAGCTGCGAGGACTAGCTGCTGTTGGGGGGATGCCCGGCCCTCGTTGCCCTGCATCGAGACAGAAGGTGGTAACACATCCACACAGCGCCTATTCTGACTTGTCATATTTACTTCGGCCCGTTCCATGGTACCAGAGAGCCGCCTCTACTAATCGCCGTTACACTGCATGGCTCGTCGAGAAAAATCGGAGACCGTAATGATTGGCCAATGGAGATACTTGCGGACCCGGTTAGGAAACCCGTCAAGTCTCGCGGCATATGTCTCAAATTGCATGTGATCGAGGTAACTCAAGCTGGTTCCATCTGGCGGCTGCCCTGAAGAGCAACGTCAGCCTCCCCCGCATGCAGGCGGAACGCATTCACCAACATCCCTGTTAGCCTTTGTTGGATCTTGCGATGACCTATCGAAGCTAGTAGCTCGAGTCATTTCCTCTGTTCTCCCTCTGCCGCTGTTCAGGAACCAATACCGACTGTGGGTAATCGAACCCAATCCGGAGCAAGAGAAGCCCGTTACAGCACACGAGTCATGGATCAGTGGAATATTGCCCGAGGTTGGTTCATGCCCAGGCGGTCAAGGTGTGTAACAGCAAGGCGGCTTAACCTCCTGACTAGGTTTCCGGCGGCCCGCAACAACGCTGGATCTTCAAAGAACAATGCGTGTCGATTTAGAGACTGATTTAGAGCTATCGCTGGGGGCAAGCAAGTGCCCTGAAAGTCGCCAGCCTCCACCCCGAACCTTCCATGAAGGTCTCCTCCTTCCTTGTAGCCAGAGGGGGACACATCAACGTCGCGCCCATCCATTCTCATGCTGCCGTTCAACCATCTCGTCTGTTGTTTCCGACATGCTGTCTTCAAGGGGGCCTACCCTAAATCCACGTTGCACCCGCGCCGTCCTGGGCACTGTCCCAGGTGCTTTCGCCCGCTGCTCCAGGGGCACCCTCCGCTATCGAGGCAATATAGCGCTGTGCTTTCGCCGAGACATAGCCCCGCATCAAGGGACAGTTGCAATCCGATTGTTTCAGTATTTCGCTCTCAAGTTCGAGAACTTCTTTCCGTAGCTGGTCGAAAGTGGCGCGCAAGCTCTTGTTATGCTTCTCGTTCTGGTGGGTCTCCTCTTCGAGATTCGCCATTGTTCGAATGGTATTTAGTCGGTAGCGCGTCGCTGCCATGCGGCCACGCTCTCGTTTGCTTCGTTTTGGACCCCCTGGGAGACGATTTCGTCAGCGTTTTCATTCACTACTGTGGCCAAGTGAGCTTGCCGCTTCTGTGGAAACATCACGGCACTGGCTGTGTGTCTTACCTACGATTCCTTTTCCTGACCCGGTCGCGGGTGCCAAAGTCAGCGGAAACAGTAGGGAAATCGGAGGGACCCCTGCCGTTGGGCTAGTCTGACCTGGCCGCCCGATCGGGGACAGCTGGTCTCCGTCCTGATGCGATAACGATCCACCACAGCCAAAAGTGTGGCACTGTCCTTGTTCTTTCTCCCCAAGTACATCGTCGCATATTCCTGACACGGAGACAGGATAGGACCGATTGGGTTCGACGACATATGGGAGCAGCGTCGCGTCAGGCACCAAGGGGCTGGGGGCAGGAGAAATGATCGGAGTGAAGTCCAGAGCTCTATTGTCTTCGAGAGGAAAACCCGATGTCGCGGTACCGGGATCGAAGCAGTTGTTGGACTTGTCGAAGCCGACAGCTGTCGTCAATGCGAAGCTGTTTTGTCGATACAACGGGGGCGGTGACGAAAAGCACTGCTCGGCTCCGGCTCCAGGCACAAGCTCAAAATCTGTGGAGGTCGGTGAAGGGTAGTAGCTGCCGAACGAATGTGTTAATGTCGATGGCATGGACTTCGGGGGTTTGTCGTCGTCCACGTTGGGCGTGGTGAGCATGGTGCTCGCGCTGCTCCAATCCCCAGGCGACTGGAGGGGGTTGATCCGGTAGAGAAAGAGGCCATGCGCGGTGTTGATTCCGCTCGAATCGAAAACCGACTGGTCGGACCGATCGGGAACTTCGCTCATCTCAAATTTGTCGGTTTCTGTCCCTTGCGCAGGGTAGTTCGAGCCCGCCACGATGATGCGGAACCGGTCAGGTTCCCGCCAGGTGTGAGGACCGCCATCGACCGCTTGCTGAACATCTGTCTGGAGAGTTGGGTGTTTGCACGCTGGACGACTCAGGAGCGGAGGTCGGGTAGGACGAACGGGCGAGCGGGGCCGTGGTTGGGCCTAGATCGTTCGAGCCTGGATACATGGCTGTTGAGACATGCAGGGACAAGTACCGTTTGCACGGCACTCGGTAAACGCCGCTGAGCGTCTGACAACCTTCAGGGCTCGGCTGGCCATTGTGATTCGTTCTTCGCTAGTAGCTACCGTCCTGGATTGGCTAGTTCGCACATCGCTTACCGCGCGGGGGGAAACGGCGCTCAGCGCAAGAGCTAGGCCCTCACCACCGTTGACCGCTTTAGGCCATGCTCTGGTCGTCTCGCGTCACCTTTGAGGTGGAAATCAGAAAACAGAAGTGAAAGAAGGGCGACGTTTAGGGCAAGTTAGGGGTCGAGTAGTGCTGGAGTGACGGGTGGCGCTGGGAGCGGCTGGGGTTTTATGATGCCAGGGGCAGGGTGCAGTTGCTCTTTTCGACCAAGGAAGGCTGAGGCGAGTGAGGACGGGAGCCAACTCCAACGGTCAAAGTTTTTTTTCTTTTTTCTTTTTGGGTATTCTTGACTGTGAATATTAAGTGGTGCTGATCCATGCGTGGCGCAGATGGTGCAGCAGCGGGGGACAACGCCCACAGGTCGGACTGATGATGAGCTCTGTATTCCATGCGAAATTAATTCCAAGCCACGAGCTTCGAGCTATATGGTGCAGCTTTGCTGAAAGGGCAAGGTGAATGTCAAAAGTGTTTGAGGAACCGCCGATGGCGCTTGAAGATGTCAAATAGCCATTGCATCTCTTGGCGGAGTACTAACAGGGAAACGGTTACATGTCGAAGTGCAGTAGTTGGTCAAACCTAATAGCTTTAGTATTGATTCGGTTGTATCAATCCCCACGTCCGGTATTCTGCTGACGCAGGTGATCGACATGCCCCATGTGGCATTGCATGACCTCAAGGTCGTAAGAGAGATCCAAATGGAGGGGAGGTTGATCATCCCGCGTTTTGTCGTTTGGCAAACTGACTGAAGCTTCCGGGCCGGTGCTTCAAGTTGGGCGGGTCGACTGCTGAGTTTGGCGCCGTGGGTTCTTCGGTCCAGAGAGCTGCTAGAAGAGAGCCGAGAGGACGCACTCGGTGAGCGGGGATTAGCTGGGTTCAGTTCACCACGGACTTCGCACGATCTGGTCTCACGCGAGCCCGATGTTTCGGCAGTTGCCAGGTCGCCCATATCCTGGACCCTGATGTCGTCACTTCGTGGGGGAAGATGATGGGGTCTCGAGGCTTGGCGTGGGTAATGGAGCTTTGCTGTCTTGGCCTTCCGATATCGTAGCGCGCTGGGGAAATGGAATAGATTGCGTCTGCTTTCCGTATTCTCTGAGCTTCTGCTTGGCCTCAGGTCCCAAATGCTTTTCTGCGGGGAAGCTTTGAGCTGAGCTGGGCGAGGACCCCTGCTGGGCAACCGCACTAACAATTTCGAGGTCCTGGGCGAGAACGGGAGCCATGATGAATCAGGTATTTTAGTCTCTACTCTCATAGATCCAGTATGTGGTCACCTTGGGTGATTGAGCGACTTGACCTCTACAAGTCGATGGATTTGTCACTTCGGCGAATTGGCAGGAGCTCGCCCTTCGCGAGCGTGCACGCGGACGCCCTGGATTGAAGTTTGGCGCCAACATTTTGGGGCGGGATATTCCGAGGTCCGATCATTCCGAAAAACCACCGCCTCCACTTCTCCCAATTTGCGCTAGTCCGCATTTGGGGAAGAACACTTTTTTTTGCCTCAACGATCCTCCGCATCGTCCAATTCTCCTGGTCAACGGCACACTCTGCGTCTGCTTTCTTCCTCCTTCCAAACACCTCTCATTATCTGATACTCATCCCGTTCGATCGCGCGACACGGGGCCTTCACGCATCCTTCTCTATCACGATCACTTCGTCCTTTAATCAGTCACAATGTTCGCCGCTGCCCGCATCCAGCGCCGTGCCTTCTCGGCCTCGGCCAGAAACGTAAGCTTGCCCGCCCGGTCCGACATCGCACCCTCCCTGGGTGCGCCGTCGAGATGCAGCGTTGCGGTAGACGATGGCTCTGATGCCAATTGCTGACTTCTCGTGATGACAGCTCTCCAAGGTTACCGTCCTTGGCGCTGCCGGCGGTATCGGCCAGCCGCTCTCTCTCCTCCTCAAGCTCAACCCTCTCGTGAGCGAGCTCGCTCTCTACGACATTCGCGGTGGCCCTGGTACGTAGTAGCATATCAATGGCATAGCGGACCTCTTCAAGCGCAATGGTGCTGGTTCGGCCCTTCAATTGACGTTTGCTGACGTTTAATCCCTCGTCCAGGCGTTGCTGCCGACATCTCCCACATCAACACCAAGTCCAACGTCAAGGGCTACGACCCTACCCCTTCCGGCCTGTCCGAGGCCCTCAAGGGCTCCAAGGTTGTCCTCATCCCCGCTGGTGTGCCGCGCAAGCCCGGCATGACCCGTGACGACCTCTTCAACACCAACGCCTCGATCGTCCGCGACCTCGCCAAGGCCTGTGCCGAGTCGTGCCCCGAGGCCAGCATCCTCGTCATCAGCAACCCCGTCAACTCAACCGTCCCCATCGTTGCTGAGATCTTCAAGGGCAAGGGCGTCTACAACCCTAAGCGCCTCTTCGGCGTGACCACCCTCGACGTTGTCCGTGCCAGCCGCTTCGTCAGCGAGGTCAAGAGCACCGACCCCGTCGACGAGAACATCACCGTTGTCGGTGGCCACAGCGGTGTCACCATCGTACCCCTCTTCAGCCAGAGCAACCACCCCGACCTCTCTGCCAACGCTGAGCTCGTCAACCGCGTCCAGTTCGGTGGTGACGAGGTCGTCAAGGCCAAGGACGGCGCCGGCTCTGCCACCCTCTCCATGGCCATGGCCGGTGCCCGCATGGCTAACAGCGTGCTCCGCGCCGCCAACGGCGAGAAGGGCGTCGTTGAGCCTACTTTCGTCGACAGCCCCCTCTACAAGGACCAGGGCATCGAGTTCTTCAGCTCCAAGGTTGAGCTCGGCCCCAACGGTGTTGAGAGGATCCTTCCCGTTGGCAAGGTTGACGCCATCGAGGAGAAGCTCCTCGAGGCCTGCTTCGGCGACCTCAAGAAGAACATCGAGAAGGGCAAGGCCTTCGTCGCCTCCAACCCCGGCAAATAAATTCCCTCAATTGCTGTTGAGCAGTTAGGGGTGGAGGAGGGTGACATGTAATGGGTGCATGCATGAGGGGAGCAGAGTGTGCCGTTGGCGGTGGGCACGGGTTGGGCAGTCCAGCCTGGGAAACGGAAAATTTTTGGCTTGGTTTGGTCATTATTTGGGCCATGGCGTTCCAGGCTTCTGCAGCGTCGGCTTGGATTTGTTCATGGTGGGAGCGTGAGGATGGATCCGAGTAGACATTCCCATTTTCCCTCTCGGCTATAGCAGACACGACAGAGGAAAAATAGAGGAGACCTTCGTGGACTGTGTATCATAGTTTACCGATAGCTTCACTGGTGTATTCAAAATTGTCCCCATACATACTCAAACTTGTAGATGTGCAAGAAAATCTGTATTATCGTGCGGATGTACCGGCCCTCTATCTACCGTACAACAGCGCTATCCGAACAACGGCATCGCATCAACCTCTATAGCCTCTATTACCCAACTCTTTACACTACTGTTGCTGTCGTCGGCCGTCTCTCCACGCCTGCAGTTGGGCCGTGCGCTCGGCCAGCTTGCGCTCAAACTCAGCCACCTTCTCCTTCTCCTTTTTCTCCTCTTCCTCCGCCTTCTTCTTCTGCACCTCCGCTTTCCGAACCCTCTCGCGCTCCAGTTGCTCGGGGCGGCGCTCCGCGATGTCACGAGCGCGCAGATCGCTGAACAGGAACTTGAGCACCACCTCAATAAGGTAGCACGCGACATAGTCAAGGATCATCACGGCCGTCATGGTAGTCTTAAAGTCGTCGGTGAAGGGGACGAGCTTCATCTGCTGGTTGAGCTCGGGGATGAACTCGGTGGAGCAGGCGAAGGCAATACCGGTAACGCCGAGGATGCCGTAGAACATGCCCTTGTTCTCGGAGAGAGACTCGCGGAAGGGGCGGCCTTGGTAGTTCACGGCGAAGGTGGAGATTTGCTGAATCAGCTGGAGGAGGTAGACTGCGCTGTTGAGGAGCGAAGGGGAGAACTCGGCTTCGAGGTCGACCATTTCGGAGCGCCTGCGGGCAATAAGTTCGTGATGAATACGGTAAACAAGGGGGGGGGGGGGGGGTACTAACGGTTCAAGTACATCGCAGTACCGGGCGATGTAGATGAGGGTGGTGACGTGAACGGCGAACTGGCCGAGGATGGATCCGATGATGTAGAAATTAAAGATGTTTGGCTGGGGTCTTTCCTTGGATAGACCCTCAACCGACCGGGCGCGAGAGATGGACAGGAAGCAAACACTCATGAGCATGCCGCTGATCGTGATTTGTCCATCACCAAACTTGATGCCCTCCAGGTAGAGAACACTCAAGCTGTAGGCGCTGATGAGACAGTTCAATGCGAGGATCTTGTACATCTGGATGGTGGCAACCAGTGTGCAGCGCCCCTGGCGGATGATGTTGGGGATGGCGACCACATTGCGAAGCTTGGAAGTGAAGGGCGCAGCTACGGAGGCATCGCCCAGCTTGAGCGTAGGAGGCTCATCGTCCATATCAACGTCCATCATTCCCGAGGTCAACTTGTCTGCCAGGCTTTGGGCGTTCTTCGCCGCCTCGACCGCCTTGGCTTGTCTGGGGTCCTGGTTCATGAGCTGCTGAGCCGCAGGGGAGGTAACCGTCTCGATGTCCGTTCCGTTGGCCTTGGCCAACTCGGCAACAGTGACGCCCTTCTTGGTGGCCTCTCGCTCCATGGCCTTCTGATAGTGGGGGTTGGAAGGGCCAGGGGGGTAGAGGTGTGCAATCAAGACAGGAACAGGTGGTGCGGGCTGGTTCCAGCGCTTCATAAGATCCACCTGCTTCTGGTAGAGGTCCTTCATCTTGGTGTTTCTTGCGTGTTCCGCGATTCTTACGAGATCTTCCTGGGTTCCGTTGAGGAGAGCGACGCCAATGTGGGCTTGCTTCAGCGCACCGACATCGTTCGTGCCATCTCCAGCCATGAGGGTGTAGTAGCCCATATCCTTCAGCCCGAGGAGAATGTCTTCCTTTTGCTTCGGCGATACTCTCGCATAAACCCAGGTGTGACGAAGCAAAGACTTCCAGCCAACTTGGCCCTGAAACTTGGCCAACGCATATCCAGTGACGCACAGATCCTTGGTTTTGAGAATCTCGGGGTCGATCGGCTTCGTGGGATCCACATCGATTCGCACCTTGTCGTCAACACTGCGCCAGATGAGCTGCTCCTCTCCAGAGGTGGTGTGCTCAGGGGAGTCCAGAATGAGAACGTCACGATCCACGATCTCGACCTCCTTGGCGACATGGACAGCGGTGAGGGGGTTGTCTCCAGTGATCATCACAACACGGTGGCTGCTCTCGTTGAGCATCTGAACTGCCTCCTTGGCGTCCTCCTTGAGGGGACACTGAAGAACCAGGAACCCAGCAAAAGTGAGGCCAGCCTCGACACTCTCCCGCTTGAGATCATTGATCCGGTTGGTGCCCAGCTCGTTATCGGTGGTCAGGTGCTTGTAGGCGAGGGACAAGACTCGGGAGCCTCGGCGGGTGAAGTATTTGTAGGTCTCCTCATAGTCCGCAGGTACAGCAACAAGCATCTTCATGATGGTCTCAGGCGCACCCTTGACAGCGACGAATGTTCCCGCTAGCTTCTGTCCAGTCTTGGTGTCGATAGCCTTGATGGATGCGACAGCGCTTTGGCGCTTGAGGGCAGAAGAGAACTGGAAACGGCGCTTGATCTGGACAGAACCAATGGTTGAGACAACAGCCTTCGCATCTTGCTTCGTAGTAAGAATGTCGTTCTTGCCGAGTTGCCAGCGGAGGGCGTTCAGGGTGGCCTTCTCCATGGGATCGCCGACAATATCGCCTTCATCGAGTCTGACAAGAGCGTGTGCCGTAGCAAGAACAAGCGTGGTCTCCATGGGCGATTCGTGCACAGCCGTCATGTTGCTGTGGGCACCATCAGTCTCCCTAGGAGTGTTCGTGCCAGAATGACCAAGGCCAAGGCCAGCGATACCCTCGACAACCAAGTCTTCTCCAGTCAGAGTGCCGGTCTTATCAAAGCAGGCCACATCGATGCGGCCAGCGAAAGGAATTCGGAAGGGCTCAGTGCAGAAGATAGCGTACTTGGCGAGCGCCGCCAGACTGGTGTTGACGGCAAGACTCAGCTCCATCGGGAGCTCAGGAGGCACGACGCTGGTGACGATCAAGACACAGTCAAGCAAGAGCTTGGAGCGCTTGCGATCCTTCCTGACACCTTCGTCCCAAACATACCAGGACGCGGCGATGGCGAAGATCAAGAGGAACAGGATGAAGAAAAGAGCCTCGACGTTATTGGCCGAGACACGCTCCGTCGAGTAGATCATTGTTCGGACAAGGCTGCCCTGGGAGGTCTCAAAGCCGGTCTTGGTTACAATGGCCATCGCGCCCTTGTCTGGCGGCGTGGGGACTCCAGAAGCGAGCTTCGGCCTCTCCTCGTCGGGATTTCCATGAGTGATCTGGAGAACCTTGGTGCCGCCCCAGAGGAACGCGTTCTTATCGAGGCCGTCCGTATCCAGTGTCGCATCGCCAGGGCGAAGCTGAATCGAGTCCTTCAAGAGAGGGGTACTCTCTCCAGAAAGCATAGCCTCGTTGACGATGGCGGTTCCCTCAACAAGGATCATATCGCATGCCACTCCGCCATCTTCCTTGGTCCGGGAAACCGAGACAAGATCGCCCGGAAGTAGCTTGTCGCTCTGGATCTCGGTCCACCTCCCAAGGCGGAAAACGTAGATATCGTACGGCTTGATGCTCATGCTTCGGAATTCGGTCATGGTGCGCTGGCGCTGCCACACCACTGTGCTCTCGAACATGACGAGCATGAAAAGAGTGAAGAGCGAATAGTACCAGTACTCGTCCAGCATCCACAGTCCAACGCAGAAAATCTGGAACACGAAGAACGGCGCGACGGCGTGCTCCTTGAAGAGCTCGGTGAAGGTAGGGACGGGGATGTCGAAGGTGTTCGTACCATAGTGCTGTTCGAGGCGCTGGAGCTGAGCGGCGTTGGTGATGCCCCTCGACTTTTGGAACGTCTCGAGCTTCGGGGCAGGTTCCGCATCGATCAGATACTTCAGCGGGCTGAAAGTCTTGGTCTCGGGATTGTAGAGGAATCGGCGTTTCTGGAAGAGGAACGAAAGGGAGGTGTTGTCGCCAGCCTGCAAACGGGGATGTTAGCTTGACGCGGGGAATCCGGATAGCGGGGGGAAGGGGTACCTTGTCGCGCACCAGCTTGCAAATGTCGGCGCTCCCTGCGTTCGCGGTAGGGATAACCTTGATCAGCTGGGCATCATCGATGGAGCGCGCCTTCTTGGTGGTGAAGGCCGCGCGAAGGTTGACGCTCCAGTGGGTGCAGAGCCAGACAAGGGATTGGGCTGTGATGATCGCGCCCACCCAGACAAAGGTCCATTCGGGGGCTTGGATGTGCTTCTCGTAGAGCTCGGCGCTCAAGTAGAATCGGAGGAAAACGGGCCATATTATCGCAAAGGGCCAAACGTAGGCGTGTCGCTGGAGCGGTAACGGGCATAGCAGGTCCGCAGATTTAATCTGCGGGTTATCGACGAGGGGCGCCATGGCTCGTCGGGTTGAGCAGGCAGGTGGGAAGCTGGAAGACGCGCCTATTCCGAAGACATTGATGCAGGCTGTCGAGCAAACCGGTGATCGATCGAAGAGCGTTGATAATGGGCGGAAAGGAGAAGACCCAGCAAATGCGGGATGCGATGTGTTCACTTTTTCGTTGGCTGACTCTAGCGGCTTCCAGGGAAGTGGAACGCCACGGGCAGCGAGACCCGGTTTTCGACAGGTGTCGCGCCCCCCACGTGCACGGGCCTTTGGCCTGAATATTGCCGAAGAACAACCGTCATACTAACAACAGCTCAATATGGTTTTTGCGTTTGACATTCTGACTTGCACCCTTCACCAGATGTGGCCCATGCCTCCTTGCATTTCCAATACGCCTTGCATCCCAGGATTGAATGCATGCGGAGACTTTACTGGCGCCTTCCTGCTTTCGGAGAGTGGCTCTTTAATTTTTTTTGCTGGGCTCCTGTCTTTCCTATCCATGGCCAAACTCAGGTTTCCACCGCGTGGTGGGCTGTGCTCGTAGGCGTCAATGGGATTCATTAGGTACCTGTCAGAGGCGACAAACCTGCAAGGTACATGAGCCTCTAACTGCCTGAGTAAATTCCGCGGGCTAGCACCATCTACTTAGTAGACGACTTCTCGAAGTAGTTCGCGACCAGAAGAACAATGACAAAAGCCAGCGAGCCCGAAAGTAAGCAATGCGGCACATGGTCTTAAAGTTCGTCACGGTCTATGTTGGTGAAAAGCTCATTCAGAAGACAACTATCTGCCCTCCTCATCTCCTTGACCGTCTCCATCAACGTTATCTCGGGCTCAGCCTTACTGGCTTGTTCGCGGTCGGCCGCCCTGATGTCCAGTTTCTTGACGATGGCCGTCAGAACTGCTTGGCCGCTGGCTGTGTCCTAAAATACACCACTCAGTCAGTGAACGGATCCACCGATATTCAATTCGGGGTACTAAAAAGAGATTGGGGTTGAGGTAGTTGCTCACCCACATCTAGTCGGGCTCGTCATCAGAGAACGTCGGATCCTGCGTAGACGCCGAGCTGCCAGTGTGACTGGGTGCTAGCGCGCGCAGCGGCGCGGCTGTGATGGCACTGCCTGCAAGTTGCAAACATAGTATGCGGTAATAAGGAAGGTGAGGATCAAGAGGAAGAGATGGTGCCTCACTGGCAGCTCAGGGAAATATATACACGAAAAGTGCCGGCAATCATTCGAGACAATCACCGCATGTGGGGTAGAAAGGCAGGCGAATCAAGGCAAGAGAAATGTTTGGAACTCCGGGCACCCGAGTGGGCGTCAGCCCAATTTTGGTCCCGCTTCTGGAAGAACGCGCCCAACGTGAACTTCATCTGATGTTTGTCGAGCCGCAAAATATACGCGTCGAAAATCTCCGCGAACCAATCACCCAAAGTGGAAAAAAATCCCACAATCTAATAAAACCTGGAAATTCTTTCAGCGGTTCAACCTGCTCCCTCTTTTCCACCCCTCAACACGAGCGACAATGCCGCACCGCCGTAGTTACCGGGGGTCTCGAGCCGCCATGCCCAAGAGTTTTTTTGGACCGTGAGTAAACCTCTTTCTCTGATCCTATGAACACTACCTATCTAACATCAATCGGCAGTTCTAGAGCAAATCATCATGGACGATTCCGAGTCCGACTTTGTTTCCGTTAATCCGTCCGCGCAGCCCGAGCCGGAGTCGAATGAAGCTGGTTAACAGAGCCAGGCAAGTCCCCCTCCCCCCCAGTTCTTGGTGTTGCGCCCAGCTCTCTGCCCATTACCTTTGGTTTTTTTTCTCAGCCTGCCATCGCCATGCAGAGTTTGGCCCGTTACCTTGCTGACTTGGATGGTTTGCGCCAGGAATCGCACTCCAATGGGGCTCGCAGAGGTGGGATGCGGATGCGGGATCGCATCGCCGTAGGACAACTTTGCCCGCGACATCTTCAAGGAGAGCCACGAGGCAAATGAAACGATTGTGGATGGAACTACGGACAAGGTTTTCGCCTTCAATATGGAGATGAACGAGCGCTACGACACACTTGCACGTCAGATGTCGAAGGGCATGAGGGAGCTTTAGTGGACCATGATGGAATGCTAGAACGCACTGATGGAACACTAGAAGGCAGAAACGGAACGCCTAGAGGGGATCGCGAAACGGTATCAGGCAGGCGACGGTGCAGGAAACTCAGTCGTATATCTTCTTGGCTTTTGTTTTTCTGTTGATCATGGACTTCCTTGGTAAGTACGTCGTCCAGACATGAAGGGCAATTTGTCTAGCGCTGGGTTCTTAGAGCTGGGCAGACATTAGGGTCGTAGTTCGGGATAAAGCCTCTTCATAGCTGTCGGGAGTTCAAAAGAAATATGGGGACTCCGGCCAAAGAAAAGGTCTTTTGCCCAGTTTGCCATGCGTTCTTGACATTGGAAAGAGGCCTTGTTGGATGCTGACGAGGCCTTCTTAAAAGTCGACAAGGTATATTCAAATATAAGTGCCGCCTTCTGAAAAATATATACCAGGTATCTTCAGGATGTAAATTAAGGCCACTTGCAAGATAGTTAACACATGTTTGCTTTCGTTGAAGTCATTTGTAGATCTAGGCTAGGTACCCTCGCAAGGAGCCGATTGCCTGTCTCCCGACAGAAGCCCACGTGCACCTTGCCCTTGGCGGTCAACGACCAGATGCACTGGCCGTTGAGCAAGTGGCCAAAAACAAAGACAGCAACAACACACTGCATCGGCCCAAGTACAAAGAATATTAGAGTACAAAGACGTGAAGAACATGAGCAAGCAAACGACATCGCCTGTTTCTGGCAAGGTGGCACGCCGTCACTCGTGGGTATTTTGCATCGACGGCAAGCCAAAAAAAACCTACCAGACAGGCGTCAAGAGGTGCTATGAAGGAAAGTGGCCTGCCCCTTGCTACCCCTCTGTCCCTCCGACTCTCCCTTCCGCCTCGGAAACATCAGAACTCCCATCCAAGCAAAACTCCGAATACCCAACTATCGAAAATCAAACTCTCCCACGTCAGGCTCTCGTTCGCCGGACGACCGTCACTCCTCAACCCCCTCAAAAATTGTCCTCCCCACCCCATGCCCCCGCTCTCCTCATACTGGTACGACTCCCTGAATGATACAAGAACCCGCCGCTCTCCCTCGGCGGCCGAATATACTCGACAATCTTCTGCGCAATACTGGTCTCCCTCCTCAGCGTCCTCTCCCTCTCCCCGTTTTCTGCAGCTGACACATAACCACCCATACTCCCCATCGACACCTTCCCGTTCAACGCTTTTCTCGAAGTCTTGGGACTCAAGCCATATTTCAGGCCCTGCCTAGACGTCTTCGGGGACAGGGCGTAGGTAGCACCTCCGGGGAGAGGCGCCTGCTCTTGTGCACTTGCAGAGACGCCGGAGAGGATATGTTGTGTGCTACGGCGGTGGGATAGGCTATGGTCTCGGTCACGATCTCGATCGCGAGAACGGGAGGGGCCACCGACTTTGTTGGAGGCGAATTGCGCGTGGGGAGAAGGGCGGATGATGGGAGGGGGACCTCCTGTGGCGGCGGCGCTGGCGCGCGCGGCGGTGATGGTTTTCCAGACGTCTTCGCGCTGTTGGCGGTCTTGGGCTTCGGCGCGGGCGAGGAAGAGTTCGAAGTCGGAAGGGGTGGTGGGGGCGGTGGTGGGGGTGCTGTTGGGAGGGGAGGTAGGGTGCTGCTTGGGAGAGACTGGTGTGGGTTTTGGTGCCGCGGGTGAGAGCTCGCGGTCTTTGGGTTTGGTGGGCTGACGTTGCTCAGGATGGGACGGGGGCTCTACGTCGATGCCTTCGAGGTCCAAGTTCCAGACGATGGGGGCGGTGTTGATGGGGATGCGCAGGGCGGCTCGGGCGCTGGCGAGGGTGGCGTCGCCGCCGCTGCTGTGGGATCTTCCGCCAGCAGATGATCTCGTTCTGACGGGATGGAGTTCGTCTGATGCCCTTGCGGCTCGCAAGTTGGTCAGTGAGGAACGTTTCTGGATGCGGGGGCTCGTTGGTGGCGCTTGATCCTGGTTTCGCGGCGATGTGCCGGCATCGACATTTGACGATCGCTCTCGCTCTCGTTCGAGCGACCTCTCTGTCCTGGAAGATGGTCGGTCACGGCGGCCCGCCTTGTCGGGAACCGGCGACGACGGACCCGGCAGTGCAGGTTGGTCAATCGCTAGACTGGTGACGCGACGCGGCACTACCGGGGCAGCCAGACGTGAGAAATCTGACGCTGCGTGCTTGGGTCGGTAAGCAGACCGCTTTTTGGGGGCTTCCTCCTGCTGGGGCGGCTGTGGGGATGTCGGCGCAGCTTTGCCCGCGGGCCACTTGAGACGGTCGCGGAAGCTGGTCTTCTTCTTGAGATTCGGGTCGGGTGAGGATGGAGCCATGCCAGGAATATGCAGTGTTTGATCAATCGTTTCTTCGCTTTCTTCAATTTTGTTTGCAGGGGGAGTTTCGACCCGTTTGATGCGAGGAAGGTGACGCACATTCAAGGCGACGATGAACGGGTCATGAGACCAACGGCTCAGCGGGAGTTCGGGAGCTTATTTTCGTCATCGGCACGAGACTTGATCACTTGATGACTGTTGTCGATTCTGGGGAATTTCCGGCGCCTCTGGGATCGGCGTCTTCTCTATCGTGCTTTCCTTCCGAGAGGCGCGCCCTACCATTACGAGCATCTCCTTCAAGAGGGAAGCACCCGGTCGTGCACCTCATGGCCCATGGCCTGTTTCTGTCGAGACGTCATCAATGGTTGTTCCAGGTCGAGCTAAGAATTTGGCAGAGAGGTAAACCTACGCAGGTACGAAGTGGGGGGGGGGGGACTTCGGTTGTTGTTTGCCCTAAAGTTACCTTCATCAGCCCTCATCGCCCGCCCCAACCTTAGGTAACCACCATACTCGAGCACTGCTTGGGCATTACTGTAGAGTAAATCGGGAAATGTAGTTCATGAGCGTGTCATTCATTATTCAGTACAACCAAACTTGGTCCCTTGCTGTGCTTCCAACACTCCTGCTTCTCTGGACCGAGGCCCGATCAAGGCACCTTCCCATCCGAGATATGCCCGAGACGCAGCCATCCACCAATCCCGTTTTTTTTTCACACACTCCACCGAATCCATCTGGGGCTGGAATCAAGCCTTGCGATCCACCACGCTCCATGCCTCGTATCTCCGATCCTCATCCGACAGTTGGTTCTTGCTTGAATGTGGCGTCCTGTCGACGATGGGGACTTCATCAAACTCGACAACCGTCTCGTCACGGTGCTGGATCGCGCTCTGGTTCATAGTTCGCTTGCGCGAGGGCTGGTCCGCGTAATATGTCGGCTGCGTCTTCTGGGTGCTGATGAGGCCGACACGGCGCAACCACGTCTCAGCGAGTCGCTGGAGGCAGGACACGCACGCACGCAGAAATGATACCAAGCTGAGTCTCCACAGTTCCCCAAAACGTCACTTTCGCGCCGTCCGCCAGGCCATCGCCCCTCAGCTTCGTTTGGTTGCCACCTCGGCGATCTTGCAGATGCACACCACGCTCGCCACGATACCCAGCGCCATGACAAACGACACGGCGATACGCTCGCGCAGTGACCTCTACAGCTGGAACACGAAGGTCAGCGGTAGCAGCGCGAGGATGAAGTCGGTGATGACGGTCATGGCGGTGACGGTCATGGCGGTGACGGTCATGGCGGCGACGGCCAGGACCTCAAAGAGTTGCCGCCTTCGTGCTTGTTGCAGGACACCTCTCGTTCTCCCGGAAGCTGGTTCTCTGCCGTCATATCTGGAGTTGCCAGTCGTCCTCGAGAATTCGTGCGCAATAAGGTGGAAGGAGCGGTGCTAGTGGTGCTAGCGAGGTGTTGCGAAGCGACCGGAGCCGCCCGCTTGGCTCTCTCGTCCCGTGCCGACCGCTGGTTGTCTACGCTGTCGCGCGGTACTAATAGAATTAGGTAAATCGATCCTGTTTCCAGTCACGGCGCCCTCTCACATCCCGTTCCGGGCGGCACCAGGGCGCTCGGGGCAGAAGTTGGTCGTGAAAGTTGTCAAAGCAGACGGCGCCAGTGCCGGACCCGCCTGAGGGGATCTATCCTCCTGGACCAGTCAGCCAACTGGCACCTGCGGGACCCACATCTCACGCGCACGAATTCGAGGTTCATCCTAACACTTGGGAATAGCTTCGCGCACAGACGAACCGTTTGAACGACTAGTGTGTTCTTGAACTTCAGCGGGGCAGGGGCAGCTCTGTATCCTGTCTGTGGATGTTAGGGGTTTCCGGAAACGATGCGTCAAGAGCGCGCTAGAAGCTGATGTCCTCGTCTTCGGGTCTGGCAGGTAGATTGCGGGGAGGCTGAGATGTACACGACTGTTATCAAAGAAAGGAGAACGCCGCAATATCAGCTGATTGAGGCTCGCGCGCGGTTGCAAACATGGCCAGCCATGCAGAAGTACACGCCTCAAGTTTGGTACCGAGATTGGGGCGCGACGCCCTGGCCCCCAAGTTTGAAAACAAAATCCCCGAAAGATCCCTTGTTACCTTAGCAATCTTGACGTGGAAAGGGGTCTTGCAGCAGCGAGCAAGTCACGGTTGAGCATTGCTGGAGGTAGGCCCTCAGAACAGAGAGTTAGGGCTGAATCCAGTAGTCCACTGCCCTAGTGGTATGTGTCTGACCCAGGAGCCAGACTGCGACATGCTTTGACAGGCGCCACCGCTTTCGCTTTCGGTTGGGTCTTCTCCATCTGTACACACGCACTACATGTACGTTACGGGCCCCTCTAGAGCGGTCCTAAGTACCCTTAGATGCCTGATTTTGGACTTCATCCCACTGAGGAAGGCAGCCTCATTCTTCCCTCTGGGACTCCGGGAGATGACTCGGTTCTTTGTCCAGGCGGAGAAAGGGGTGAGGCTGTGGGGAACATATCCGACACCCAGCTGGGCAGTCTTCGTCGCGATCGTGTGGTGCGTTTCGTTGAGGTACTCCATCTGCGACTTGCCACCGACAAGTCCGTCATCGCTGATGACTCTCGAGCGGGAGAAATCCTGCACGAGCCCATCTGCCAGCTTCTCGGTCAAGAGCCGTGGTGTGAGCAACGCTAGGAACTGCTGGTGTTCAGCAAATGTGGTTCAGCATCGCAGTGCTGGCTGCAATCCGCGTACCACTGTCGCTCGGATTCGTGAATCCCGTGGGTGCTGGAGGCTGACTGTCGCTCTTGTGTACGGGTTGGGAATCTTGGTCTGTGATATTGAACTGGGCTGACTTTGGAATGCTGCTGGTCTCGGATCTCTCGCTGATACGTAGCTCCGCAAGGACATGCGGCAAGCTCCCTTTTCGCGAGTAGTGGACTCCCGATGCAGCGGCAGCAGGGTGTTGGGAGTCCGTTCGGACAGTTCCAGGCTTATGAAGAAGTAGGAAGGAGCAAATTGGACACCTGTCTGAGCGCCATGGCCAAGTGGCGCCGTCGCCGTGATCGCGTTGCATGTGAGTTACCCATTCGGATTGACTGGGGGACCATCAGACCTGCCTCCAACATTCTTTGGCCAGGAGAACTATATTGTGGATGACAGTGGCTCCTAACATCTTTATCACGGAAAAAAACGCCACCTCGAAGCTTCTGGCTTCTTCAGGCTGTAGCTTTCCGACTAGCGAGGTTGGGACGCCTATCTTAATGCCTATAAGATTAATTGTGGCACGCGAAAGGGGGTAATTGGGAATCTTCTCAAACGGTATCTCGTTAGTGAGGGGATTTCGCTTGCTTTTGCCAGCCATAGCGCTCAAAAGGTAGCAGCATCCTTGACGTTCCGAGCCATGATGCCAAGGGCATCGGGTTGGTTCGAATTCGGTATGGCTCTATCACGAGAGATGAGTCCAGCTGTTGCCTCGAGTCCGATAATACTGGCCTTCCCAGCAGGATTGCAAATGCTGCCATCGGTCTACAGTGCCGTGGCCGTTAGTTGAAGTCTTTGGGTTAGTGATCGACGAGCGCACATAAACACCTCGGCGCCCACCCCAGCGAAGGCTAGTGCTAAGCTCGTTGCGACGGCAGACCCTACGCTGCTCCCTGAAGCCCCCATGTTTGGATAAACGGTGCCAGTTCATTGGTTGCGCTTTACGGTCCACCTAGTGGGTTGGTTGGTGCATCGAACGTTTTGCCATTCCGTTTGCGCCGCCTTGCCCAGAATAACACAACCTGCCCGTCTCAAGTTGGCCGCCACGGTCGACTCGTTGGCTGGTTTGGCACCAAGAGGAACTGTAAACCCTGAAGTAGACTCCATGTCGTGGGTGAAAATGCAGTCCTTGAACACAATAGGGACGCCATGAAGTGGTCTGGCGGAAAGACGAAGTTAGATCGAAGCACAGGTGTCAAAGCAGGGCGACATTACCCCCTCCTGCCAGACGGTTTGATCTCATCATCGAGCGACTGGGCGATGGCTTCGGTGTCGGAATTGGTCTCAAAAATCGATCGGAAATGGTCGTCGACTTCGTCAATTCGTTTCAGGTAGGGTGGGGAGCGGGGGTTGGTTCTTGCTGGCGACGCCGAGCACCTCACATGCGCTGGTGCCAAGCGGCCGTCCATATGCCCAGTTGCATCCGCCCCTCCTCGAGATCCCCGCCTGCTACCTTGGTCTCGACAGACATGGCCACGGGGGAGCACGTTAGGGGGGTGTAGTCGGTCTGGTAGACGCTGAGGTGCAGCGCCGGCGACTTGTTCCGGTATTCGGATCCGTTCCCGCCCCTCGCCCAGCCAGCTTCCTCTGGCGCGACGACATCTTGGACAGCGACGCACCTCAACCCACACCAACCCGGTAACCAGATACACCGGCTTCTTCTGCTTGGTGCTGCGAACGTAAAACGCTACGCCGTCGGCCTCAAGCGCCAGCTTCACGTAAGCCTGGGTCGGAATGAAGTAGCGCACTAGCAGTTTTTCGACCGTGAGCGTTTCATCGTCATCGCGGCGGCATAAGAAGGAAAAGTTGCCCCTGGAGCCACCTCTACCGAATAACTTGGCCCAGAGGCTGCCTTGCATGGCACGGAGCTCGCGAAGGCTACGGCTGAAGCCTGTTTTTTTTTTCTTTTTTTCTTTTTTCTTTTTTTTTTTTTTTTTTTTTACATGGGATCCATCGCGCGGCAGGAGCTGGTCGGAGGGGACACCCCCATCGACTGTGTCGCCAAGGCTGAGCGGGTTTAGCACGCCAGTCGAGGTCGAGGCTCTTGAGCACGGAACCGAGTTCGAGATGACCATCTGGTGGAGGCGAGATGTTGAAATCTGGGCACAGATGGAAGGAGGGCCTTGGGCTGATGGATCCGGCCATTGTCGTGAGGCCGTGAGGTCGTGAGCGATATTCTGGGCCACCGGCCAACAGCAAACCTAACCTTCTATCAATCCGCATCGTGGGGCGGGTCGGCACCGACGAATTCAGGGTAGGCGGCCAGCCTGAAGAACCGATACATAGCAATATTTCCCCTACCCACTTGATCGACCACTCGAGTTAGGGGGCATGGAGAGATCGTTCGAGTGCCTCTTTTTACTTAACCATGAACAACGCCTTTCCCAATTTGTCACAGGGCTTATGTCTGGGCTGTGGGTGGTTAAGCTCATCTGGCACAGCGAGCGTTGTAGGAAAATGCTTTTAGTGTTGTCACTAACCGCCCAATGGAAAGTAGCCCATGCGTATCCAAACTTTCGAATGATCCTGCTTTTCGATGCAGAGGGCATGAATGAATATCTCTCTGCATCTTAGCGGCGCCCTTTTCTAGTTTGTCACAGGGCTCCCACCGCCTAGCCGCGTATCACGTTGCAGTTCAGGGCGTGTTGCCGGATAATAAATTTGCTCTGGCCTTAATCACAGCAGCGTCCTCAACAAACTTTAATCACCCCCTGGTGGAAATCGTCCGCCACTGGCTTCAATCTATTTGCTGGCTAGTCCTACTTTAGTCAGAATATCAAAAGTTGTAGGGTATCACTAACCCAACATGGTGATGCGGGGCACTCAACCCATGTCGTCGGCGACCGGACCTATCACAAGGATACAAGTCACAACCACCTCCAAAGTCCAACCGAGTCACCAATCTTTCCCCTCTTTCCACCTCTCAATCACCAACCCATCAAACCTCACCATCACCATCACCACCACCATCACCAACCACTAAAATGGACCTCCCCGAAACAACCCCCACCCTCCTACTCTCCCTAACCCTCCTCCCCATCCTCCTCACAACCCTCTACACCTTAACCCGCCCCCCACCCGCAATACCCTCCCTCCCCTCGCGCATCCCCCGCCTCTCCATAACCCTCCTCTACATGACCGACATGCGATCCTTCCTCTCCCTCGCCGCCACCGCCCTGCGCTCCAAAAACATCGTCAGCTTCTACCTCGGCCCTCTAAAAGCCTACCTTGTCTCCTCCCCGTCCTACATCCAATCCATGTTTCGCACCTCTGCCAACGTCTCCTCCGATATCTTCTTCCTCATGGTGCAGACGCACATTTGGAACGCTACCCCTCAAGACTTGGAAAAGTTTGGAGGCGATAAATCCGGACGACAGAAAATCCCGCTTCCTGGATCCGAAGGGGGAAAGAGGTACTGGAACGGCATGCACGAGACGGTACACCGGTACCTCGCCAGGGCGGATGAGACGAACGTGCTTGGCAACCAGTATCAGCGGTTCTTCGGCGAGAGGTTGGAAAAATTCCCTTTGGGAGAGGAGGCAGAGGTAAAGGTTTATGAGTTTTTGCTGAGGGACATGGCGACGGCGGCGATTACGACGATTAATGGGCGGAGGATATTGGATGTGAACCCGGGACTGTTGGGGATGCTGTGGGAGTTTGATGAGATCGCGTCGAGTTTGGTGTGGGGACTGCCCAAGTTTTTGAACAGGAAGGGGTGGAAGGCGAGGGATAGGTTGTTGGCGGCGACGAGGGGGTATTTGGAGGGGGCGATGGGGGAGTTGGATGGGGTGAGGGAGAGGGATGAGGACTGGGACGAGGTGTTTGGGTCGAGGTATGCGCGAGAGTTTGTGGCGTGGTTGCGGGAGGAGGGGTTTGCGCTGCAGACGATGGCGGGGGCGTTGACGAACTTGACGGTGTTTGGGTCGAACGCGAATTCGATTCCGGTGACGGGGTGGTGTGTTATGGAGGTTGCGAAGGATAGGAGGTTGCTGGAGGCGATTCGGGAGGAGGTGGAGACGGCGTATGAGGCGGATGCGAAGACGGGGAAGCGAGTGATTAACGCGCAGACTTTGGTGTCGCTGCCGCTGTTGCAGGCGGTTTACATTGAGGGGTTGAGGCTGCATGTGTCGATGAATGTCACGAGACAGGTTATTGGGCCGATGGAGATGGGAGGAGTGAGTCTGGAGAAGGGCTCTGTCTTGCAGGCGTCAACGGAAATCATGCACTACGATGAGAAGATTTGGGGCATGGAGGGCCACCCAGCCTCGGAATTCCGGCCGGAGCGGCATATTCAGTATGTTGATGAGGTGGGCGCTGATGGCAAGAAGAAGCGCGTCAGGAAGTTTGTCATGGCTGGAGGTCCCACCGACTTTTTCCCTTACGGTAAGTGCAAAACTTTAAAGATCCCAGAGGAGCGGTACTAACGCGGCACAGGTGGCGGGGTATCGATATGCCCGGGTCGGTTCTTCGCCAAGCAGGAGATCATGCTGACCGTCGCTTTGCTGGTATCGAGATTTGACATTGACTTTGTTGGTTGGGTGAACAAGGACGGGTCGCCTTCGGATCGGCCGGCCGAAAATGATGTTCGGTGGTCTGGCGGGGCATCGGTACCGCCCGATCGGGATATGAAGGTCACATTCAAGAGGTTGTGGTGATGGGGTCATGGAATATTGGAAAGGAAATGAAACAATTACGGTAACGCGCACGTGATATCTCTGCGATGGAGATCTCATGTCAACAGTGAAACTGTTGTTTGCATTGTGGTGGCGATGAGCGCGATTGTGGAGTACGTACCCGGGAAAGGGCCTGGAAAGGACCTGGAAAGGACCTGGAAAGGGGGCCGATTGCTTGGCGCGAACGCGAATGGCGCGGGGTGCCGTGCGCGGGGTGGCAGGCACAGATGCATACCACCCTCCCAGGCAACCCAAAATAACCGACAGAGCCTGAATAGCATCAACTTCAGGAGGGTGTGCCTGAAGGGCGCTGAGCGGAATGCATAACATTGCGCCGCAGGCATGATTGGCTGTGCAAACCCCAACAGGCGGGCGACGCGTTCCCATTGTTATCTGCGACACGCATGAGGCAGACTCACCCCGCAATTTCCCCTGAAACGCCAAACGTGTCCTGCTCCGCAACGCCCCCGATTGCTATTCCACAGCGCTCGAAAAAAAAAACCATTTGCCGGACAAGAACAGCGGGAAGAACAACAACAAACCCTGGCGATCATTTCCGCCCGCCCGCCCGCAATCCGCAACTGAAAAGCACCCAGGTTTTCTTTTCCCTCACCTCGTCCTCTCCTCGCCCTTTTCCTCCTCTTTTTGGGCTCACAGCACCCAAATGACGTCACTGTGGGATGATGCAAGCACCATGAACATGCGGCTTCCCAAAGTCCGGGAGAAGCTGTCGAGTCTGGTGCGCCGCGGGTCTAGCAAAAACAAGAAGACCGCGACGACCGGACAGCATGTCGGGACCGTTGCGCCGGTATTGGAGGTCGATCTGAAGCAGGTAGAGTCGTTCCGGTTGGCCGAGGGGTGGTTGGAGGATGCGAGCTCGCCGCCGTCGCCCAAGAAGCGATCGGCGCGGGGTGGACGCGGAGGAGATGGCGCGAATGAGCCGGGGCGCCGGAATCCCGAGGCCCGGTACAGCGCGACGCCGATCGCCGACCTATTTTCCATGAGTACCGACCAGCTGGCCAGCACGCTCCAGACCATCACCAGAAAACCAGTGCCTCCGCCAGCCCCGAGACCGGCCGTGTCCGGGCCATGGTCCGTGGCCCCCCCACCATCGACTGCGCCTACGGTCGACATCGCACCTGCCGCCAGAGTCACCAAGCGGAATGCCAGCGCAGAGGCAGCCGTCACGGAGGAGCCACAACCAATACGCATCTCGCTCCGTCACTCTGTCGTGGAACCCGTTGTGGCTCCGACTCCCGAGGTCAAGTCGACTCGCCGACGCGCTGTCATGTCGTGGAGCAACGCCACATCGCCAGATCTCTCGACTCCATCAGCGGCTGATGCTGCCGCCCAGGCAAGCTCCCAGAGGCATGCCGTACGAGAGATCAGTCTGCTGCGCTCGGTCGGGCCTAACACTACGGGCTTGCGGGTGACTACCGGCGGCGGCGCCACGGTTGGGAATGGTAGCAGTGGGAGCGGGAGCGGAAGTATCGGTACTAACGCCAGCGTCGAGAACACCAAGCGTCATTCGACGACATCGATCCCATCACCAGTGGCGTTGCAACTCGCGGACCGAATGCCCATCCCGGAAGCCAAGCCTATCCTTGCCACGCCAGACAACCTATCCCTGCCGACGCCGAAATCGTCGACCTCGGATCTTCGTCGACGCTCTTGGCAGCCCGCCGCAGCCCTTCCACAAGCGCCAACGTCGGTCCCGTCCCCGGTCACCGCCGCTCCGGGCAGCATGGCTCCCCCACTGCGTCGCACACCAAGCAACCGGCCACCATCCGCTGCGCTCACCTCGGGCCGACTCGCCTGGATCCGGGAGCTCGAGAACAAGTCGTCA
Source organism: Immersiella caudata (assembly GCA_030512335.1). NCBI lineage: Eukaryota > Fungi > Ascomycota > Sordariomycetes > Sordariales > Lasiosphaeriaceae > Immersiella > Immersiella caudata. The sequence continues at coordinate 5,346,645 of JAULSU010000004.1, read as the reverse complement.
TCGTCGTCGGGCGCCTCCAAGCCGGAGCTCCAGAAGCTCAAGGCCCCAGGGGGCGGCGGCGTCGCCGGTAAGCTCGCCATGTTCGAACACATGCAGAAGAAGCAACCAGGCCCCATCTCCCTCAGCCGATCCAACTCGACAACCAGCAGCCGTGTCTCGTCCGGCGCCATGGCAGACTCGCTGTTTGCCGGCGCGTCATCGACCCTCTCACTGGCTGGTGATGCTCCCCCATCCACTGCACGCACGTCGATCGACTCGACACGATCCATCTACGCATCCCACCGGAACTCGGCTGTCTTGGCCTACTACGACGAGGAGTTCCGTGAGAAGATGGAGGGGGTTGCCGGCGGGTTCACCAAGCAACTCGGGCTCGATAAGAAGGGCGAAGAGGTTGATCAGACTGCGAGTGGCCTGAGGAAGGTTACAGCGCAGTTGGTGGAGGTGGCTAAGGTGAAGACTGTTCCTGAGGAGCCGCAGGTCACGAAGGGGAGTGCTTCGAGTGAGAACGCTGGTGTCGAGACCGTGGAGGAGGAGAAGCCTGAGATCAAGGCGGAGGAGCAGTCTGAGCCGAAGGTGGAGGAGAAGGTTGAGGAGAAGCCAGCCGAGGTGTCTGCTCCGGTTGAGACCAGCCCCTCGAGTGACGCGGAGCCTGCGAAGGTGGAGGTGGCCCAGGCGCAGGAAGCACCAGCGCCGGAGGAGCCCTCATCCGCACTGCTTGAGGTCGAGGAGCCTGCGAAGGTCGCAGCCGACGCTCCCGAGCCCGCCAAGGTGGAGGCGCCGGAGATTCAGACCTCGCAAGTCAGTGGCGCACCTGCTGAGCCTGTGGTGCCGACTGCCCCCGCTGTCGCCACCGAGGCGAAGACAGAGACGGTGGCTCCGCAGACTCCCGAGTCGAAGCAGCCCGTCATCGCCGTCGGAGAGATTGCTCAGGTGTCAGCCCAAGAACCCGAAGTGAACGTGGCAGAGCAAAAACTCGTGGAGATTCAGGTTGTCCCAGAGGAGAAGTCTACCCTGGGTAGTTCCGAGGTAGCCGCGGAAGAGGTAGTCGGAGCGGTGGCCGAACCAGCCGTGAAATTGCAAGAGCCAACACCGAGCTCGTAAGAATGGGTGCTAATCCGGTGTTGTCATTTTGGGTATACCTAAGCATATGGAATCATGGTCTGGCGGCGTCTTTTGATGGATTTCCACGTATTTATTAGTAGCATGCGTTTTGGATGCAAATTGATGATGGGCTTTCGCGTCACCTCTCGTGTTCATTCAGGTCTCCGTGCTACGACGCCTCGAAACTTTTGTTCGAACCTCAACAGCACCTCCTGTCTTTCCTGGACGAGCGTGTCAACGTCGAAGACAATCTCCACCATCACCGCGTCGCTGCACGGTTCTCCTCCCAGTGTCTTGAAATGGGTGTTTGCTTCCACGACGGCGTTCCCAGAATGGTGATACTGGACCCAAGGATGCGTTCCGGCCTTCTCGCCCTCCTGGATGCTCTCCAAAAGCTTTGCAGAATCGTTCTGCTCAAAACCGTCTGGGATCTCGACAATCCTGCATCCCCATTCACAGTGGATCACCTCGGAATTGGATTCGGAAGCATACCCTGCCATATATACGCCCACGAATCGGGATGTCCCCGCGTGCTCCCTCTCAAAGACGAGCAGCCCCCTCACTTCTGGACCGAAACCCAACTTATCACGCCGGGAGGCCCTCTGGATGAAGAAGCTGGTGTCGGGACGGAGGTCGTCAGGTGGATACGCACTGTGCAGTCGATACCCGGCCATTCCCCGTGGGAAAGCAATCATGAAGCCTAAAGGGGCTCTTGTGCCGAGACCATGCTCGAATCCTTTCATGGCGATGTCCATCTCGGTGCCATAGACGTTGTAGACGCGGTTGAAGTAGGAGATGTAGTAGCTGCTTTCGGTTCGGCTGTTGAGGTCTTGGATCTCGGTTCCACTTGTATAAGGGCTGGTTCCACCGAGGGTTTTGCAGATGATGCTCACAGGGGTTCGAGCCCTCATGAACCTGTTGTCTTTGCCGAAGAGGGGGAGATAGATCATTGAGCGTCTCATGTCCCGCCGGGGGTCAATCTCAACGCAGTTGAGGAGGGCGAGGACCCAGTACGGGGAGAGAGTTTGGATCAGTGGTGTGGTGATCGATAGTCCGGCGTTAGTCATGGAGAAGGGGGCTGTGAGCTTGTGCGCAAAGTTTGGGTGGATGTGACGACCTTTTGTGAATGCCGAGGGGTGATGTGCGAAGACCGTTCCCTCGGATAGCTCAGTGGTGAAGGCGAGGATGCTGTGATCGTCTGATACTTTGATGATCTCTTCCTGAAGCCGTTTGAATGCTTTTTGGCCTTCGCCGTAGAGCAGGGGCATGCTGATTCCGAAAATACCGAGTAAGCAATATGCAATGTCCTCCTCTCGTGTTGTGACTCTGTTGGCAGCCCAGGCCATTCGCTGGGCGATGCTGTACTCTTCAAGCCGCTTCGCTTTCTGAAGGCAAACCTCGTCAATGCCTGTGACGCCAGAGATGAGGACTGCCAGGGCGTTCTTTGTCCCCAGCTGAGTCCATTCTTGCGAGTAGAAAATAATCACACTCGGTGCCAGCAGCTCTTGAAGAGTCCACCCTCGTGTAAACCACCTGCTCTGCCTCACAAGGTCAAGCGTGTCGAGGGGTCCCTGAGGTCGTGCGACTACATCGGCAAGGAAGACATAGCAGACAGTGGCTTTCTCATACCATGTGTACATCGAGTTGATGGCCTCAGATAGCTCGGCGGAGCTGGACTTGTCGATGCACACGGTATCGGCCCACACGTAGCGCAACTCGTCGAGAGAGGCCTGCTTGCATGCGGATCGAATCTTGGAGAACCCAGCGGACTTCATCTTCCGAAATCTCGTCAGTCGGTTTGTCCATTGTTGGAGAGAGGCCTCTTCGGGGCCCCATGTGTGCGAGAGGATGGCGTATTTTGGGACACTTGCACCGTGAAACACCTCAATCTCAAGGGTGTTCACGTTGATGAGACGCATCGCGGCATGTTGAGTGGCACGAGGGGGTCGCGTTGTGGAAAATAAATTGGATTGAGCAAACTTGATTGAAGATCTCAACAGAAGCGGGCGGGGATTGATGTTGAGCGACCGCCGCTGACAAGGAGGAACCAGGCACCCATTGGCGGGGATCGGGCTCCAAAAACCCGGGTATCCAATGGTGTTTGCTCATCGACGTCCGAGACCACTCCCCGATGTGGCCTGTGCTTTCGGCGTCTCCGCGCCCCTCATCAGAAATCCTCCATCCTGACGACTGAATATGATGGCTCCTCGTAAGGATGGGCTCTGAAGGAAGGAGAATTGTTAGCGAAATTTCGGGATGCAAAACGGGTGTAGAGATGGGAGCTGGGCGGGTTGTGGGGGCGGGAGGTTGCGGGGGTGGGACTGACTTCTTCAACGCTTCCACCGCCTTCCTCGTGACGTCCTCGCCCACGCAGAGCGTCTCGACTCTCGCTTCCTCAACATGCTCCAGCACGCCAACTGCCCCGATATGGGGATTGGCAGCGTCTCCAGGGCGGAATTGGCCGGTGCCTACGGTCGTCCAACAGCATTCGGTGTAATCGCCCTTGCCTGGGTAGCACCCCGCGCCAGCGGCGAAGATGGCAGCTTTGCATGTCTCGACTGCTGCAAGTGGGGCGTGGAACACCAACTTGTACCGAACGATTCTGGACGCCGTGGCCGCCATTTTGGAGGAAAGGCTCCCGCAAGGCGCGTCGAGGGGAAAGAAATGATGGAATGGTAAGCAGAGAAGGTTAAACGTTTATGGATCGGGAGCGGGGGCGTTGCTGGTGGCTGCGCAGGTTCGAGTGTTGGAAATCCGTGACCCCGCCGCTGCTCCGCGCAAACAAGCTTCCGTCACGTTTTTGGGGGCGGGGCAGACTCGCAACTTCCACATGGCAAACCCATGCCAAAATTGACTTCTCCTGATCGCACTTTTCGATCCTCCCGTCGCCGAGCATTTCTCCTCGAATTCTCTGTTGTAAATTGGTGCGGTCACCGTGCCAGCAAAGTCAAGATCTCAAGAGAATCGAGACATTTGAGGGGCAGAGCCCCGCCCGTGAACGTGGACCTCGGGTTGCGATTCGACGGCATCACCATCTTTGAGCTTCCGTTTCTGGAACGATCGTGAAAGCCGCTGCCAGACAGCCGCATTGCGATCGCGCCACGTTCCGTCCAGGACCCACCAAGACCCATTTCGTAACTCCGACCGAGGGGTTGTTGACCAGTCGGCGCCCGCAAATTTCCCGGGATAAACGCCAAGCCCGGCTAAGACGGCACGGCGTGGCTGGTTGGACCCATGACGGCACCGTAATTCGGGGCCAAGACCCTGATCGCCCGCTCGGTGCCCCATTTCCGGAACGGCGGCACCACTCAGCCCATGGAAGCGGGCCCGGCGTGGCTTGGGTGTCAAGTGACCTCGGCCTTTTCTTGGGCAATACGGCCTTGGCACTCGGCTAGGCCGACTAGATTCGAGGAAAGCGATGACGCAGGGTTGGGGCTCTTCTGATCCCTAAAAGACTGGGTCTACCCGCCCACCCACGGAGCCGGTTCCGACAAGGAGGTCTCAAGTCGCCGCAATGCCGCACCCGAATGATGACGACAGCATCACAGCAGTTGCTCTGCCCAGTCCGCCAGCCCCACCGCCGAGCGGAAACGATGTAGATTTTTCTGTCGACTTCAACGACAAAAGCCGACCAGAGAACTGCAAATTTGCCTTTTCGGTAGACCACCTTCACAAGCTCAACGATGCGCACACCCTCGCCGCTCTCCGTGCCTTCGGCGGCCTGGAAGGCCTAGCCCACGGGCTGCGGACAGATACCAAAGCGGGCCTCGGAGTGGATGAAGATGTGTTGGACGGCATCGTGACGGCTACAGCCGCGATCGAGGCTGCCAAAACCCGCAAGCCTCCGGTTACCGAGCCCTCTGGCTCTCCCAGCACAGGTCCAGGAGGCCTTGAACTCGTTGCTGAGATCTTCAATTCTGAACATCACGCCAAGGGCTACTCGGATCGCCGAAGCACGTACGGCGAGAGCCGTCTGCCAAAGCCAAGGGAGAGGTCCCTCCTCCAGCTCGCATGGCTTGCGTTCAACGACAAACTCATCTTCCTCCTCACCGCTTCCAACATCGTGTCATTGGCCCTAGGCATTTACGAAGCTGTTGCGCCTGGCCACGAGGGTGATAGTGGAGCAAAACTCGAATGGATTGAAGGCGTGACTATCGCAGTGGCCATCCTCGTCATTGTCTTTGGGCAGGCCATCAACGACAAGGTCAGAAACAAGAAGTTTGTCAAACTCAACGAAAAGAACCAGGACAGGTCGATTGCCGTGGTGAAATCGGGGAAAACGGTTGTGATTTCAGTCTTCGACATCCTCGTGGGAGATCTTGTGCGACTGGAGGCTGGCGATGTTGTGCCAGCGGACGGTATTCTTGTCGATGGATTCACCGTCAAATGCGATGAGTCGCCCCTCACTGGCGAGTCTGAACTGGTTGAAAAAGTACCAGCACGTGAGGCCGTGGCAAAGGGGGATGGAGACTGCTTCATCCACAGCGGGACTCGCATCGAACATGGCGTGGGAACATACCTTGTCACGGCTGTCGGGACGAACTCGATCCACGGGAGAATCAGGATGTCACTGCGCAACGACGTGGAAGAAACACCTCTACAACACAAACTCGGGCTACTTGCCAAGCAGATTATCATCATTGGCTTCGTTGTGGGATCCATCTTTTTCACCATACTCCTCATCCGTTGGCTTGTTCGACTCCGCTACTTCGTCGGCAGCCCTCGTGAGAAGGGAGAAAGCTTCCTCGACATCTTTATGCTGTCTGTCACGGTCGTGGTCATTGGTGTTCCCGAGGGACTGTCCTTGGCCGTTGCCGTGGCACTTGCCTTTGCCACCACCCGGATGTTGAAGGACAACAACTTGGTTCGCCTCCTCAGATCCTGCGAGACGATGGGAAACGCGACCACTATCTGCTCTGACAAGACTGGTACTTTGACTCAGAACATCATGACGGTGGTATCCGGAATCGTGGGGGCACAGTACTCTTTTGGAGACGATGCTGAATCACGGCCGATCGACGCCATCTCGACCGACGTGAAGGACGTGCTGAGGCAAAGTGTCACCCTGAACTCGACGGCTTTCGAAAAGGGAGGACCTGGTTCCCGCGACTTCGTTGGCTCCAGCACCGAGACAGCCCTGCTGAGATTCGGCCGTGACCACTTTGCAACTGCGCCCATAGCTGAGGAGCGAGAGAACTCACCACCAGTTCATCTCTTCCCTTTCAACGCTGACAGAAAGTGCATGGCAACGGTAATCAAGGATGGGCCCAAGTATCGCATGCTTGTGAAGGGCGCACCGGAGGTCATCCTCCCGCACTGTTCTGAGATACTCAGCAAGCCCGAGGAGGGGTTGGAGACTGAAGGACTCGGCGAGGAAACTCGCCGTGGTCTTTCGTCAGTTGCCCGTGGGTTCTCGGACAAGATGTTGCGGCCCATTGCTATCGCATACCGGGACTTTGAGTCGTGGCCTCCGATCACGAGCGATGCCCCAGTCAAGGCAGATGCATCCAGGGAGAGCGATACTGTGGTGGACTTTAAGCAAGTGATGCGGAATTTGGGCTTGGCTGGAATTCTGGCTCTCCGGGACCCTCTTCGACCCGAGGTTATCGAATCCGTGCGCAAGTGTCAGGATGCCGGCGTCTTCGTGCGGATGGTCACCGGCGATGCCTTCGAGACTGCCCGCGCAATTTCCACCGAGTGCGGTATCTACACGGCGGGTGGTATCGCCTTGGACGGTCCGACCTTCAGGAAGCTGAGCTCCTCACAACTCGACCTCGTTCTCCCCCGGCTGCAAGTTCTTGCTCGATCGAGCCCTGAGGATAAGGCCAGGCTGGTCCGGCACCTGAAGAAGCTTGGCGAAACAGTGGCTGTGACTGGTGACGGGACCAATGATGCGTACGCCCTGAAAGCTGCGGACGTAGGGTTTGCAATGGGCATCAGTGGAACTGAGGTGGCCAAGGAAGCAAGTTCGATCATTCTCATGGACGACAACTTCTCCAGCATCGTCAAGGCGTTGGCATGGGGGAGGACAGTGAACAGTGCTGCGAAGAAGTTCATCCAGGTAAAGAACACATTGATCTCACATTGGACACAACGCTGACACAGCTACCAGTTCCAATTTACCATCAACATCACAGCTGCATTTTTGACCATCATCTCTGCGCTCATCGGCGATGTCGACTCTGCCGTGTTTGCCGTCATCCATCTCCTTTGGTTGAACCTGCTCATGGACATCCTTGCTGCCGCCGCTCTAGCCACCGATTATCCCACCGATGATGTCCTTGAGCGGCAGCCTGAGCCACGAAATGTCCACATTGTGTCGCCTACCATGTGGAAGATGATCCTTGGCCAAGCCATCTATCAGTTGATTGTCATCTTTTCTTTGCACTATGCAGGAGACCGTTACTTCACGACCTCAACCGGGGGATATCAACACCAGGCCTTCGTCTTCAACACTTATATCTTCATGCAGATATTCAACCAGTGGAAGTAAGTCTAGCCCCCTCCGCCCCTATCCATGGTGGGGAATGCTAATACCCAAATAGCTGCCGCCGCGCCGACAACCGCCTCAACATCTTCGCCGGCATATTCCGCAATCCTTGGTTCATGCTCGTGCAGCTCTTCACCCTCGCCGGCCAAATCGTCATCATCTTCAAGGGCGGCGAGCCCTTCCAGACTGAGCCTCTCACTGGGGCCCAATGGGGATGGACCATCTTTTTCGGCTCGCTGACTCTCCCTCTTGGCGCCGCCATCCGCTCCATTCCCGATTCTTTCTTCCTCAGCGTTACTCGACGCCTGAAGCCTGTTGTCAGGCCTGTCGCGGGCTTAATCCGTCGGCTGAGAGGCAAGGCAAGCAGGAAGGCCAGCGTCGTTGAGGATCACAGAAGAGAGAGAACAGAGGAGTACTTCTTTGGAGACCTGGAAGACGACGAGGAGAGAAAGATCCGTCGCTTCCGGTGGCGCTGGTGGACGAGAAGCTCCAAGAAGACCAAGGACGGTGTTGCCACTGCGATTGCGTCTGCTGGACTTGATCTTGGAGGTCAAAACGTGGCAATGAGATTCCAACGACAGTTATCTCAGAGACGGATTGGAACGGGGCTTTCTGGTACCGGCGAACAAGAGAAGGTGAACAATGGAGAGATGGACCTGGCGCGATGGATTGAGCTGGCGAAGAACTCGCCAGGAGAGTGCCCCTATGGCTTGGAGGTGCATCCTGCTACTGGGAAAGGAGATCCTGTCATCATGAGGGATGTTGTGGGTGGGAGGATACCGCCGAGTCAGAACAAGGAGGTTAGGCGGTTCCTTGGGAGGGGGTGAGGGGTAGAGGATAGAAGAAGATGGTAGACAATAGATGCCAAAGACCTTTTTTCGAGTGCGTCGTCGACAATGCGATGCAGTCAAGAGACCAAACGCAGTGACAAAAGAAGAATCAGCTGAATGTCGCTGAGCAGCGCTCATTGATTGGCTATTGTAAAAGGCTCGGCAGGTGTGCATCTTGCAGTAGCGGCACTCAAAAATCCACCATTGGAGGCCAGAGCGACAGAGGTTGCAGCGCCACAGCGCCACAGTACTGTCTGACTTGATCATCCTGAAGACGTGGGCACAGGGATTCGCAAGGCCTATCCTGGCGACCATTAGACTAAATTAAAGCAACACAACCGTTTACCTTCCTCTTCATTCGCCTTCTTCCACTCCTCATCCCACTCTCTGAGGTACTTGATCATCTCGTCTCCCTTGTATCGCTCGGTTTCCTCGGGTGTCATCATCGATGGGCCGAGGGCAGCGGACTCGAACTCTTCGGGCGGAGCGGCGAGGTAGCGTTCCATGGTGAAGGAAGTTGGCGCTCTTTGAGTAGAGGTAGAGCTGTGAACGGGTAGCGTTAGTTGGGCGTCCCTAGGAGAGGAAGGAGGGAGAGTACAAGGGGGGTTAGGCGTACCTCTTGGGCTTGGACTTCAAGGGCTTCCTCGCGTTGGAGGTTGTCTTGGGATGGCGCGGCTTGGGCATGGTGGGCGGTTGAGAGTGAGATGGTGTTGGCGTGGAGGAGACTCTGTGCTTCAAAGTTGGAGGTCGAGGTTGAGGTGGGGCTGGGAGAAAGGAAGAGATGAAAGATTGCGTGGTAGGGCAGGATCTTTAGGACGGTGTGGTTTGGACGAGCGAGTCTTCACCTGGGACGCATGTTCACGGGTAGTCTTGAAGTTGGGAGGAAGGAAGAAGAATGGAGAGAGATATGTGTGGCAGCCCCCGGAGTCGAAAGGGATTTATGGGATAGAAGCCACACGGAGAGGTAGGACGACTCGGGGGCAAGAGTCGCATGGATGGGATACTGAATGAATGAACTCAGCTGACAGCAGGGGGGGGGGGGATCTCTACATGCAGACTGACTGCCTTTTGCCCCGTCCTAGGGACCCGGTCACAGCCGATCCGCAAGGCTCCTTCATGGTATGTCTATCAGCTTGCCAGTCTTTGGCCTTGGGGCGTGCAAGTTTCCGTCATCCGCGAGCAAATGCACGGCGTTTAGAAGCGAGTGGGGGTAGATGCGGCGGTCGGTGCTACCGGTGATTTGCTGCGCATCCAGGAAGTATATGCGTGGATTGGGCGGTTTTGGGTCCTTGATGCACGGTGTGATGCCAACGTAAAATCCGATTGCTCTCCGAGTACGGACAGCGCTCGAACCACGGCACTGGCGTGTGAAAACCCGCTGCTATGGTGGGATGCAAAGTTTCCACTACCCAATCAGGTGTCTAAGGGCTGGACCGCCTTGCAAGCCGAGAACACGGCCCCGACGGTGCATGCCGGCTAGTAGAAATTGGGCAAAGTCGGGGATGTCGCCAGCAGGAACCATCGACCGTCAACGAAGACCCTTATTCTAGGCCAGGCATTGATGTTGTGAATTGTACCAAGCTGCAAGGGCGCATTTACTACAAGGAGGGAAGTCCACAAACGCCGTCTGATTCCGGGTGGGACTACTTGTTGGCGAGAGAAAGTATTCCTAAATGTCGAACTCTACGTCTCAGGCAATTCGGAGGTACCTCCGTGGGAGTACCTTCCGAACAACTCTTGGCGGGGAAAACAACCTTTTTCTGGGACGTTCCGTCGGGGGGGGGGGTTGTTGTGGGGTGGTCGGCCGACCGCACACCCAGCACCAGGCATCCAATGCCGCCAAAAGTATCCGTACAGGCACTGTCTTTTGATGCTTGAGCTGTGGTCCAATGCCTGTCACGGAAATTTCCCATTCTTATTCTTGGCGCATATTAACGGAAGGCAGGGGCCCCTTGCTGCTGAAGTACCTGTGCCCGTACTGATCAGTGCTGAACTCCGAGGAATACCTGTTCTGTGACATATTCTCACAACCGCTAAGTACCTGTACTTCCGACACTTCCACGTCGGACCAGGCGCAGATGGCATGCGGTCGTTGCAATAGGCCAGTTCCACGTTGGTTGTGCAATAGGTCGTGGAAACCCCATTCAGCAGGCCCAGGTCAATCTATCATCGCCCCGCGTGCTAGACCAACTACCCTGGACCACGAACCACAAGACCGCCGCCGTGAGGGGCGAGGGGCGAACGATTTAGTTTGCGGTCAGTGTTCATCGCCGCCCCGAAAGGGTTTTGCGCGCTTCCGCATCACGTCAACCCACGACCTCCGCATCACCTCAAATGGAAGACCACACTTTGGTATGCCGGCGCCTAGGCAGGTGCGGGCGGTAACTGAATCGTGGCGGGGCAGGGCGAACAAGACGAGCGGTGTCTTGTTCGCCCATGGGTCAGCGCAGTCAGTCGCTCAGCCGGTTCGATCAAGACTTGGACAGGAAAACAACGAAAGACGGTGGGAGTTAGGTCGATATGCAAGCTGCACACTAGATCAAAGATGGCGGGATGAAAACGCTTGGGGGGGGGGGGGGGGGTGACATGGGTCTTTGCATCTGCATTTCCAGATGGGCTGCGCACCGGCAACCTATGTGAGGAAACTTTGTCCCGTTTCATTATTGGTTGGGCGGTTCCGAGGCGTATCCAGTCGACTTCTCTTGGGGGGCGGGGGCTGCAAGGGAATTTTCTCCGCAAGCTCCCGCTGGCTGGATGCTGAAAAGTGGTTAAAAAGCTTGGTTATTTTTTTTCTAGAGCTTGGCTGCGAAGAATTCTACCAAGGTAAAATAGCACCTCCAGCCCTAACCCTGTATGTGTCGTGGTAGGTCCCCACCGCCCACTAGCTGTGGTCCTGAAAGGTGGTTGATACCGTAGGCTAGACTTTGCCATCCCGAGGTACAACTTGATGTACGCAGTGCGCTCCGAAATCCTCGGCGAGGAAGTCGTCAGGGTGGAAGGAGCACGCCTTCTCGCTGTATGGGCCGAGTTGTCACTCTCAGAGAAACCAAAGATGACGAAATGGCTATCTAGGTCGCAGTCGATCCCCCACCGGGCGAACTATTCACTGCTCTCTGGCAACTCTGCCCGGGAGGTGGAGTTCTTGTTGTATCACGCAGCGGATGGTACGGGCAAATCATCGGCCACGACGTCACCAAGCCGCTTCTACAATAAGCAAGCTGCTCTACTCTCCCTGTACGCCCCAGCCAGCAGCTGATGTTTTCCAAGACGTGTGAGCCCTGCAAATATCATTCAATTACGCACAGTACATGATAAGGGAACGAACAACTTGCTATCCCCAAACCACCACATCTGAACCATGTGCCCAATCCCCAGTCATTTCACCCCTGGCTGAAATGCCGAAGCGATATTGATTTTACACCTCTTCATGATCCTGCCATCATATACGGCATAGCCTGTATTTCGTCATTCGTCAGCGGTGTACATTTACATGATTCACCCCTATTGCCACTCGGTATCCTCCCTTGTTCCAGTGACTGAAATCAAATATCGAATGACAAGATCCGAAAAGAAAAGAAAAGAAAAGAAAAACTCACACTGCAAATCCCTATCAACAACCCGGATCACCATGGTATAGGTAACCTTGTAGTGTCTCTTCCCCTTTCTCTTACCTGTCGCATCGACGCCGCCTTCGATCGGCTGAATCAGATTCTGGGTCCTCAGAAAGGTAAAATCGACCACGATCTCGCCAATCTCTTCAGCGCCCGCATTCTTGGGATGATTGAGCTGGTAGTGCGACTCGGTCGCGCGGTCGGAAGCATACAAGAGCTCCTTACAGATCAAGGGCCGTCGAGGAAAGCAGTCGAATGTGTGGCTGCAGAGGAAGGTCGGGCTTCTCCAGACCGAGGGAACTTCTTGGCCCTTTTTTTTTCGAGAGAAAAAGTTAGCAGAACGGACGAAAGGGAGGAGGTGGTCAAGTGAGCAAGGAATTCGTACTGGACGCAGGGGGGGTGGGGCTTGAGGAGTGTAAAGAGATGGTGGAAAATTACCAGCTTAAGCACCCAGTCAATAGTCGCCGCCGCGTATTCCAACCCATCATGCTTATCGTACGACTTCTTAGCCTCGGCGTGCTCGGGGAATGCCCCATACTCCTCGCTTCGCCAGATTCCGTAGCTTGTCTTGGCATGTCTACTCGGCCCGCCATTCTTGTTCAGTGCGCGTAGTACGGCCCCGCGAGCGACAGCGGTGGCTCTAAGGCACGTCAGAATTCAACATTCATGGACCGCGTAGCTGGGATTCCAGGTCCTGTCATGGCAGATGCGGACGGGACACTTACGTATGTTCAAGGATGCCTCTTTTAAGCGCCGGTAGAAACGCTGGAACGGGGTAGTTCCTCGAGGCGCAGAACTTGTCGAGGCGGTCCCGGAGGAACTTGCGCAGCGAGATGGAACTGGCGAATCCGCCAATAAGAAGGACTTTCTACCTAGAGTCAGCAGTAGGAACCGTAACCCTTGGAGGTGGGTAGCATAACTTGAACCTTGATGTTCCTTCCCAAAGCTGCAAGGAGCTGCTCTTCCATGATCCGGGCTACGCCCTCCAGATGCTCGAGGAATATTCCTTTAATATCGTCGCTAGGTCAAATACAAATGTCCGCGTCAGCCGATTGTTGTACGGCAATTGGGCAACCTGGACTCACGCAAGAATCTTCACATTACCCCTTTGGAACTTTTTCTCCTGATTGGCGCGCAAGCCCGGAATGTCGAAAGACTTGGGGTTTCTCGCCGTGTAGCAGTCAAAGGTGCGCTTCACCTTGTACTCGAACTCGTTGATGATGATCTTTTCGATGCAGCTCTGGATAGTACTCTCGTCGGTGTTGAGATACGTCTCATCGGCGAGGAGATTTTCCAACAGGGTGCGGAATCCTTGGTTGATATAGTTTGAGCCGTGTAAACCCCCTTTTCTTGTCAGCAGTCTCCTCTCTCTTCCGGCGCCAGAAGACGCGAGAATAGGGGGGGGGGGGGGGGGCTCGCTTACCGCCAGGCGGAACTACTTCTCGATCGAGGCGCAAGGGAGTGGCTGTAGTAACGGTGTACGTATTTGCATCGACTGTCCCGCCTCCTGTGCCACATCAAAACTATGAGCATTCTCCGCCATGCGGCCGTGTCGATAACGTGATTGGGGTCCTTACCAGCATCTAACAATATGAAGGTGTCTCCCGGCTGTACTTCTTGTCAACATCAGCTGCGACCGGGTACCCAAGATGACTGACCGAAATTCCCCTTTCGGTTTCCAACACAAAAGCCGCTGCTGCTTCTGGTTCCGAGACAATAAACAGGCTCTCAATGGTTTTGTCTTCCAAATCGACGCCTGGAAAGCCAGACAACACCATGGCTTTCGCCATCGCGCTTTGCATGTCCCGGCAAGCCTTCTGCGTCCAGATGGCCGGCACACACATGACCATCTCCCTTTTGTAGCTCTCGTCATACCCTGCGTTCTCGATATCCGTCTTGGCGTGTCGTAAAAGGCAGGTTAGGAAGTCAACGATGACATCAAGGTTGTGCTTGATGACCCTCTTTTTCTTGAGTTCGCCAAGCGTTTCGTTCAACCTCATCCGGATTGCCTGTGTCCTCGCCGTGCTGTCGAGCAGTAGCTTGAAGCAGGCCAGGGGCTTGCTGTTCGGGTCGGTATGCGCTGCAGAGCGCCCCCACGCCTCGTGGGCCCCGTAGCCCCATCGAAAGGTTGTTTCTTCTTCGATGAAAATCGGATCCGTCTCGTATGTGCCGTGTTGCCCAAATACGGCTAGGCGACTATGAGCGTCAAATGGGGCATCCCTGAACGCGTCATCATCGGCCGCAGGGTCGGCGTCGTCGTGATTGTCATGAACAGCATATGGGCCGTCCTTTTGGCGAAAGTGCCTATCTAGCGGGTAGATGACTTCGGTGGGGACTTCGCTCCGCATCTGGTCGTCGAGACTGCTGACGTTGGCGTCATCGGGGTAGTTCTGAACCGTGTAGATGCGCGATGTGTCCAAGTCCGTTGGGTCTTCACCCTTCTCTAGCGCGGCGTATGCGACGGCCGAATACGTTGTGCCGAAGTCGACGGCGACGATCAATCGCTTTTGAGGGGCCGGATCGTCCAAGCTGTCGAGTAAGTGGTCGGAGACCTGCTCGGGCTCCGTCCTGTCCAGGGGGTTCACTCGATAGCGGACCGGGCCGTACTCACGCCCCAGAGTTACCGTGGACGCTCTCGAGAAGCTCATGGCTGCTTGGGTGGAAGGCTATTCGTCAAAGCTTTTTGCGTGCAAAGGTGGGAGCTCTCTTGAGGCGGGGGAGAGCTCCTGTTTTCCAGGCTCTCAGGCAACAGCAAGCAAGCTTGCCTCTGAGTGGTTACCGACAGAGTGGTTGATGACCACCACCTTGGCACTGAATCAAGCACCAACGGGCCAATAGACTGGCTACAGACAATGAACCTCCAACGACGGCCCGACTTCGACATAGGGACTGTCCAATCGATTTCCCGTATTGAACTTGCTGTGCCGCATTGCGCGAAACCGTCTGTCGCATCCCGGTCACCAAGACGGAGCCTGCCCCGCCACCGCGCAACCAGTTCCTAACCAACAGGCGGGTCACGCTCCCTCTGTGTAATAACTCCATTACTCCTTTGCCCACTCTTCCCCGAGGCGGAGAAATTGCTTTCCGCCATCATTCCAGCCGGCACTATGGCGAAGAAATCGAAGCGCAGCCGTAACCGCAACCCACGGTCACATCCGCCCTTTTTGAGGAGAAGTGACAGGATCAAGGCTGTCGCGTGCCTCGACTATTCCCTCCAGCACCATATCGACCTCACCAGCGTCGCCGTCACCAGCATCGACCGCCTAGAGGGTTGCTCGTCTGATGTGGCCGAAAAAGCGATTCGTGGTGCCCTTAAAACAGAGCATCGAGATTATGGACGGGACGATGGCGATATTTCGTTCGAGGCGTTTCTGGCCGAGGGCTCGGCATTTCTACGCTACACGGAAGATGACTTTCAGGCGCTGCGGGCGGAGGGCAGCTGTCTTCAACCCCGTCTGAGGAGGCGGAACCCGCCGAAGAGCGTGCGTCAGACGTCAAGGGCTAGGACGCGAAAATCCAGTACCCTATCACTACGACGCTCGGCCCGCCCAGGTCTGGGCCGCATTTCTATCCAGAGCACCCCTGAGTCCGCCAGCTCGGTTGACGCTCTAATTCAGCAGACCCCTGAAACTGCAAAGGCGAGGCCATCAGTTGGGCCTTCACACAAGAGTGGAAGGATCAGCCGAGCCAGAGCTAGTACCAGCGCAACCGTTACTCCAGACAGGCCCATCCGAGGAGTCAAAAGAGAAGCATGCCCTGAGCGAGCCATGGAGATAGCTGAGACAGCCTCACCCCCATCTCCCAGCGGGCATCTACAGAACGGCAGGCTCAGCACGGTCGACGCGGAACTTGCTCTAAAAAATATGGAGCTACAGACGGCTTTGAGGAGAATCACGGAGCAAGAAGACTATATTTTTACCCTCTCGAACCGCCTCCTAGCCGCCGAGAAAGAATGCAAAGAAATTGAACGCAGCATCAGCCAAGCCGCCGAGCACCGCCAGGACTTGGCTGTGCAGGAGACTCTACGATACGAGTGCTCGGTCCTTCGGGATCAGAACATCAAGATGACTAGCCAGCGCCAAGTCATCTCCTTGGCTGCAAAGGGTTCTCTAGGCCCAACTGGCAGGAACATACGTGAAGACTTCGAGCTTATTCTCGCCGGCTTGAAGGATGCGTGCTCTTCGCTAGACATTATAATCCCCGCCGCCGCCAGCGACGCCAAAAATGTTTCCCGAGAAGCCACAGCAGAACTCTGGTCACAACGTTTGACGGGTTCCAACCTTTATGAGCTCGGCTCTCGCGTCTCAATGGATGAGATATCCGGTGTCCAGTTCATGAGTGCGCTTGCTGCGGTCGCAATAGCTGAGCTCGTCTTCGAGTCCGATTTTCCCGACTTTTTAGCGCGGGAATCACCCCTTCTCGACCAGTACCGGGAGCATATCTTGCAAAAAGGTTGGTAGTCTTCATATCTCTATCCAGAGGCCAACAGTATTCGCGAACTAATGGCCCTTTACTAGCTGGTCCACAAACCCTTGCCGACCTCGATCTCCTCGCCTACCACTCTATTCTCTCGGATGCAGAGGAAGACGATGATAGCTACTTCCATTCTCACCTTCTTGCAAACACCGCGCGTTCCTTGTCATCGAAAATGGTGCACGCCATCGCTAGCCTCATCTCTTCCGGCACGGAACCACCCCATAACTCCGCAACCTCGGACACTTTTGTAGAGCCAATCCTCCAAGCACTAAAGCTCAAGGCCAACCTCACCCTGACCCGCAAAAGGTACGCAGTAGTTTTTCCTCAGCCGGGCGATGCCTTTGATCCTACCACCATGATCCCCGATGGCGAATCACAGCGTCAGATGCCGCCACCTGGACAGTTTGCCGTCAACTCCAAAGCAAAAACGGTGCAATCTAGGGTCAAATTATGTCTGTTTCCGGGGCTCAGGGTATACGCAAAGAGGGATGAGGAAGAAGACGAAGGGTGGAGTTTTCGAGGAAAGCAGTCTGGCGTGGGAGCTAATGTGAGGAGTTGCTTGGTTCGGTGTAATAATTTCGAGAAGAACCCCGGCCGAGGGCACGGCTTCGAGGAGGTGAGAGAGCTCGAGGACATCGGGGACGTCTATGAGGTGGAGGGTCGAGCGAGAGCGAGTATGACGGGATATGTGCCTCTGGTCAGGGCGGTAGTGTTGGCCTGAGTCCATTGCTAAATGATTTCATCCGCCTATGGATCCTTGAAGTCCTCCCGCTACAATTAATCCCTGTAATTCACGTCTCACCAGCCTTGACGGCTTCGGTTATCACTATCCTGCTGCACTGAAAGATAACCTTATGCCAGTTTTCGGTCAGGTCTAAAGTTTCACTAACTCGTATTATCCACTTACCTTGTACTGACGAGATGGCTGTATCGGAAGTTGCGGACTTGAAAGGTGCTAATATGATTCTGACTGTAATTTCGCCCATATCCTGCATTGTAAGTGGCAAAGAATCAGTATCTTAAATGCTCTATATCCTGCGTCACCATTGCGAAGTGCCCTTACCTACTCTAGAAGCCTAAGGGTTACTTGGAATTCCAGAACTATGCCCGAAACATCACCTCCGTTTTTCCTTAGCTAATTTTTTCCCCCGCTGGCGACATGCCTTCTAAAGGCACGCTAAGCATTATTTTTTCCTACCACATCTGCTATCACTCCCCTGGAGCAAGCTCTTACGATGCAGACTCGCCAAGGGGGACGGAAAGCTTTTTAGGATTGCGTTTGTGAGCGGGCATGCCAAAGGCTCCAAACGATCTTGAATATTTGTTTAGCGAGTCATCAACAGAAGCCCGCGGAAAGGGATTTAATCGCGACTGACAAGGGTTTTTGGGAGTGTGGAAGCTAGCGTGAAAGACTTTGGTCGGTCACAAGCGCCGTCTAGGGTACCCAAATGAAGTCGAGCCGGCGCCACAAACACAGTTGAGCAGGTGGCAGTTTTCATGAGCAGTAGCACAAGTATCTCTATGACTTAGCTTTTGAGCCTCAGAAAACAAGGCTGACGTATTAGTGTGTCAAGGCATGAAAAACCAGACACATGCCGAAAAGACTGACTTGCTGAAATACTGACTTGAGGAATTGCGTGACTTGCTGCCCTTGTGAATTACTGAGTCTAACTTTCTAACTTGCCGAGTTTCGCGATTCTTGGATTCAAGGTATGTCACGCGGCTAGTCGCGTGATTTCACAAGATTCTTCGCGAAAAAGAGTGCTTGCTTGAACGAAAAACATACGAGCTAGCGATGCGGCCTCCTTTTTGACAGAGTGTACGCATGACATCGTGAGGCTAATTACAAAAGAAGATTAACTAGTGCGGGAAATCGGAATTATCTGGCATCTGAACCCTTGAATCCACCAGATCCTACACCAACTCGGGTCTCTCTGTATTTATGTGTTGTGCCAAGACCACCCTTTTGTCCCGTGTGCAGGAACGGGGTGTTATGAGACCAAGCCCCTCAACCTCCCATCGCAATCTAGGTACTGCAGATGATGAAACCAACAGCATCCAATACAACCCAATTATCTCGCACGTTGCAGGGGTGCGGGTGCGTTTTTTCCAGCCGCCCAGGCTCATTTTTAGGCAGCCGAGGCCAAGGCCAAGGTCGCAGCCAGCCCAAATAAACCACCGCAAGGGGGCATGGTTTTTGTTAAGCGCCCCGACAACTATCCTTTACCTATTCTGCCAAATCCTCAGCTTCGTTCGACTCTTGAAAACACTAACGTGCCAAATCATCTCCATGGCATCAAGCTCCAAAAGTTCGCATACGCAGCGACGGCTGATTAAGGACCACGGCATCCGCTTCGACAATCCCATCGAGGATTCTTTTCACCCCCCTGCGAGCTGGCCCGACACTCGAAAGACCCTTGTTAAGCATGTTCAATCCCTCGGGGTCCGGCGATTCCAGGATTACAAAGAAAGCGTCAGTTGCGACGCTCTCCATCGCCCATGGCGAGGGCAGGCACGTCGCCGCGCAAACCGCACAGCCAACTTGTCACAAAGGTGCCTCGAGGACCGCAAGAACGAATCTGGCTGGCGGTTTTCGGTAGAGACTGAAATTATGAAGAGAATGTCTATTGAAGTGGCCTGGTAGGTGACAATCTCTTTGGTGCATTTCGACTGCTGCCGATTAATCGTAGTGCTAACTGGCAAAGCCCAACTTGTCGTGGACGTCTTTGGCGGTCCGAACAGGAAGTCGAGCCGGGCGACACAGCTGCCGAGACCGTAAAACGACTCCGACTACGTCAAGAAAACCGAAGACCCTGCACATGCGACCCGGACGAAAGGCAGGACGAGGCGTGAGTGCCATGCTTCCCCCAATTTGTTCTTCCGCCCCATGCTGACGGTGCACAACCTCTGGCAAGAAGCGATCTGGGAATCAACCTGTTGTTCGACTGCATGATTGACGAGGCCATCGTCTACCCCCCAGAGTTACAAGCAAAACTGCCCAGGCGGGAAGAGAGGCCGGACAGAGTCTACGGATTGCGGGCGACGAAGAGGCTAGACCGAATCCTGAGCCGTGTTGACAAGAGGCACGGAGCGTCCGGCCAGTGCATCGGGGACAGCGTTCGAAGCCATCCATTTCGCGAGGATGCAGAGCCCGTGCACTTTCCATTCCTCCTGCTGGAGGCAAAATCGGAAAAAGGGCCCGACTCGTTGAGCGATGCGGCAAACCAGTCGGCATTTTCCATCAGAGAGCTCCTTTTGATCCAACAGGATCTACAGCTCGCGGCCGAAGAGAGCCCCGATTGGGATGCCGGCCCTCTCGTGTGGTTTCTATCCTACAAAGGGGAAGAGTGGAAAGTCTCGATCGCCTACATTGATAAGAGGGTCGACTGTTCCCGCTTCGTAAGCATCCTACCCCCTTTTCGCGCGAAAGCCGCCGCTAAAGAGCACCGCAGCGAATCGCTCAGGTCTGGCGGGGAGCCGTCAACACCAGAGATAACGCTCTTCGGCTGCTGCTGATCGTCGATTACATATTTGACTGGGCTCGTGACCTCTATCGCGAGGCTGTCATCCGGAGTCTCAGGAGACTGGCCATCTCGGATTCAAGGAGCCTGGCATATCACGACAGCGACATCTTTTCAACCGCCGAGAGAGTGAGAATATGGGACGTCGTTGACGAGAATGCTGATGAGAGAAACGAGGAGCTAGCAGAGACAGAACAGGAGCCTGTCATTAGCGACGCTCTTCGCGCCTTCGATACGCGTCAGGGAGTCATTCGCGACATCCGCTATATCCACAGCCGCTTTTTCGGCATCCATGTCACAAAAGACAATCTAGACGCCCTTCTCAATTCGACGGATTCGCAGAAAGAATCCAGAGATCTAGCGACGTGTCTGCTTTCCCACCTCCAAGAGGGCTGGAGGGTGAAGGGCGAAGTTCTAGACGGGATCGAGTCCGACTGGACTGGAACCAATCGCAGGGAGAACCAGTCACACCAGGAAGCAACTTTCCTGGTAATCGCATCAGTCGCAGCATATCTGACTCCCGACTGGGAGCAGACGAGAGAGCTTTCCTATCTCGCAGTGGAAGTGGGGGCGCTGGACCGTCTTCTGAAGCATTCTGGCTGGAAGCCCGCCGAAGGTCATTCGCTGGATGATTTTCCCTTTGTGGACATGGCCGGTTTCAACGACAGCCTCCTGGCTTGCCGCCGCCAATCCGCAAAGGACAACCTGCTGGCCTGTATTTCTCGAGTGTGCCTAAGCACCGGCATACTGTCCTCCAGGGGTGAAGAGCCCAGAGATGCCCTCTCGGTCATATCGGTGGAGAAATCGCGCGAAGGAGTCATTGTACGCACCGATACAGTGCTCAAGCCCGACATGATAAAGAGAGACACTGTGAGAGCCCTTTACGATCGACATAAAATCGGCAGAAATGAGCCTTTCTGCTCATTCATACGGGCCTCGTCGGTACGTGATGAGCTGGGCCTTCCCGAGGAATCGTCAGCACCACATGAAGCCGAGACCGAAGTGTGCCGTTGGTTCAAACGAGCACCGGATATTCCTAGAATGTCTGGTGACAGGGTCCTCATTGCCACGGCTATTAACCCTGTTACAGGCAGTGCTACTCCTAGACTGTGTCTCTTTGTCACAGATCCAGCCGGAGTCAGCATGAGCGGCTTACAATTCCAGGAGCTGCTACAGTCGGAGCCTCGTTGGTACTTCCGGGCGAGAAGATACGACAACCGACGAGGGTGGTCTAACGGATGGAATGTCGAGCCTGAGTCGACTGTGACTCGGGAAAGGCCAATTATGCATCAGCTTGCGGCGTTCGCAGACGCTCTTAAGACCTTGGATGCCCGCTCGTCGCAGAAGCAGAATGGCGCGGGCCTTGGGAGCGAATTCGAACATCCCTGGGCTCCGAGCAAGCCCAACACCATGTGGGATATGCTTCTCGCCCCCGGGTTGGAATTCATGTCCGATGCCACGAGTGCCCGCACGCTTTATCCGCCCGTGGGACCTCTCACAACTGCCAGCAACCCTAGAAGAATCAGACAAGTCAACAGAGAAGACACGCCAAGGCCAACTACAGAGTCAAGGTCAAAAGGAAAAGAACCCGAGACAACCCGACAAGCAGGACCTATTGCTGGCCAAATGAGTGCCGAAGGCAGCCGCCCAAAAAATTCCACATCCACAACTCAAATCGCCACAGCGCAAACGCCAGTGTGGGGCGCACTTACCTCCCGAAACTCTCCGTCGACTTCAGCGAGGCCCAGCAAACTCCCAAATCACGAAGGCGCAGGGCAGGGGTTGCAAAATGCAACAACCAGTGCTTCCAACCAGGCCCACTCTCCCGTCCCGGTACACCACAAAAGTTCAGAACAGCAGCCTTCAGAGAGATCACCAAAACGGCAGCGTACCAATCACGAACAGCCATTATCCACCTCAGAACCTACCACGCCACAGCCAGGGCCTAGTTTTCGTCCTTCAACTCAATCTCTATCAATCCCATCCGGTGCGGAGCATAAGGACATGTACATCGACGATGACACCTTAGCGATGTTACTCGCCGATGGCTACTTTTCTGGGCACTAATGTAGATAGGAGTGAGAAGCGACGTGGCGTCCTTCCTGTGGTTTTCAACGCCCACTAGAGGTCAGATTTCATTCAGGGCCTTGACTTCATCCTAGTTCATGAAAGTTTGAGAGTTTGTGATCCCCAAATGGGAACGATGGTGTTCGACGGCAAGATTTTTATGTCCGGCAATTGCCGGATCTGAGAGCTCTGATTTCTGATGAACAAATAAGAGTCGTCTTCGTCAATGTGTTGTTTGTAATATGAGTTGTGGTGTACCTCCGTGAGCCACTGTAGCCAGATCGTATATCCCGGTATTTTCAACCATTTGTTTCGCTGCACACAGCCATAAAACTATTTCTATGATGTCAGCACCACTTCGGAGACAGTCTTAGTCCCAATGCTCTACCAGGGCCTTGAAATGACCAGCGACTTTACCAATGCGTACAGATCGCTCGTTGAGGTAACCCTGCCGGGCTGCGCACCCAAGACTCCTAGGACGGCGGCTTCATCGTCTGCGCTGCATTTTAAGCTACTGTCCACAGAGCCCTCCTGCGTCAAGCCAATACTTCCTTCCGCTAACAACCTTTGCAAGTCGATTGAAATCTGCTAGGAAGAAGGCCCCACCACCGTGCCACCACATTTTTCCCCATTTCAACCGACATACGGGACACTAGAAGTGATAGATAGCAAAATCCGACAGTTCAGCCGGTTCTGCTGTAAGAAAGCTCGAGGGAATGAAATAAGGCCCAGGAAGATATTGCGGACGGATAAGCAATAGGTTCGGAAGGGGCGCATAGGCCAATGTGGTCAATCAGAGACTCCAAAAGGGGTTAGCCTTCTGCGTTGAGTTTACCTTCTCAAGGCTAAGAAGGCTTCCCCTCCCTCTGCATTTTCCCACTGTGGAAGGAATGAACCTTATGCGCGGAGGGTGGCGATACTGGGGCTATGAAGTCCTATTGAGACAAATAGGTATGCTTAACATGATCGCCGCCACATACGGCCATTGAACACACGCCTAACGAATAAGAGCATCGCTCCGCAAACCAATTCAGCCTTTTAACTCCACAGCGGTAGTTTCGCAGTGCCTGCTCCTTGCTGGCTACTCCGAGCTAAACTTCCTAGCCAATATATGCATTTTCTCATTTCTCATCACGAGCACGGACGCGCCCCAGACCTCCACATATGGGGTTTAAGAAGAATATTTCTGTCTCTGCGTTAAAATAGAAACGGGCACGTACTGAACACATGAAAGTAACCAAAGGGCACTATGACATCTCCTTGGACACTCTGTCTCCTTAAAACGTCTACAGTACAGCTAAAAACTGGTAAAATAACGCTCTTTTAACATCTATAAAATACTCGAGCGCCATTTACGTGACAGACGTTTTAATATCCTTACTTTACCTAACATTATAGCTGTTATCTTAACCTTGTTACCCCTATTTACTACCTCCTTCTTCCTAATTGTCGGAAAGAAAGAGGTTCAGGGGGCCTGGGCTTCCGGTCAGCCTCAGCCAAAACCTCAACGAGCAACAGAATCAAGCTGCTGTAACCGACATTATTTCCATCAAACCCAGAGTGCAGTGTTGCTGACAGTTAAGGGCTTCCTCCAATAGAGAGCTAGTCACGATTTGACTCCATTGGGATTTATAACCGCAGCGCGCAGAGGATGCATGATATAAAGAGCGTGAACTAATCGGCAGAAAGCTATCCCTCGTGGTAGTAGGTCCCGTCTCCTACGCCTCAAGCCCAAACTCTCCATCGTCAAGCTCGAAGTTCAGCCACCACTCAGGGTCTCCATGACCAGCACCAACGCATGGAACCGCATCACCAACCTGAGCCTCGACACCAGCCGCCTCGGCCTTGGGAGTAGCATTGTTCAGCACAGGCATGCCATAAACGGGCTCGAGCTTCTGCCTGCCAAACTCTTGAACATCCTTGAGCTGCTCCTCACGAAATGCCGCCGCCAACATCTTGCAAGTCTCAGGATTCGAGATGCCAACGCGGCTGCCGAGCTTCTCACCGAGTGCAAGTTGCTCCACCTCGCTCATTGGACGGCGGAGGTGGTCTTTGTACTCGGAGATGCCAGTCGAACTTTCCGTGCTGATGGTGTTGAAGGACGATATGGTGAGATCCTCATGGTCTGGATAGGTTGGGGGCATGTCAGTCTTGCCGTACTATCGAAATGGTGAGAGGGGAAGTCTTACACGGAGAGGCGGGAAGATCCTCTGACGGGAAGATGACACGGTAGATCTCGAACCACTGGTCCTCCTCCGTCATATCGGGTCTCTTCCTCTTCATCGAGTGGAGGTTCATGACTTGCTCAAGGCCCATCTTGCCGTTGATGATTTCGGGCGACTTGATGAGGCAAGGTGGCGACGCTTGTAAGTGCTGAACCACAAGTTCCTGGGACTTGAAACTCTCAAGGCAGCGCCCACAAATCAGAGGGTTCTTGAAGGACGCTGGGGTGTGGCAGCGGAGAATGTGTTCCCTGAGAAAAACCAGTTAGCCAAGCTAAACAGTTCAGCTGGGTGTTTGCAAGGTAGAAGTTTACTTCTAGTGACTGATTGTACCCCATCCTGGCCCCATGCACGCCCGGCTCAGCTCTGACTGTGGGTATCCGGCCTTCAAATACGGACACCCGAACTTTCGCTGGTGAGGACGCTTGCTGGTTTCCGTGTCGTTGCTGTTCTTGCGCTTCCGGTTGCTGACATGCACGCTGGACTGCATGGTCGAATATACCTGCGAGACGGAAACAGTCAGCGGTCTGTTTTCTCGGTGTAGAAGCGGTACATAAGGAGCGGTCTGTTTCTATCTGTGAGTGAAATGAACGCAGAAGATGCCAGTAAGCGGAACACTACTTCTAAAGTAGGGGGGCGCCTTACCTGTGGGCAGTCTCTATCGGGAGAGCTTGGATAGCCAGAGGGATCCCAAAGATTGTCATCCACATAATCAAGTTCAAGGCACCGTGCCTCCTTGGACATGACGTACGAATCATCATTGTTCAGATCCTGGTCGATACGAGCGAGCCGATCAAGTATATCGCGGGCTGTAGACCTGAGACTGCTTTCAATGACGAGCATCTCGGCAAGGACGAGTCTCAGCAGATCGTTGGTGAGGCAACTGGAGCGGCGATGGTTCTGAAGTCGCGTAATCCACTACACGGATGGTTAGCCAAGAAAAAGAGACAGAAAGAATGGCCCAGAGCTTTACCTCTTTGATCTTGGGCTTCAGCCTAGCACCCTCATTGCCGGAGGCCCTAACGGCCTCGAAGAAGGCGTCACCAGTGGAGGGGGCCTGATCGGGGTCGTCGGCTCGCAAGGATGCAAGCTCATCCACTGCTGAGGCGCCCAACAAGTACCAGGTCAAGAACTCCATGAAGACGCACCCAAGACTGAAGATGTCGCTCTTTTGTCCAATGTGATCCTGTGGTAACATAAACTCCGGAGCCCGGTATGCAGGGGTGTATCTGATGGGTCTTTCATCCATCTGTTTGTGGTCGGCGTCGCGAGATCTGCTCATTGACGACAGTCCGAAGTCAGCCAGTTGGAGGACGCCATACTCTTTCTCGCGGAACCACAAGATATTGGATGGTTTGATGTCACCATGTCTTCCATACCAATCGGTCTTGTTTCCAGGGCCATCGTTGCTGTTTCCCAGGCTACCATGAACCTTGCCGAGGGCGTCAGTCAACCCCGTCATCTGCCCGACAACCCAACTGGCCAATTCTCGAGTCGGCTGGGGGTTGGGGTTCAGACGCCAAAACATGCTCAGATCACTGTCCGCCCATGGGAACACCAGATGGTACCTTTCCCGGTGCCGGTAACTTGCGAGGAGAGAAACAATATGCCGGTGAGGCTCGTTGTTCAGCCGCCGTAGGGCCTGGAGTTCTCTCGCAAAGGCGAGCTTGTCATCGCTACGAAGCTCCTTGACTGCGACATGAGGGTGAGTAGTGGTGCCATAGTTGACAAGGCCAAAGCGATTCTTCGAAACGGACGAGAAACCTTCCTTTGGTGAGTCAGCTTCCCTCCGAGGCAGACACAGGGCATCAAGACTAAAAATTGAACTGGCAACGAACTTACATAGGCTTTGTAGAGCCAATGACTCGTGCAACAGGGCTCCATGCCGTCGCCTTTTCCGAGTCGCCGCAAGATGAACGCCATAAGCATGGATTTTCCGATCCCGGGCATGCCTTTGGTCCATAACGGCTGTTTCTCTGAGGCCAATGAACCCGGTATATTGCCCCATGTGTGTTGCTGCCTGTTCGTTTCTTCGAACACCCACTCGAAGGTGTTGGAATACTCCACTGAACGAGCCGTGGTTACCTCAGAGGGCTGAGGCTCGCATGGTGTGGACGTGATGATGTCATGGGAGCCGAGAACTTGAGCACGATAGACGGTACTGGACGCGCCTGAGTTGAAGCGTTCGTAGCTGGCGAAAGGCGGTGGTGCAGTATCAGGCAAGTCGATGAACGGCGCGGGACCGCCAGTGTCGGGAAGAGGACTGCCCCGTTGAAACTTCAAGTCATTACCTACCAAAGGGGGAACATCGTCCTCTCCAGCTTCAGCTTCGACATCTCTAGGGCCAAATCCAAAAGCTGGCGCGAAGTCGTTGTCGGGTATCCAGGACTTGGTCCCCAAGGAAGGGTCGTCGTGGTCACCCATGTGGACGACAGCGTACGCAACGATCACTTGATGTAGCGTGGAGCAAGTATTGGTCGCTAGCGACCAGAGTTAGTTTCAAAGGCCGGATCTCAAACATACTCAACGCTTTAGGGGAAATGGAAGTAAATCCTCACGTTTGTCTTGTAAAACAAAGCGCTGGGGTGCTGGCGCGGCAGAGGTGCTGACTTCGCCGGGAGCCGCAAAACAAGCGATGCAGCGGAGCGAAATAAGCTTTGAGTAGCAGGTGCCAGATGTGACGTTGTGATGTTGAGGCTGAAGGTTTTTTTTTCTCCCGAGATGTCTAGTTTTAGGAAAGCAAAGAGTCGATGCCCTCGCAGTGGCGGACCTTGGTTAGCGAATCTCAAACATCGCAAATGCGTAGCTCGCAAAGGTGCCTGCCCACCTTGGCGGAAAAAAAAGCCACCAACATGACATGCAAGGCAGAAACCAATCGGGCGAAGGTGCAAGAGGGCAGCTACGTACTTGGTACCTTCCTTTGGGTGTTATACAGCACAAATTCTACGCCACTTTCAGACTAGCGGTGTAGTCCAGACTGTGAAGTATCGCATGTGAGCACCTGGGTTTGCGCGTCACTCAGGCGGGAAAGGTCTGCTCGAGAGTGATACCTTGCTACCATCGGTCATTAGGGGTACCTAGCTAACACCTGGCCGGATTAAATCGATTAAACTAAAGTCAAACATTACGTATCAAGGAATGTGCCAATTATTCCCTCCCCTCTATTCCAATACAAAGGAGTGACCCAAAAACGTCCGTTCTCTATCACAATGCAAATGAGTGTCCCAATGCTGTTCCGTCCCATGATCCGCTATATGCAAATGAATGTCCAAATCTCTGATCCCTTTCCCATGATTGACGCGGGGCTCACCAGAAAAGCCTCATATAACCAAACGGCGACCTCAGCCGAGCTGCTCCTGCCGTGACGAAAGAGGACGTCGCGGGAGGCGGTTTCGGGGTCGCGGCCTTGGTCGGGCCCTTGGTTGTAGCAGGAGGGGGTCCCTTCTTGGTCGTCTCATGGGGCGGGTGATATGGCTTCTTGGTAGGATAAATCTTGGTGTGGGTAACCGTCTCTGTCGTTTTGGTCCCATGGTACGTCTTGGTATAGGTCTTGGTCTCGGTTGTTGTCTCGGTCTCTTCGCAGTAATCATCTGTGTGAGTGTGCGTGTGAGGCTTCTCGGAGGTCTTGGTCTTGGTGTAGCAGCCAGTAGCGGTAACGATCTTGTAGGTGGTTGCGCAGCCAATGCCCTTGCACTGGAGCTCGCAGGGGTGTGAAGTGAAGGCGACGGCGGGCTCGTTGGGGCACTTGCAGTGTTGGGTGAGGGTGCTGATGACCAGGCAGGCGGGGACGGCGCATGTGCGGCAGAGGTTGGTGGTTGAAATGACTGTCGGGCATGCTGTCGCGGGGTTGGGCGGCGGAGTGATGGTGGTTGTGGTGGTGGTCGTGTTGGCGTAATTTGCGGCGGTGGTGAAGCTGGGTAAGTCAGAAGGGAAGCATGACGGGCAAGTGGACGACTTGACTTACCCCACGGCAGCGAGGCCGAGAAGCGCAGAGGTGAGGCGCATCGTGAGGCTTGGCTGCAATATGCGTAGCGAGCGTGGTGGTGAAACTTGCAGGATGACGAGATGAGGCTCACAGATCTGAGACACTGCACTCTTTATCATAATAAACTCAGCTCGCACGCGGGGAAACCAGCCCAACGGTGCGGGAAGAATCTTCGGGCCACCGATTTGTGAGTGACATTTCGACCAGTTGCATGATGGCAGGACCCTGAGTTTGGCTGCACGCAGTCGGCCAATGTTTCTCTGCAAGATGACGGATTTGGGTTGTGATGGAATGCAACCTCGGCTGCAAACACGGTTGTCAGCTGTTGCTAACCCGTCCGAGTCTGGCCCGTGGTCTTGGTGGTGGTGTGCTGAACTAAGCTTGTCGGATGCCGACCCCGCAATGCTGCCTTTTTTCTGGTTATCGGATTCGCGGTCATGTCGGGTGACCTGCAGGCTGCGCTGGTGCGTTGTCGGCCATTGGTTGCGGGGTACCCATCAAGCATACTGGTCCTGATAAGTTCTCGTATTCCTTGCTTGCACCGAGAACTGGGAATCTTGGCGCTGGGCCAGCCACTCAGCCCTGGCATGACTGGACCCTTTGGGAATGGAGGGAGCTCAACGGTGTGGCCCGTAATGCCGCTGCGTCAATATTTCGCGCAGTTCTCAAGTTTGCTGCATAGATGCGTCAACGAGCGGAGAGGTTGGCGGTTGCTTGGTCTGCCAGACAACTGCGACATTGCCCGGATTTCGGGCTGCAATTATTGGCCAACCTCAGGACTTTCGGCGAGAGCCTATCCCTCTCCTGGCGAGAAAACAGATGGCTTCGTATCTTCCTGGGATCTCGACACAATTCCTGGAAAGTGCGGGCCCTTCGCCGACAGCTTCGAACAACTTCAACGGAGATTGACAGGGGGGCTCAGCAGCCCTTCCCTTGGCGATACGACCCTTGTCTCCCAGATGACCAGGCCCATGATCTGCGTGGTGCATGGTGTTCTGTTCGTTAACCATCCCAACGCATGTGTCTTTCGTGTTCAACGGCTGACAGCGGGCGGGTTAGGTTTCGATAGACGATGGTGTGTTGTTCACGGTTCGCCGGGCTGTGGCTGCTGCTGCGAAGGGGTTTCTCGAGATTTGCTAGAGCATTCAGGTTTTGGCATCCCCCGCTTAGGTCATCGAATGGCCAGATGGGCAGAGAATACACTTTGCACCAAAATCCCAAAGGCAGGCGCGCCTTCCACATCAAATTCGAGGACGCAAGCGCAGGCGCTGGAGCCAGTGGCTCCTTCCTACCGGCCGGCTGGGTTGCATTTCTGCCCGCCATCTCGAGAGGGATACCGCGAGCCCTTGCCGCCACTCATGCTGTTGTGGAGAGTGCCGAATTACTTCAACTTCTAGTCTCTGCATGAATGTTTGAGCGGGTATTTCTCGTCAAACCAAGAGACTCAACATCTCCCGTTCGCATCAGACATACCGGTTTGTGCGCTGAAGTAGCAGTCACACGTTCGGGCGACCTCGGCAGCACATCCTCAGCCTACATCACCCGCCCTGAGAGATGAACAGAAAAGCTTTCTTGAGCTCCATGACAGCCGCTGACTGCCTCATTGTACAGGAAACTGAACCTCGGGGAGCCTATTCATGGAGGACGTCAACTGAAGAAACGACCGCCGATGGGATTTGATTCCATTTGCGTGGATTGTCGGCAAGCGCGGCTGAATGCGGAAACTTCCAACAGCTTGAAACACAGGACTCCCGAAATCCACCAGAAGCATCGCGCTGGTGCGCGCTTTGGCGGGGTTAGGTGGTAGTGGCGGGTCTTCCGATGATCAGGACTGAAGCCAAAGGTTCTTTTTCTTCAGTCCTCATCTGGGCGGACCTCTCTATCGAAAGCAATCTGGCCAATCGCAGCGCCGCGAATGTCACCATCAGGGGTCTTCGGAACTATGACCAGTTCCCTGGTCGTGACCTGCCTGCCATCATCCCCAGCTGAAGAACCCCGCAAAGGTCCTCTGGTCAGAATCGGACCAGGCCGGGGCTGCAGTCCAGAACTACCGATTTTCCAACCTAGTTGGCGTCCCAAAGAACACCGTGCAGGGGCTGAACGTGGCATTTAGGGGCTCGGCAACAACGCTACCATTTTGCACCTGCGGGCCAAAATAAGATGACACTCCGGGTTCCGGTATAGGACGTCGCGGTGGGACACTCTCAACTGCAGTCATTCAGCAGCGCTCTCCGCGCATTTGCGAAGGTGTTGAAGTTCGGTATGCAATCCATCAGCCTTCTGGCTCTCCTGGTCGGGGCGGCCCTCCCAGTCTCAGGCTTTCCGGGGGGCCCGCCGCCTCCTCCTCCGGGTGCACGAAGCCGTACGTCCGGAAGGAGTGGCGTCGCCTCAAGAGCCGCGAAAAGACCAAGTACATCCAAGCTGTGCAGTGTCTCTTGAGCAGTCCCGGCACGGCACTCGCCGTTCAAAACCGCTTCGACGACTTCATCGCCACGCACCAAGCCCGGACCGAAACCGTCCAATTCGTCGGTATCTTCTACCCCTTCCACCGACTCATGCTTGCCTAGTATGAGAAGGCTCTCTGGGACTGTGGTTGGCCTCGCAACCGAGGCCAGCCCTGCTGGGACTGGACCCTCGACACCGCAACCGAGGCCGCCTTCCTGGCCTCCCCCGTTTTCAACAAAGTTCGCGGCTTTGACGGTAACGACGCATACATCCCCGGAAACCTCACCCACCCGCAACTCCCTGGCCTTGTAATAAGATCCACACCTTCCAATACCTCTCCTCCTCTAACCTCTTCAGATCGGCGGCCCTCCATCCAACCTCCCCGACCACAGCGACGGCAGCTGCCTCACCACCGGCCCCTTCGCCGGCTTCTCCACCTTCCTCGGCCCGTAAACCATCCCCACCAGCACCATCCCCCACTACGTCCGCCGCGACTTATCCTACGCCTCCCTCCGCGACTTCAGCAGCGCTGCCCAAGTCGCCGCCGCCATGACCCTCCCGACCTTCGGCCGCTTCGAACTCATCACCGACACGCAAACCTTCCAACCCGGCGGCCACTGGGCCGTGGGTGGGCTGTACGGCACCATGACCGACACGTACTGCTCGGCGGCGGATCCCATCTTTTATTTGCACCATGCGAATATGGATCGGGCTTGGTGGTCGTGGCAGACGCGGGATCTGGCGACGAGGGAGGCCGAGATTTCGGGGCCGTTGGTGTTTTTTGATTATGAGAATTTATTGGGGGGCAATGCGACCTTGTCGACAGAGGTTTGGGTGGGATTGGCGGATTCGGTGGAGTTTGAGGCGGGGGAGTTGTTGCATATAAGGAAAGGGCCGTTCTGCTATCGGTTCGATGAGCTGTACTAGATACTATGTTTGAGGCGCGTTTGGGAAGGCGTGCTGTGGCGGGTGATAATTCGAGGAGAATTGCCTGAATCGAGGTCCACCCACTCGCTGCTGCCTTCTCTTTTTCGCCTGTGAATCTTAAGGGAAAGCAGCGATCGTATTCGGGACCTGGCCGCCGGGAACCCTGGTAAGATGCAGTGCTTGTTGATGGACGGATGAAGGATGTCATCTGCCGGCAGGTGCGGAGAGTCTCGGATGCGGCGGGGTAGTTGACCGGTCCGGATCTACAAATGCCTCCGCCCCCAACATCAGCAGCGAGTACAAATCTTGAGGGAAGGTGCGGTCCACCCAGAAATTCCATGTCCAGCTGAAAGCTAGTGACATTGAAGGTGCCCATAAAGTCATCCTTCCATCTTCAACGCACCCCTGAAACCACCCAGCCATGTTCCTCGAGCAAGAAGCAACCGCCTCCGTCCCGGCCCTGCCGGAAGTGCATTCCGGGATATCTTCTTTTCTCCTCGAAAAAGCACAAAATGCCAAAGTCGGGGTCTTTGAGGGTCGGACAAAACCTGTCCGGGAGCGGCAGCGACTTCCCGTCGTCCCGCAAGGCATTGAGCGTGACGAGTTTCTTGCAGCGCTGGATGAGCTGAAGGCGCAACTTGGGGGTGAGTTTGTGGAGGTGAATGATAAGCCGTTGAGGGATGGATGGTACTGCTCTTCTTCCACTCCTTTTAAAGTGCGTTAGCTGATTGTGCATCAGGTATATGGAGCGTTAGTGTGCTTCTACCGAGGCCTGCTAAATAGGTTCTGACTGGGCTGCAGATCCGAACACGCACGACATGATGACGATTCTCGACGAAGAGGAGCTGGTCGCCTCAGCGGTTGTTTACCCGTCAACGACCGAGGAAGTGCAACAGATTGTGCTTTGGGCGAACAAATATCTGATTCCCATTTTCCCCATTTCCATGGGACGAAACTGCAAGTCTTCCCATTCCTTTGACTTGAGACATGTTGTTGACTGTCCTAGTGGGCTACGGCGGCGCCGCGCCTCGAGTCCGCGGATCCGTCACCATAGATTTGGGCAAGCGCATGAACAAGATTCTCGACATCAACTCGGAGGATTACACGTGCCTCCTAGAGCCTGGAGTCTCCTTCTACGCCCTTTATGAGGCCCTCAAGGAGAAGGGATACGACCACATGTGGATCGATACCCCTGATCTGGGCGGCGGCTCGGTTCTCGGCAACACCCTCGACCGCGGTGTTGGCTACACACCGTACGGAGATCATTGGGCGTGCCACGCAGGGCTTGAGGTTGTGTTGCCGACTGGAGAAGTTATCCGCACAGGGATGGGAGCACTGCCTGAGAACAACACATGGCAGACGTTTCCGTACGGGTTTGGGCCGTACTCGGAGTGAGTGATCTGGCTTACTTGATGTGAGCTTCAGGGCTGACAGCATTCTAGCGGGATATTCTCGCAGTCGAACTTTGGCATTGTTACAAAAATGGGAATGACTTTGATGCCGAACCCAGGTGGTTATGAAAGCTTTGTCAGTGCAATGCTTTGTTTGCTTTGAGCACCGTTAACAGAAGTCCAGATGTACACGTTCCAAAACGAGGAGGATTTGGGACCGCTGGTGAGTGCAAGTATCGCAGAGGCTGGAATACACTGACTAGGCTTTAGATGGAAATCATTCGCCCCCTTCGCATTGGCATGATCCTTGAGAACGTCGCGCAAGTCCGGCACATCGCCCAAACCATTGCGGTACGGGGCCACCCTCGATCGAAGTTCTACCAAGGCTCCGGGCCCATCCCTGACGAGGTCCTCCATGCTGCTGCCGTCGAAAGCCCGGTTGGTGACCACACATGGGCCTACTACGGCATGTCGTACGGGCCTCCCCACATCCGCGCATACAAACTGGCCATCGTCGACGCCGAGTTCCGCAAGATCCCCGGTGCCAAAAAAGTTGACCCCAAGAGTCTCCCAGAGGACGAGTACTTCTGGAGTCGTGATCGGATTGCCGCTGGCATCCCGGACATCCACGAGCTTCGCTGGGTGAACTGGACACCGAACGGGGCTCACATTGCATTCTCGCCGGTGAGCCCAATTCGCTCAGCGGATGCCATGAAGCTCTTTGATATGGGGAAAAAGCTCCATCATCAATATGGTATCGACTTCTTCCCTGCCTTCTGCGTTGGTCTGCGCGAGATGCATCTCATCGTCGAGATTGTTTTTGACAGAGATGACGCGGAGCGGAAGAAGGCAGCAATGGACTGCTTGCGCGACATGATCGATCAGGCAGCGGCGCTCGGGTATGGAGAGTACAGGACGCATCTAGTGTTGATGGATCAAGTTGCGGGGACTTATAGTTGGGGCGATGGAGCCTTGATGAAGTTCAACGAGCGACTGAAAGATGCTCTGGATCCGAATGGTATTCTTGCTCCAGGAAAGAGCGGGATATGGCCAAAGCGATACAGAGGCAGGGGCTGGGAGATGTCGAGGGAGAGTGGACCCGTCTCTGAAGGAAAGGGGGTTGCACCTCCTGAGGCTCCCAACCACTCTTGAGACGTTATTTTATGGATAAAAATTGGGTCTTGGAAAACTGGTAGAGTTGTCACACCCCTGAATATCACAGCCCCAATGCGACAACAGCTGCCTAACACGTGACAACGCTCACGCATTTAAGTCCCCTTTGCCAAGACCAGCTGAACTTCCCTCCATCAACCTCATCTCTCTCAAGCCATCTCCCGTCAACAATCACCCCAAACATCCATCTCACCACCACCATGCCCAAAAAGGCCCCCCCTCATCCAACTCCACCCCCTCTCCCCGACACCCTCCTCACCCCCTTAACCCTCTCCGAACTGACCGCGCTCTACTCCGCCCCCGACCGCCACTACCATTCCCTAACCCACATCACCACTCTCCTCTCCCTCCTGCACACCCACCTCCGCCTCTTCACCGACCCCCCCGCCATCGAAGCCGCCATCTGGTTCCACGACGCCATCTACGGCACCCACTCTCCCCCTTCTCAGAATGAACTCCGCTCTGCCGCCCTCGCTGTATCCAGCCTCCGCGATATCGTCGATGCAGACCGTCTTGAGCGCATTAAGGTTATGATCGAGGCTACTGCCTCCCACACCGTCCCTACCCTTTCAGAACTCCGTACCGCGGACAAGGGGCACGTCGAAGACGCGAAAATGTTTCTGGATATGGATTTGAGTATTCTTGCTGCAGACGAGGCGGAGTATAGGGAATATGAGCGAGGGGTCAGGGAGGAGTACAAGTGGGTTAAGGAGAAGGAGTGGGAGGAGGGGAGGGGCAAGGTTTTGAGGGGGTTCCTGGAGAGGGAGAGGATATATGTATCCAAGGCGTTTAGCGGGTTGTGGGAGGGGAGAGCAAGGGGGAACTTAGTCGTGAGTTTGAGGGGTTTGGAAGGGACAGGCGAAGAGAAGGGAGGGGTGTTGGAGAGGGGGTGGAGGTGGATTCGGGGAGGGGGTCAACAGAGAAGTTGAAGGAAGAATCTAGTCGTCGATGGCTTTGCGGTCTCTGTTTTTGGGGGTGACAGTGTCGAGCATGCTAGTTTGCTCTTCGACATCGTCCTGTTCGAATCTCTTAAACTTCCAATGTAGCAAGGCTCAGGAGGTTCCCGAAATCAGCCCCTCCCTCACTCTCTTCCTCTTCCTCACCTCGGAGATATACAGCACTAAAAACAACATGGACGACACCCCCCCGCTCATAGCACACATGGAAAATCCCAAAATATGCTTCGGTGCATTCTCGGCCGGGAACAAATACGCCCCGTACACATTTCCCGTCGTCGCCGCGCAGCTCATCATGCCAATCGTAAACGCCCTCACCTCGGGGAGCAAATCACTCAAAACCTCCGCAATAAAAGCCATGACCTGTGCAAAGGCCACCCAAGCGCCGGCGGTCATGAAGGCGAGGAAGACGTAGCGGGCTTTGAAGTCGTAAACGTTGGTCGTGACGATGGCGAGTATGCAGAGGACGGCGAGACCGCCGACGACGAGAATGCCGCGGCGGGGGGGGCTGCGGTCGCCGATGAAGCCGCTGGCGATGGTGCAGACGAAGCTGACCACCCAGATGGGGACCTAACAAATTTAGTATCCGCAAAAAAAGAAAGAATAAAAGAAAACAAAAACACCACAAAAAAAAAGGGGGGGGTGCGAACCGTCATGAACTGCGCCTTGATGGGATCAGTGTACCCCAACCCCCGTACGAGAACAGGATAGAAATAGACCAAAATAAGGCTCTGGCTAACAAAGAGCGAGCCAGTCGCAATACACCAAGCCCTCCAATTCCTCACACTCTGCACCATCGTCTCATAAACACTCAACCTCGGCTTCGACCCCTCATGATCCACTAAAATCCCCACCCTCAACAACCTCGTCGTAGCCACAAACCTCTCCTCCTCATTCAGCCTCGGACTGTTCGTCGGATAATCCGGCAGTATAAACACCGCCACGATGGCCACCGCAACGGTAATTACCCCCTCGATGATAAACAACCACCTCCACCCCCTTATCCCTTGGGCACCTTCGAGGTTGGACATGACGCCGCCAGCGATCAGCCCGCCGAAAGCACCGCCTAACTGGGCCGAGGTTTGGAAGGCGGAGGTGCGCTTGCCGATCTCGCCGGGGAGGTACCAGTTGGAAAAGATGTAGCATGCGCCGGGTGTGAGGCCGGACTCGAGCATGCCGAGGAGGAGGCGGGAGACGACGAGTTGGGGGTAGGTGTTCATGGCGCCGACGGAGGCGGTGACGATGCCCCAGAGGGCCATGATGGAGGGGAGGAAGAGGGAGGGGCGGGTGCGGGCGAGGATGACGGTGGATACGGGGACCCAAACTATGTAGCCGACTGCTAATTGTTAATGAAGTGGTCGATGTCGATGTCTTTTTGCTCTCTCTCTCTCTCTCTCTCTCTCTCTTGTTTTTCTTTTTCTTTCTTTCATTTTTTTTTTGGAAAATTTTCTTTACTTACAATAGTAGGTTATGATGGCCATACTGAATTGATTAGAGGAGAGCTTGAGGTCTGCGGTGAGACCGGCGATGTTGGCGTTGCCCAAGCTGGGAATGGAATGTTAGCTCTCGTCTTCTCTCTCCAACGAGGAAAAGGGATACGAACTTTGCGCGATCCATCCACGACAGAACGTTCATGACCCAGATGATGGGCATGAGATAGAGATCGATCTTCCGCACCAGCTTCTTCTCGAACTCTGGCGTCCATTGTGGAGCATCGCTGGCGGTTTCGACGATAGGTTGGGCTTTCTCGCTGCCGCCATCCTGAGACAGTGACTTCTCCAAACGACCCATCCCTGCAAGCGAAACTCGGCTTGACCGAGTGCGATGAGCTGGAAAAGGGGGAAGGCAGATGTGCAATGAGCAACCCG
The DNA here is from genome assembly GCA_030512335.1 of Immersiella caudata. NCBI lineage: Eukaryota > Fungi > Ascomycota > Sordariomycetes > Sordariales > Lasiosphaeriaceae > Immersiella > Immersiella caudata. The sequence continues at coordinate 5,309,582 of JAULSU010000004.1, read as the reverse complement.
GAAGTCGCCCAGCTTGCCAAGTACCGAAACAGCAAACCAGACTCTAGGTGTGTTCGTCTTTCTTATATCTCTTCAAAACGCCCCCGTACGACAGCCACTAACAACCAGCGGAAAGTTGCGTCCGCACACTAGCTGCACACTGGCTGCACCGGCATACCGGAAAGTGAAGCAACACACCACACCCCGATTCTGCACCCCTCACCCAGCGGCCGCATGCGCCGCCGAACGCCAATCGCCCTCCACGTACCCCCCAAAACCGCCCCATTCACCCAGCGAGCGCCGTACGCCACCTACCCCCCCAACGAACATTTCCTGATGTTCCAACCCAGCAGGGGAGCGAAACCCCGTAACACTGGGCGTGTGTGCAGCGGAGGGAGACAAGCCTCTACATCCGATGGAAGCGCCTTGCACCCCCTTCTTTCGGTCATGATCGCGTACCCTCCCAATTTTAGTTGCGCTACATGTTCGCGTTCTGCGGGCGTTCTGGGTGCGTGTGTCTGCCGGTCTCACCTACCAATGACTGCTCCGGGACGGGGCGTCGTGAGCGAACGTTTGCAGTGTGCGTGCCCCTCCGACGCCGCACCGCAAGCCTCCGCGTGGCCCACACCTTACCGGCGCGGTGTGCTTCCGCGACGCAGCGTAGCGTGCCTACTGTATGGCTTGAGCATTATCCTAACCCGGGAATGCAAAGGCCGAGGACGGTACTTTGAAGATGGATACTGATAAACGCGTTGATTTGGCAGTTGAAATAAACGGAATTTCCTCCGATGCAGAGCGCTAAGACAGGAAACGCATGCCATACCGTCGAAGGCCGAAGGAAATCCCCGGGCCTGGAACAGCGGTGTGAGTACCCGCAGCGCCGCCCCCCCAACCCCCGAAAACACAGGTCAGATATCGAGGTAAGGAGACAAGACAAAGACGTTATTGACCCCCATGAGTGTAGACTGACAAGTTGGTCTAGAAACAAGCTAGATGTGCGCGACTGCGGCAAAGTGCAGCATGCAGCGTTGAAGAGGCTTGCTTGGCACCACCGCCGAACGATGCTAAAAAGCGTCCCCGCATGGTTCCCCGCCGAAAGATTACTCAGTTCTTTGCAACAAGAGTTCGCGCCGGGGAGCCCGCTGGCTGGTCCGATTGGCTTGGCGTTTCCACTTGATAATGACGGACAGGTTGGGGGCGTTGCGACACAACCACGAGAGAGGATAAGTTTGTTATCCCCAAAGGTAATTTTTTTTTTTAAAAAAAAAGGCAAGGAATGTAACTTGGTGAATTAGAGCAGCATCTTCTGCTGTCGATGTTCGCTGTCTGCCTCCCACGCGTGGGGGAAAAGCTGCATGCCCGCAAATGCGGGGATCTTTCCCACCCACCACTTCAATACCATCGAATGAGAACTTGGCTACCGTTTCCGGAAGCGCGTTACCTAAGGTGTTGCGCATGGTTGCCAGACGGGAGTGAAGTTGGCCCTTAGGCCCTTGGCCATATCTGTGGAGTTGCCGCCGAGAGTGCCGCCCGAAAGGGAACCATCGGCCCGCTTCGCCCCGATGAGACCAGCGCCGATGCGGATGCTGAGGAGGGGGACATCGCCCGAGGCGGGCACGCACGCCGACCAGATGTCGCCGGTGTCGGGCTTGGTGTCGAATGTCTCTTCAAACTCGTTGCCCTTGAGCTTGTCCTTGCCGATGGTGAGGGTTGCGGCCTGAAATGTCAGTTACTGGTGTCTTCACAAGGGAAAGGAGAACTCACCCCCGCCGCCTTGCCACCGAGGTTGGTCTGGACCGACAACGAAATCTTGGTGTCTGCATCAATCTCTGCCCACCCACCGATCGTGATGCTCTTCACGCGGAGCTGCATGCCAACGGGCCCATTGCCAAGGGTTATCTGCTCGACGCACCACTTCTCGGCCTCCTCAGGGGTGTCGTCAGTGTCGGGTAGGGACAACCCCCACTCGCGGAACACAAAAACGGGCGCACCACCCTTAGTCACTTGGCTGATAGGGCCTCCGCCAATAGGACATCCTGTTCCATAAACGGTCATGTTGTTGACTGTGACTGCTGTGGGGGGGGGAGCAGGCGGCGCTGTCTGCGGAAGACATGTTGCCAGTGGTAACAATGACAGCAGTAGGGGAATTCCCCAGACTTGGTTCGACAGCATCGTCTCGGTTTGGAATCGGGGAAACGAAGTGGCCGAGATTCTGAGATTTGACGAGCTGGAGGGCGAAGGGAAACAGGGAACATATGGACGTCCCCGCGCCTGGTCCTCATGTTTATACATCAACCGCCTAACCCGGCCGATGGGATCATAGCTCGAGAAGCGAGATATGCTTCCCGCAAGTCCCCATGTTCCACTCGCAAGAGCTTTCAGGTTGGTGCCCTACGACGGGCCGACTAGCCAAGTGTGGTTGTAGAATATTGAAGTTGCTTCAGCCGCCGTCCCTTCAACGAGGTGCACCAATCGAGAGCGGCTCCGGCATGCTGGTAATTTACTCGCTTGTGCGGGTAAAGGCGGGTTGATGGTGCTGTTTCTAATTCGGACCTCTTCCTATCGTATTTTCTCCGGGTTCGTGCCAAGCATGGTAAATGGTGTCTTGGTCCAGCCGCTGTCGCTTGCGATGCACAATCGTCGCTTTGTGGCGAACATCGAGATGTCTTGCAACAACTCTGTCCAGGATCCCTCGCTCGCTATGAGCAAGCCCCCGGTGGGGTTTCGACCAGCTGGAAATGCCCATTTGAGACGGTCGGATCGATGCTGCTCAAAAACTAGAAAGCCAGTCCATCTTTCGCATACCGCCTGCAGAACTGAGATGAACTGCCAGACACGCGCCAAGCCTTGGAGTTCTCCCGATGTCAAAGACCTCCTTGGTGTGCTTGGCGTTGGGCGTTGACACGATCTGGCGAACTTGGCGATGCAACCCCTGCGCTCAACCCCAAGCGTTTCAGCCACCGTAGTGAAACGTCAAACATTCTCCATCGACACCCCCCCAAAAAAAAGGGACAGTCGCGTCTGTCATCTCAAATTCGACTTCCTCAACACCAAAATCTCAACGATGCGGCTCGAATATGCATTTCTCTTCGCGATATGCGCTGGCGTAGCGCGCCCGGCAGATTCACCCCTCTGTCCGTGGACCCCGGCAACCCCGTGTCTCCTAGATGAAGCGCCGCAACAGATCCTCAGAGAAGAACCACCACCACCGTCAAAATGGCAGGAAACCGGAAAGTGCGCCGGGAAGTGGTGCATCTTTGTGAACCGCGGATTCGGTAATGGCGAGGGAACCGTGGCCATAACAACCAAGCCAAACTTTGAGAAACTCCTCAAAATCGAGGACACTCGCCACGAGAGCGCCGCCAGCGCGCCCCCGTATTTCATCGACCAAGTCCCCGGAAAAGGCCTCGGCGTCATCGCAAACACCACCCTCCGCCGAGGCGACCCCGTCATGCACGAGAATCCCGCCCTGCTCGTCCACCGCGAGCTCGAACGCTCCACCACCGTCCCCCAGCACGAGCAATTCGCCCTGCTCGATACCGCCCTGGAGCAACTCCCCCCAAGACGACGCGACCAATTCCTAGCCCAAATGGGCCACTTTGGCGGACACCGCATCACCGACATCCTCACAACCAACGCCTTCCAGCTGGACCTCGGCGGGGAAGACGGCCACCACTACGCCAGCTTTCCCGGCGTGTCGCGGTACAACCACGACTGCCGACCCAACGTGGCGTTTTACATCAGCAGCAAGCTGGAGCACATCACGACCGTCGTGAGAGATGCTCGGCCCGGCGAGGAGTTATCCATCACGTATCTCGACTCTTCAAAGCCACGCGAGGAGCGACGATCGCGGGCGCGAAACGCATGGGGATTCCAATGCACGTGCTCGCAGTGTGCCTTGTCAGACGCTGCGTCGGCGCTATCAGATGCGCGGTTGGTTGAGATCAAGCAGATTGAGAAGGTGATTTCCGACCCGCTCAGTGAGGGCGTGACGCCGGGTTTGCTGCGGAGGCTTGCGAAGTTGTACAGGGATGATCGATTGGAGGTTGAGATGGGTAGTGCGTGGACGCTCATGGCGCTTAATTATAACATGTTGGGGGATGCGACGGCGGCGGTGAAGTATGCGAGGTTGGCTGAGGAAGCTGTTGTTATTGAGGGGGGACAGGATGTTGGGGATGCGAAGGCGATGCGGGAGCTGGCGGCGGGTTCAAAGGAGCATTTTACTTGGAGGAGAAGATTGCCGGGTTGAGACTTGGTTGTACGTTTTTGGTAGGCGTTCGGGGCTTGTCGAGGATGTATGAATAACGATCAGTTCCTGGTGGAAGAGCAACTGCTCTGTCTAAAAGGTGTTCGGTGTCCGAGGAACGCAGTGACGAAGAGGCGATGCCGGGTCCCAGGAAGAGCGTTTGGGGATGGAGACGGGGATTGTCCCCGTTCCGAGCCCCACAGGTGAATTCCCGCGGCGAAGCGACCGCATTGCCGATCTTGAGGACAAAATACCCGACGCTGCGCATCGAAAAGAGTGCGCGGAAGTGTTGGGAGGAAGGAGGTTGGCTATCCGAAATATGAGCAAAACATTGGCCCCTGGCCGGGCGCTCCTTCCTCGCCCCACACCCAGCTTCCACCAAGAGCGCTGGCAAGGCCAAATCCGTCTCCACATTGTCCGCTCTCACCAAAATGGGAGCGGAGGCAACAAAAATGCAAAAGACGAGCTGTTTGCCCAAGAACAGGATTGAACTGTTGACTTTGGCATTACTTGACATCTCTATGCGAAGATATTTGTATCACGCTCTGGCCAGCTGGGCTAATCGGGCTTCGCTGGTTTCCCTTTGTTGGAAAGAATGTCTATTGTGTGATTGGCGGGCCAGGGGCCAACTCGTGTTCACCCCTGATCTGGAGACAAAGGAGAGGGCGAAACTCTTCACGCACCTTGCTGCGCTTCTCTCCCTTCCTCCTTTCTTTTCTCTGCCACGTAATCTACGCCCGTTACAACTCTCCCTGAGACGCCAAAAATCTCCCCAAATCTAAACCTTCTACCCTGGAATCTCTTCGACACGTCCTCTTTAGCATCCAACCCCGCACCCCTCAAGTCGTCCACAATCTCTGAATCACAAAGGTAGTACATCTGCCCGACCAAGCCTTCCGGGTCGACAGGGAAATGCGGATTCTTCACTACAAAGTGGCCGTACAGCAAAACAAGAATCATGAACCCCAGCGTTCCGATGGTCGCCCAGGTGCTACTCTCGTGCATTTCCCACGTCTGGAAAGGCGAAAAGGGTATCATGGAGAGAAGAATGGGGAGGAACTTCGACAAGATGCTCGTGAATGCAACGAGGGTGACGAACCACTCCCGCCGGGCGATCGAACCAATAATGCCGACGAATGGAGATGTCGGGCGGGGTGTGGTTAAAACGTGTGGCAGCGCAGTGTGCCAAAGCCGACGGTATGGCTCACGGAGCGATACCCCTAGCAGAGGTTAGTTCCGGAAGGGGAGGTATCGGGCATGGCGATCACTCACAAGAGAAGTAGTAGTCCCAGAAAAAGGCGAGGAAAATACCAAACGCAGTAAAGAGCACACGAATGCCAAAGTCTTGATTGTTCATGAACTGTTCAAAGGGTGTGTCAGGATGTATGGTGTTCTCGTAGTAGGTAACGAGAATCAGTAGGCCGCTGATGTAGAGCAGGCCGGAGTAGAAGAAGATTCGGTCCTTGGTTACCTGGATGTTGAATCAGTCAGGAGAACTAAGCGATATTATTGAACCGCAGATGCTTACCCAGCTCAGCCTCCTCATTTTAAACGTACCCCCAATCTCCGAGAGCGTTGTCGCCGTTCGAGTCAGCCATACACCCGACCTTGTAGTTGTCGGCGTACGAATCGTCGTCTTAATCCTCTGCGCCACAATCCCATAGCCCCTCGACCCCCCAGAGAAATTGTAGCCGACAAAGTATCGATGGCTATCTAGCCGTCTGATGATCTCCTTGTCTGTCACAATCCCCGTCCTATCATCCACATGGATATCTCTCAGCACCCGACGCAATTCCGAATCCTGCATCAACGCCCCCACAGAAGCGATGCTTCCGGGTGCCATGGTTGCCCCAGATTTCCACTTTCGCAGTAGAAGAAAGAGACTCAGCACAAGCACCAAGTTCACACCCACGAGACCCTCGACAACCCTGGCAGGGATGGAAAATATGGCCAGACCCATGTAACAGCCACGCGCATCATCCTCCCTGCAACTCCCGCCTAGTTTGATCCCCACCGCTTCGCTCGACAATGCGGTGATGATGGCAGTCAAGAGAACAAGAAGGTCAGCCAAGATCCTGATGGGCTCGTGATGCCGATACAGCAGATGCGCGCCGTGAAAGAAAGGAAAGGTGCCGGACGTCGAAAGCAACGTCTTCGCTCCCACCCCGGCTGGGCGAGTGAGTTCCTTCAGCGGCATCACGGCGTAAAGACTGTCGGAGATGGCATCGGTCATGATGGAGGCGAGCACGGCGAAGAACACGGGGAGGAACGAAACGGCCCAGTACTCTTCGGGGGTGGCGATGTGGAAGGCGGTACCTCCGTCTGGGGTTGGTGAAAAGGGCGAGAAGGGGGCAGCGGTCGGTGCGCGGGTGATGGTTGCCGTGGGGACGCCATGGGAATCGGTGAGAGTGATGACCCGGGCGGCGCCAGAAGGTAGCCCAAGGGTAATTGTTGCTGTGGGAGAACCTCTAGAGTCGCGTTGAGTAATGGTGGTTTGAGGGCCAAGGTATTTGGTGCTATAACCAGTGGTTTTCCCCGAAAAGTCCATCAGTGGGATGACTTGATATGCGTCGCCATATCTGCTGGCCCCAGGAGAGGGTCGAAGTTGAGTGCGGGTAGCTGTGGTAACCCCTGAAGCATCGGTGTGGTAGAAGACATCGGCCGTGACGATAGCGGTTATGACTCCAAACTCGTTCCTCTGCTCAATGATAGTTTGGCTGTCGGGGGTAGCCGTGGCCCAGGGATCATAGGGACTGCGTGGTCCTGTGCAGGCGGTTGGGTCCTCATTTGGACTGCATCCAAGAAGCGGGATGTCACAACGGCGCGCCTCGTCGCCTTCTCGATCTCCAAAGCTGCCCATGTCCCCCGAGTTAACCAGGTCCATATACTCCACTGTGTCACGTCCTTGCAATTCAGTCTTCTTGGCGGCATAGTCGACAACTCGTAACCACCTCTCATAACAATCGTTGTTCACAAAAGCAAAGTCGTCACCCGTGCATATGACCATGCCCTGCGCTGTGAGACCCCGATCCCTCTCTTCAGCCGTGTCCAATGGAGTCGCCTGCTCCAATGAAGTCACACAATATTCCCCACGGCTGGGCCAGGTGACAGCCGATGGTCGGTACCAACTGAATTGAACACGGTCCATAACCTCAATGTACTCGTCGTCGGGCCCCGCGTCAATCTTCGAGTACGTGCTAATATGTAGCATGAGATCAATCCACGCTGGGCGGTGCTGAAGCCGGCCGTAGGTACTTTCGTCTTGACGTCGGCGCGTCAGGTTTTGCGCATCGACTGTCCGATTGAAGCTGTTGAAGTAGTCGCTGAAATATTGCGCCGAAGTCAATTTCTTCGACCAGCTCTGGTTCATCGGCGTGAGGACATCCAGCCATTCAGGCCCGTACGCCAGCCGGCCTTCAAACTCGACCGGGGGTCGAAGAGCGGTGGTGTTATCGTAGTGTGTCGTGTTTTGCCTCCTGATATGAAGGGCTCGTCGTTTGGGAAACTGCGTTGCGACTGGAAATCCCGCTGCCGACGTTGCGGGCGTTTTGCGGGTACCGAATAGCGGCGCCGAAACGATGACTGCTGGGCCGTTTTCACGTGCTCCTTGAGGCACCGTCTGGTAGCCCGAGGACACTGGCAGACTTCGGCAGGCCCATTCCAAAACAGAGAGGACCATGCAGAGGTAGACGAAAAGGACAGCTAAAAATGACGATTTTATGCACGCGGGCTTGATATTCGGGCTCGTTGGCTGCGGTTGCTCGCGAACGTGTTGCATGTTTCCATTGAAAGGACCGTACTGGGCCCGTCGTCAAAGAGGGATCTTTTGTTGTAGAGGGGATGTTTCGATGGCAAGGCGCGATAGTTGTTCTTTATTGCTTCGCTCCGGGCAAACGCGACGTGGCCAGCGGATGCAACCCAACTGCGCCCTTGAATCAATGTCCCACACCTGATGGGTTATTGCGGCGGTGAGTCGACCGCCGTTTTGCCTGAAATCACCCACGCAAGCCAGGCCTGGCTGTGGCGTGGCATGATATTGCCCTCGTTCACCAATCTGCCGCAGTGAGGCGCAGTGTCCTGCGCAAGTGCCAGCCAACTTGTGTAACGATCGGCGATAATCGATCTGTGTGACAACCTCTATGAAAAGTCTTTCTTGCAAGGCTTGGCGCAGTGCGAAGACGGCAGCGGCGGGCGGCGGGGTCGTTGTCTTCCAGTAAGACCTGCATTCAATGGCGACACGCCAGGGGATTCTTCCTTTGTTCAGAGCCTCAAGTGAAGGGCGGTTCATACTCACACCGGATCTTGTTCTAAAGATGGGCCTGGCATTCGCCATTGTGCCAATAGAGTTGAGCACCCCTGTCATATCAGTACCACCTCTTGCACCTGATTCCAGCCACCGTTGAACACTCGCCCGTAATATATCCCAACCCTCCGGTAGACACCTGCGGCCTCTGCTTCTTCCAGAACAAGAGCGACCTCGCAGTGAGAAGAGCCACGCTTTTCCAACAGACGGAGATACACGCGCTGATGTGGACCCGGGAGGGTGTTCTCGACGTCAAGAGAGATGGATCCGTAGACACAGTCCCCCTTCCCCTGAGAATCATGGGCCGGGCTCGCAGGAGGATGCTCTCCTTGCCATTCAGCGCCATAGATGACAGATCCTTTCAGGAGCAGCTTCTGTTCGGTACCATCCGGAAGCCTTGAGTGTGCTTGATCAATCGCGTCAGGGCACACAAGTTTGACCGAACAGTTGAGACAACCCCACGACCATGTAGGAGCTCGGGGGGAACGGGCCGGTGCCGGAGTTCGAGCCCTCCATCCAAGCGTTACTGGCCAAGCCAGAGCAACGCCAAAATGAAAGTTCCCATCAAATTTCGATTGGATTGCGTCGGTGATTCCCCGAAATGCATGCAGCCTGTCCTCGGGGTTGGTCATCTCCCGCTCCGTGTAGCAGAGCAGTATCTGACTCCAGACCCGGCCAATCTTCCCCGACAAACCAAAATCCAACAACAGGTTAGGGCTGGGATTCCTGTAAAAGTACCCTTTGACAAAACTGCGACGCAGTGGAGTGAGACCTTGTTCCGTGCGGCACTCAGTGAAGACATCGTAGGTTGAGAAAACGACTTTGCGGCGTGCCAGCATGCTCTCCTGAAGCGCCCAAGCCCGCGTGTCAAGGGGCTCCTGGCCGATCCTTCTTGCAGCAACGTTCCTTGTCGCCACCAGCTGCAAGCTCTCAATCGGACCAGAGGATGGTTGGATCTGAATAGGGCAGCCCTCGAGAAACTGCTTCCATTCAGGACTCCAGTCCTGGTACAGGAAGCAGTCAGTGGACGCCGAAGAATTGGCCGCAACAATGACCGCAAAGGCGTTGGTGTAGATCCGACCCATCTGGCTGATCTCAGACTGAATATTCTCTGCGTCGTCCTGCACGATGCAAAGCGCATCAACCCACAGATAGCGGAATCCCATTTGACGAGTTGCGTGGATTGCATCTTGGAGAGCACCACCAAGTTCGCCCACAGGAATGGACTGCTCCAGGGCTGTGAGAGACGCTTTCGTTGCTGTGACCCTCTGGGGCCCTCCCCAGCAATAGCTGAGGCAGAGATATTCCGCGTGCCCGCCCTCAGTCTTGACAAGCTGTGCTGTCACCCCTGGTGTGTCAGGGTTGACGTCGATGACTCGCGATGGAAGCTGTGAGATGTGATTCTCTCTGCATCTGTGATGGTCAGGCCTTTCCCGACAGTCGTTGATACGAGCACAAATGGCGGCGAAGAGAGCCTTCGCACCGACGTTGCTGAGTGGCTGATGACTGCCGACGAGGCCTCGTGGGTTGTCGGAATCTGGACCTACGAAGGTTAGCCAAGAGCGGCGTTATAGAGCGCAACAACTAGGATTGAGTGTGGAGAAGACTTGCCTTCTGTCGTCAGATAGAGCTCGCCTTTTGGCAGGCCGACCTCGCCCCCTTCGTGCTCGGTGTAAACCTCCAACTCGCTCGACAGGCCTGTCTTCGGTCTTTTGCCGCGTCTCCTAATACCGGTCATGCGAGAGCCATCTGCGCTCGTGCCTAGTGACATGCTGATCTCTTGGCAAAGGCGGCATGGGGGGAGAGCAGAAGCTTTTTCGCGAATATCCTGCAGTTTGCCGAGCTGGTAACGGCCGCCGCTCGTGAGTCTTGACAACTCGTCGTAGGTGGCAAGCACTGCGCAACAGCGACAGAGGGTACACTGAGTATGCGCCGCCATCGTGCAGGCGGTGGCCTCGAGGGGGACACGGCATGGATCTCGTAGTGCAGGCGAACCTGAGCAGGGCAATTCTGTCCCCTCGCTGCCTGGAAAGTTGTGCGGCGAATAGTGGGGCATCTGAAGAGAGTACCTCCCACGGCCAATCAAGAGCCCGCGACTACTTGACCCTTCCATTGGCAGGTTTGCTCAGCTCCTCCTGGGAACGCGAAGCATGATATTCCACCACATCTGACGCCGTGGATGGAGAGCTGCCATGCCTTCGACAAACTCCACCAGAGACGGTTGCTCAAACGAGCCGCGACATTGCTTCCACGAGGCACGCAAGCACCAACCGCAAGATGGGCCGACACTTTCGCAAAGCTGTTCTCCGCCTCGGCAAGAAACTTGGACGAAATAGAAACCAGAGCCCCCAACATGTCCCCCAACAAGTGGCGAGCACCCTCTGGAACTGGGAGCCATGCAACAGGAAGCAAAATGTCCGCGAAACCATCCAGCAAGCTTCCATGCATGGATGGCTCCGCGGCCGGTGTATTCGTTTCAGCAATCACCTCATGGGCAGGCCAACTCGACAAATGATTCAGGACGGCAGTCTTGGCCGACCTGAAAACTGGAAAGTCTGGAAGGCAAGCCTACATCATCCCCTGAAACATTGCCTTGGCATTGTCATTTCGAATTGATGGCGGGCAGTTATCTGAAGCAACCGATGAACTTCACTCGGAAAAGGGATAGGCTTGAGATGAATTGGGGTCTCTCTAAAGCTATGGTCTTCGCTAACCCAGCCACAGACACGCTGCTCGCCCTCACAGAGTGAACCGGTAGCTCGGATGCCAATCACCCATATTCTTCCTGTCCTCCTCATTCGCGGAGAGCCTCTCGTCGCGCTCGCCTCGATCTCTCTTCCTGTTCTCCCTCCACATTAGGCCGGCCATGGTCGCAGCGCAAAGGGCCCCAAACCACATCATGGCAACGGCAACACTATACCCTGTCTTATAACCCGGCGCCTCGGACCTGATGAAAATGAAGGCGCCCATGATACCCGCGAAGTTTCCAATGCTGACCTGGGCTGACGCACCGATCGAGCGCTTCCAATGACCGGACAAGTTGTTCTGCAGCCACGCCAAACACATCGGAGTGATCATAAAGGCGCCGCCGAAGACCATGAAGACCGCGGCGAACTTGTAGTCGCGAGACTTGCCCGCCTGCGACAACAGCATCGCATACCCGATTGTAGCGAGCGATGCGCCACCGATGATAAAGCCAGAGCGGTGGCGGAGACGGTCCGACGCCCACGCACCGATGAGCATCATCCCCGCAGCGAAGACGTACACGGGGATGGTGCGAACCTGAGCTTCCTGTGCCCTCCAACCGAACTCAAGGAGGATGGTCGGAAGGAAGAAGGTTCCTGACAAGCCGGCCACGGACACACCCATGTACATGAGTCCACCCAGCCAGACCTTGTAGTCGCTGACGATACGCGTAACAGCAAACTTGTTGAGCGTGTCCATGCGACAAAGATCTCCAACATCCGCCTCCATCCGCCTCTTCAACAGCGCCTTTTCCTCCGAGCTGAGGAACCGGTTCTGCTCCGGCCAGTCCGCAACCACAAAGTACGCAACGATCGCCAGCGTCGAGGTGATGGCGCCCTCAATGATGAAAATCCACCTCCACGCTGCCATGGTCGGCGTGCTCAGCCCTGCAATCGCGTACGCGAGGAGACCCCCGAAGGCGCCCGCCACGACGGTGCTGCAGAAGAAGAAGGAAACGCGCTTCTGATACTCGTGCCTTTTGTAGTACATCGATGATACGTAGACGATACCCGGAAGGACACCAGCCTCGAATGCGCCGAGCAGGACGCGCAGCGCGACGAGGGCGGCGTACGAGTGGACAAAGCCCATGCACATGTTGATGATGCCCCAGAGGAACATAAGCGTGCCGATGTACAGCGAAGGGCGAACTTTGCGGATGATCATGTTGGAGGGGATTTCGAGGAGGATGTAGGAGGAGTAGTAGGCCTGGGGGACGTCAGTCATTCTGAGCCATCATACTGACGACGATGGGGAAGTGAGAGGACCTACGAAGAGGGCGACATTGAAGCGGTTCCCGACGTCGAGCTGCAGCTCCGCCGTCATGCCTTGGATGGCAGCATTGGAGATGTTGATGCGATCCAGAAAGGCCATCATGTAGACAACAAAGAACACCGGCCACAGCATAAAGTCCAGCTTCCGAAGCAGCCGACTCTCCGCTTGCGGATCGATAGGCTCATTATCGGACGCATCCGAACCGGGAGACTTGGGAACCGGCAGCTCACCGCCGCTCGGCACGCCCGCCTCATCGGCGAGCTTCTCCTTCTCAGAAATCGACATGGTCCTACGCCGTAAAGATGTTGGCAGACAAAGAGAGTGCGGGAGAGACAGACAGACAGACAGACAGACAGCGATGAACATGAGACGGTGATACAGAGCGGAAGTAAGTACCGATATATGGTACCGAAGGGATCCGTTGCGAACCAAGACAATCCAATCTGCAGACTGCAAGCCAGGGGCGCAAAGTGCAACCTCCGGAATGCAACGCCCTACCTCCGCGCAGGCAGCCTAGAAGGCCGAGGGGCTGTTAGTGGAAGCTTCGGTCAGTTAAGCTTATTCTTAGTATTGCTGCTAGGGAAGGGTGTGGCGTGCGGGTTCGACGCGGTTCGGGGGAATCCTTTTGGCTTGGGTGCGGTAGCATCCATGGTGTGTGTATGCATGTGCGGAAAACAGTCCGCGGGGGATATATCCTGAAGCAGAGCGCATCCCGCTCAGCGACGTTGCGCTGCGTGAGAGGATTCGAAGGAAAATTAGACGGTGAGTGGTACGATACAGGGTGCATGAGACTTGCCATTGCAGTGCGCTGCGGGGATGTTTTGCTGGGTTCCAGGTTCTTTGAGATTTTTTGCATGGGACGGGAAGAGAGATCAGGATGGGATCCGGTTGGGCGAGAGTTTAGCTTCAGGGATGTTTTGTGGTACGACAGTGGTGCTACGGTTTGTTCTATTTGTTGTCAATCAATTGTTCAGGGGGCTGCGCCGCGGGGTGGCAGATCCAATATGCACGTCGGCAGGTGAGGGAGATGGGTGGCCATGAAATGGGAGGCTCGGTGAGGAGGTGTGGTTGATCCTTTTCGCAAGGTTTTCTAGATGTGTGGAAAGAGAAAATGAAATGAGAACTTCCTCGTCGACAAGGACAAATTCGAGGGAAAGTCATTGATGGACTGAACTGAAAGTTTGGAGTCGAGAACATCATTGTGGTTGAGCCCCTGAGACAGTCCCAGCGCGACGACCTGAGAACCCGGCACTGTGCAAATCGCAGCTGTAAACCACCACCATATTACCCGTCATCACCATGCACATGCACAATCCATACCAAGGTATTTTCCAAGGCATTAACCAATTCGCCCACAACCGAAACAAACGCCCAGAAACAACAACCAAAAAAAAAAAAAAAAAACACCCAACGGCCAACAACCCCAGATCAGGCAGCTCGCTCCCCACCCCACGGAATTTCCCGCGCCCTTGCAGGCTTCCCAGGTTCCAAAGTAAAGCCACGGCCACAATCCACCCCATGCTTTTTTCCTTTCCCGACGGGGATTTTCCTGGTATCTTCCAACGGCGCTTGATCCTTCCCGATCCTGGCGCCGTTCGTCGTTGGCTCGCCAGTGGGGTGAGGTCCTACATACCAAACGATGGGCACTTTCGGGCCGCGCCGATAAGCTCTGAAACTGCCTCTGGGGAAGGGGAGCATTCAGGGGCAAGAGAAAGTTTCTTCGGTGAAGGGGAAGGTTCCAGTTTGATGGCATGATGGCACCATGATAAGTCTTGGGGTGGGAGGCTGGGCGAGGGCGCTGCGACAATGCGGCGATGGTGGAGGTGTCTAAATATCGAGCATCGGGCTTTTTTTTTCTTGTGGTTGCTGGTATTGTGTGTTGGATATTGGGAGTCATTGGAAGCTAATTGTATTGATACCTACCCTCCACGCTGATCTTGACGGACGCAAAGCTCGACCTGGTTTTTGTCAACACCGAGACAACATGTCGCAAAACTCAACCATTCCCGCGCAGAACTACGACCCAAACGCCAACAATGCGTATCTCGTGTACATCCCTTCCGCCGTCTTCGTCGTCGTCTGCCCTGTCTTGATGGGCTTGCGAATATGGGCGCGCTTGAAGAAAGGAGGAAAGCTCGGTGCTGACGACTGGACTGCCGTTGTGGCTCTCGTGAGTAGCCCCATGTGCTCGACCTGGAATGTTGGAGTACTGACTGCCATTGCCCGCAGATCTTTACCGTCTTGACTGAGGGCTTCCTGGTAGCGTGTAAGTGATCTTTTGTCTCCCGTACTTCTTTTTGGAGATACCCAATGCTAACCACAATGCCTTGTCCAGCATGTCAATACGGAATGGGCCGACACTGGGCCACAATAGACAAAGCCAACCGCTTCGAAACCCAAAAGGTCCGCACCCAATACCCAAACCATCCCCTACAAACCACCCGCTGACAATCCCTCGCCAGTACTTCTTCATGGCCCAAGTAACCTACAAAGCCGCCATCAACCTCGTAAAATGCTGCATCCTCCTCCTCTACCTCCGCCTCTTCCAAGTCGTCCGCTGGTTCCGCATCTCATGCTGGGCCCTCCTCGCCATCGTCGCCATCTACTGCACCGCCTCCATCGCCGCCACCATCTTCCAATGCCAACCCGTCATTCGCGCCTTCGACAAGGACACACCCGGTCACTGTCTCGACACGGCAAAGTTCTGGTTTGCCAACGCCGGCTTCTCCATCGCAACAGACGTCATCATCCTTCTGCTACCGATGCCGCTGGTGTGGAAACTCGAAGTCCCTCGCACACAAAAGGTCGCGCTCGTTGCGGTCTTCGCGGTAGGGATATTCGTGGTTGTTACATCCTGTCTGCGCGTCACGACGCTGGATCTCTTCGCCACGAGTCCCGATCATACATACAACATCGCCAACGTCATGTGGACCATCATCGAGCCTAACGTTGCCGTCGTCTGTTCGTGTCTTCCCATCTTGCGTCCCCTGGTAGTGAGGTTCATCCCTGGCTTGCGAAGCAAGAGTATCGGCAAGTACCATGGCTCGTATGGCACGAATGGTAGCGCGCCGGGGCACTTTGGGCAGGGCTCGGGGAATCGCGGGCAGAATAGCGGGACGGATAAGTCGCGTGCGACGTTGGAGCTGGCGAGGGGGGAGAATCGGCCGGATTGGGTTGAGTTGGGTGGGGTCAAGTCGCCTCAGGGGTTGCATCGCGCGTCGGTGCATCGGCCGAGCTCGCAGACGGGGAGCGAGGAGGATATGTTGGTGATGAAGGGGTCCAAGGGGATGGGTGGGTCGGGCGTGCAGAGGACGATGGAGTATAGCGTTCAGTACTCCAAGGAGAGGCCATAGGTACCAGGGTGGCGGAAAACTCTGGTGTTATACGCTGGAGTCGATCGGCTGGATGGGGGGTCATCTGATCGACTCTGTGACCGGTGCTCCAGAACCTGCTTCATCGTTGTGCAAAGGTGGAAAAAGAAGGAGGACGTGCGATGGGTTGCGTTTTGTCCGCACTACCGTCCCCCTGATCGCCGTCATCGTAGTATGTGCTCGTACATTGTAGCGTTAGTGTGTCGTCATTGTCGAAAGTGAAGACTTTGCACCACTCTAGCTTCCCACCTATTCGTGTTGCTGACGGGGTTGCCTCCTTGCGAGCAAATATCTTTCTACGTCTTCAATCCATCAACTCAAAAGGCATATATGTGAAGCCCTCCCGGTCGCCCCTGATTTCCTCGGGCCGCATGCTAGAGTCAGTCTCTGCAAAACGGTCCGGAGACTGCGTGTCAGTGTCAGCGGTCCATGGCGTTGGATAATTATTTCCAGGTAACAACACTGTGTAGGAAGTGTCCTCCTCCTCCCCCTACTCAGGTGGTGGCGAATGTATGCGGAATTGTCTGAAGATCAACAACTATCGTGAAGGGGGTACCAGTGCTGGGATTCTCAGACCGCTGATATTTCCGCATCTCAAGGCATCGGTTTCGTAGTATACTGCAATATTTATGACATTGTGGGCACACTCTACCTCGATGAGGAATGTTGCTCCGACTTTTGTGTGTGGGGGTAGAGAACCGGAGCTCCAGGCCACATAATCACTCCTGGCCAGGGTTGTGTGGGTGCCAGGAGGGTGCTAGATTTTGTGGTTTTGTTTGGGCGACAACCCAACAAAATAGCTTCAACCCAGGATCCCCGGTTTTGGGCCTTCCTTCGCGAGCGGCGCCGCAGATTAGCAGCAGATGGTCATTCCAGCTGGGCTCTCCAACGAGGGTGAGAAAACGAAGAGTCAGAGAGACCAACTTTTGCCACCCGTCTCTCGACACAGCCGGACGTGGCCCTTTGGGTGGCCCAGATTAGCACGGGGACCTTGAGCTGTTGCTCCAGGAAGTGGGCCAAATAATGTCTGTCCACGCCGAAGTACTTATATCGTCTTTCGCAGGAATCTGAAGTCCGCGGGTACAAGGACGAGCGACGACACCCAGCCAGAACCTTAACTAGCAACCAGACGCAAGACAATCAAGCCATTGCAACCTACTTCATTTTCACCCATTCCAAGGTGCAGTGTTTCTAATAGGAGGTGCTATAATTTCAGTCTGGCGACCTCTTATCCTTTATTTATAGATCTTAGGCGCTGTAGTTAGTGCTGGTTAAGGTGATGGCGGTTAACCCTGTAAATTGCTGGCTGAGAAGGTTTTGGTAGCACGCCCTACTTTTGGCGTGGAAACTTGGGGAATGCCCAGGAGTCCGAAGTGCCTGAGGCAGCTCCTTCGTGGTTACGTGGGGGTCCGTGTGACAACCTGCGACAAGCTTGGGGGCCTTCACCGAAGGCTCGTCAACCCCGCAGCTTCATCCGCGTGTCGCAGCGGGATTTGGTGCCCGACTTGATCCACACACGCAAAACCTCGCAGCCCTTGCTCGGAGACAACGGCAATTGCAATGGCAAAGATCGAGCCGCTGTGCCAATACTGCGCCAGCATCGAGTTCAACTACAAACTTTTAAATGACGCCGAGCCTGTTTGGAGCCTTGGGCCATGGTCGAGATTAGAGCAGAGTCGATGCCCGTTCTGTAAACTTGTCAGGAGGTTCTTTCATGAGTGGCAAAGAGTGGATGCCACAGGCCGTGCCGAACAATATCGAGAGCGGCTCGATATATCGCTTCAATGGTTCGGCAAGCGCTCCAAGCATCTAGACGCCACTGGTAGAGGGTACTTCGGGTTCGAGCTTGCCAATGCGGGACAACAGATATGCTTTGCTGCCAGAACAATGCCTCACCGAGCAACTTCAAGTCCTCGCTTCCTGCGGAGAAGCGCGAGCCCCGAGTTCGATGTCGGTATGCTTACCTCTTGGCTCACCACTTGTTCGACCGAGCACTCGACTAGCTGCAACATCTCGGCGTCTGGGCGGCCAGCGGCGTTTACCCAGGCGTTTCCTGGCTTGCCGGCTCTTCGTTTCATCGATGTCCAACACAACTGCTTAGCGGAAACGCGTGAAATCTGTCAGTATGTTGCACTGAGCTATGTCTGGGGCACGACAGTCAAGCTCCGGCTCACCAAGGCGATCCTACCTACCCTTCTCCAAGGTGGACAGCTCGAAAACGTATTCAAACAACTCCCTCGGACCGTCCGAGACGCAATTATCCTGGTACGCAAACTAGGGTTGCGCTATCTCTGGGTGGATGCATTGTGTTTGGTTCAGGATGACAAGGAGGATGTCGCCGCCGGCATTGCTGTCATGGATCAGTTGTACGAGCGATCTTGGTTTACCATCATAGCCGCATGCGGCCATGACGCTGACGCCGGTCTCCCTGGCGTGAGAGAAACCAGCCGCAAAGAGTACGATCCCTGTGTCGAGGTAAAGCCTGGCATGCTTCTCGGCGTGCGCACGCAAGTGAAATATTTGATGGAGAGCTCAGTGCACGGCACGAGGGCGTGGACGTAGGTGCCGTTTGGCCCCCTTTTACTCGTCCCAAAAAAAAACCTGTCTAACCAGTCGTCATACCAGCTTCCAAGAGACCATTCTACCCAGGCGCTCGCTATACTTTGTCGATGATCAAATATTCTTTAGGTGTCGCCAGTCCGAGTTTTCCGAAGCATGCCTCGACCACCCTACCCCATATTTCGACGACGACACGTTTACCAACCTCATCACACCATTCACCAGCATGGATATATCGTTGAAGGCCCTCAGTCGCATTCTTAATGCGTACACTAGGCGAGCTCTCACAAACCAAGAGGATGCAATCCACGCAATGGCAGGTATCCTGCGGCGATTCTCAGAGAAACTCAGATGTAGCTTCTTCCAAGGAATGCCGACGGCTGCGTTTGACTCCGCTGTACTATTCTCTGGGGCCGTTAATTCGACACCCCTGCGCCGGCGCCTAAACTTCCCTAGCTATTCCTGGGCAGGGTGGATTGGCACTCTGGAGAGCCTCTGTGACGGGCCTGGCAGCCGAACGGGGAACCCCAACCTAGCCTGGAACAAGTGGCTTTGTGATAGCACGTGGATTGTTTGGTACAAAAGAAGCTCTTCCGGTGTTTTGAACTTGGTATGGGATCCCGCAGCTAACGAGTCGTTCCCCATCGATGACCCCTCATTTATCGGATACCGTAAGCGACAGCCGTTTCGGCCCCCAGCAGCTCTGACAAGGCGAGGTATCTCAACAACACGCACCGCACCAACCGAGCATTTCAAGCACGAGATGCCAACTCTTGATTATCACTTACTTCAATTCTGGACCCTGGCCATCTGGTTCAACCTTGATTTCATCAACCCTTTTATGACTACGGCTGGTCTTGTGGACTCGCCGGGGGTGCAATGCGGCACTGTTACCTTGGACGCATTTGGGGAGATGCCCTTCTACAACTCAAAGGGCCCGTTTGAAGTTATTCTTCTCTCTCACTATGACGATGACGAGTACAACGTCATGCTACTTGAGTGGAACGGCAATGTTGCCGAGAGGCGTGGGACTGGGGAGGTCCAAAAGACAGGGGTTGAGCATGGATTTCCGCCAGGGCCTGTCTGGAAAGAGATTTTTTTGGGTTAAGATATAGAAAGAGGAAGAAGCTAGCAGATAGGCAGCCATGGTTGCAGGACCCAGCCATTCGAGTAAAAGGACCTAGCTCTTGCTCAGGGTGGAGAGGGAGTACCTATGCACCCACGGTTAGTTTCATTAACAATGGGCGGTGGCCACCGCATCATCAGGAATTGTCAGAAAGAAAGGGGTTCAGGGGCCCTGGCACTGCCTGAACGCCAGTCAGCCTCAGCCATGGTGTTGACGAAGCAAAATCCCACGGTTTTGTCTATAAAGAAGGAGGTTCTGGCATTGAGCCAGAACCTTAAGAAGAGCAAGAAAAACCTTCGAGACGCAATACAATCAAGCCATTGTAACCCACTTCATTTCCACCTATTCCAAGGTGCAGTGTTTCTGATAGGTATTCCAGTGCAGTGCTCCAGAACGGGGGCAAGACCGTGACGGTTACCGAGGTCCACCCAGCCGCTGCCGTAAAAGTCGACCCGTCACGGGGCAATCAGTTCCTAAAGAGTCCATCCACACGTGAACTATCGGCTTTTAGTAAAAGGGCTTTCAGTGAAAGGACGGAATCCACGATTGGCCTGAGATTCCGTGCGGCGGTCGGCAACATCTTCGAGGTAGGCAAAGCAGGCGGCGCTCCTCGCATACCAGGCGTACTTGCTAATGGCCTCCGATAGTTCGGCGCTGCTCGTCTTGTCGATACAGACTGTATCACCCGCACGGAGTTGTCCGGAGCTGTTTGCCCCACCTTAATGCTCCGTTTATTCCACAGCCGATATTCGACGGATCTATTGATTCCACGGCGCGTGGCTAGCAATATTGCAGGCCACGTCGTAGGAAAAACGAGCGAGGGCCGTCCGGCCACATTCGCTGGAAAGGAGACACCCCTCCCTGTTAAAGGGCAAAAGTGATTTGTCTAATATACATACTTCTCTTGACCGTACAAAATTACGCTGTTTAAAGATACAAGCCATGATACGCGCGAATGGATTATCGGGTATCCTACCATGGAGTCCAGATGATGGAAGTCCTTATTATGGTGCAAGAGGTCCGCCGCGATTCGGTCTTATGACTCGCCGCTAGCGCGTCTGTTGCGATACAGTGGCGGCCAGGTTCAGCGTCCACAATTTGATATGTGAAGTTTTTCTAAGTGGGTCCACTTTTGGCTCCTTTTGCTGACATATAGTGTGCCCCACTATGTGCTGTGTACTATATCGCCACCACCATAACTTGCCAACTTGGTACATAGTGTCACGACCCAGTTCATGACCAAACTGTTTTCACTTGAGTAACCTCGGTGTACCAGGAGCAGGTCGTAACAGATAGCTGCTGAAGCCCACCGTGGCCTAAAAGCAGCTGCCTGAACTCGTCCATCGCATGCTATGCAAACTAAACGAAGTGCCAAAGACAGATCTGTTAAATTCTAGCCTCTGAGAGCGCTAAAGAGGCCCTGTATTTACAGGGCCTGCCAGTGAGGAAAGCACTGGGTACCCTGCACCCACTGGGTACCCTGCACCCACTGGGTACCTTGCACCTCCTGCGTACCCTGCACCTGCAGCCACCACTCACTAGCCACAATGTGGCTTCGAACCTTCTGGAATCCAGAAGGCCTCAGGGCCTTCTGAGGCCACATCAGCGATTACAAGGCCTGTGGAGAGCCTCCACCATACTATTCTATTATTGTATTAGTAGTAGAAAGCTCTGGAATTTCCATTCCAGAGCTCCCACAGCCTATAACTAGCCATCTCCTCTCCTGTAATTAGCTTTCCTCTCAAGCAAGCAATCTACTTCCTTCAGTTGAGTACTACTCACTGAAGCAAGCAATTCACAAGCAATACAGTCGTTTATTACAGTGCAGAGTTCACTGAAACCTTCTGTTTTACAGCGCATAGTTCGCTGTAACTTGTCTTTTAGGCTCTGTAGTACAGGCCTTCGTTTGCTTCCTTCAGCACCTTAGTAAGCTCTGCTGTCATACCTCACAGCGCTCCTCTGGAGCATTGTACTCGCATTTCTTCCCCTGACCGGAGCACTGTACTACAGGCTCCCACAAGCTCTCAGGTGCTGTAATACAGGCCTGTAGAGTGCTACAAAGCAACACCTCTGATGCAGTTAAAAGACGAAGTTTTGGATCTTTTTCAAGTGCTAGGAGAGCTAAATTTAATTTGGCTTCTTTTAAAAGCGTTGCCATATTTTTTGGTTGAGGAAAAGGAGGAGAAGGTTACAAAAGGGTGGGGTGGTGGAAAATTATCCGTTCGCTTGTTTTATCCGTTCGCTTATCACGCACGTTATATTTAGAAAACACCTGAAACGGCATCAGAAGCCCTATGCCTGCACCCAACTCCCGGACTGTGATAAGCGCTTTGGCGGTAAGAATGATTGGGCTTTCGTGGCCGTTATCGCGGCCGATCTTTGTCTTGAGTACGGAAAAGAGCTCATCGACATATATCGGGCGTAGAACATAACGACCGACGACATCTGGGACAAGGCTCTAGAGTAAGCGATGAAGAAGCTTTCGGAACTTACTCCGTAGTTACTCCAGGCACAACCTGTCGGCTTGGCGAAGCGATCTGTCAGAGGTTTTGAGCGAAGAGTTTTCTTTGGAAAAAAAAAAATGTGAAGCAATATTTAGTCTTTTCATTGCAAGGATGAGCCAGACACTGAGCACTGACTGAGCCGAGCCTGAGCCAGGGGAGCAATGTCACGTGTGCGAGGTTCGAAAAAGGAAATTTTGAGTGCCCAGATTTGGCACGAGGCTTGCGAAAATTTTTCGCAGCTGGGGGGTAGGACCACATCACAACACCTCTCTCCATCATCCATCCCAGCTTGGGCGGCTTGTCTGGCTTCGACTTCTCACCTGTCAAACAGCCCACAGCCATGTCCAACAACGTCCAAAACGGCCTCCTTGAAGAGCGCGCCCGTCGGGTAGCGCAAGTGTGTAAAGAAGTCGTCAAAACAGCCAAGAGCTGTCATTCCCACGCAAACAGCCCAAAGGCGGTTCTCCGTCTAGTTACTATTAGGGTATCCACCGCGGAGGCTGTCTTTGAGAGCCTGTGTTCGGCGCTTCAATCTGCCACCAGTAACGGAGACGATGATTTCCGGGCTATTGGTGGCCAAGAAGGCGCCCTCGAGTCGTGCTTGAAGGCTCTAACCGAGCTCGAATCCCTGCTAGATTCCAACTGGCAAGCAACCGTCGGATCGGGAAAGTGTCAGAAGACAAACGCCACTGCGGCCAGCAACAAACAACACGTGCTTTCCGCCCGTATTGGCGAGCTGGTGCGAGAAGTTACTCAACAGTCCGATCAAGTTGCCATTGCCATCACGGGTGCAGAGAGGTTGGTACCGCCTGGCTGTCTATTCACTGTGGAGGTTGACATTTCTATTTGGGACCTGCAGCCGGATGCCTTCTTCGCAATCACCGACCACCAACCCCCTTTTGGACGCTCAGACTGGCACATCTAACAGCACCGTCCCTGACAGCAAGACACTCTGCTATGACTGCAGGCGTCTCACTTCATATACCAGTCATACGACGAATTTTGTACGTGAACTCCGTACATTTTCCAAAATCCATCGCGACTGTCAGATGTGCCGGTTCATCCAGCGCCTTCTCGTCTTCCGCAACGGGTTTGTCCTCGACATACATCGCCCATTTTTCACTACTATCAGTGCGATACCGTTATCTAGACTTTACAAAGTGAAAACGGAAGAATTTCAACAAAAGTCTGTCTTTTCGGTCTTAGCGGCAACCGAATCCGTTGAAGCAATAAAATGGGGCAGTGGTCTGCACGGCTCAGCATTCTGCTCCCAAGGGGTGTTTCGAAACGTGCAAAACGGGTTACACTACAATGCTGCTCACGAATGGTTGGATTTTTGCAACAAACACCACTCGAGGCTGTGCCCCAGAAGACCTTGCCCTAGCCTTCCTGGCTTCCAAGTCATCGACTGCAAGAGGCGCCAAATACGACTCTGGAAGGATGTGCCACCATCGCCCTATGTGACTCTCAGCTACCTATGGGGAGCCGCCTCCTCTTCGCCGCCAGCCGAAGGAAACAATCTGCCAGATGTGCTTCCTTTGACTATTGAGGATGCTCTTACTGT
Source organism: Immersiella caudata (assembly GCA_030512335.1). NCBI lineage: Eukaryota > Fungi > Ascomycota > Sordariomycetes > Sordariales > Lasiosphaeriaceae > Immersiella > Immersiella caudata. Next base: position 5,285,913 of record JAULSU010000004.1, on the reverse strand, counting down.
CACTATGAACCTCGGCTACAGATATCTGTGGATCGATCGGTACTGCATTCCCCAGGACGACCGAGAGGAGAAAATGGCCCAGATACAGAGCATGAAGACGATTTATAATTGCTCAGAATTCACCATAATCGCCGCAGCTGGCAATAGTCCAGATTATGGCCTACCCGGCGTAGGCCAAACCCCACGGAAGCCCCATCCAATCATGTCTGTTGGCGACCAGACCTTCGTTCCACTTATCAACAACATAGCTGAAGAAATCGACCACTCTGCCTGGAATCAGCGGGGTTGGACCTATCAGGAAGGTTTGCTTTGCCGTGCACGGCTTGTGTTCACGGACACGCAGTCGTATTTTCAATGCGGCGGCATGAACTGCCTGGAGAGCGTGTCCCTTCCACTGGATGCTATCCATATCATCAGCAAACAGAGGGTGCGGATTGATTGTGGAGAAAGTCCCTCTTCTATTTACCTCAGCTATTTCCCTGCAAGCACGTTCCCTTGGTACTCCATCCAGTATACGCGACACGTCACGGAGTACAGGAGCCGCTCGTTCTCTTACCAGTCCGATGCACTAGATGCGTTTGCTGGTGTGTTGGAGACCTTTCGGAGCAAAAGATGTCCGGTTCTTGACATTGCAGGCATTCCACTCTACCACGGCTGGCGCAAAAAGCCCTCGGAATTTCTAGCTGCTGCGCTTGTGTGGTATGATATGCCACCCAAGGATATGTGGAATGTTACGGGTGTAGGTGACACCCTAGTAGACCACTGCAGCGAAGTCCCACGGAGGAGACCGGAGTTCCCAAGTTGGACATGGCTTGGTTGGCGAACACCAAAGGGGTGTTCCTTCGACGTTAATCACTGGGAGCCGATACTCTCTTATGACCCTTGTGAGGAGAACAAAGACAAAATCATTATCTTCGACCTGTCATCCCTGGTCAACATCCACTTCTATAACCGAGGCACTACTCTCAACTGGGCAAGCCATTATGACGACGTTCTCAGTCAATACCAAGATCAAAGGCTCATTTTCACTGGCCTGGTGCTTGACGGATGGGTTGTCCAGTTGAAAGTCCCCAGAGCAGCCTTCAGCTTGAGCTCCTGGGATGACTCGAACTTTACCATTACCTGTGGTCGATTCACACTTGGAAAATACGGGCTCTTAACGACTGGCATCATTGCAAGAGAGGTAAATGGAGGCATAACCTTTACTGGTGATGATGCGGTTCTCACCTGTATTCTCATGTCTTCTTCCTCTAGCACTATTGTGAGATCTTCAGAGACAAGCAGGTGGGAAATCGCAGCCCTCGCCATACGGCCTCTGCCGGGAACAGTGGCCTTTGAAAGGATTGGTGTTATTACACTGGCGCTTGAGGGGTTTCCGACTGAAGATGTTTGGGATATCAAGAAGTCTCTTCCAGGGAGGAACTTTGGTGCTTTTTATGAATGGAAGTCTGTCTTCCTGAGATAGCTCGATGGCGTAGCCGATTACAAAGGCTTGGACTAAAAACAAAGAAAATATGTTACGACCGTTACCTTGTCGATGAAGATCGGCAGGGTCGTAGGGTTGGGGTTAGGTCAGGAGGCTTGAGTATGTCCGAGGTCACAAACCTAAGATGCAATAGGAGGGGCAAACGTGGAAGCAAGTCCTCTTCAGACGAGGTTTACTAGTTAATGGTCGTATGTCAAGGTGACAATGCAGTAAGACACAATTAAAGTTGGATTAATTAATAAGCGAATACTTACGTGAGGAACTAAGAACCGTTCCTTACTCAAGGGAGACTAGCTAGCTATCTATACTATCTACTAAAGGTAACCTTGTACCCTGATCTCCTTGATCGCCGTGCTTATCGGGAGAGCAGGAGGAGCAGGAGGAGCACTCTCTCACGGGGTGCTCTCCATGCTCATCAGGTCTTGGCAGTGATCACGATAATCACACGGTGCGGTCCACCGTCTCCGTACTGCTCTCAGTACTGTGGCGTCTGCGGGGACACGTCGGTCCGGGCCGACGCCAAGGTGGCCCGCAGGTCGTCACAAAATATGTCAGAAAGAAAGGGGTTCAGGGGGCCCTGGGCTTCCGGTCAGCGAAGCTGACTGGATGCCTGGCACCGCCTGAACGCCAGTCAGCCTCAGCCATGGTGTTGACGAAGCTGAATCCTACGAAGTGGTCTATAAAGAAGGAGGTTCTGGCTGAAAGCCAGAACCTCCACAAGCAATACAATCAAGCCATTGCTACCCATCGTTTCCACCCATTCCACGGTGCAGTGTTTCTGACAACAGTGCTCCTGAGGAGCGTTGTAAGGTACGACAGCAGAGCTTACTAAGGTGCTGAAGGAAGCAAACGAAGGCCTGTACTACAGAGCCTAAAAGACAAGTTACAGCGAACTATGCGCTGTAAAACAGAAGGTTTCAGTGAACTCTGCACTGTAATAAACGACTGTATTGCTTGTGAATTGCTTGCTTCAGTGAGTAGTACTCAACTAAAGGAAGTAGATTGCTAGTTATAGGCTGTGGGAGCTCTGGAATGGAAATTCCAGAGCTTTCTACTACTAATACAATAATAGAATAGTATGGTGGAGGCTCTCCACAGGCCTCGTAATCGCTGATGTGGCCTCAGAAGGTTGTGGAAGCCTGTGGGCTTCCAGAGCCTTCTGTGGCCCTCTGAAGGCCCTGAGGCCTTCTGGATTCCAGAAGGTTCGAAGCCACATTGTGGCTAGTGAGTGGTGGCTGCAGGTGCAGGGTACCCAGTGCTTTCCTCACTGGCAGGCCCTGTAAATACAGGGCCTCTTTAGCGCTCTCAGAGGCTAGAATTTAACAATTTTTTTATAGAAAAAGAAGTTAAAGAGGGGGGATTGTGTAACGACTTGCGGGCTATATTTGTAGCTGGGACAGACCGACGTGTTCCTGTAGATATTATAGTACGAAACACCGTGCAGTAATTACCTAGTACTGTTTACTTTATACTAAGAAAACTACTCTGTTGTAAAGCAGGCCCAGTGTTACGACCTCTACCTGTCGACGTATGGTCGGCAGGGTCGCTGGATAAGCAGGGTGGAGTAGAGAGGAGTGGTACAGAGGCAAGTCCTCACAGACGGGGTTCACTGGTCAATGGCGGTCGTATATCACTATAAGACAGAGCAACACTCTGAGTGTTAGTGCAGTAGGACATAATTAAAATTAGTTCAATTAACGAGCGAATACTTGCGTGAGGAACAGAAGGTTCCTCACACCATCGTAGGTACGATGATAGCTATCTATATGTGACGACCTGCGGGCCACCCTTGTAGGCCGGAACGGACCGACGTGTCCCCGCAGGCGCCACCGTATGGAATACAGTAAGAAGCGGTCCACCGCACTGTGTGATCACTCCGCTCAATGCTAAAACAAGTGATCACATTGAGCGGCGGGCCTGTGATCACTCTGCTCATCAGGAATCACGATGAGCAGGTTGATCAAAGGTACAAGTTACTTCCTCATTAGTTAGTATAGATAGCTATCATCGTACCCACGATGGCGGGAGGAACCTTCTGTTCCTCACGCAAGTATTCGCTCGTCAATTGAACCAACTTCGATTGTGTCCTACTGCACCAACACTTGGAGTGTTGCTCTGGCTTATAGTGACATACGACCTATTGACTAGTATACTCCCCGTCTGTAAGGACTTGCCTCTGTGCTACTCCTCTCTGCCCCACCCAGTCTATCCACCGACCCTGCCGACCAGTCACCGACAGGTAGAGGTCGTAACACTATACTAACTAATGGTGAAGTAACTTGTACCTTTGATCAACCTGCTTAACGTGCTTTACAGATGAGCGTGTTGATCAGGTTAAGCACCAGACAAAGGTGCTCAACATGCTCAACATCTTGGGTTGGTGATCACGTTGATCACCCTGTGCGACTTTGTTACTACTACTGTGGTGGCGCACGGTGGCGCCTGCGGGGACACGTCGGTCCGAACCGACCACAAGGGCGGCCTGCAGTCGTCACACCCAGACCTATAGAGCACTTGCTCTGTGATCTGTAGGCATTATCAAACAGAGTAACAGATTAAGGTATAAGTTATATCACTATTAGTTAGTATAGATAGCTATCATCGTACCCACGATGGTATGAGGAACCTTCTGTTCTTTACGTAAGTATTCACTTGTTAATTAAACTAACTTTGATTATATCTTACTGTATTAACACTTAAAGTGTTGCTCTGTCTTATAGTGATATACGGCCGCTATTGACTAGTGAACCCCTGTCTGTAAGGACTTGCCTTTGTACTACTCCTCTCCACCCACCTAACCTATCTAGCGACCCTGCCGACTGCACGTCGGCAGGTCAGAGGTCGTAACAGCGGCATTGATAAATGGTGGATTATCACGCACTTAATGGTGGTAGCTAGCACGTTCCGGCTTACCATAATGATTACCACAGCTTAACATACTGTTCTCTTTTTAAGGTTCTTGCAAACCCATGGTTATAACATGGGTACCCAAAAACCCATGGGTATTTAGGCGGGTACCCAAAAAACCCATGGGCACCTGTCAGAAAGAAAGGGGTTCAGGGGGCCCTTGGCTTCCGGTCAGCGAAGCTGACTGAATGCCTAGCACTGCCTGAACGCCAGTCAGCCTCAGCCATGGTGTTGACGAAACTGAATCCTACGAAGTGGTCTATAAAGAAGGAGGTTCTGGCTTTCAGCCAGAACCTCCACAAGCAATACAATCAAGCAATTGCTACCCATCGTTTCCACCCATTCCACGGTGCAGTGTTTCTGACAGCACCCATGTGTATCCATGGGTGGGTAATTGACGGCCTTACTAGAATCCCTACCCCACTTGCCAACCGAGAGACCCAGAAGAAGCTGTCACATCTCAGCAAGGATGCGCTCTCTAGCAGCTGCCGGGCCAAAGCTGGAACCGACACCCTTTCTCGTAAAGACATTATCTCCTGGCAACAGCCACTTCGCAGCCTACACCAGAAACAGGGGCTCGCAAAAGGGCTCACCAGGTAGCGTCGTTCTGATTGGTGGGCACCAAGCTGGTCCGTGCTGGCGTTCGGCAAATCCTCGGAATGGCAAACGCGGGGTTCAACGTGTTGTCGCAAGCCAGCTTGAGGCAACCATCGCTGCGGCCCAAAAACCTCACGATCTCATCCGGACAATGACCATATCTACCGAGAATTATTCCGTGACCCCTTGCAGCCCCGACTCCAGCGACTCTTTACTTTGAACACACCATGGAATCACATCCCGGTGGTTCTCAGGTTCCTCTCTCTCGCGACGTTTCGCTGGACGCCAACCCGACGTCCGCCAACGGCATCGCATTGAGTCCATCAGGATCAGCACCATTCCAGGATAGCCAACATTTACCAAATGTCGGCAAGACGTTTCGAATCCGTGGGTTGCCTCTTCAATGGGGCGCGCAGCGTGCGCAGTTATTCGTGGCAGAGCACTATGGCCCAGCCGACCCGGTCGTCATGTCCCTCGCGCCTGAGATCCATGGCGGATCGAGCATTGCTACAGTTACATTTCTAGATGGCGCTCCACTCCCAAAACCCCTTCAAACCGGCTCAAGGTGGCGCATCCCGTTGCCCAGATCTACGAGCCAGCCAGCGCGCCTAGACTACCTAACAGTAGACGGCGACTTCCACGGCATCACGCCCCTTTTCGCTCCTCCTCCTGATGATCACAAAGTCGAGTGAGCGATCCGCACAACTATTGAAATTGAGTTGCATAGATAATAATCTGTCTTAGTGTTGTTGCGCTGTCCGGTCTCGGGGGACATGCTTTTGGGTCATTTAGGGAAAGAGGCGGAACTCACATGTGGCTTCGAGACTCCCTTCCATATGACCTCACCCATGAGGACACTGGGCGTTTAATGGCGCGAGTGATGACCTATGGGTACGAATCGGCCGTCACAGGGAGCAAGAACGTACAGAATTTGGAGGACCTTGCAACGTCATTCCATCACACCCTGCTGGCGTTGGTTAGCGGTCCCACAGTCAGGCCGATCGTTCTAGTCGCCCACAGCTTGGGAGGCTTGATCGCTAAGCAGGTCAGTATAGTTGGATTTTTTGGGCACAGAATCTAATGCGCCGGGCAGACAGTAATCACACTGTCGAAATCAAAACGAGAAGAGGATCTGCGACTCATTCAAGCAATGTACGGCATTGTTTTCTTTGGTGTTCCACACGAAGGCATGGATATCAGCTCTCTCCTCCCCATGGTTGGGGACGGGCCGAACCGTTTCCTGATCGAGTCTATCAGTCACATCAACTTGCAGATCCTCAGCATCCAACAGCGGGAGTTTCACAAGGCGTTAGGTGAGAAGGGGGATTCTGAAGTCGTTTGCTTTTACGAAACGCTCAAGTCACCGACAGCGAAGGTATGATCCTCTTTCTCGGTTAACACGAGCTCACCCGCCAGCGCACCACACACTCTCTAACATTAAACAGGAAAAAGATGGCAGGTGGGCAATGACCGGGCCGGATGCTGTTCTCGTCACCAAAGCTTCTGCGACGCATTGCCGTCCGTGGGAAGACGGCACTGAGCACATATGCGCCGTCGCACGCACGCACTCGGAAATGGTTAAATTCGGTCCCCAGGACCACGAGTACGACAAAGTGCGCGAGACGTTGAGGGCCCTTGTACGACGGGCGCTGACGAGTAGGTATCGCCTCTCCCGAGCGACAAACGCAAAGTGTACGTAATAGACAATCTGTCGAACAGTGAATCTTGCTCAGAACGGTGTAGTTCTTGTACCATACAACCGGAACCCGAACTTCATTGGGCGGGCCGAGACACTAAGAGATCTCAAGCAACATCTGGGTATCGGCCAACGCCAAGCGATCGTAGGGTCAAGAGTGGCGCTGTATGGTCTAGGCGGTATTGGGTATGTTTCCTGTCATCCTAAAAGGATTGCGGTCTGACATGCTGCAGAAAAACCCAAATTGCCCTGGCGTACGCGTACTGGCTTCAAGAAGTTTGTCCCGAGGTGTCTGTCTTCTGGGTTCACGCGAGCAGCGCAGAGCGGTTCCATCAGGCCTATGCGTCGATCGCACAATACTGTCAAATCCCTGGTCACGATGACCCCAAGACTGATTTGCTGGCCCTGGTTAAATCATGGCTGCAGAGTAAGGATCACGGTCGGTGGCTGATGGTCATTGACAATGCCGACGACGCACAGCTCTTTAGCCGGCCCGGAAATCTCGGCCAGTGGATTCCTGACTGCACACACGGACCTGTCCTAATTACAACGAGGAACAAAGTAGCCGGCTCAAGGCTTACTCAGAGCGGACACCTGATCGAAGTCGGAAAGATGGATGACGGCGAGTCCACACAGCTGCTGAGAGAGAAACTCAAGGGGGATGACTCGGATGCAGACGACTTGTCGAGACTTGCGTTGAGGTTGGAGCACTTACCCCTCGCGTTGGCCCAAGCCGCAGCCTTCATCCAAGAAATGGGTATAACGGCTAAAAACTATCTACAGCTCCTAGAGAAGGGCGATCAGCATCTCGTAGACCTGCTGGCCGAGGAATTTGAGACGGTGGGCAGGGACTCGGGGACGCCACATGCTGTGGTAGAGACTTGGATTCTTTCATTCGAAGAGATTCAGCAGCAGGATGCCCTCGCCAGTGAATTTCTTTCACTGATGAGTTATTTCGACCGGCAGGCAATCCCGCTGAAATTTCTTTCCGACTATAACGAACAGCTACAAGTGCAAGAGCCGAGGGGTGAGGTACAACTGGTGAAAGCTCTGGGGATTTTAAAAGCATTCTCGTTTATCACGGAAGATAAGGACCACGGCTTCGATATGCACCGACTTGTACAGTTGGTGACGCGGAGGTGGCTTGACAGGGGTGGTACGATGCACCAGTTTGCGGAACAGGCGCTGTTAGTGGTGTCGCGAAATTACCCATTCGGCGAATATGAAACCCGGGCGATATGCACCACATACCTCCCGCACGCATATGCCGTGCTGAAGTTTAAAGGCGCAGGGTCGAGAGGCGAGAGGTTGGCAAGGGCGTCGCTTCTCCATTGTGCTGCAGGATTTTTCATGTACCAGTCCCAGTGGATGGAAGCTAAGGGTTTCCTTACACAAGCAACAGAAATACGGAAGGGGCTGCTGGGCGAGGAACATCCCGACACACTAGCCAGCATGTCTAACCTGGCTTCAGCGTATCGGTATCAAGGCCAATGGAAAGAAGCTGAGGAACTACAAGCAAAGGAACTTAGCATTTCCAAAAGGGTGCTAGGAGAGGAGCATCCTGAAACGCTAATCAGTATAGCCAATCTGGCGACAACGTACGCAGAGCAAGGCCGATGGAAGGAAGCTGAGGAGTTTGAGGTACAAGTAATGGAGGCGAGAAAAAGGCTTTTTGGAGAGGAGCATCCTAAAACGCTAGACAGTATAGCCCATCTAGCAGCAACGTACACACACCAAGGCCGATGGAAGGAAGCTGAGGAGTTTGAGGTACAAGTAATGGAGGCGAGAAAAAGGCTTTTTAGAGAGGAGCATCCTAAAACGCTAGACAGTATGGCCAATCTGGCAGCAACGTACACACGCCAAGGCCGATGGAAGGAAGCTGAGGAGTTTCAGGTACAAGTAATGGAGGCGAGAAAAAGGCTTTTTGGAGAGGAGCATCCCGACACGCTAGACAGTATGGCCAATCTGGCGGTAACGTACACAGAGCAAGGCCGATGGAAGGAAGCTAAGGAGTTTGAGGTACAAGTAATGGAGGCGAGAAAAAGGCTTTTTGGAGAGGAGCATCCCGACACGCTAGACAGTATGGCCAATCTGGCGGTAACGTACGCAGAGCAAGGCCGATGGAAGGAAGCTGAGGAGTTTGAGGTACAAGTAATGGAGGCGAGAAAAAGGCTTTTTGGAGAGGAGCATCCTAAAACGCTATACAGTATGGCCCATCTGGCAGCAACGTACACACACCAAGGCCGATGGAAGGAAGCTGAGGAGTTTCAGGTACAAGTAATGGAGGCGAGAAAAAGGCTTTTTGGAGAGGAGCATCCCGACACGCTATACAGTATGGCCAATCTGGCGGTAACGTACGCAGAGCAAGGCCGATGGAAGGAAGCTGAGGAGTTTGAGGTACAAGTAATGGAGGCGAGAAAAAGGCTTTTTGGAGAGGAGCATCCCGACACGCTAAACAGTATGGCCAGCCTTGCTCTCATTTGGAGGGATCAGGGTCGCCTTGCCAAAGCTCTCGACTTGATGCGTCGTTGTGTCGAGTTTCAGCAGCGAATACTCGGCACAGAGCATCCCCATGCGGTGTCTAATTTCTCTATATTGCGCGAGTGGGAAGCAGCAAGTAGTCATTCTCGTGACGAAACCGCTGGCACGTTAGTATGAAGGGGCTATATACAGTGGATCACTGGCTTTGCTATGTAGCGTTTCTGGCTAGCAACGTATACCGCTTTCGTTCTTAGATGAGATGTTTTCCAATACTTTATTAGTGTGCACAGCGCACATATATATGACACAGGGGTTTAGATAGCTAAATATAGAAAAGCGGGCTCTCGGTTCAGTGTGGAATTTATTCGTAACCATTCTGCCGGGTGGGAATTGACTCATGTCTACCTCGCCAACATGGGCTACCTTGTGCTCGATATGGGTCAAGCTTGGTCCAGTATCCAGATCCCCGACCCTTGCCATGCAGTAAGCCTTTCACACCAAATCAACAGAGCATGCCTTCGGTGCCGGACTGGGCACTTGACGCATATCAGTGGATAGAAGTGCTGAGAACGAACTCAGCCAAGCTTCCGCATATTCCCACTCATCATCTGGAGAATGCCAATCGCAGTGGCTTTCTCGGCAGAGCGCTCGCAATGATCCAAGTAGCCCATCTCCTTCTTGAGCTTATAGGACGCGCGATTGGAATATTCGCCTTCGGTGTGATAGGCTTCTTCACTTATATTCTCTGCTGGAACCGTCCTCAGAGTCTTGAATCCATGCATATTTTCCAATCTCTGCCACCGGAAAATGGCTTCAACGCAGACTGGCATCTACGCGAAATTGCGGGATACGGACCTAGTTGCCTCTGGTTTGGGTATCGCTTTCAGCTCAGCCTTGACCCCAACCTTGGCCCTCTCCGTATCCCAAATGATGGCATTAACATTGTTGCCCCCCCCCCCCCCCCCAAAAAAAAAATCTTCAACTACGGCCAGCATTTGGTGGCCGCAAGACACCTGTGCTTGCCTTTAGAGCAATCTTTAGCGGTGCTCTCTTCGGCGCTCTACATTTTCTTGCCTAGAACTCTCATTTCCCCACAGATATTCAGCCTGTTACTTGGCGTGTCTGCTCGGTTGTTATTACCGTGTTGCCTGTTGCAGCTGTGGCGCCGATGGTTGTATGGCTGAGGATAAACAGTTGGGGAGGAGAACTACGGTGGGTTTGGAAGAGAAAGATGGTGGGGCTCATGCTGATTGTAGACTTCATCCTTCCCTATGTTTACCCTGCGGATGTTTTTGATGGTGGAGATGTTCAGGGCAACGTTTTCCCTACCCTCTGAGGCATACTTTAATACCACTTTGACTGGTTCCCCATTGCGGGTAGCAATCTAGCATTGTATCTTAGTCATTGTCCATTTGTTTCTATTCCATTCAATTTGGATGGGCTCCTTCAGGGCGTGTTGTTCCATAATTATCTGCGAATCGCGCTCCCCAGTCTTTTCTCGCCCAGTAGTATTTCTTCTATTTTGATCAATCCTTGCGACATCATTCTCTCCTGCAATCATTCCTTCCAGGTAAAAACAGCCAAAATCAAGTTTAGTCGTTCAAATTTATTTGCTGCATTACAAAGCACAAACTCCTCCAGAACCCAACAGCAGGTTACTTTACAGCTTCAAGCCCTGGTAGGCCTTGGTCAGGCTCTGGAGGAGTCCTCCTTATTCAGGATCCGGCCCCATTCGGGTCCGTCCAGCTGCGCTCTCGGTACTCGTCCCGGAACTCCATCATGACGCCCATCTCGGCGACCCACAACGGCCAGAGCGCGCGGAAGCCATCGCCGCCAACGCGCACGAACTGGGCGCGCACCGGCGGCTGCTGCGCCCCCGCCCAGATGTCCAGCATTTTCCCAGAAGAATAAGACTCAGTGGCGGCCAGCACGATGGCCCCATTGGTCGTGGTCTCGGGCCGCGCCACAAAAGCAGCAACAAAAGTGCCCAGGTTGGTGCTCACGTCGCCGATGGTGTCAATGGGCGTGTCGGGCGCGTAGTTGGCGAACTGGACGCACTTGTCGACCGTGGGGATGTGGTAGGGCTTAGGCATGGGGAAGTTGTAGCTGTCGTGGTATCACGTCACCTACAAGAAGGTGGTCCGGGGCAGCAGCGCCGGCTGCTGCTCGCGGATGTAGGGTTCGATGGGGTGCTTGCCCTCAAAGTGCGCGGCGCCAGGTATTTGCCGCCCGATATGGCATGCGCGTTAGGCGGCGTGCTCCAGACGCAGTGCTCGAGGCCGGCTGTCGCGGCAGCGGCTTGTGCTAGGTTGGTGCTCTGCTGCACCTCGACCTTCATGGCCTTGACGGGCGACTGGTAGCTGGTAGGTAGGCACTGGGGGTTGTTGTTTACTACACGTGCAAGATAGCAAGTAGAATAAGAGGTTAGAGTTTTCTTGTTTGACAATATGCGCCATCCCAAATATATTATGTACAATCTTAGGACGTGTATCAGTATATTCTGGTATATCAGATCACGTGCTGGTATACTCCGAGACCAAATCATATACCGTCCCAAATTCTGGGCTTGGACGTCATGTCCCATCCCAGAGCATGTACTGGTATATTCTAGGCCCAAATTCGGGACCCTTTGGGCCAAGATTCGAGCCATTTGGTGGAGACTTAGATCATTGAGTCGGCCTTAGTGGCGACCAGCTAAAATGAAGATGTCAACATATGGTTTGGGTTTGAGCTTTTCTTGCAGGTGTGCAAATGTGGCTTGGTAACGGCATCGCACACAGCGTACATCCTCTTCTTTAAATCGCATTGCTGCCAGCCCTTCAGGTAGAAGTCGTCGCGGCCATGGTGTGGTGATGAGAGCAATTGACGCTTGCAGATACAGGTCAAGATAATTCGCTACAGCGAATCCTCCGCATCTGAGAGAGTGAGGGAATGGCAACGAGAATCAACAACGTGAATCTCTGTTGTGGTGTGCGAGGAGCCAAAAAGTGCCTACGCTGAATCTTAAAGCAAACCAAGCCCTAAACCACCCGGCACCAGATGCTACCACCTGCGCGTGTGTGGTCAGACCTGGAGATAGGGCCATGTCCCATCTCACAGAAGACGGAAACCCTGCCTTAATAAAAAGGCTAGTGATGGTCGATTATAGAAGTCTTGTTACAGCCCAGAGCGTGCGTGCAGGGTTTTTGTCGTTCATCGTCCGGACCATACACCGGTAGGCCCCTTTGCGGCGAAGGCCCAGAAGTGTCTGAAAGGCATGCGGCGCGATGGATGAAGACAGCGACGACGACGACGACGACGACGACGGCGACGATCATGATGATGATGATGATGATGATGATGATGATGATGACGCTATCCTCGGCAAGATGAGATATTTGCACTCCTTCGATACAGACATATACACCGCTTGTCCTCCACAGAAGAGGCCTCCTTCAGCTAACATAATCATCAAGACAAGAATATTCTCTTGCCATAGGCAAAAGAAAATAGTAAACATTAGTCTAGTACATGGCAAATTACCGGGCCCTTTGATTGTCGCAGGCGTCTCACGCAAGACATCGGTGTGGGGGAACTTTAGCTAGGGGCCAAAAATAGGGTTCAAACCCAAGTTTGGGGCCCGGCTTAGTGGGCGATATCGGCCCCCGCTCGTTACCGTTCACCGTTTGACAAGGCCCAGTACGTAAATGACCTACGTCTACGGCGGCAAACAAACCCTCATTTGTAGGGCTTAACGTTAGTGGCCAGGTGAACATTCTTAGATGCAGCAACTATCGACCCATGCCCAGTAGATACCTCGCGTCTTCACCTCTTTGCACGTGTCTTCGATCTTTTTGAACCCTTTTTTCGCCCTCAGCCCCCCGGCGTCGGCTTGGGGCTCCTGAAAAGTAACCTCCTCGTCGCCCCACGTGTGCGAGAGAATCGCGTATCTTGTTGGGATTTGCGGTCCGAGAACGCATGGAGGCGGTAGGTATGTACATTGATCAGGCGCATGGTGTGCAGTGTGCAAAGATTCGATCTGCTTGGTGCCGTGATGTTGCGGTGCGCTGGTGTTGGACCGGGATGAGCCTTTGATGGGGACACCGCACCAGCCGGTGCGGGGAAGCAATGGAAGCAGGCCAAATCTCAGCCATCAATCACCTGACATGCACCTTCCAATTGGTTCAGATCCGGACAAAGACACCCAAAGGCAGCCACGACCTGGGGTACCTGCAGACGCGGGGTTGAAGACAAGGAAGAGAAGAAGTCGGGTCGGGAGACTGTGCTATTGTGACAGATCTGGGCTCTAGCATCCTATTATGCATCACATCATAGCTCTAATTGCCCGACTCTATGAAGTGCTCTTGGCCCCAACTCCAGATCATAACCATGGCCAAGTCCTGTGCTGTTGTCGTCCAGCCATCTCGGCGCTCGCACATAAGCCCCATCGTCAACCACAATCTCAATCGAAGCGCTGAGCAGTTGTCGAGAAGCCAATTGCCGGAAATTATGGTGAGGATCCTGCCTCCGGAGTGGCTGGGGATCAGAGAAGGCAACTGTTGACACAGGGTTGTAAGCAATCGTATGTCATAAACGGGAGAATCTTGCAGGACGGAAAGAGGTCGGTAATGTAGATAGGTACCTTGTCTGCGTCGGTCCTTCCGGCGATTTTGGATGCAGTTCCACACAATGAGAATTGATGAGGGGAGAGCAGTGAGGAGGGCGAGAATGGCGATCGCGGCTTCGAGACTGATGTCCATGGCCACATGCGCGGGGGCTGGTACCTATACACGTTAGTTGGGAGGTGCGCGATGAGATCTCGGCTGATATATTAGGGTTGAACGCGGAATGGTGACTAATAACAGACGTGGGGAGACAGTCGGGCGGAAATGACATCAAAAGCCTCGAGGTGGGGTGCGTGCATAGAGGTACCTTGGTGGCCGCAGAAGCATGACACTCATCCGCTGGGCATCCTCGGATGGGGACATCGGAATCTTTCAGTGAAATGATACCTATCCTCTTACACAAAAAGAGCATTCCTTTCCTCACCAGCTCATCCGACTCCCCTTTCGTTAGTTAGGCATGTACCGTATGAATGGATTGGCGGGCCAATCTGGAAAAGATTGGCCGTCAATCAGCTGACGGCCTCGCTCAGGTTTTGATTAGCGAATGAGGAAAGAGCCGGAGGCAGCCACGGTTTCCTACTAAAGGAGGCGACAGGAGGCCGCTCGGTAGTGGCAAGCAGAAGGAGGGGCTGCAATGCGGCGCACCAGCCAAGAGCAGCGACAGCAACCGTGCCGTTCCGCGCTGGTAAATCCTCTTGGTACTCAACCCCTCCCACGGCTTCGTTCCAAGAAAACCCTATCTCAGACCGCCATCATGGATAGCCTCCCCGGTTTGCCTGTCGAACTTCTCAGATCAATCTGCTCTCAATTGTGCATTGAAAAAGACAACAGGAGCCACGGTCATGCCGACATTTCGCATCTCTCTCGAACGTGCAAGCAGCTCCAAGCCATCATCCAACCCCTCGTCTTCTCCACATTCGCACCTGAAGGCGACAGCCTATTCTTTCCTAAAGCCTTGCAGCTCATCCACGCTCTCCGTCTGCGCCCCGATCTCGTCCAACACCTCAAATACATCGACCTGACAGACATAAACTGCGATGACTCCCCATCCGAAACCGCCCTACACCTCCTCAGCTCCATCATCACGAACCTCAACTTTCAACCCCTCGACTCGGACCAGAACATCTTTTCCAATCGCAACCCCCTTCCGCTCATTGAACTCCTCCTCCTCCACACCCCCAACCTAACCCACCTCAACCTCGCCCTAAGCGACGACTGGTTCCCGCACTTCCTCGCAACCCTCTACCGCCGCCGCCAAACCTCCAAGAGCAACAACCCTCCCCCTATCCTCCCCCACCTAACCACTCTCACCCTTACCCACCACTGCATCAGCCGCTACACCTGGGAACTCGGCCTCCCCGCCTTCCTCACCATCCTCCACGCCACCGCGCCCAACCTGCGATACCTCTGCACCGACAACCCCGGCGAAGAACTCCAAGCCGCTACCGCCGCGCTGGGACGTAAAGTTCACACGGATATTTACCCCCCGCTTCCCAATCTCGTCCATCTCGAGTTTGACCGCGTCCCTAAGTTGCATCCGGAGGTACTCAGGGGTATTGTCGACGCGGCGCCTAATCTGGAGGTTTTTGCGTTGAGTACTGGGACTAGCTGGGATGATCACACCGATGGGAATGCTAGTGAGAGGTACGAGGGTGATTGCACGGTGGTGGATGTGTGGGAGGTGGTGTGGTCACGGAGGGGAACGTTAAGGGAGGTCAGGTTGGATGTTATGCATGATGGGAAGGCGGGGGGAAGTACGGGGGGGAGCTTGGAGTTTGGTGGGATGCCGGCGTGGTGTGGGTCGTTGAGGGAGTTTGGACGGTTGGAGGTGTTGAAGGTGGGGAATTATGCGTTGAAGGTGCTCAGGGAGGCGTGGAGGAGGGGTCAGAACAATGTGGAAGAGGATGGGTTCGTGGATAGTCTCCTGCCGGGTTGTATAAGGGAGGTGACGTTTTGGGAGCTGGATGAATGTTGGATGGATGAACTACGGCGGTTGGCTGACGTTGTGGCGTCAAGGCCTGAGCGGTATCCCAACCTGACGTCTGTCGTTGTGACACATGTCCCGGAAGATGAGATGCCCCGTGAGTGGAAGGCAAAGGATGAGTGGTTGAGCGCGAGTGAGGACCTCGAGGAGCAGTTTCGAAGGGCTGAACTTCGCTTTGAGGTGAAGGGTGTGCGCGGACAGAAACCTGTGGGACCGTTCGAAACGAGAAGCCTCTTCCAATTTTAAGGCTAGCGGTAGTCCATGAGGTGTTATCGTGTCCTGACAGCACCCAAGAGGTGGAGAGGACTCTTTAGCAGGTTGACTGATCAATGATTCGGGTTCGATGAGGAGGGACAACAATAAATACACGTACCTGCCCACACACTGAATTGCCCCTCCTTCCCCTTTCTCAAACGCAGAAACTGATGAGATCACAGCTTTCCAAACAGCGGTAGCCTTGGTAGAGTACCGCTTCTCGGAAAAACAGAACAGGCCAGAGGACGATGCCCCGACACTCGATCGGCGGGATTTCGAGGATGTCTACAACATGACGATGTGATTTAAGCACGAGAACTGCTTGCAGATGTCCATGGGCACGACGAAGAGGACCGGGCCTTTGTTGCGAAGACAAGGAGCGAGATACAATGAGAGTCAGGATGTGAGCTGATCAGCATCGGCACCACCGCCTGCGAACAATGTTGGGGAGCAGGGTTGAGGATTAGGGGCTAAAGTCATTGCGTATTCTTCATTTTCCACTCTTTTCAAACGTTCATACTTGGCTGATAGTGCTTGAGCTCCAACTTGTGTTGAAAACATCTCCCTCCTCATTCTCTTCCACAGCACTACTGCTCCTCCTCCCCCTTTTCCATCCCCATCCCCATCCCCACCCCCTCCCCCTCCCCCTCCCCCAACAACAGAACCCCCAACCCCGCCAACCCCGAATCCGCCCCAAAACTCTCCACCACCCCCTCCATCTGCCTCCTCAGCACCTCCAAAACCCCGCCATCGACCCCCTCCTCCCTACACGCCGTCACAATATTCCTCACCCCCTGCACCTGCATCCCCATCGGATTCCCCATACTATCCCCCCACCTCTCCCCATCCCACGCCTCCGCCAACAACCCCAAATACTCCACTAGCGCGCCTACAATCGGGACAATCTGCTCCTTTACCGTCTGTCCTATCTTGGGGGACCCAGGACCGCGCTTGAGGAGTCCCATTCCGGTCATTCCGCCAGCGAACATGCCGTACATGGCCGATAGCGCGGCAAGGTCGAAGCGAGATGCGGAGGTTATGTCTGGGCCAAGGTATTCTGGTTTGCCGATGGGCATGAGGGTGTTTGAGATGGATTGGAAAGAGGGAGAGTCCTCGCCTGAGATGAAAAGCATGCTGTGGGGGGTGCCGACCATTTGGGGTGTCACCATGATGGCGCCGTCAAAGTAGGAGGAGGCTTGGCGTTCTTGCTTGAAGAAGGTTTGCATGGTGGTTGACTGGCGGGGAGTGCCGTTGGTGAGGTTGATTATAGTTTTGTTGGTGAAGGTAGAGGAAGGGAGGGGAGAGAAGAGGGAGGCGATGGTGGGGTAGTCGAGGAGGCAGATTATGATGAGGGAGTTGGCGGAGATAGCGGCGGAGAGGGAAGGTGCGCGGGTTGCGCCGGCGGCGATGGCGGATTGGACTTTGGGGCTGGAGGTGGTGCGGTTCCAGATGGTGACGGGGGTGTTGGCTTTGACGAGGGCTTGGACAGAGGCGAGGCCCATGTTACCGATGCCGATGAAGGTGATGCCTTGGATGGTGGCCATTTTTGGAACGTGGAGAGATGAGACTGTGGATGTTTGATGAGAAGAGACGCTGTGGTATGCTGTCAACGGGATATGACCAGAGATGGCGTATTTATGCCCCTGAGAGCTGTGGGGAAAGGGGACGCTCGACGTTGAGACAAGGCTTGGCAAGGTAAGACGGCCAAATAACAGCAATGTTGATTTATCAGCCACGAAAACTGCGCACACTGGAGCAGCACGACTCACCGGGCTGCAACGTGGTTTATAATATGCTAACCCAATTTGACTCGCCGAAATCAAGTCTTGACAGGCCAAGGCAGGTGGGAAGGAAAGTCCCCTAATGTCCATGATGCTGAGAAACCAGTTGATCACTGCTCGTGACCCGCACTGTGAAGGAGAGGCTGGTTTGATCGGGATAGAGTTTAGGGTTTCTATAACAAGTGGATTACGGTTACGCAGTCAAAAAAGGGCGCTTACCGTTTGGAAAACCTTAATGCACAACCATATGAAGTGAACGTGTGCTCGAGCCTCATTGTTGATGTTGGAATCTGTGCCGCGGTAGGCTCGATGCTGGTGTTTGTGGGTGGTCCGAGCTTTCTGCACTGTGGAAGCCCCGCGGAGGGAGGGCAAGGGCCTTGCCAATGACCACTGTTCTCCCCTCAGGCGCGCATCAACGAGATTTGTCACCGAGTAAAACCTCCAATTTCCCCGCTCAAGTCAACGACAATGGCCACGGCGGACGACGATGCGGCCGCCTTCGCACTGGCCGCCGGCCTCAGTGACATCTACCTCGCCGGCGACGGCCTGGAATTTACTGTTTACAGCGCCAAATCACCGAGGCATCCACACGACGTCGCCCTTCGAGTGCCAAAATGCGACATCTTTACCAACGTCAACGACCTGAACCTGAGCGCAAAGGACTTACTCCAACAAGAGCTTTCAATCTACGCGCTTCTCGAGCCGTCCGCCGTGCCCGTCCCCCGACCGCTCGAACTGTTGCAAGTTGGAGGCAAAGCTGCCATGCTGGCTCAGTACGTCGACAGCGACGGCTCGGTCCCCTCTCCGGAAACGCTTGGCCGCGGCCTAGCGCAACTCCATCTAGTCAATGTCCCGGCTGGATTCACAGCAGTCGCCAGCCAGGGGACCGACATCCTCAACGTCCTTCCTCGGCGCATCGTCCAGCGATTGTCCGAGCTCCGAAAATTCGACCCGCAACTCCCAGATACCCTTTCAGAAAACGACCTGAGATCTTCCATCGCAAAGCTGAGCCGATTTCCCTTGTCACTTCTCCATATGGACTGGAGACCTGCGAATCTCCGAACCAGAGAAGGCGAGATAATCGCCGTTGTTGACTTCTCCAACGCCCTTGTCGGCCCAGCGGCTGTGGAAATCTATCGAGTGCTTGAGCTCTTAGGCCCGGCCCCGCACTTCACTCAGGGCTACGCGAGTGTTACATCCGTACCGGAGTTGTCAGAGACCGAACAATTGTGCTTGCGGCTCGATGCGGCTGTTATGATAGCCCTGGTATTTCTCTCCGAGGCGCCGGATCCGAAACTGGCTCCAACTAAGGCCTTACGGGCGAAGGAGCTGTATCGAGAGCTGGAAAAAGTGTTGAAGTTACAGCTACAAACGCCATAAAACAATTGCGTCAACGCCAGGTTCGGCTTGCTCTTGCTCAGGTGTTGGTCATGGCCACCTCAGGCCACAGGGAGAAGGGAGGGGCCTGGTTCTGTGTGGGAGTAAGCCTATATTAGCCGTTGCGGGCTTCCACGGCTGGAACACTTCGCCGCCGACTCTATCTCCCACCCGGCCGGACCATCATTACCCCGATTCGTGTCACCACACTTGACGGCTAACTATTAAACCGTCACCAGTCCCTTTCAGCAAAAGATGGGCTGACTGCTCCAAAACACTGCACATCATCAACACCGACGTCCCTCTTCATCAACCCAAGGCAAAAGTGTCCTTCATCTTGCACAAGCTACCACTATGCATCGCCATCGTCTGATGCTCGCCGCCCTCTCGGCAGCCATCGCGACATCCTTCGCGCTCCCCGCCCAGCATGGCAGCCTGGACGACGTCCGAATCACGAATCAGACCCCCGCACTTGACTCTGCAAGCGATAGCAATGTCTTTGACAAACGTCAGGATTCCCCTCCAGAGGGAACGTTCGACTGGTCCTCGGACAGCTCCGAGACGCCTGGCTCCAACTGCTCGGGCGACTGCCTAGGCGCAGCCTGGCATGGCGATGCGCAGCAAGCAAAAAGAGGAGGCGAGATCAGCGGGGGAAGTATTGAAGATGACAATTACAGTGTTGATGGGACTTCTTGGGATAATGGAAGTGCCTGGGATAACTGAGGGGGCAAGGGCGAATGTGGGACGCTTGTTTGTGTGACGGGCGGTGGGGGCGCCAAACATTGACGTTGGGATGATTCCATGCCTGAGAAGGTCCTGGAATTCAAGCAGCTATTGGAAAACGTGCGTGGAACCCAAAAAAAAAAAGTAAGAACGCAGAGGTGCTGCGATCTAGCTTTTTGTTTATGTTTTTCTCTATCAAGTCTTTTTTCCCTTTCCAATCCTCCCAGTTTCAGATGTACAAACCCAAGAGTCTAGCAAGTCTACCGTATTAATAAGCAAACACCAAACACCCCAGCAGCGCGTGCCATCCTCCTCCTTTCTCTACACGTAGACATAACACATGGGGCCCCCAGTCATCCCCAACGTCGACATGGCCTTCTCAATAACCATGCTATCCCCCAGCACCCCACCCATATCCAACAAATCATCCAACCTCCCCTCCCTGCTCGGCGGATCATTAAACAGCGTAATCGTCCCCCCAATCGCCTTGGTCCGCGTCTCGGGCTGCAAGTTCTGCCAAATCCACCAAACCCGATCAACCTGCCCGTGATGCAGCCAAAACGCCGGATCTCCGGGGCTCACAAAGAAATCCCCCGACGGATCGCCGTTCAGCGTATAATGCCCCGCCGAGTGCACACCGAAATACCCCGTCTCAAAGTCGCCTTGCATGCGGTTCTGGAAGGTTTCAATGGTGCTGCCGTAGTTGGCGATCAGATCCCAGGTTTCGTGGTCGGTTGTCCAATTCGATGAAACCCAGCTGCTGATGTCGCGGCGGAGACAGCGCGGGTTGTGGCCGAAGAAGCCATCCGGGGAGGGGATTCCCGGGACGGTTAAGGTGGGTGCGAGAGGGCCGAGGTTGACCGTCATGTCGGAAAAGGGGCCGGAGTCAACGCAGCCGCCGCCGGCACCGGGGGGGATGCAGTTGAGGTTGGTGGGCAAGGCGTTGGTGCAGCCGTGCTCGGCGTAGACGCCGTTGCCGGAGAGGGAGGTGTCGGAGCCGTCAAAGAGGGGGGAGTTGAGCGGGTCGAGGGCCCAGCGGCCCCAGTTCCAGTAGGGCTGGTAGCCGTGGTAGCCGCATTCGTTGCGGAGGGCTTGTTCATACTGCCAGGTGAAGAGGCGGTGCCAGGAAAGGAAGTTGGCGGTGGCGTGGATGCTGAACGTTTGGTTGATGTGGACGGCGACGAAGTCGTCGTAGCGGGATTTGGCGCCGGGGACGAGGGCGGGATCGAGGAGGGAGGGTTTGCTCATGAGGCACTTGACGGCTTTGATGTAGGCGCGGCGTTCACTCTTGCAGAGGGAGCCCCATTCGCGACGCTTGGCGGCAGTTTGGAAGGTGCAGGCGCCGGGGTTGGGGTTGTTTTCCGAGTACTCCTTGAGGGCTGCGAGCGCTTGCTTGGCGAAGAGGTCCGTCTTCTCGGTGGAGGAAGGGTTGTAGCTCCTGGCCTGGGGCGCTGCGACGGCGGTGCCGGCCAAGGCTAGGGCGACACCGCCGCTAAGAAGGCTGCTGAAAAGCATGATAACGAACAAAGTGCAAATGATTGGCTGTGGGACATCAAAGAAAAATGAATGAGTGGACGTTGCCGAAACTCGGACAACTGGGCTGTGAAGTCGAAAAGAGAAAAAGATCAGCCCCGAGGGGGAAAACGTTGTTCTAAATGCTCCGGTGGAACCCTTTCCATGGGCACCGCATTGGATGTGCCAAGGGCTGCGAAAACTGCAATTCGTGCCGTCTCTCCGTGTGCAGACGAAGGCAGGGAAGCGATGCGGTCGAATGTGACGCGCTTTGACCGATTCATCTAAACATTCCTTCCCAGCAGGCCTTTGCATGACCCTGATCCTGGTCAAGCTTCCAGAAGGAATCTTGTGGGTCCAATACTTGTCATGGTCTAGGGTGACGATTGGCCAATAGGACATTTTATAGGGCGACATCGTGCGGCACTCCCATGCGGTCCGTCCCCCCGGGGAATGCGTGAGGGAAGTTGGTGGCGCTTAGTTGCAACATGGAGATTTAAATTTTGCCATGCAGACACGAGGTGGACAGCCGGGAGCCGAGAGGCCTTGACAGTCTTGACTGGTTCGACCGGATCGCGCTGCTCCTGCGACAAAGTCTGGGAAGTTCCAATATCTGAAATCATACATAGGTACACATGAATTCGGTGACGCCCCTTCCTAGCTTCGCAAGAGGCATTTGTCTTTGTTGCCCTGAAAATGCCCCACCTGCTTGCAATCCAAACATGTCGCCTCGTCTTCGGTATGCGCGAACAAGCAATCCCGCCCCCGTCGACAGTTGGGAGCATACAGACACAGCTTGGTCTTTCGCAGGCCGACGTTGCGGTTGGGGTTCTGCTGGAACAACTGCCGCTCCTTTGGGGTGTGGCGGTAGCCGCAGTCGTCTTTCTTCTTGCACTGCAGGCCGTATGGACAGTCTTGTTGTTGGTTGACGATGCGGCGGTGGCGTTTGTTAGCGTCTGCCTTGTTGACGATGGTTTTCCAGCCCCCCACATCGTCGTCATAGCCGCTGTCGTGGGCGTCGTGGATGGTTCCACCAGCGTTGCCCTTGCCCTTGCCTTCGTAACCGTCTGGGTTACTGTTGGTGTTGCCACTGACCTTGGTGCTCGCGCTCTCCTTCGGCTCCTGGAGCGCCAGGCTTTGCAGTCGCTCTTCCACGTTGGTATCGTCATTCTCGTCGCTGGCAGTGGAAGCCGAGCCCAGTAGCTCGTACATATTGGCCGTCTTCACATCATCAGCAAGGTCCTCGTTGGCGATGCTAGCCCTGTACTCGGGCCACGACAGGATCGCAACATCCGGAAGAAGCTGCCGGGCCTGTCGAATCAACTTCTCCATGTGGCTAGCCTTGGGAAACTCGATGCACAGGTCTGCCTTGCCATCCCACCGTGTCTTCCAGAACAGTTGACCTGTGTTGAGCAGCTGGTCGCAGATGGCCTCCTCGTCGCACACTTGGACATTCTGAAGCACCATCGTCTTCCCGCCGACGACGCTCTTGACCTTGCGCGTGGAACGGTACGCAGTGAAGCAAATATCCTGAAAGATGGAATCCAGCAGGTTCACCGATAAAAGGCCGTCACTGGCCGCCAGGTCCACAAATGCTTGCGAAATTCCTGATTTCCACCCCCAGAGTTCAACGCGAATGCCGCACTTGAGCACGAACTTGACGGCAGGCATCATGTCGCGGTCCCCTGTGATGACGACAAAGATAGTCCTGCCTTTTTCTCCAGCACCCTTGGAGCCAGCGAGGTGCTTGCTCTTGAACTGTAACTCTGAGGCCTTGAAAGTCATTTCCACTGACATGGAGTTGTCGACCTCTTTCTCCTTGCCGCTGAGGGCGCGGTCGTAGATGTTCGTCTCAAACTTGTTCTTTTCCCAGGCCTTCCACACGGAATCATTGGGCGGCGGGCGAGAGCCGTAGAGGAACGAGGGGCCCTGGATGCGGTTCTGCCCGCCTTTGCGCCGAAGTGTCTCGACCAGCTTGCCAATATCGATGCGGAGGCGCGGGTCACGATTGCTGTCTTGCAACTTGGGCATGTGGCTGTTGCCTGACGCCGCGAACTTTTGCGCCTCGATCCAGACATTAGAGTCGTCGACAAAGATCATGCAAGTTTCGGTGGACATGGTTCTATTGGTTGCGGCGGGCGAAGGAGGTGGTGTTGACAATAACCGTGACGTTGAAGAAATCGGGAAATCTGTGAAATGCTGCAGCCGCGTTGTGTTCGACGTCGATCCATATTTCGACAGATGAAGCTGCGGGCGATCCCTTTACTTTGTACCTTTGGGTAGACGTTTTGACGCCCGACCTAAGACACAGGGGCGACATCCTTACATGTTGGGCACGCAAAATGCGCGGGGTGTTGCACGCCGACAGTTGGGGGCCGGCGACTGGAGCATGAAATGCACTCGGTGTCGAATAAAACCTCTTCGTCTGGCGCTGGGCTGCTTTTTGGGAAGGGAAGGCTGCAGCTGTCAAACACAAATGGGTAAACTTGGAGTTTGTCCACGATCGCGGCCAATGACCCATTGATGCAACCCTCCAGACGTCAGCCTGTTTTCAGGATTTTTTTGGGGGACAGGAAATGGCACAAAAGCGCCAAGTAGTGCAGCAGTGCAGCAGTTCCTGCCACTCAGGATTGGAGCCGCGTATCTAGGGCCAATCAGCTAAATTCCCTTCTTGATTCGCCCCATTTCGCCCAAAAGACGAATCTGCGGCCGTGGCGGCAGGAGCCGTCACCTGGCGAAGTACGAAGGCTCTAGCCAAAAGAGAGGGCCATTAGCTCCGTGCGAAAACAGGTTGCTCAAAACAATAAGGGCCTTGAGCCAAATCGAGCAGTCATCAGCTGCATTGTAGGAGGCCTTGTTTTAAATCTTGAGTTACCTGGCCACTATCTCAAATCAACATCGAAGGGGCCTTTTCCCAGTGTCAATACCGCTCGGCGCACCGGAGCGGACCCGTTCTTCTGGCCAGAGCCTTCTTACCTTAAAATGACACCCACCGTCGTACACGCGACATAGAGCAGGGAGCCCGACTGGGCAGCGACAGATGCTGCTTTCAGCCGAGGTTGCGTCCCCCAGCTCAACGCCTGCCCATTCAACGCCACCTGAACGACCCCTCTTCATCCGTCACACTTTGAAGATGTGTTCCAACACTCCTTTTTTTGTCCAGAATTTGGACCCAGCGAACTCCCCCAAAGCTTGGCCAATCGCAAAGCTCCCGATGGACACTGCCCAAGTTGATCCACTGCGCGAACCGAGCCCTGCTCGTCTTGACTCCGAGGGCCATGAAGTGGCCGAACAAGGTCTACCCAACAATCCTCCAAGCCTTTTCATCCATGAAATCTCCGATTCAGAATCTCCCACCCGAGGCCTCCCTCTATCCAACGCCGGCTCCAGTACCCATGATACAACGGCTTCGTCGTTCCATTTCGAAAGCATCAAGGACTTCACCCAGGAGCTCCAGGCCGCCCTCGCAGCAAACTAGGAGACGAGAAAATACTACGGTTCCTTCAAATACCAAGCTTTGAAAGCCCTGCTCGTCGGCTGGGGGGAAGACAACTTTGGGGTGCGGGCGGAGATAGACCTGCTCGGGCAGCTACTCGAAAGGGTGTATGGTTACGAAGTTGAGAAGTGGCACATCCCATCCCGGGATCCTTTCAAAGCCCTAGACAGGCAGGTGCGGGCGTCCGCAGAGGCAATCTGGGAACACCCGGCTTCGCTTTTCATTCTCTACTACGCGGGCCATGCGCGACCAAGCCGAGGCTTGGGGAGCTTTCCGCGATGGTCATCGTGAGTCGAACCCACCGGAGTCTCTCTTGACTTTGTTTCTGTTTGCGCACCTACTGACGGGAAATGTGCGTAGAAAACGATTTGAGGCAAAGGAAGTCGACCCACGTTCTGCACAGTTGTACCTGGAGAATGCCGAGTGTGACGTGTTGTTTCTGCACGACTGCTGCCACTCCATCCATGCCGGAGGCGGGGGCGCGACGGCAGGCGTGAAGGAGGCTCTCGCTGCTGGTGGGCTCGAGACGATCACTGCTGAGGTTGGAGAGCACTCTTTCACCCATCTCATGATCAACGAGCTCGCCCGCGCGGCGGAGCAGGGCCATGCAGTCTCTGTCAGCAACTTCACGACTGCATGCTCATGGCGCTCCGAGACCATACACCACGGCTCGTCAAAGACAATCGGCGCAAGCTTGTCCTTAGCGGCAACAATCGACTAAGGTTTGCGCCGCCCAGGAGGAGGACTCCTGTCCATTACTTTCTCTCCCAAAAGCGCCAGAGCGTTGTTCTTGCCCCTCTACGACCCACACGCCGATACGGACCTACGCATCCTCCGAAAGGGGGCATTCAACCGATGGCCCCTGAACCGATATCCGATGCTGGCGAAGACGAGGACGACAGCGAGTTTATCAAGATCAACAAGTCCCAATGTCCGCAGGTCATGGTGAGCGTCAGAATACAATCGTCGGATAGCCCGGAGGCCCAATCTTGGGTTGAGTGGTTGTTAAACGCGCCGCCTGATGCCGAGGACATCAAAGTTGAGGGGTGGTTTGGGAGCTTCTCGACGCTTGTCGTCCTCAACATTCCTCTACATGTCTGGCACGCCATGCCGGACAACCCAGCGGTGTTGTTTGTTGGATTTGTGATGACGGAGAATTTGGCGTCGGTATTACCACCGTAGTCAATGATCCACCGATGGGTTGAAGCGAGGGAGGGGTACGGGAGGCACCAGAACGGTCCCATCCAGGAATGCCGACTCCGCGGTCGATCTCGAAAGTCTGACCGCCCAGATGGCCGGGAGCCTTCAACAGGCAAATTTCAAGGCACCTCGGTTCGATACTCCATTGGCTTTGCGGAATCGGATACCCAAAACACCTTCTGACGAACCTGAAGATCGTCGCCTGTCGTGCCCCTTTCGAAAACGCAACCGGGTAAGATTCAAAATCAGAGACCATCCGAGCTGCGCTGCACAAAGGCTTCTCTAGTTTAACCTCTGTGAAGTAAGCAACTTTACCCATCCATCTTGCCTTTCCGACGCTGACTAGCGCCTAGGAGCCGCGTAAGGCTCTTCCACAAGCAAAGGTCGCTCTCGCCCTCTCAATGCCCACGTTTCAAGCATATTCTCGACTTCAAAGGAAGGTCTACGGGGCCACTTGGCAATGCCGACGGATCAGTTGTGTTCCATCCGACCCCGTGACCCAGAAGATGGGATAAACAAGAAGCAGGAAGTCTTGTTGGTTGATAAAATAAACCGCCGGCGCACTACAACCTGAGAGCAAGAATGGCGCACGCTGTTCCCAGACGGTGAAGTCAGCACCATTCCCGACTCAGGTGTGTATCCCCCGTCGGTCGCTATTGCGCTTCTAGGCTGACCATTTCTAGCGCCAGTTTTTTATCCCTCCTGTTGAATTCGAAGAAGGGATAGAGCTTGCGCGGCAAAGTTGGGCGGACTTTGACGACAGGATCCAGGACGAGAAATTGCAAGCCTCGGATCTTGAGCGGACAAAGAAGGCGTTCATGGACTACTTGCTATTCCTCCGAGAAGGGTACTACGCGAGGAACGTCCCTAAACCGACGCCGGGCCGGAGACGACTTCAGCCGTCATCTGAAAGACGTAGGGCATATCAATGAGAATATTATATGCACCGTACTATCCGTCTATAGGGACCGTATCCTCACACACAACACACAACCGCCAATGCGGCAACCCCTGGTACCGCTTCGCCGGAGGCCTCCTCCCAACTACAGGGAGGTGGTGAAGGTAGCTTTTACGGCCTCCCTAACCATTTTCAATAACTCCCTTCAGCAAAAAGCAGGCCTGGAGGGTAGCTATGCTAGCGTTGCCGTAGTCGCGGTGGTGTGGTGCAGCGTCAAGGGGTGTGTGTGGGAGACGGTGCATACAGATGTTCTCTCATCCATTTGGAGCCTACATGGTTCACCCTCGCTCGACGGTGCATCTCAAAATGACATCTGCCGCCCTCCCCGCGACGGCGTACAGCGTCGACATCGTATGCGCAGTAAGCTGGAACGGCAGGACTCCCGCATCGACAATGTGCAATCTCTTCGTCCCGTACACTCTGCAAGCCCTTCGTCAGCGCGCCGCTTCCTCTCGACCTCCAAGGGGAAGAAAACATACCGCAGTTTGTGATCAACCACTCCGCCAAGGTGCCTCGGCATCATCGCTGTCGCGCCAACCCAATGGCTCGCCCCAAACGCCGTTCGCCGATACCAAGCGAGATATTCTGCGTCTGTACCGTTCGCGCCGATGGGAGGATCGTAGTACGGATCCGCAACGATGTCCTTGAAGGGCGCGGAGTTGAACACGGCGCGAGAGGCTCTGGCAATGGCGACTGCGATGGCCACGTCGAACGGGTCTTCGAGCAGGCGAGGCGTGATGATCGGGTGGTCGAGAGGATTGGATGAGTTGATGTGGATATGTCCGCGTGAGAGCGGCATCAGCGGCCAGAAGGCGGTGAACAGAGTGGTACCGCCGCCATCGGCGAGGAGTTCGACAATGGGCACTGCAGAAAGGGATGGATGAGCATTTTAAGGCAAATACGGCATATCATCGTTGACGTACGTCGATGGGTTGTGATTAGGTCGACTGCAGTGTTCAGCACTGCCCCCGCTCCACGAATGTTGGCCGCTGCTCCCGAATCCACCAGCTTTTGAGCCCGGGAACGAAGCGCCTCCTCCGAAGATATATCCAGAAGATGAGATGCTGTCCCGAATGGCCACAGCTCATCGATGTTGACCAAGGAGATCTCGGGCGCGAAGAGGCCGCCATCGTCGACAATGGATGTGTCGTTCTGGTGAGCAGGGGAAACGAGGGCATACGTGGCTGCCCCTGGTTGATCCTATTCCCACATCGTCAAGAAGTATCCTGGGAAGGAGATAAGGGGCTTACATTGAGATTTACGCCTACGCCCGGGAGGTCAACAAGCTGCCGGATGCCCAACCGTTCCAGGACACTTCGTTTCCCAATTCCGGACCTCTCGAGGATCGGAGCAGATGCCAACGTCCCAGCTGACAGGACGACCCCCTTTGACGCATAGGCTCTGAAGGTCTTGGGACGCTTTGATGTTCCGTTCGATGGAAGGAACACAATACCGGTGGCTGTCAGGTCTCCATCAAACAGAACCCTGTCAGTCTTGTGAGTAGCGAGGACAGTCAGCCTTGCTCGTTGTTGATTGAGTGCCCAGAGGTAAGCGTCTGCAGCCGATGAGCGCCGGGTTTTGCCCGTTGCTGGATCGTGCCATATCGTGTACATCGTCGACGCCGAAGACACCGCCGATCTGTTTGACAAGTCACCGCCAATCGAAAGTCCTGGAAACACAAAAGGGAGAGCCTCCTTGTACAGGGCGACTGTGCGAGGAATACGCAGCGGCTTCTGCAGTTTTTATGGTCAGACTTTGCTATGTCAGAAGACCGAGCGTGTACGAACCGTAAAGGAGGTGTTCACAAATCCGCCGAAACCATGGACATCAAGATCTGATGCTGCACCCTGTGCAGCCTGGGCTTTATCTGGTGTGATGTGCCTTTCGGTCGCTCTCATGTACGGTTCCAGGTTATCCCAGTTCCATCCTGGGTTCCCAAGCGACTCGAGCTTATCTAACTCGGCTTTTGTTGGTCGGTACCACACCATGCCATTGACTGAACCCTATCAGCTGGAGGTTTCACGGGGCAGGACACCGACTCACTTGAGGTGCTTCCCCCGATACAAGCACCGGCATCAATCTTCCACGGTAGCGGCTTTCCATCATCGCCATACGCGGGATACTTCCAGCTACACGTCTCGGAGCCGAATTTGCGGCCCTCGGCGTCGAAGACCTCTGGGTTCCATGATGCATCCGGGCCAGCCTCAATGACAAGGACGGAAAGGCCCTCCCCGCTGAGTTTGTTGCCTATCACCAGACCGCTGAGTCCGGCTCCCGCGATGATGTAGTCGAATGTCTTCCCCGCCGCGACGCTCGAGTCGTTCGTCACTCTTGTTCCGACGGCCCAGCCATGTAGTCCCAGGGCGAAGGTTAAAACAATGCCGCGCGCAAGTATCGGTGATACGATCATGGTTGCGGGTAGAGCTCGATGAGAGGTTGATGATCACCACCAAATATCTCGACGCGCGAAGTTGAACTCGTCATGGCGCAAACCGAGGGGTTCGCTAGAGGAAGCTGACCTCTCCATCCCGTCGCTTCCGAACTCGCATAGAAAACGACCAATAGAAGGTCTCGTGGGCATTACACAACAGCCAGCCACGGAATGCCCCGAGACACTTGTCACGCTTGTCTCAGTGGTGTTGTGCCACACGACTCTGTCCTGTCTTAAGCTATTCGCTGAGGAGAAATAAGGAAAGGAATGCAACCCGAGTTGATGCCGACTCGGCGAGAGGGATGGACAAGTTCTCCATGATTGCCTGAGGGTGTTCGATTGTGAGCGGAACAATCACATTTCCACACGTCTTTGTGGCTTTGCAACGAAGTGGTCGCAAGAGAATTAGGTCGCAGAAAAAAATGGTCATTGTTTGGCTGTCACTTCTCCAATCCTTGTTAAACAGCCCAAGGGGGGAGATCAGGGGAGACACGAGGCCTCCGCCGAGGCGATGCCTCCTGGGCAGCCAAATTTCTGTCAATCCGCAAATCGAGCGACAGCATCGATAAAGATGATTCTAAGACCAGTTGGCCTCGCTTTGGGAACTCGGAATCACTTGAAATCTTGGCCCCTGTTACTCCAGCCCAGGAAACCCAGCAGGGAATACACCTTGAACCATATCTGCGTAAGCTGACTTGACAGCTACTCCACGTATTTCACCATATATACACAGACACAAGAAGCCGTAGTTCTCCTTCACCCACCGCCAAGGTTATCTTTACTATATTTCGGCTGCAACACGGCACGGCAACTCAACCGGCCCCGTGCGGGGGAATGATGAGGGGCGGCGGGCCCACGCTGGCGCAACAACGCACGACCAACAAGCTCACTGGCCGCCCTGTCCCGGAGGGGCCGGCAGGAGCCCCGCCGAGTCGTGACCTATACCCCGGCATATGACTTCGGACCAAGGGATGCGCGCCGCCTCCGTTTTGCAATAACGACAATCCGAACCTGCATTGCACCTCGAGAAAACTCAGGAGACAGGCTGCCACTGTTTTGACTTCCATTGAGATTCTGAGAGACCTTTGAACGAATCTGAACCACGCTGCAGCACAGTGCAGGGCTAAGAATCCAAAATGCGACGCGCCAATCTCCTCTTCGCCGCATCACTGCTCGCCGCTAACGTATTCGGGTGGGCAATCTCTTCGGATGCCAGCATCGGCACTGACTCCGTCGCACTCTCGGCGACAGGGGTGTCCACATCCGGATGCCCACCCTTCAAAAAGGGCAACTTCAACATCGATGCCTACCAACTCTACCCCGAGAACATGGATTGGGATGCCAAGTTGTGCCAAGTGTACATAGGGTTGGTCACAACGTCCCCCACCCACGGTGCGCGGGAAGTCAGGTGGTTAGTACGTGAAACTAAGGGGTGACAACAAACAGAATCCTCTTCAACGCCAGCTTCGGGGTTTACGATCCTTACAACGACAAGCTGGAAGTAATCTCGTTCCCGGGTAACACCCTCGTCAAAGAGTTTCACGTCGGCGGGGTGGCGTGGGATAAGTACAGTGGTCTTGCGACGGTCATCATCGGCCAGGGGAATGCATTCGAAACGGTAGGAGCCAACATCAGCGGAGACAACATCATCAAGAAGTACGATCCTCGGAGCAAGACGTTTCTGTGGAGTTTGAACATTACTGAGGTGGCGAAGGGGGAGTATGGCGGTTTCAACGACATCACCCACGACGCGGCGGGGAATACGTACTTCTGCGGAACGTATCCTTCATCAATCCTCAAGGTCGACCGCAAGGGGACGGCCGTGGTTCCTTGGTACCTCCCGGAGACCGTCGACCACACGGTGCGCGGCTACTCAGGGATAGCGTCCCACGGAGATACCATCATCACATTGGACAGCCGGCTAGGCAAGCTGTTTCGCTTCGATACAACAGCTGCAAAGGGGATGCCAACCCCCTTGCCTCATGTACCAGACGCAGCGATCACTGGTGGTGACGCGATCCGCCTACCGTTGAAATTCGAAGGAAAGGTTCTCCTAATCGCCGAGAACCGTCGCGGCGTGTCTGTCTTGCGCTCTCAGGATGCGACTTGGAGGTCGGCGGAGTATCTCGGCCTGATCCCGATGGATCCCAACCTCCCAACAGGGGCACTCACCACCTCCGTGACACAAATCGGGGAAAAGATCTACGCCGTCACAGACTGGTTCGGCGACCAGATTGTGCCCGGGACTGTAGCCGGGAACAAGACGTCGTTTCCCATGATCGATATCACAGCCAAAATCGACGCGTTGCTGCTCGGTTAGGGCTGGAGACATCTGTGATGGAGGGGCTGGGGAAAGTCCGGGTCGAAGGTGAGGTCGTTGGAGAGGTGGCAATATGGCTCAATCTAGACCAGACGTGTGGCGCGAACAAGCGTACAGTCGGGACTACCCCACAGTTTGGCGGTGTCTGCTGTCCGGAGAAGTGGAGAGCAATCGCCACTTCCCCGACCTTGAAGACGGCCAATTGCAACGAGTGTTGGTAGCTGTTGGCTCATTGATAATTTAGCTGTGATTCGGATGGAGTGGATGCAGGGGCAAAAAACTGACAATGCAACGCTGATGCAAGCCCCCTTTTGACAGTTCGCTTCCCCGGTCTGCGGGCGAAGATATTGGGCAATTCGTCGTTGGTGGTGGATGGTACTATCTGCTGAATTCAACCGCCGGTTTCTAGAAGTCGTGCTAGTTCAGGGGCTGCATTTGGGCAACGATCGTAGCCGAACGACGGAGCCAGCTCTGTCCCCGCGGTGAAAGTGACGGTGAGTGTAGGTCAAGCAGATGTAGGATTGTAATCGTGGTCAGTGCTGCGTTGGTTGCCCTGCTGAGCTTGGTCCGGGAGGTTGCTCCTCAGGTTGGGGAGGCAGGTTTTGCATCCCCGGTGCTGCACGTGAGAGGCGAGGAGACAAAGGTACCATGAAGGGTGAAGCCCCCTCATGGCCTCGAGTCCGATCTGTACTTATCGCGTCGTGGAGGGTCAGCGGTGTGGCTGGTTCGTTTCATGTGGTGGTCGTCGGGTGTGCACATCTGCAAGCGGCTCTGATGTCGTCAGCTAGTGTCCGAAGAAGAACGAATGAATCTGCTTGAACCAACTGTCTGCTTTGCCCGGAGTGCTAGCGCAAAGGCGGCACAGCTTCGAGCGCGTCCAATCAGGGGCGCTGTGCCGCAAGTGCATGGTTTCCCGCCTGCATCATCAGCGACCTCTCGAGGAAAACTCTGGGCCAAACAAGAGGCCAGGCAAGGCACACCAAACTCGGCCACATCCCACCCAGACGAGAAATGGTCCAAGCACAGCTTCTAGAAACATGTTCGGCCAGGGACCAGCGGCGCAGGAACAGAGGATGCGCATGCACCTTTCCGGGCGACCATCGTCTGCGAGAGACCGCGCCGGGCGTCATTCGGGGCTCGTTTATCGCTACGAACATCGAAACTTTTTGTTCTAGTGCTGGGATTGGCAGACGGTGTCGTTTCGAGCCGCGGTGTTGCGCAGTTAATACACCATTGCAGCTGTTGGGAACTTTGCTCGGCGATCTTCATCGGCCTTCAGAACTCCCCACGTCGGACTTCGCCAAGTTTGTCGAGAGGTTTCTGGCTGAACCTCTCGTCATCTTAATCCCACACTTCGTAAGTCGAGAAATGAGGTTTGTCTCAATGTCATCTCACACTCTGCATATGCTGGCGCTCAGATTTGGGCGCCTGCGTTGGTGATGCTGAAAACGGGAAGCGCTGGTGATTGATGGAAGATTGGATTTAGCCCTGGCAAAATCGACGTTTGCGCGGCTGACCTGCATTTAGAACCCGTCAACGTGCAGTTGGGAGGTTGCCGAAATGGACATACGACGCTAGGCCGGGCTCTCAATCAAGAGCGCGTCGGTTGTTTGATGGTGCAGCGAAGAGAAATTCCGAGGCATTTTCTCGAGAAGAGCAGTGCAGCGACTGCGGGCAATGTCAATTGCTGTCGGAAGGTGGGTGCTGGGCAATGTCTGGTGTTTGGTCGTGTGTTCTGAGGAAGGAACGAACCAGTGGACTCTAATTTTGGGCGATGCTGCCCCAAGGAGGAAACCTGACGGCGGATGCTACCTAGCTCCTACGCTTTTCCCCTGCGCGTGTTGCAGTCTCCCAACGTCAAAAAAACGGCCGTCCAGCCACCCCCCGCGCCCTCACCGTACATGCGTTCACTGGCAAGCTGAGGCTCGAGCGATTGCTGTGCCAGACGCTTCCGAAAATTTTCAGCTCTGGCTCGTCCCGCCGCTCAATGCTTAGGTGACTGCGCACACCAGTCGCAGAATCACTCACCTTCGGCCCGCTGCGCCTCGTGGTTGCATCGAGACCCGGCTTCATGGATGGCACCAGTGCGAGAGACGATGTCCCGCAGAAGCGAGACTGCGACGGTGATAGGGCGGCCGCGGGGTCACACGTTGTCGCTCGCCGGCCCAGTCTCGGCGGAGGCGAATGGCTTGCCATCTGTCGAGGCCTGTCAAGGGGATTTCCAGGTCAGCGGATTTCGTTGGCAATCCGGGACGAGACGCGGGACGAGCAAACAGCGCAGCATTTACCCCCTCGGCTACCCCAGTCGCTCTCTTCCCGGGCCAATTGCCTGCCACACAGACATTCGCGGGGCCGCATTGCCAGGGCATGGCGGAGTCGACCCAAAGACACACTATGCGCATCTTACCCTCCTCGAGCAAGAAAGTTGGTGGACGCGCGCCCGAGGAGGAAGGCCAGCAAGGCGCAATCTACACGTTCCGCCGTCCATATTAACACTCATGGTCGCGCCGCTCGACGAGGTCGCCGCACATGGTGATCTTCCTTCTTTTTCTCCCATCGCATCGTGAGAGCAGACTGACATCCATCTCTCTGGTCGGTGGAGCGTTGCTCGCACCGGTCTACTGTTGCTGACACCGTTGTCCGATGCCAACTTGAGGCGGGCGATTACCGAAGCACGAACTCGACCGCACTCCCACCAGCCTGTCGATACCGACCGACGGCACCTTCACAATGTCGGAATCTGCCATGGACTCACCCGGCTGGGCCCAGGAAACCCATTCGCACTGGGTCACGATTCCAGTGATCGTTCTCACCCCATTAATGGTCACGCTCTTCGCTATTCGAGCATGGGCCCGACAGACCATGACCGGATTTGCAACTGAGGACTGGGTTTTAGTGGTGGGACTGGTACGTGTTTACGCTCCGCAGGTTCTTCGGGAAACAAGTCGCTGAGCATGTCACCCCCTCCAGGTATTTGCCCTTGCCACAGATGCCACCTTCCTTGTCATGGTCCCGCGTGGATTTGGACGACACGAAATGAGCCTCAGCGAAGCCGACAGCTTCTTCGTGCTGCGAGCATTTTGGCTCGTCCAGATGATGTACAAGATATCCCTCCAGGCGACAAAGGTCTCTCTCCTTCTATTCTATGTGCGCATCTTCCACCACATCGCCTGGTTCAAGAAAGTATCGTACGCCACCATCGCCTTCCTGTTGGTCTACCTCGTCGCCACCACCATTGTTAGTGTCGTTCAGTGTCGCCCCATCGAAATGGCTTGGATCAGAAAGGACCTACTGGAGGGTTATTCTGGCGAGTGCATCAGGGTACTGGACTTCTTCGTCTTCAATGGTGCCGTGGCTGTGTTGACAGACCTCATCGTCTTGGCACTTCCTCTGCCACTGGTATGGGGACTTCAGCTGCCCGTCAGCCAAAAGCTTTCCCTTCTTCCAGTATTTGGCATTGGTATCTTCATTGTCACAGTCTCCAGCTTGCGCCTCCACGCGCTCATCGCATTCCCATCTGTCGACAGGACCTACAGACTGGAAGGAACCCTCTGGACAATCATCGAGTTCAACCTCGCTATCGTGTGCGCCTGTCTCCCATCCATTCGGTTACTCATGGTTAGGATGTTTCCCCGTATATTTCGTGGGTCGTCGCTCGTCCGGCACCGCGTCGGCGAGGGGCACTCGGGAGCCACAGCAGGCGGTTCATGGGGCCACAAAAGCACCTGGTCAAGGGTTCAGGGGGTGGATAGGAAAGTCGCCATCACCAGCAAGCTGAGGAGAGACGAGACCAGCTCCGAGGAGATCATCCTGGAGCACCACGGGGGAATCAAGAAGACGGTTCGTTATGACATCGAGTACGGGTCGGCAAGATAATGGAGCAGATGGGAGGCCGTGCTGGATACCGCTGTCTCCGCGTTGCTTTCCTTTTTGGGTTTCTTTTAGCGCGGCGTCACGGTTCAAGGAGCAAAAACGTGGACTGTTATTATCCGAGTGAGCCACTCAGTGCTCACGCACATCGATCGCTTGCAGACCAGAAGGTCGAGGAATTTGGATACCCCTACAATGATTATTATTTACAGTTTTCTGTCCTCATCATGTGTTGCGCACACTTTAGAAGACGCGTGGGTCTTGGCAAGCTCAACAGGCAGCCTGCATGCATTTCAGTCGCCGTTTTTGTCGCCCGAATGCGCGTGCGTACCCGGACCATACAGAGGACGCGCAAGAGCCGAAAATAACAAGAAGTTTACGTTAGTACCGAATGCACTGCAAATTAGGCGACTCGATGTTGGATTCTCCCGGGATTGGACGACGGCAGCTGCTTGTGCAACCCGAGCCCGTGTCTTGGCTCTGCTCGGCTTATGGCGATGCGGGCCGGCTGGGGTCTGCGGTATATTCTATTCCTTCCCATGTGTTGGATGAAGATATTCACGAATTTTTGGCGGCGCAAACGTCAAAATAAGCTTATGTTTCTTGATTAGTGAGCAGTGGGTGTCTATGTGGGGAGACGTCGCCTGGTTACGTTTCAGGGGCTGGCGCGATGCGTCACCACCAGCACTCTGAGGGCCCCGCGTAGGTATGCCCAACTGTGCTGGAGGCCAGCTTACCTGATCAGTAAACCCCTTCCCGCCTCACCACGCCCTTCAGCTGCGAATTCTTACCTTACAGGACGTGGAATTCCCGCTTGGCAGTGCTGGCGCTAAAACGCATCAAGCTTGATTTTGCGTAGGACCGTCGAGTTCGCTTGTCGTCCAGCTTCTCAGCGGTGCGTAACGCGTCCTTGGCTCGGCGCCACTGACGACGCCGGACGGCGACGAATTGCTCCGCCTTATTCAGCTGCTTCTTTGTAATTGCAATTGGAAACATGCGCACGCCTTGTCTAGATTTTGAAGATCATGGAGATGAAGGATACATAAATCGAGAGGGATCACCGTAGAATGTTTTGAAGATCATCCTCATCAGAGACGCACACACTCAGCCCGCAAAGACCGACCCCGTGGCCTTCAATTCCCCCGCATTCCGATATTACCACACCGTCAGCCCAAGCCAACCAATCACACCACGCCTTCAATATGCACATCACCGTCGCCGCCGCGTCCCCCCGGACCGCCCAAGCGACGATCCGGCAGCTGCTCGCTGACGCCTCGGCCCCCACCGTCAAGGGTATCTACCGTAACCTGAGCCGCGTGCCCGAGGAATTCAAGGCCAACCCGCGCTTTGAGGCCGTGCAGGGTGACATTGAAGATGCCGCGACCCTGGATTTCTCCGGATCCGATGCCGTCTTTGTGGTCGAGCCCCCGATCGGCGACGAGAGAGACACGGTCAAGCACACGCGCGACGTCTCGGAGAATATCAAGGGCGCTTTGAAGAAGGCGGGCGTCAAGCGCCTTGTGCTACTTTCCAGCGTTGGCGCGCAGTACAGCGAAGGCACCGTACGTCTTCCCCCTTTCCCCACTTCATCCCAACCACTAACTTCTGCAGGGCGAAATCCTAACCAACCACACCTCTGAAGTCGTCCTCAAAGACGCCGCCCCCGAAGTCATCTTCATCCGCGCCTCCTACTTCATGAACACCTGGATCGAGTCCGTCGACACCGTCAAGAACGAAGGCTTCTTCTACTCCGTCGTCACCCCCTCCGACTTTGCCTGGCCGCAAATCGCCGTCGAGGACATCGGCGAGGAAGCCACCAAGGAGCTCCTCTCCACTTCTCCCCTAAAGGCAAGCCCGTACATCTTTGAGCTGCACGGTCCGCGCTTCTACTCGTCGATTGATACGCAAAAGGCGTTTAGCGAGGCGGCTGGAAAAGAGGTTGAGTTGCGCGCTGTGCCGAAGGAGGGGTTGTTGGAGTTCTTTGGGCACTTTTTGGGACCTGTGAGAGCGCAGACGTATGTGGACATGACGTTGGGGTTTTTGCCGGGGGGGATTATATACGAGGATCCGCAGCCAACGGGCGACGTGAGAAAGGGGAAGACGGAGTTGGTGGACGTTTTTAAGGCCTGGTTTAAGGATGCTTGAGAGGGTGCAGTGAGCCGAGGGGCAAGGAGCGGTTGTTGAGTTTTGGGGGGGTGGGGGGAGACAGAGAGAGGGGTCGAGAAAGAATGTTTAGTAAACAATAGGTATTGATGGAGTGGAGAGAATTGGATATTCCATTCGAATGAAGTCTCTCTTTTCATTGGCTTCCGATCTCGCGATGTCAACAACGACCCCGTGGGGAGCCTGTGACGTCAAGCTGTATTGGCCCCCACGCGTGCGGGGGTGTGTTCAAGCTGCTTTTGGCCCTTAGCTTGACTGCGACTGGGACACCGCAGAGAATCGAGCTTTGGCCATGGTGAAATATGAAATGGCCTGGTAAAGCCCAAAGATGCTGTAAATTTGTTCTGCATTGCTCACCATTGCCAGTCTGGGTCTTCGAGGTTGAGATTAGAAGGAAGCAGCAACCGAAGTGCATCTTTCTCGGGCCTGACTGAGACTGTTGGTTACCCCACCCCCACCTTCTGTGGCGTTTTTAGCACCGGTCGTCATTTCTCCCAGGACGTCGCCATTCTCTCAGCAGACGCAATGCGGCATTTGCAACTCTTCAAATGCAGTGCGGCTCCCCGGATGACGGCGCAAGTTGTGTCCCGGCCAGCCGGCTCTGTGCTCTCAGGTGGGACTTGACGTAACCTGACTTGCCCGCCGAAGCATCATACCATCCACGACACAGACGCCGGTCACGGTAGCGACCCCTCCCATTCTTATCTTCGCATAATTATTGCTAGATCTCCGGATTACCAACAGCATTCTCGACATGGCGCCCGCCGGCCTGCTCGAGACCTTCCTCGCCGCCATTCAAGCTAGTCTCTCGGTGCTTCTCGTCGTATTTTACGGCGGCATTGCGGCATGGCTTGGTCTCCTCGACCACTCAAACTCAAAGGCCATCTCAAAGATAAGCGTGCGCATGTTCCTGCCTGCGCTGCTCATCACCAAGATCGGCTCCGAACTTCACGCAGGCTCGGCCAGTCGCTACTTTGTTATCTTTCTGTGGGCCATCATTTGCCATGTCATCTCATTCCTTATCGGCATCACGGCGCACCTCGGTTTTGGGATGCCCGACTGGGTCACCATCGCCATCATGTTCAACAACACCACCAGCTATCCCCTACTGCTGGTCACCGCTCTCGACGACACCGGCATTCTTAACGCCTTGATCATCACGGATGAAACGACAAGGGAGGCCATCGAGCGCGCAAAGTCGTACTTCCTCGTGTTTGCTACTATCAGCAGCTGTCTGACTTTTGCCGTGGGCCCTCGTCTCATCGACTCGGAACATCCCCCAGAACCGGAAGAGGAGGAAGCCGCACTACCAATCGATGAACGTGCCGGCAGCGAGGTGACCGAGGAGACTGGACTACTCAGCAATCGTGCCATTGGCAGCAACAGCAACTCCACCGTTCAGTTCAGCCATCCGTTTTCCTCTTCCGAGAACCTCGTCGACTCGGGTCGCAGGCGATCAATCTTCTTGAACTCGGAGCCAGCCTACAAGAGGAGGGCATCCATCATCCCTAAGAGCAGATGGCAGAGACTCAGCCCACGAACCCAGTGGTGGTTGTTGTTCATCTCTGACTTCTTCAACGCCCCCTTAGTGGGAGCGATCATCGGCGCCATAATCGGACTCACACCATCCCTTCATAGAGCCTTCTTCTCCAGCAGCGAGGATGGAGGTATCTTCACCGCCTGGCTTACAGCATCTCTCAAGAATATCGGCTCTCTGTTCGTACCCCTACCGCTCGTCGTTGCCGGAGTCTCGCTGTTCGCGGCTATGAAGGACGCCAGACGAAATGAAGACATCCACACCAAGCTCCCACGGCTGACGGTCACCTTCATTCTCATTGTGCGCTTCGTTATTTGGCCGGTAGCATCGATATCGTTCATCTATTTTCTTGCATCCCAGACCGATATCCTCGGCACCGACCCAATGCTCTGGTTCGCCATGATGCTGATGCCCACTGGGCCGCCAGCGATGAAGCTGATCACCCTGATCCAAGTCAGCGACGGCGAGCCTGAGGATGAGACTAACATCGCTAAGCTCCTAACTGTACGTGCCTCTTTTGGTCAGAGCAACTGGGACGCTAACGGTTAGCAGATTTCCTATATCATCTCACCCGTGCTCGCTCTGACTGTCGTCGGATCTCTTTTGTCGAGCCAAGCAGGGATAAGATGAAGGAACCGGCCTTTTCCTTCGGCTGACGGTTGGCTCAGCAGGAATCGAGACGTGGCGAATGTGTATCGTTATCTTCGCAATGCTCATCCTCACTGTTCGCCACCCTCGGGGCGCTCAATTTATCGACCCGTCTGTGCCTGTCTTGCTGCACAATGCATTTGCTGTAGGCTGACTAGTGGCCTAAAAAAATTACTATTTGAGCGGTTAATAAGTATCAGCTAGCTACGCCGCTCTTCAAATGTTGCGCGGAAGCGTCTATGAGGCGGCGTAGCAACGGCCGCGTCGCCGGTCAAGCCGTGAGCCAACTGCTGCGCCCCCAACCACATTCTTCAAGTAACGAGCCCCCCTCCCAAGGCATTCTAGCAACCATTTCGATGCACTACTTAAGGCTACCGCATTCGCACTATTCGATAAGACCCAGTAAAGACTTTGTGTGTCTCGTCAAGTTTCAGCAGCCATTTCCAAGATGAAGCTCCCAATCACCGTTGCCGCTCAAGCTTTCGTAGCTTCAGCTGCCGCTGCAGCCCTTCCCGGAGTTCATGATGAAGCAATAACCAGCCCCATGCCCGTGGAACTTGACGCAAGAGCTACTTGTGCTATTCATACCAGATTTGTCTCTACCTGGAAAGTCGCGGGGTATACGCGGTACCGCGTCGAGGCGTGGGCTGAGGGATATAACTCGGCCATCAACTGGCATCCTCACAAGATGCTCGAGGAGTGGTGCAGAGCGTTCTGGGGTAAGTTTGTCTTGATTGACATGTTCTTTTGATCCACCAGTGGGAAGAGAACACTGCTAATGCCGGCGAATTTAGACCGAGCGTATGATATCGGCGGAATCGAGATCAACCCTCAGTGCTGGCAGGAGGACCGGAATGGCCAGCCGTTTGCTGTGGCTGACGCCACATTTTTCACGACGTCCCATGGACATGGGATGTACAATAGCGTCCATCAAGAGACGGTAAATCTGTGGCGGGATTGGTCTCAAAAGACCTGCGATGTCGACTCGAGACATTGAGTGTCGGTGGACTCCATTGAAATGCAGTCAACGGGCACACAAGCAGTACAGCAACGCGTGTAATAAGAAAGCGATTTTTCCTCGATCCCAGGAGACCAAATCTGGCACCGAAAGCATGCACGCGAGTTACTCTGGCGGCACGGTGCGACGGGCTAGGCAGAGTTTATTAGATGAAGGCTATATTGAACTGCCTAGGAACGCGAACACGCCTAGAAGGCCCGGGTAGACGGTGTTGTTGGCGAACCAAAGGCCGGAGCACTTCCGCTTATTTACCCACTTTCCCACCAATCCTGACGAACGACAACGCTTCCAACAACGGTAGGATCCGGGACTTGGCAACACCCCCTCTCCCCTTTCGAGATCCGTGCATTGGCTATTTGTCGTGCCATGCTGCTACCGCAGCGCTCCATCCACCGCACCCCAAAGGTACTCGTTGTGTAACGCCGTACCTGAGGTCTCGCTGCGGGAAGGGCCCGAGGCGACCGCACCCGATACCTACCTCCCTATATCAATCTGACAGCTCCGACGCGTCCGAAATCATGTCGCCGACCATCTCAACCGACGCAGTTCGAGCCCAACACCGCGCGCAAGACGGTCAAAATGCTGCGCTACCTCCCCCTTTTCCTCGCCTCCTCCGCCGCGGTGACAGCCACCAACTTCAACTGGGAGAAACTCCAACTGTCCCGCAACGAAACCGCCCTCTACCCCGACATTGACTTTGGCAACCTCTCAGGTCCCAACGCAACCTACACCGGTCCCAAATGCAAAGTCAGCCCCTCCGACCCCTCCTGGCCAACCCCTGAAGAATGGGCCCGCCTCAACACCACCCTCTCCGGCGCCCTCCTCAAACCGTCTCCCCCCGCTGCAGTCTGCTACCCGGGCGCAACCTACAACTCTCCAACATGCGACTTCATCACCTTGGGAAACCGCACCCGCTACCACCTCGACCACCCCGTCGGCGTCCTCACCGAGTGGACCGGCGGCAGCACCTGCGTCGTCCCACCGCGGAATCCCGCACCCTCCTCCCTCCAATGCAACCAAGGCGCATTCCCAGTGTACGTCGTCAACGCAACCACCGTAAAACAAATCCAAATCGCCGTCAACTTTGCGCGCAACCGAAACCTCCGGCTCGTTATCAAAAACACAGGACATGACTTTAACGGACGCTCCACTGGTTACGGCGCACTGCAGGTGTGG
The DNA here is from genome assembly GCA_030512335.1 of Immersiella caudata. NCBI lineage: Eukaryota > Fungi > Ascomycota > Sordariomycetes > Sordariales > Lasiosphaeriaceae > Immersiella > Immersiella caudata. The sequence goes on along the minus strand of JAULSU010000004.1, from coordinate 5,243,693 downwards.
ACGCACCACCTCAAGGACTTTGAATACATCCCCGAAGCCACAGTCGGTGAATACACCGGGCGGGTTGCAAAAGTTAGTGCGGGAATTGAAATGTGGGAAGTGTTTAATCACATGGGCACGTACAACATGACGATGCCGCTGCCAGGCGGGGAGACGGTGGGTGTGTTTGGCGGGTGGACGGCGGGAGGGGGTCATCATTTTTTGAGCTCGCTGTATGGGAATGGGGCGGATCAGGTGTTGGAATTCAAGGTGGTTACGGCGGATGGGAGGTATAGGACGGTGACGCCGTTTCAGAATGGGGATTTGTATTTTGCCATGTTGGGTGGGGGTGGGAGTAAGTTGCCCCTGATTCTGTGGCTGAGGAAGGGGACAAATGCTAACGGGCATAGGCACTTATGGGATTTTGACGTCGGCACTGGTTAAAGCGTATCCAAAGACGGAGGTGACGGATGTGAACTTGGAGTTTTTCTACCGGGAGAGCTTACCGGCGAATACGACCAGCACGCCAAGTTTTCCCGTTACGAACGACCTCGAGAAGTTTTGGGATGGGGTCTGGCTGTATCAGAAGTTCTCTCGCGAGACATCCGACGCCGGCGGATCGCTGTACAGCTACGTTCGACCTGATCGTCTTGGTCTCAACTTCAGCGTCATCATCAAGCTGCCCCTGAAGAACATCGCGCAGGCCGCCGAATTCACGAAACCCCTTTACGACGACCTCAACAAGCTCGGCTTCCCCGTCAAGGTCAACCCCGTGCCCAACCCCGACACCCAGACCCAAAACCGCAAGGCCGGTGTCTGGGGCGGCCCTGGAAACAGCTTTTTCGGCTCCCGCTTGATCCCCCGCACAAACTGGGATAACAACACCATCTTCAACAAGACTTTTCACGCTGTCCTCCGCCTCCCCGTCGAACTTGGCCTTATCTTTCACGGCGTCGACCACTACGCCCCGCTGTCCAAAATCGGATATCCAGCGCAACACAACTCTATCACTCCGGCGTGGCGCCAGTCGATTATGCACGTTGATATTATGGATAGAGAGTTCACTGGCTTCTCAACTACCAGTGCAAAGGACTTTTTAGCCAACCACGCCGATAGACTCCACAAGGCGATGGGGCCCATTCGGGATGTGACGCCTGGCTCGGGGGCATATTACAACGAGGCAGATGTCATGGAGCCGAACTGGCAGAGCACCTTCTTTGGGCCGAACTACTCGAGGCTGTCCCGAATTAAGCGGGCCAGGGATCCGTGGGGGCTGTTTTGGGCGCCGACGACGCCCGGGAGTGAGTACTGGAAGGTGGTCACCGAGAATGACTTGCCGACGCAGAATGGGCCGCTGTGTCAGACGGGATTTGTGGATCCATCGGAGAGTTTGGAGGAGGAGGAGAAGAAACAAGGGGGTCATTTTTCAGGAGAGTGAGTTGCGTAACATGGAGAAAGGAGAGCGAGTTTAGTAAGACTGTTAAGACGCAATAGACGCAAAAGACGCTTCTCTTCAGCTTAAGGCTTCCCCTCCCAAACCCCCCTCAGAAACTCCTCCACGCCCGTAAACCGAAACCCATCCCCCAAAATTTGATTCCACTCATCCCCACTCGTAAACCCCCCCTTCATCCCCTCCACCAGCGCCCACCTCACAAACTCCCTCGAAAACACCTCCGCCATCTCCACCGGAATACTCGGATGCTCCATCACCGGCACCCACCCGCTCTTCACCTCCCCCCTCTCCAAATCCTCCCTCCTCAACCTCGTCACCTCCCATTCCCCGCCCCTAATCCTCTCCCCAATCCTCACCAACTCCCCCGCCGTAACCGTACTCCCCACCATCCCCCCCACCACCGGCCACTCCCCCTCATACTCCACCGCCTTGGCAACAACTCTCGCCAGATCCTCCACCGTCGTCAGAGTCAGCTCCAAGGTCTCCTCTTCCCCCTCCACCACTATCATCCTCCTCTTCTCAAAATCAAACCACGTGTTCAACTGCCGGATGTACTCCCCCGCCGGGTACGGCGAAGCTAGATAATTCATAAAGATGCCTGGCTGGAAGAGACAATACTCGAGTTTTTGCTCGGGGGTGTTGATTTGGGATAGGTAGTCGCGGATGGGTTGCTTGCCGTCGGCCAAGGCGGCGGGGGCGTTAGATACGGACCACTCGGCGGGGGCGAAGCGGGATACGCCCGAGGCGAGGCAGGCGTTGATGAGAGCGATTTGGGAGGCGCCGTCGGGGTCGTGGCGGGCGTCGGCGAAGGAGAGGACGGTGTGGGTTTTGTGGGCGGTTAGGGCGGTGAGGAGGGAAGAGGGGGAATAGTCGGTTTGGAACCAGATGGTGGAGGGGTGGAGGGGGGTCGAGGGGGAAGGAGAGCGGGAGAGGAGAAGGATTTTGTGGGAGGGGTTGAGGTGGAGGTGGGAGAGGATGGTTTTGGCTACTTCTGGGGGGGGGGGGGCGTTAGTTTTTGTTTTGGTGGGGGAAAAAGGCACTTACGGGAGTTGCCGCCAGCGATGACGATGTTGACCATTGCGAAGGTTAGGATGTTGGGTACCCTGAAGCGGTGCGTATTCTGCAACGAAGTCTGGTAAGTGGGGGGGCTTGAGGTGCTGGAAGTGAGAATGGGTCGAGGTGCTTGCTCCAACATACAACATTGGGAGCGGGCTTTAATTTATCTTAAGCCCTCGAGTTTGTCTGTTACACAAGGCGGTGCCGCCCTCGCAGTGCTGCGTTTGCTTTGTTGATTGTTCCTTCCGCCGAGCACACGGCGGAATCGAATCGCACCCGAGAAGTACCCCGCTCCGCCGTGAGCCTCGGTAGAAGGCCGCCAGCCCTACCGCCACTGCCCTCAAATTCCCCAAGAACAGCAATTTCAGCTTGAGACGATATGCGTCTCTTTTGCTTTTTGCAAAACTTCATTTGCACAGCTTACCAATCATCGGATTGCCAATGCTAAGTGCAAGGACATCTGCTCCGGCCCTGGTGCGCCCCACATTCCTTTGTCCTGGGCGTTTTCTCACACACATTTCATTCGACGTCGACGCTCAACAAGACAGTTGTCGACCCTGCAAAGGCAAGGCGTTATTGCACAAACGCATTCTCTTGCGCAAGTTTGGCGGAAGCACAACGACGCAATGCGGACAACCGTCGACCCCGACCAAGGACCAAACTGACATCGTCCCAGGCAGCTGCGCCGCGAGCGTGTCCCCTGCAACATGGCGGCACAGATCGCTCTTCGCCGGTTTCCTGGCGGACCCCGATCATGAGGTCAGAAACTGGTTCCTGGGTCGCGTCAGTGCTCAAGTCAGTTTGGTCTAGTGTTGGCTCTGGGAACCCCGAAATGCTCACTTGCATTGACAAGGAGCCAAGAATGCCTCGACCGCCTCACAAACCCTGGTTTTCACGCAACCCCTATTACGACTTGACAGCTGCGCCAGGTTTCAACAACACCAAAGTCCGCAAAGTCGGCCGCGCGATGTGGCACATAACACAAAGTCTGGTCTTGGGGTTTAGTTAGCTCAAAACAAAATGAAGGAAAATTATATTTAAGTCGAGGCTAGGAAGAGACGCTCCCTTCTTTGTCACAAAACACCATAGTTCTACTGCATCAATAACGTCAAAATGCGGTCTTTCGCTCTTTTTTCCCTTGGCATTAGCTCGGCTTGCCTCGTCAAGGCAGCACCCTCTGCACCCGGCGCAGGTCTTTCCCTCATCAAATCCTCACCAACTGACCCTGGCACTTGGGTTACAGAGGAGCAAAAGATCACCGAATACCATGCCAAAGACATCCACTTTGTGGATATCACGAAAATCACGGACCCCGAAGTGCTTGCGTACTACTCACTTCCAGATGAGGAAGGGATACCAGCTCTCGTCCCACGAGCCGTCACATACCCGTCCAACATCTCCCACCGCGCCGAGGCAGAGCCATTGATCGCTCAACTTTCCACCGCCAACCTTCAAAGTTGGGCCAAGACCCTGACAGAGTAAGTCTGCTTTCTTCCTTCTTAATCAGATCCCAACTTATGGTCTCAGCTTCCAAACCCGCCACTACCGAACCGACACCGGCCTCGAAGCCGCAAACTGGCTCCTCATCCTCGCCAAGTCCCTCGCCGCCCCCAACCCCGCCATCACCGTCTCCTCCTTCCCCCACTCCTTCGAACAACCCTCCATCATCGTCCGCATCCCCGGCTCCGTCTCGTCCTCCCTCGTCATCTTCGGCGCTCACTTCGACTCCATCAACGACCGCACCTCCGACCTCAACGCCCGCGCCCCTGGCGCAGTCGATAACGCCTCCGGCACCGTCGTCCTCCTCGAAACCCTCCGCGTCATTGCCTCCTCTGGCTTCGCACCGCAATCCACCCTCGAATTCCAGTTCTACGCCGGTGAAGAAGGAGGAATGTTAGGTTCCCAGGATATTTTCGCAAAGTACAAGGCCGAGTCAAAGAATGTCCTGGCAATGGTGAATACGGACATGGCGGGGTATTCGCCCAGCGGCAAGATATCCATCTGGACGGACTATGTGGATGAGCCGTTGACAAGATATGTGAGGACGGTGGCGGAGGGGTATACGGGGGAGACGACGGAGGATACGTGTGGTACTAGGAGGTGCTCGGATCATAATTCGGCGATGAGTAATGGGTTTCGTGAGTTTTTTTTCCTTCCCTTTTCTTTTCCTGGAGGGCGATACCTGGGGTTGGGTGAAGAAGTGGTGTTAACGGGGATGTAGCGGCCGCGTATGTTTGTGATGAGAAGAGGAGGACTGCGTTCAAGGTGCATAACGAGAATGATGTGAGTTTTAATTTGTTGGTGATTTCTCGTGGGCGATGGGACTGACTTTGATACCATAGTCATATGATAAGCTGCAGTGGGATACGGTTCTCCGGCATACCAAGTTCTTGACGGCATTTGCCGTGGAGGCTTCGTATCTGTCTGGGTAGGTCCATGGGTGGTATTGCAGCCGATTGGAGAGGAAGGTGAAGATTGTCTGGGTAGCCGGCGATAGATTCAGTTCAGATTCTTCCTTTGAAAGCGCCATGGGCCACCTGAACGTGATCCTCTCGAACCGACCACGACTTTTTAAACCGCATCTTGGCAGATCCTGCGATTGGCCGGTTCCGCAGCGCCAAGGTGCGATGTTCCTGATTTCCAGCTGCGCAGTTACCAGGTAAAGGGAAGCGGGAAGCTCCGTCGTTTTGACCTTAGCTCTTTCCCTCAGCGTGTGATTGGGGCTGCGTCATGTTCGAAAGCTCCGCACGGCCCTCAGGTGCTGCAGAGTGTGGAAGGAACCTGCAAGCCGCCGACCACGTCAACCAATCTTTGGCGCCCCGCTGTCTTTGCGAAATCTCCCCAGACCAAGCGCAAGCTTGTCTCCAACGTGGCGCCCAACCGCGAACGCTGCTCACAGCGCTGCTATCCCAGAAAGGCCGCGTCTGTGCGGGAGCGAACTGATTTCGTCGACCGCGAGGAGAGCGGCATACCAAAAGCAGCGGGGATGCGCAATCGGCCAAGGAAACGCTTGCCCGGGCTGCAAGGCCCAGGGGTCTTCTTGAAAAAGAACCCCACACCCGCGGTATCTGACTTCGATCCCCGTTCCCAGTGTCCCTCTCCAGTGCTTCTATCTGTCAGATGGGCGACCCGGCCGCCACAAATGCTACCTCTCCCCCACCGATCCCCTTCGACATACCCTTCCTCCCCATCTCGGACCGGGCCGCCTACCTCGCGCGCATTCACTATGGCGTCATGGCGCCTCTCCTCGCGCTCACCCTCGTCGCCTTCTCTTCCCGCCTCTACGTACGAACATGGCCAGTTTGGCGCGTGGGATGGGACGATGCGCTCGTCGCGTTGGGCTTCCTCTTCTCGCTCGCAGACTTCACACTCCTCTGCTTCGAAATGTTCCCCACACCGCGAATAATCACGTTCGGAACAGCCACGCGGGCCATCATGCTCGCCTACCTCGCCATACCTGTCTGGGTCATCTCGATGACGTGCATCAAGATTTCGGTCACCTTGACGCTGCTGAATCGGTTCCATCCCGTCTCGTACACCACCCGTTGGTGGTGCCCGATGCTCGTTGCCCTCGTCGTCCTTCAGCTGGTCTACTTCGCTGCGAATATGGTCTATAGCTTCACCAAATGTCGCCCGCTGGTGGCGGCGTGGGATCTGTCGACGCCTTCGGCGACTTGCTATACTTCACGTACGGATCTCATCTTCTCCCTCACGGGCAGTGTGATCAACATCACCACGGACGTGGCGCTTTCGGTGTCGCCCCTGGTGGCCGTGCTGCGGCGGCTACGAAGACCATTGCCGGAGCGTATCCTGGTGTGCTGTCTGACCGGCGTTGGCTTGCTTGCTAGCAGCGCGAGCGTGGCCAAGGCGGTGGTGGTGTCGCAGTGGAATCCAGAGCTACCGCCCGAGGAACTGGACTCGTGGGCCATGGCTGTGAGCATCGGAACTTGGACCGTGGCCGAGCAATTCATCGCAGTGTTTGGCGCGTGCAGTCCTGCCCTCAAGGGGCCGATTGAGCGGGCGTTGGGGCGGTGCGGTATTATCTTGTCGCCGAAGATGCAGACGGCTGATATCCAGTACTATGTGGAGCGAACAACGGTGGGACGCATGAGCCTTCATGATGGGACGGGGGAAAGCAGGACGATGTATGAAGCGGAAGAGACGGGCAAGGGTTCTTCTTGAATATACTCGCAGTTTTGGACAGCCTTGCAGCCTTGGTTCTCGTGGCGTCGCGCGGAGAGAAGCCGCCTTTGACACTCTTGAATATTCTAGCAGTTTCGCATCTAGTGGCAAGAGGTGGATCTGATCTCATCATTCTTGTCGGTGCCGAAGGAAGGCTCTTCCATCATCCGAACACTACGCCGTTGTGATACCCCCCACTAATCGCCCTGGTCAGCATCCAGGACCGAGCCTCGGGCCTATACCGCACGAGACGATAAGGTGAGGTCATCCCCAACCAGGGGGTCACACTTACTATGGTATGGAGGGTAAAAAGAACGCCCCGGACTGGTATAGCAGGGGTTTGCGCCAGGGCCGCACAGAGCAGAAAAGCGTCCTTGAAGCCGGAAAAACCTCTGGTGGGCCAGTTTGAAAATACCTGACAGGGTTATTTTCTTTTTGCACGATACCATAGTAAACCTCGGCAAGTCGATGGCTCGTGCACCTCCAACTTAAAACGGTCTCGTGCAACTCGTCTATCCCACAGTGGAGATGACAAACACTTGCGGTTGCAGAGCTGCTGGCAGGAAAACCGCAAGCGAGCTCTTCGATCAAGGATATAAAATCCCCTTTCTTGTGCCACAATTGGAAACTGTACTCCCATCTTTCAACATCACCCACCAACAAACGTAAACAAACAGTCATCTCTGCAACAGCATCTGCATTCATCCACAAGAACCAAACATCTTCGGCACCTTCACCTCTCTCAGGTCATCCCCCATCAAGCACATCGTCCCAGCGTCTAAGAACAACATCCCACACTCGTCACACTCAAAACCACACCAAACCACCAAAATTGTGCATCATCTACGAAGTCCGCCCCTGGTTGCGGCCGCAACACCCGCCGCACCGAATGGGAGCCGTGCGAACTCGGCGCCTTTTTTGCAACGAGCGTGACTGCGAAAGGAGTCTCGAGGTCAAGTGGTACGATGAGCCCTGCCACCGGCGCGCCTGCAAGGAGGCCTAGGAGGAAGATGTTGCGGAGAAGGAGGCGGCTTGGTATTGGGAGAATGTGGTGTTCGTGGTTCGGGAGCGGAATCGGAGGGGGTGGTAGGGGTGGAGGGATGACCTGGTGGGTGGTATGGGTGAGGGGGTAGGGATGGGGGGAATGGTATGATTGGGCTTTTAATAGGTGAATGTGAGTGTGTGTTGAGAATAGGGGAATGATGATAAGAGGAGGGATAAGTGAGTGGTTTTGTGAAAAGGGGCATTGGGGGTGAGTGAAGTGAGGTTTATGCTGCTAATTATCAGACATTCGTATTCTTTCACTCGGATGTACTGCATCCACACCGCAACCTGCAGAAAGTACGCGTGATCAGTTAGCATCCTATCGGATGCTGATGCTGCTGGAAGACACCTTCTCGTTCCAGGGGGGTTCAAGTGGTTTGCAGTATCGAGATGCTGCGGCAAAGTGTTTGCGCGTAGCTCAGAGGGCGAAGCACCGGAACTTGTCCATATGATTGAGTCTGGAGCAGGGCCCGGGACAGAGCAGCAACAGAATTTGGACCTTGTTGGACCTAGGGCGAGTCTCGAGAAATTAGAACGTGCTATGGGATCAAAGAACTATGCGGTCATGGGAATCTGGCTGTTTTACAGGAACAAAGTGCAAGATATAGGAATAACAACAGGATACGTCGCCAACTCGACATCATTCTTCAGCCTGACATGTCCTGCTGATGACCGCCTTCGGGCCAGAAGGATGCTGGATGATAGGGCGTGCATCGCAGATTTGGACTATAAAAGCCATCTTTACTCGAAGGAAGTGGAATCGGAACCACCCTGATTCCATCGCCACTCGGACAACCCAAGCCATCAGTTCTCTCAACTTCAAAGACCCCCGCGGAAACCCCTGACTTTAACAACTCCCCAAATTCCAGAGAGCGAAAATATGTGTCAATCCCAGGGCTCTGCCCCTCAGAACAGTCGATCTGAGGCTGGAGGATTGATGACTCTTGGACACCAAAGCGGTGGGTTCTACACGTACCATTGCAAGAACTTCCTCACGCATAACTGTCAAAACTGGGTGTACGTGAATGGCGCACCGTGCGCCATGTGTTGTGTGAGTATCCGAAACCTCCCCCTAGCAAGCAAACTGGTCATGATAGGTGCTAACAGTGTCGACATAGGCTGATGGACTTGAGTAAACGCATGTGCTGTCTGCTGCGACATTTGGTGTCCCTCGCATTCGCTGCAAATGATGTGCAACTCTGGCTAGAGTTGGTTTAGTTCCTAAGTCTCTTTGTTTTCCAAGTTATGTCTGTTCGTTGTCTGGTGGTCATTCGCGCTCGAGGGTTTCAAGTTGAAGGGGTGGTCTGGACGGAATGTTTGTTCTGGATTCTTGCGTACCTAATGGATAGGTAGGTAGTAGTTGTTTCCAGTACGAGGTGCATTAGTAAGGGTTAATATCACGATGATTGCGTTACCCGATCTTTGAGGCAGAATATTTGTAGATCTGGTTGGTACCCCATACGGCTCTCGGAACAAGGGCTGCCCCAAAGCTAGCCTCTTAACGTCGGCAAAGGACGGGAGGCCAACGGGTGTTTCCGTTGGACTGTTTGCATGCCAAGGCGCTAAGCATGGCGCTAGCCCAGAGTTGCCTCTCATCCGATGAATGCGTGATCCACCACGCACTTCTGGTAGGGAAGGAGCCTGCACCATCACTTCCTCTCCAGCCTGGCCTAGGTCAGGCCGCCAACACGTGCGAGCATGATGTGGCGTGTCTGAAGGCAAATCATGGCCTTATCGGAAAACCTGAGCGGCTCGCGGCCTCGACCTCTTCGAATCCTCCTCGATGGCCTCGAACAGGGATATTTCGGCCTTTGATATATATCGCCAAGACACCGCAGCTCCAAATGACCAAAACTTTGTTGACATGAACGAATCTCAACGCAAGGCACCCACATACACTTATGAGTGCAACGCAATACAATCCCGACGGCTTTCTCCGATATAGCGAGCCTTCAAGTGCGCATCTCGTGATTGACCACTAAGTCCTAGAGAAGGAGGGTGCTAACAGCAGCTAGTTGTCAGCCTTCTGACTCTGATCTCGTTTTTGTTTCTCGTCTCTCTTGCAGAATGGCTGTCCGACACGACCTTCAAGGCGGGGCTCATCGGCCAAATCCCGGTCGGCATGCTGTACGGCTTGCCTGTGGGAAATATCGTGGATATGGCCTAGCAGGAGACGTTTGTCAGTCTCGGCTACCTTGACATCATTCTCATCATATTTAAAGGTACTGCTCTACCAACTTTCACCTTAGCGTTCGAACAAGGCTAACTCTCAACTGCCAGGTGGACTCCGTGCGATCCGACCTCCACAAGCGACCTCGTCACCAGCCTCTGCGCTGCAACACTGGGCGTCTTGACTCCAATATCACTCTGACATCTCTTACTCTACCTTGGGTTTCACTTTGGTGAGCATAACGTGCTTGATAAGCGAGTGCGCCAGACAAGCGAGTGCGCCACTTTCCACGCGACACCCTGCTTTTGCATAAAACACCAAATTCCTCTATGTTACGACCTCTACCTGTCGACAACGGTCGGCAGGGTCGCTGGATAGACAGGGTGGGGCAGAGAGGAGTAGTACAGAGGCAAGTCCTTACAGACGGGGTTCACTGGTCAAATGGTCGTATGTCACTATAAGCCAGAGCAACACCCTAAGTGTTGATGCAGTAGGACACAATCGAAGTTGGTTCAATTGACGAGCGAATACTTGCGTGAGGAACAGAAGGTTCCTCCCGCCATCGTGGGTACGATGATAGCTATCTATACTAATTAAACAGGAAGTAACTTGTACCTTTGATCAACCTGCTCATCGTGATTCCTGATGAGCAGAGTGATCACAGTCCCACCGCTCATTGTGATCACTTGTTTTAGCGTTGAGCGGAGTGATCACACAGTGCGGTGGATCGCTTCTTACTGTATTCCATACGGTGGCGCCTGCGGGGACACGTCGGTCCGTTCCGGCCTACAAGGGTGGCCCGCAGGTCGTCACACTAAGGGGTGAATTCTTAAGGCTGGGCTATCCCACCATTTATTATCTTGGCTGCGTAATACCACCTTGCTAATTGGTATTAAGAATGTAACTTTCCGGCTACCTGGTGTATTGTAACAACCGATAATGGCTGGACTACGAATGAGAAAGGCATAGATTAGATTCGGTATTTCGATTTACACACACCATCTTATACAAAGGGCAAATATCGGCTTTTAATCCTTAACGGCTATAAGAGCCACTACTCCGAAGAATTCGAGGCTTACTGCTAGGTATATAATATTATTACACTGTGTATACCTCTATACTCCTCACACCTACTTCAGCTATTAGATGTTGGTTGTTTTAGGCCGCTGAAGAAAGCGTACGGCTATGAAATTGAGCAGTTGATACGGATGAACATCACACATATCAGCAAGTTGGAATTTCTCTGTACGTTTAAAACGGCCTTTTTTACTTCAATCACAGAAAAAACATCAAAGGGGGTTTTGCTGGCGCCGGCCTTATACTATACGATCCAGAGAGGGTAATATTAAAGCTGGATGTGTGTATTTGAACCCTAACATCCCTAACCTCAGGCTTAACCACACCATTACCCTGGGTCTCCTAAACGCCACATAACCCTTAAGAGGCCACCTCATAATCAGTGTTTATTAAAAATCGAATTTCCAACCATTAGGGCAGCTTACTAACCTTTATGTTGATGGCTGTGGATCGATTAGCCAAAGGTATAATGGCTGTGATGCACGAGGTGGCACTTCTCCGTACGGAGGTCTCCGTATTACGAAAGGCCAATGAGGGGCTTAGTAAGCGACGGAGGGCTAAAAAAACGCGTGTAAGGCTTGGAGGGTCACTTATTGTACAGGAGGCATAGGATTTACTGGATCAGAAGGCCTTGGGTGAGCAGTTGGCTTAGGAAATACGTTAAAGTGGTGGTGGTGCAGGGGGCCTTTGTACGAAGATTTAGTGTTGTGGCGTGTGCGGTAAGCCTGGCTATAATGCGCGCACTTGCCAGGAGGCTGCAGAATCGTCTGATTCATCTGTTTCTGATTCAGTTATTGTTATTTCCTAGTGTTGTGGTTGTGTAATTGAGGATTGTTGTTGTAGGGTGGTGGAAAGTGGCGCACTTGCTTGTCTGGCGCACTCGCTTATCAAGTACGTTACCCCTTTTTTTGGTTCATGTTTTTCTTCATTTTTTGCGGATTTCACTGACCAAAGTCTCTTCTAGGCTTTTGTGGAAACCTTCATCGTGGGTACCGCTTTCTCTACAACGTTGCTCGGCACTACGTCCGTCGTCATGGCTAGCGCCTCAAAAGAAGTGAAAACTCCGCACACCAGAGTCGGAACCGTCCTCGTTAGCACTGCCTTGCTAGATTACATCTCCGGTCTCATCATGGGGAGGCACGCCCCCCCCCCCCCCCTACCAACCAGGAAACTTATCCCCCTTCCCAAGATCAATGACCCACCCTTCTTCCTTGGCCAACCGAGCCATCTTGCACCCAATTTCATTCTCCACCAGGCTCACCATCGCCTTTAGATGATTGTCCGAGCCACCCATACCCCTCACGGCCCTCATCGCCCCATCCACCATATCCAACACGGGCACCGAAAGTCTCATCACCGCGGGCTCCCCTGTTGTTTTCTCAGCCAAAGAGCCTGAGCTCAAAGAAACCGCCCCCGGGCACGGCCCATACCTCCTAGCCAGGCCTGCCACGCGATCGGCGCGCTCGTTTCCTTCCAAGTCGACATGGCCAGGCGTCCAACGCAGCTCGACGGCTACGCCCATCTTATCCAGCTCTCGCCAAGAAAAAGCCCCGCGGCCAAAGGTGCTGGGCGACGCATCACGGATCAAACGGAGTTGGTCCTGAGCGTCAGAAAAGATGGTGACCTTGGTGATCTTTTGCTTCTTGCGAGAGGTGGCCTCGTCTAGTGCGACGGCCAGGGCGGCTTCGATGGCTAGCGATTCGGGGTGTTGGAGGTTTTTTCGAGGATCGGAGGTGTCGAGGACGGCGTATGCGCTTTCTTGCCTGTTTATAGTGAAGATTCGGTTAGATTCTGAGAGGCGTTGTTGAAACGTAGAAAGGCGTTTTGCGAATGCCCCAAAAAAAAAAAAGAGAAGACTTTATCAAAACGCAAAAAGACATCCGGTGGATCTTGTCGTGCACTCTTTTACAAAAAGGAAGGCCTCGCGAGAACGCAGAGGAACTGGAAAAGGGGCCAAACTCACCAAACATCCGAATAAGACCCGACATGATGGCAGCTCCTATCCTCCTCACTCCGTCTGAAAACAACCCCGAGACCCATGGACTTAGGCGGCCCGGTGTAGTTTCTCCCAACTGCTGTCCAGCTGGCGTCGGCCCAGAGGACCAAATGGTCGGGACCAAAGCCTTGACTGATCCCTATAGGCGACGGACCGCTGGCGAGACGGGCGTAAACGTACGCACGACTTGCGGGGTCTATCACTACCCGCATCCACCTGGGCGGTTTCTGGCACTTCGCGATTGCTGGCGGGGGTTGAGCTTTTTCGGGTGTTGACTTTTGCGGGGTTGGCTTCCTCGGCGGAGTTGCATTTTTCGGTGGACTTGGATTCTTCGGCGGAACTTGCTCAGTCGGGGTCTTTGGTGCCGCTGGCGACTGCTGCTGTTGTTTCGACTTTCCCTTTGCCGATTTGGGCGAGCCCTGCGGTGAGGACTGCTGTCGCTTTGCGCCCTGGGATTTTGTGGTCTTTTTGGGCGTTTGGACTGGCGTCTGCTGCTTCGGTTGAGGGGTAGCTGGCTTCTTGTTTTCAGCAGGTGCGACCCCACCGATCGGCCCGACCTTGGTAGAAAGTGGGCGTTCGGGTGTCGCCGGAGGGGTCGGTGGGGGTGTCGAGGGAGGCCCTTCCCCTCCGCAAAGAAGGCCGTTGCCTTGGACGTTGAGCGCCGGTGACCCAGCGGCTGGAGGCGTATTTTTCTGCTCTGGATGGCTCGCAGTGCTGCTTGTCGGGGTCAGGGGCGGACTTTGGTCGCCCACTGCCGTGGCATCGCTGTCCGTGTCGACATAGGGCGACGAAATATTGCACATCCAGGGCGGCGAGGGGTCCAGATTGATCGGTGAGGATGCCTTGATGTCTGGGACGGCTGTCACCTGCTCCGGAACACCACCTTGCGATGGAGCAACGACATCATGCGTAGATGCTCGGGCCTCCGAAACTTTTTCGGTCTTGGGCTTATTCTGATCCTCGGTCCGTTCGTTGGGTTGACTGCATGTGGTGTCATTCGCAGCCTTTGGTTGCGCGGCATCCTTGATAGGGGGCGTTTGAACGCCGAGGAGGCGGCGGACTTGAGTCCACATCGTGTTATGTGCTATGGACGGGTATGGATGTCAAGTTCTTGATGGAGGCCGGTGCGATGCGGGGCGAAAGTTGAAGCCTTTGAAGCAATGGGATCGGGTGCTGGAGCTGAGGTGCTTGAAGCGCAGATTGCAACGAGTGTCGAAATTCACTTGCTCTGAGAAGAGCAGACCGCCAACATCTTTATAGCCGAGACGACAATAAACCACGAACGGCCTACTTTCGTTCTTGAACCTTGTCGGGTGGCAAAACATCAAAGTTGAGGCATCAACTCAACTTACACCAAATAAGAACGTGCCAAGGAACATTCTAGCCTATCAGCACAACAGCAGGTAACTTCCCGTCAGTCTAGCAACCCCTCTTCCCTGGGTGATCAGATGCCCGCTCATCATGGCTACTGTTGTGGGAGCTTAAAATCAGACCAGCAGGAAAGCATTGAATGGGACTGCATGCAGTGAGGCCGACAGCTGGTTCGTCAGCTGTCCAATGCGGCATGCTGCCACAAAGCGTCCGTCCACTTGGGGTTCTCCCATTGGGCCAGCACCTCTGCCCATTGCATGAACTAGCATCTCGGGCACCCGCAAGTAAGGCACCAACCCCCTCTTCAAGGCGTCACGATCCATTCACTCGGGTTTTGCAAAAAGCACCAGTCAGAGACTTCCGCTGTTTTTTGCCCATTGTTGACTCTGAACGCAATGCTCCTCAGAGGGGCTCCCACGCCCTCGCTTAATTGAAACTAAATGCACTGAGGCCTGTTGACCGACAGTCACACGAAAAGACGTATCTCAAACTAAACTCACTGGGAGAAGAGAATGATCTAACACTTCTGGCGACAAGCTGATCCACCAGATACGCCCTCGATCCAAAACCTTGTTCCTTGCCAATGCTGACAGCTACCTAGGTTTGCTTCAAGGTTGAGAAATTGTCGACGCCCATGATGAGCCAATATCCACGTGCTTCCGGATCTTGACAGTCCTGGTTCTCGATGTTTCTACGCCACTCAAATTGTCAAGCTTCACGCTCTAGCCAAATCTTCATTCCTCATAACTCTAATCTATCTGTTTAAAGTCTAAAACCACATCTATCCTCTATGCCGTGTTCTCCACTGGCCAAACATCATAACCAAACGTATCCTTCATGTTGACAAATCTGCAGTGCCTCCCCTTTGCGACCCGCTGAATGGCCTCAAAGTCCTCCTGTCGCAACTCGGGAATGTCAAAGTTGCTCTCAATCCGCTCAGGCGTCGAGCTCTTCGGCAAGACGATGTACCCCCTTTTGAGTCCCCACGCGAGCAGTACCTGCGCAAGATTGTGCCCGCTGCGTTTTGCCACCTTCTTGAGCGCCGCGTTCTCCCTGACCATCTCCCCAGTTGACGGCACCTGGTTCTGGGATCCCAGCGGGGAATACGCAGCTGGAATTATCTGGTTCTTGAAGCAAAACTCGACCAGCTCGGTATTTGGCAAAAAGGGGTGAATCTCAATCTGGTTGACGGTCGGCTTGATGTGCGCGAACTTGAGAAGCTGCTCGAGGCCCTTGATCGTCCAGTTGGACACTCCAATCGACCTCACAACACCAGCCTCCACGAGCTCCTCCATGGCCCGCCATGTTGGCTCTGGATTTTCGGTGAGCTCATTATCGATGACGTATTTTCCGTCGGCGCCAATCTTTGGTGTCCTGTCATCATTTTTCTCGGCGGCGATCGGCCAGTGCACCAAGAAGAGGTCCACATAGTCGACTCTCAACTTGGAGCAGGAATTTCGAATGCTCCACTTGACGTCTTCCGGCTGGTGCAGGTGGTTCCAGACCTTGGTGCAGATGAAAATGTCCTGGCGCTTGACGTGCGGGTTCAGGGTGAGGAAATCTTGGAGCGCAGAGCCGACTTCTTCCTCGTTGTTGTAGAACCATGCGCAGTCGAGATGGCGGTATCCAACCTCCAGGGCCTTTGTGACTGCGCGGTACGTCTCGCCGGTGGCGCCCTCGTTTGCAAAGGTTCCGAATCCGACGGCGGGAACTTTGACGCCATTGTTGAGCGTGTATGTTCTCGAGGAGAGCGTCTGTTCGGGCATCTTTGCGGCCGGCATCGCTGCGGTGTGCTGAGAATCGAGGAAGGGCAGGAAGCTCGGGAACTAGCGGTGAGCGGCGGGTTGTATCTGGTTCTCTCGGAGGCGGTGCGTCCGAAGCGGTGATGTTGGTCGTCTGTCCTGGGTGATAGTGGAGATTAGCAGCAAAATCGCGCAGGTTGGAGTGGTCTGAGATAGCACCCGCTGATACTCGGGGTGCATCACATAAATCGGCACATGTCTGGCTCGAGCCAGCCTCCGAGCGGCCACGTGTAAAACCTTTTTCGCAGATCTTTCCTGGCCCTTCTCGCCTGCGGGAGGCACTGGCGGCGCCGGTACCTGGTCGGCGGCTTGGATGTGCCGCTTTTCAGGCACCGCTCAGGGCGATTCAGGGTCGGTTGCAACCAGCCAAGACACTGCCAAGGCCTGGAGCGGCCGGCCCGCCAATCAGGCGAGCCGGTGACGGCGGGTGCAACCACAAGCGCTGTTCCACAACATGACGTCGGAACCCACGTGGCGGGGACCTGAAGCGACGGTGAGAATGTCCCGGGGTGAACCTGCACAGAGCTTGGACGAACGGCAACGCACGGCATCTCGCATGACGTGGTGGCGGATATGCCGGAGCGAGGTTCGATTTTCTGGGTTGGGCCGACAAAGATGAAACGAAGGCCGCATTCCGAGCCTATCCGAACTTGCGACGAGTCATGACGGGCAAAACGACTGATCCGGTGTCGCGCGCTGAAGGAGCGAAGCTTTTGTGGCGGTTCTGGGGGGCCAGTTTGGTTCTCGACGGTTTCTCGAAGCACCGAGGCCTATTGGCATTGACTTGAGGCGAGGAAACGCGAGGAAAGAGCAGAGGCTGCTGCTGCCCCACCCGCCCCTCTGCTTCGGCGGAGCAAGTTCCAGGCGAAACACCGAGCTATGACGAACAAGCGCACACAACGACCTGGTAGGGCTGTCAAAGCCGCCACACCGAAAATTGTGTACCGGTAGGACGTTCCCGGTATCCTCCTTGACAGAGGGTTTGCCGACTCGGGCCCCGCCACGCCGTCCTTGCACAGAAACCCCGAATACTCACCGTTCAGATGGATTCGACACTTGGCGTCGGACCATGGGTGGATGTCTCGAGGCAAAATTCAGCTGAAATGCCGTCATTCTGGAGCTGGGTCGAGAGACCAAAATTCAGATCGACATCTTCGCCGCACCTTCGGACGAACGCATTGTGTAAGAAAATAGGGGTTCGCATGGGCTCTTGTGGATGAGGACGACTTCAACTAAGGACAGACGAGAAACGCGATCGATATAAGGCCTGTATCGGTCCTCACCCCAGCGGTCTAACGGCATCATTCATCTTCCCGATATTTGAACATCTTCTTTCATCCGCTTTCCAACCCACATTCATCGTTCATCAAGATTACATATCAATACCAGCACCACACAATGGAGAACTCAGCATTTTCAAACATCAGCCATGGCGTTCAGCAGCCACTCAACACACCTCCAGAGTCACCAACCAAGGCAGCACCACCAAGAAGCCGCTTTGGACATGCACACAAGAAGACGGAGAGCTGGAGCAGTCTCAACCACATCGTCGAGCATGGAATCGCCATTCCCACATCGCCCGGATCACACAACACCATCGAGGTACCGGCAACCCGATCTCCCGACGCTCACGCGTCCCAGTACATGAATCAACTGTCGGCGCCCCCTTCTATGAAGGAACGAAGACTGTCGAGGAACTCGTTTGGTGCAGCCCTTCCCATCCCACGATCCAAGCGACAGTCGCGTCTGAGCAGCGTTACCTTTGCCGACGTTCAAGATGCGCTTGCTTCGGCCACTGGCGCGAGGCCCGACATGGCCCAGATGCAGCCGACGCGCGAGATTCTAGCCTCCCGAGTGCAGGACGTTAACGCTGAGAAGGTTAGAGGCGCAAAGAACATGGCTTTCGTCTTCGACATCGACGGTGTGCTCGTCCATGGCGACAGGCTCATCCCCGAGGGCCAGAAAGTCCTCTCGATGCTCAACGGCAACAACGAGCTTGGCATCAAGATCCCTCATATCTTCCTCACCAACGGCTCTGGCAAGCCCGAACTCGCCCGCACAGAGCAGCTCGCCAAGATTCTCCAGAACCCAGTCTCCACCGACCAGTTCATCCAAAGTCACACGCCGATGCGCGCCCTTGCCGAGTACTACAGCACCGTCCTTGTGGTCGGTGGCGAGGAGTACCGCTGCCGCGAAGTCGCCGAGCAATACGGCTTCAAGGACATCATCGTCCCCAACGACATTGTCGCCTGGGACCCCTCCATCGCCCCCTACCGCGTCTTCACCGACGCCGAGCGCGCCTCCTCCCGCCCTCGCGACTTCACCCAAGTCGAGATCGAAGCCATCATGGTCTTCTCCGACTCGCGCGACTACGCCACCGACATGCAAATCATCATGGACCTCCTCCGTTCCAAGAAGGGGAGACTCGGCACCACTGCTGAGGATCCTGTCTCGGAGCGCATCCCCATCTACTTCTCCCAGGGCGACATGCTTTGCCCCACAGAGCATCCCATCCCACGCATGAGCCAGGGCGCCTTCCGCATCGGCCTCGAGGCCATGTACAAGGCCCTCACCGGCGTCGATCTCGAGCGTGTCGTCTATGGCAAGCCTGAGTTGGCCACCTACAAGTACGCCGACGAGGTCATTGCATCGTGGATGGATGTTCTCCACGGCGAGGAGCGCGTCCCGGAGAATGTCTACATGATCGGCGACAACCCTGCTTCGGATATCGTTGGCGGCAACATGTACGGCTGGAACACATGTCTTGTGCGAACGGGCGTGTTCCAGGGAGGAGAGAACGATGAGGAGAACCCAGCCAACTTTGGCGTGTTTGCGAACGTGTGGGAGGCAGTGACAACGGCGTGCAGGAAGCAATTGGGCCCGGACTTCAAGTTTGAGTGGGACGACAGGGTAAACCCGGTGCTGCATGGAAAGGCATCTGCAATTGTGTAAGATATTTGGATATGGACAGGGGAGATGTTGGACTGGATGGGATCTGTGATCCCGGTCAGCAGGAAGGCGGTGGAGGTTATACCAAGCGAGATGTTGCTGCGAAACATCAATTTTCTAGTGTTACACTCCATAAAATGGAGATCATTTCAAGCTACAAGCAACTCCTTCAAAGCACCTTCTTCAAACCGAAACTCCCCTGTCGACCCAAGTTATCACACAATCCCCCTCCTCGCCACTCCTCCCTCCTTCGCTCCGGACTCAACGCACCCACGCCCCACATACCCACCGACCCTCCCCAGTCCTCCGTCGTCTGATCAACCTCAACATTCACACAAACCTCTACCCTCGGCATATCCCCCACCACCTCCCCCTTCCTCTTTCTAATCGCCCCCACCCTCCCCCACAAATCCACCAAAGGCCCCAACGCCCTCTCCTCAATCCCCCTCCTCATCTCCCCCGTTTCATCCGCAAACTGCCACTCCATCTTGCACATCCCCGCCACCGCCCTCAGTTTCTCCATCGTCTTCTCATCGCTCAGACTGACCAACCTCGTCTTCCCATCCTGTCCTGGACTCCATGACCCCGAAGACCTGCTCGTCCACTTCCACTTCCTCGGGGATTATAAAACGCTGGCACTCCCCGCTCAGTATCTTCACTTGTCCATATGTCGCTTTTTCTAGCAGTCTAATAAAGCGATTCGCTTGCTCTTTGTTCTCCCGGAGGTTTAACAGCTTAGGCTCGCGCTGCAAGATGTAAACCCAGGTTGATCACCAACGGGGTGTCATTTGAGAGGAGAGAGAGGAAAGAGGCGGTGGTTGATGTTATCCAGGGTGCCGATGTTGTCGAGGGGGGTTTCGCGCTTGAAGATGGTGCGGTCGGTGTGTTGCAGGCGGGTGGCGACGGTGAGGGATTCGACGGAGGTGTGGGCGAGGGGTGTAGGGAGGTGGGTGTAAAAGGGGAGGGGAGAGGCTAGGCCGTAAGTAGTAAGTTTGGGGTTGGAGGTTGGTTGGGTGGCTGCCGAGGAGAGGAGGGACTCTTCCCAGACTTTTTCGCGGAGTTCGAGGGGGAAGGGGGTTGCGGAGGTTTGGCGCCTCAAGGAGGTGGCCTGGCGTGGCATTTTTAAGGTTGTTTGTGGTTAGGTTGGTAGATGAAAAGTGAACTGTTTGTAGTGTGATGTGATGGATGAATGTTTTTATTTTGTGGAATGAAGTCTTGGTGGTAGCTTTTGTGTTTTGTGTAAGGGTGCAACCGATTGAGGCAGCCAGTCAACGCGAGTTCGCCCAGGAATTTGCCTGAGCGAATGGTTGAACTTGAAAATGTTGCCAAGGAATGTCACTGCACCATCACGGAATAGCCCATCCCAACTGTTAACACCCAGAACAATGCGCCATATTTCTGCTGCCTTCAGTTACATTCAGATACTCTCGATCCTGAATCTTGAAACTGAAAGATACAGATGGTTAAGGTTCTGCGACACAGCAGTTCGTGATGTTGTTGCCATTGCTTCGTTTGCACCAAGCCTCGCTTACCACTTGCGTGCCGTTCTTCACTGGCATCACTTAGACAAAAAAACACCGCCCGTAATAGGGTTATAATGAAATAGTTGTTGTAATGACAGGCGTACCTTGCAAAATGCGTTGGCAAGGCTGTTTGGCGATGCCTGGAGCGACTTCGGGCGTCTTCCCCCTCGCCCCGTCTTGACGCCACCCCGCCATCAAGAATCCAGTTACTGATCCCCAATCTCATCAAACAAGCCTGGTTAGCACAGTGGTAATGCGTTGCACTTGTATCCTCTATTGGATGACATGCAAAGATCACTGGTTCGATTCCAGTACTAGGCATCAAATCTCCTTTTTGCTCTATTTCTCTTCTCCACTGCCTCCACTGATCTCAGTCTGTGGCGTTGTTCTTTTCCCCCTCCACCCAAAGGTTCCTTAGACTCAGGAGAAGCCAAGATGTGGCCATGGTGGTGTCTTGGACCTGATGAAATGCCTTGTCAGTGTGCCTCCATGTCTCGATTCTTCTCGTTGAGGCCGAACCTACCTTGACGAGCAGACAGTGTTGCCATGCATGGTATCTGAAACCTGGAAAAGGAACTGCGCGGGGTCCATCGCTGAGCTGAACAACCAGGAATAAGACGGGCTTCTCGGCTTCTGCGTCCTCGTTCTCGCCCATCTCCGCCTTCTTCCCAAACTGCTTGTGGGTCAAGCCGTACCACGAGAATGAGGTGGATGGGCCGTGGAATCTCCCTTTTTGGCATGTTCAGCAGTGCAAGAATGCCCAAGCTTCTCTCCGGACCACAGACTGCTTCCCAATAAGGTAAACACATCTTGTCGTCTTCTCTCCGCAATCTTGCAAGCCGGGAAAATGTGGATGAAATTGGAGAGTCTAAAGACCAGTCACAATTCCATTTTTACAGGCCCCATACCTGGCAAACGACTAAAGCATGCCGCGGTGATAACTTTTCGTCCCCCTACAGAAGCAAACAAGAGATGTACTACCACCCCCAAAGCCTCCTAGACACCGACATTGTATACGGGTCTTCTGCGACGTCATACCGTACCGCCCCGCGCGGTGGCCGCACCTGTTTGAGAGTCTTCCAAAACTCCAAGCCTGGGCCCTCCACACAGTACGCTTCAAGACTGTTCGGATCGCCACCCTCCCTAGGATGATCCGCAATTATCTCATCAATGTCATTTAGGTTTTGGACAAGTTGAAAGGTCTCCGAGTCTCCCAAATACGCTTCGATGTCTTCTTCGTCCAAGCCCCTTGTAGCGAATTTCGTGAGAGCCGGGCAGTACGGCATGGGCTCCTCGTGGTCCCCGGCCTCGGGATCCCAGTCCTCAAAGTATTCCAAAGGGTCGTCGCCGAACGCCACCTCGCTATCACGGGATGTGAACCTCCACGTTTCAGTCTTGTGCTCATCAGAGCTTTCCTCTGGGACTTGCCAAGCAAAGACCTGTCCGTTGTCATCGAGGTGAAAGTATCGTCCCCACGCCCACCATGGGCCGGTGCGCCGACGGTATTCAACGCTACCCTCCGACTCCGTTTCGCTCGCAGAGTCGTTTTCTATGGTTGTCTTGTCCTTTGGGAGCGTTGAGATGAGGACGGGAACGTCTGCGTTTACAGAATCGTGTATTCGCTGGTCGTCGTCGTTGGCTATGGGGGCTCCTCGCAAGAATCTGAGAAGAGAAGCTTCCGAGACAAGCTCTTTTCTGAGCAATAGGCCACTCCAGGCATGCGGCGATTCATCGTTGGAAAACTCCTCCTCATCCAGCGTTGAAAGTTCATCATCGATGTAATCGTGTCCCCAACGCGGTCCTTCGCCCTGTACCTCTTCCGCGTCTCGGATAATCTGAATCGAATCTAATCGGAGCCCCTGGATTCGAGAAATACTCCGCATCAGCCGGAAGCTGACTGGGATATTTTCGGTGCGAAGATGGTGGAGCGAGCTGGCGTTGGCCCGAACGAGCTGTAGGAGGGTGTTTGCCGAGACGCGCACATGGTAAAGGCTCAGGGACCGCAGCGCGAAGTGGCCGTTACTGAGCCAGCCAGAAATTTTAGCTGGTAGACCCGCGTCTAAAGGCCGCCCTCCTATCTTGAGGGAAACGTTTTCCATGCCAAGCGTGAAATGACGCAGGCTTGGGCTTGCATTTATCAATGCGGCCTTGAGTCTCGAGAGGTCGTATTCGTCCTCGAGATGAACTCTCCCCGGCCACTGCACGAGATGAATCTCCAAGGATTCCAACCCCTCAAAGGCAGAGTCTGGGAAGGTGCGGAGAAAGCTGAAGCCAGGAAACTCTTCGTGCCAGCGTAGCTGAGCCACGGAGGACGTCGGGCGACCCATGGCGGGGAGGAGAAAGAGAAAGAGGCCATCGTTCGTTTCGGAGTTCGCTGGAGCCGTCTCCTGGAAGCTTTGGAACTGCCATGCCGTAATGGGATACTCTAGGTTAGATAGGACCCTTTCCGAGGTCATGGGGCGGGAGATAAAGGCTTGTACGTTTGGCAGTTTGTCGATGGCCGCCTCGAAAACAGGGCAGAAAGCAGCAACCGTGTCCCTGCGAGTGGCCGCGATGGCGTCGGCGTCAAAGGCAACGGTCCGGACCGGATCCGTGGGTGTGTTGAAAAGCCAAAACAGCGATGCAGATGCCGTCTCCATATATCGGTACAGGTTGGCAAGAGGGTCGGCGAGGGTCCATTCCTCATTAGCGGGAAACTTATTTATGAAGTCGTCGACAGCGTGAGAAATCTCCAGCCATTCGACCTCCCTTACGTGGTGCGCGAGGTGCGGGCTATTGCAAATGGCGATAAAATCGTCGCGGTCGGCAATGAGCTTGGAGATGTAGATGCGGAAGAAGAGTCGGCTGGCGGCGGCTGGGGCAAACGCGCGGCAGGTCGCTCGAAGGGCCCCAACGTCGTCTTGGTCGAGTCGATTGCTCCACACGATCGAGAGCAGCAGCTCGACTGGCAGCGACATGATACCCATTTCTGGTGTAAGCTCCAGCCCCGAGTCGGATTGCCCGGTGCCACCGTGACTTTGAACGATGTGTTGCGTCTCCATGGCGTGAAAAGATGGTGGAAAAGGGACCGGAGAACACGCGTTGCGCTTTCCCTTGACATGCGTTTTTCCTGAGGAGGGGTCCCACTTCGTGAGGCAGCTCAGGCATCCATGCGTGCAGCTGGTCGGAGAAATTGATCAGAATGATTGGTCGCCAAGAGCCCGACTCAGAAACTTGCCAGACCACTCACCCCTGGTTCAGAACTGCAAACAAAAGGGTTGACGCCAAGGGTTCTTGATCTTCTCCCGAAGCCAGGCTAGTACAGCCATATGTGCTGCTCTTCGTCGCCATGCATCGCCATCCCTTCGATCAAAGCATGAACATGCGCTCGTCCAACAATCCTGAGCGAACCACTTTCCGTCTCTCGAGTATGTGTGGCGTCGTGGTAGGAAGCATCGCAATGCAGTCGCCAACTTGCACCCCACCGCCCAAGTTGCACAGGTAGCCCCTTTCCCCGCAGCCCATCGCTCGTTTCGGCCAATACTGGCAGAGACACTTGCTTGCCAAGGGAATGGAGCCATTCGCCGGATTCTTGTCCTGCTGCGAAAGCCCATCTCACTGGCTTCCCCCCGGACCCTCTCCTCGTCAGGGAATGGCAGCTTCTATCGATCTTCACCGGCATCGAACCTCGAACTGCCCTTCCTACTTTGCTTGAATAGGCGGAGACTGCAAATGCCTGGGGATTCGGCCTTATCGATCGTTCCTGCCTTTCCAAGGCGCGATCACGCGCCAACAACCCTCCTCCAGAAAAAAGGAACCCGCAAAAACACCAATTTCCCTCCTGATCGCGAGAGCCGGGAAAGCCTTGAGCTGCCCCAACACTAGCAGCCTCCACCCAGCCATCTCCTTACACCACCACAAAAAAAAAACCTCACCACCCCCTCATCCTCCTCACCACTTCCCCGGAAAATCCAAATCATACCCATTCCCCCTCCCCAACGCCCCCTTCCACCCTCCCTCCCCTCACACCTCTCCCACCACCCCTTCCCCCTCCCATACCTCCCCAACTTCACAAACCTCGGCATAGCGCCCCAAGTCCACAAAAACTTCAACGCAAAGCCCTCCCGCCCGAGGTTCTCCCTTCTGCTATACCGCTCTCTCCAATCCTCCAATTCCGATCCCAAAACCCCCATTATCCCCTCTAGATCAGGATCTCGCACCATGGCGCTGATTGTTGATTTCACTTTGTTTAACAGGGGGCGGATGAACCAGGGACTCAGCGCCGTGACGCCGTTAAATATCAACTTCGACCCCAACTTCGACCCTAAATCCGCACCCAGCAAAACGAGGTACTCCTCACGGTGTAGCATCGTCGATGGAATGCTTCGGATCATGGAATTTATGATCTTTGTCGTGGGTGCGAAAGAGGTAGAGAAGGATGGCGCTCATTTGCGTGAGGACGCAGCCGTCGGTGGTGATTAGTTGCGGGGCTTTTCCCTGAGGGTGCGTGCTTTTGAGCTCGGGTGGTGCTTGGCCTATGCCGCGAAGTTGGGATGGAGGTGAAACGGATGGGTTGAGGGAGAGATGGCAGGGAGGATGGTATTTGAGCTGCGGAGGGTTGTCGTCGACTCTTCGCTGGGCACGTGGTGTTGGTTCGTGTTGACCAGTGGGCATCCGAATTTCTGCGCACTTTGCAGGATACGACCAACGTGTGTGAGAAAATACGAATCCCGACTGGATTTTTGGATTGGGGCTCCGTGAACTCCGAAATCCGGCCCGGGAGTGTCAGTGGCTGGACCGAGTGGTACGAAGCGACCCTCGAAGTCGAGACTGATAATTCCTCCCTAAATCTAACGAGGCAGAGACTTTATGTGGAATGGTAAAGAATGGGAACACAAACGTTTGGCTAGCTTGAAAGCAGGGAATATCTTTTTTTTTTTTTTTGGGAGACAAACAATGGACGTTTCTGAACTTGGGTAGCCGAGCATCCAGTCCGCAGCAACCCCCCTTTTACATTGCTCAACCCTCCAACTTCGCCAAAGCCTCCTCAACCATCTTCTCCTGATCACACTCCCACACCTTCAAGAACATCGGCGCAATTTCCCTTCCAAACTTCACCCCATCGTTTCCAACCTCCTCAACCTGCCAGTGAAACAAGAGGCAGGCCCTCCGTGTCATCTTGACAACCGCTTGCGTCCTCTCGTACCTAATCTCGTTGTACGCTTCCAACGCCTTCTCAACACTCCCCACGCCCCTTGCCGCCGCGTCCATGAGCTCCGAGAGCACCAAGGCATCTTCGATTCCCATACCGCCACCTGCCCCGAGATGCGGGCCCGTCGCGTGGGCCGCGTCACCTGCGATGCACACTCGTCCCTTATTGTACTTCTCAGCGGGATGGTCCAGCATGTCGAAGATGGCCCACTTGTCCATCTGCTCAGGCATGAGATCCACGATTCCTCGCACAGTTGGTCCCCATCCCGCAAAAGCATCAAGTACTTCCTCCTTGGAACCGGGACCAGTGTGCTTAGTTTTGTCTGTCCATCCTCCGTTGTCGGATAATACCACCAAGACGTTGAGGACTTTGTTGCCGCCGACGGGGTAGGTGATGACGTGGGCGTCCGGGCCGTTGTGCATGAACCGGGTTCCGGCTTTGTATTGACCAACAGTAGCAACGGCGCGATCCATTGGGACGAGGGCGCGGTAGCAGAACTTGGAGGTGTAATGCGGGTGGGCCGCTGGAGAGGACTCGCCGAGGAGGAGTTGTCGGACGCGGGAGCGAATGCCGTCGCAGCCGATTACGACGGATGCGGTTGCGGTGGTGCCGTCGGTGAAGTGCAGAGTGACCGCAGAGTTCGGCGAAGGAGATTCGATGGAGGCCAGAGTCTTGCCGAACTGGACGGTCGAAGTGGGATTCTTGACCAGCGAGGCCCAGGCGTCGAGAATGTCGGAACGGAGGCCACCTTGGAATCCGTCTTTGCCCACATGGAGCTTGAAAAGGAGCTCTTCGGTGGCATGGCCATCGACCCATTGGAAGTAGTCCTCGCCGTTGGGGTTGGCGGCGGCTTTGAAGGCAGCAAGGATGGTCGGGTCGATGGCCGCCATGGCACGCTCAGCGTTGGGACTGAAACCGATGCCTGCGCCGATTTCGCCAAAGGCTGGAGCGCGCTCGTATATGGTGAAGGGAATCCTGCGCGCTTGTAGACCCAGGGCAAGGTTGATTCCGGTGATGCCGCCGCCGATGATGGCCACATGGAAGTCCGGGGCAATGTCCCCTCGGTTGGGGTTGGTTGCTGCAGACATGTTGAGCGTTTGGCGAAGGGACGTGGTTGACTTCAGGGGCTGGGGTGCGTAAAGAGTGGTTCCAGCAAGGTGGACGTTGATCGGGGCGTTGGGCGTCTCCCGGCAAACGGGTGAGGGCCCAGTCGACCGCACAAGATGTGGGGGTCCGGCTGCACCGGAAGAGGAACAAATCGGTCGAACGTCGCCGAGTATCTTTCCCGTGACGTCGGAATTGAGAGCTGTAAGAAGTTTTCTTCAAGGACCTCGACTGAGAATCACTCCAGCCAAGATCTGTGTGGCGCGCCCCTGAAGACGCTGCTGGAAAGGGGGCCGGGGCATCGGGTGGGGTTAGCTCCGGACTCCGGACGCCGGGTTACCCCGCTATCCACGCTTCGTCGTCGGGTGGCGGGACGGGTGCCTTTTGCTTGTCAGTTAGCTCGCACCCAGTCCCACAGCACCCTGAATAGCGCCGCAGAAAACGCACAGCAGATACGCGGCCAGTACGCTACCGATACGCTGACTTGAGCAACATAAATCAACCTCGATCGAGAACTTCGGCGGGCAACGTCCTCCGACTTCCCCGCATCACCGTCCGACAAGGCCGAAATCGCCGCCACAATGCCAGCTGTGAAGGAAAGCCCAGGAAAGGTGCTGTTGACGGGTGAGCAAGAAATCCAATGGATGTTTGACCGTTGCTGATTGTTGCAGGCGGAACTGGCTTCATCGCCTCCCACGTCCTTGACTGCCTGCTGGACAATGGGTAAGCCGGAACTCCCAG
Source organism: Immersiella caudata (assembly GCA_030512335.1). Lineage (NCBI taxonomy): Eukaryota > Fungi > Ascomycota > Sordariomycetes > Sordariales > Lasiosphaeriaceae > Immersiella > Immersiella caudata. The sequence goes on along the minus strand of JAULSU010000004.1, from coordinate 5,216,055 downwards.
CGCAAAGAACACAAAGGACTCGCTGACAATCCAGCTTCACTGTCGTGGTAACCGCCCGCTCCAAAGACAAAGGTCAACGAATCGTCGAAGGCGTCAACCCCGAAGTGCGCGACAACGTCTCCTTTGTCATCGTCGGCGACATCGCCCAAGACGGCGCCTTCGACTCGGCCGTGCAATCCTCCCCCCCCTTCGACTACGTCGTCCACACCGCCTCCCCCTACCAACTCCACTTCGACGACCCCTTCCGCGACTGCCTCGACCCCGCCATCAAAGGCACCACCGGCATCCTCGCCTCCATCAAGACCTTCGCGCCCACCGTCAAACGCGTCGTCATCACCTCCTCCTCCGCCGCCGTCCTCAACGTCGCCCCCGACCACCTCCCCATATACTCCGAAACCAACTGGTGTAACGTAACCTGGGCCCAAGCCACCGACCCAGCCCACACCTACCGCGCCTCCAAGAAATTCGCCGAAAAAGCCGCCTGGGATTTTATCACTACCGAAAAACCAAACTTTGACCTCGCCACCATCAACAACACCTACACCTTCGGTCCCCTGCCGCGCAGCCTAACCTCCCTGGACAGCCTCAACACCTCCAACCATCGCATCCGCGATATGGTCCTGGGCCGCATGAAATCCGGCATAGCACCCACCGCACCCGTCTTCACCTTTGTCGACGTCCGCGACGTAGCACTAGCGCACGTCCGCGCCCTCACCGTGCCGGAAGCAGGAGGAAATCGGTTTTACATGGTGGGCGAGTTTTTCTCGAATGCCAAGATTGCGGAGATTATCAGGAAGGAGTTTCCGGAATTGGAGGACAAGTTCCCACCGAGGGAGGAGGTGAGGAGTGATTTCCCCGAGGATCACTGGGGGTTTGATAGTAGTAAGGCGAGGAGGGTTTTGGGGGTGGAGTATACGAGCTTGGAGAAAAGTGTGAGGGATACGGTGGAGAGTATGTTGGAGAGGGAGGATTTGATGGGTGGGAAAGTGGAGCGGTGAGTGCGGTGAGTGCGGTGGGTGAGGTGTGGGGAGGTGAGGCGTGGGGGAAGGTGCGTGGTGGTGCTGGTGGAGACGGGACTCCGCTGGTGGGTGACCCCCCTGCTTCGGCTTCACCCTTTGAGTATTACCGAATTCGAGTTGGATAGAACTTCGTTTCCAGTCTCAAGGCCTGGCCTTCGTCTGTCGTGGCACAACACACTTTGCAGTTTTCTTTCCTCTTGCCTTAGCCCGCGGCAAGCTCCGTCGACTTGCAGCGACTCAGACCCATGATGTCATCGTTCGGTCTCGCGCGTCGGGCTTGAGCAACGACCATCCCTGTCCTGATTCCGATTTTTCGCTATGGCGGAACAGACCGCCAGCGCCACATCCGAAACGAACAGAGCGTTCCAAGTCCTGCACCGCCTTCGTTATTTGTGATTACAACGCTCCCCCGTGCATGCAGCGCTGCGCCCAACTCGTGACGGCTTCTAGGGGCCGGAATGGCCGAGTCCACCCACGAAGTGAAGCCAAGGGGCGCCAACGAGCGGAAATTGGTTCGCAAGATCGACTTTTTCATCCTCACCTTCTGTTGTCTGAGCTACTTCGTCAACTATGTGAGTTTTGCTGTCTATCTCAGCGGGCCCATTCTGACGCCGCTGGGGGGGACAGCTTGACCGGACAAACCTGAACAATGCCTATGTCTCCGGGATGAAAGAGGAGCTGGGATTCAGGGGCAACCAGCTGAATGTGATTAACACGGTCTTTACCGTGGGGTGAGTTGGCACCGATCAGATTGTCTGTCACGCCTATTGAGCTTGCCTACGTCTAGTTACATCATCGGCCAGATCCCATCCAACCTAGCGCTCCATTATGTCAAGCCTCGATACTTCTTCCCGACCATGATGTTCATCTGGGCTGGGCTCACCATGATCACAGCGAGCACCCACACTCCGCAGGCCATCATGGCTATTCGGTTCTTTCAGGGGTTGGCAGAAGCCACCACCTTTGTGGGAACCCATTACATCCTTGGGTCATGGTACACGGAGCGCGAGCTTGGCAAGCGGAGCGGGATCTTCACGGCCTCGGGTTTAGCGGGCACGATGATCGGTGGCTTCATCCAATCTGGGATCCATGCTTCGATGGACGGTCGACACGGGCTCTCGGGCTGGCGCTGGCTGTTCATCATCGATGGGATCATCACCATCCCCGTGGCGTTGTACGGCCTGCTTCTGTTTCCTGACACCCCTGAGACGACGACGGCACCATACCTCACCCCCGAGGAGCGCTCTCTTGCTGTCTCCCGACTGTTGTCACAAACGACCGAAGAAGATTTGGAATCGAAACCCAAGGTCTTCACCTGGTCGTTTGTTCGCATCGTTCTCACATCCTGGGAGTGGTGGGGCTTCGTAATTCTTTGGATCATTGCCGGCGAGACCGAGTCCTTCAGTTCCAACGCTCTCCTGGCGCTCTACATGAAGAGCCACCCTAGCATGCGGGGATACGCCGTCTCTCAGCTGAACAACTACCCTACCGGCGTGCCAGCTGTTGGTATTGTATCGACACTCTTTTGGGCTGCCCTGACGGATACCCTTGGAGGATGTCGAGAGCTGGTCGGATACTTTATCGGCGTAACTGGCGTGGCGACTTCGGCGATGATCTTGACTGCGATGCATAGCGCCAATCCCGGAGGTGGCAAGGCGACAACCGTGGTCTTTGCTGCTTACTACTGGGCTGGGACTGTCTACGCCTGCCAAGCCGTGTTCTTCGCTTGGGCGAATGATGCGATGAGAGGCAGGGCCCCGGTCTTTCGGGGAGTTGTTCTAGCCGGGATGAATCTGGGGAGCAACGCCGTGAACGCGTGGTGGAGTATTGTCTTCTATGGAGCCTCCATGGCGCCCTGGTTTGAGGTGAGTCACTTTGATCCCAACGAGGTTCGAGAGTGTAGGCTGATGGCGCACAGCGGGGAATGTATGCCATGGTTGCGACTTCAGTGGCGCTTTCAGCGTGGACCGCGGGGTTGACTTACATGATAAAGCGCAACAAGGGTCGGCAGATCCTGGAGGACGGTGAAACAAAGGGCGATGCGTCCAACAAGGAAGCTGGCGTGAAGAGTAAAGGGGGGGTTCCGTGGGTCCATCAGTCAGCTACAGATAGTGTTATGTGAGCCCGGATTTGAGGTTGGAGTAACTTCGGGTCGGTGAGTGGGGTGTAATTTGTCAATGGATGGGCAGATAGGGCAGTTACGTAGGACAAAACCCTCTCCGATCACACTCAGTGAGCACAGGACCTCTCCTAAGCCTAACACCGAGCCCTTGCCTTGGCAGATCTTTCAGATTCCAACACTTCGACCACGGCGCTCGCTTGAAGCCTACTACAACGAGCGCCGACAAAGCATATCTCTCAAGTTTACCGCGAAAAACCACCCAAAGCAAACGGCGAAAATGCGCATTCTATCCGTAGCTGCAGCGGTGGCAGCGCTTGCTCTGGCCTTGGGCGGCCCGCCTGCCCGCGACCGTGAGCTCAACTTCCTACCCCGCGCCCGAACTGGTGCTAATATCGAAGTCTCCAGGTATTGATGAGCCTTGGGGCTCGTCCCAGGGAGGATCACCGACGTACTGCGATCAATCCAAGGACGCATTCATCGACAACACGGACAAGCTTGCGGACGCAATCACATGCGGACTCGAGAATAGCCACATGCCGAACACTGTTGACAAGAACCTGATTATTGACGATATGACCGACCCCATCGACTTGGGAAACGTCGACACTCTGATTGGTGACATCAGGGTTCACAACTCCGGTCGCATCCTTCCGTTATCTGGACTTCCCACCCCAGCGGATCAGCCGGGTGACAATCTGAGCTTCCCGAAACTGAAGAGTGTCCAAAACCTTTGGTTCACGGACAATGATTTTGCAACGCTCTCATTTCTCGCTTTGACAACCGTCACGGATACTTTCCTTGTCACCAGGCACAAAAACCTCACTAACCTCGGCTTGTCGACAGTCCAGCACATCGGAACTGCTCTTGTCATCACTGAGAACCCACTCCTTGTCGCGTTCGCAGCGGAAAACCTTCTGTCAGTCGCCGAAATCCAACTTGCAGGAGCCTTTAGAAGCGTCAAACTCCCCAAGCTCGCCGAAGTCACAGGAAACTTCTTCATCACCGGAAGCGAGTCCCTAGATTGCTCCTACTTTGACGACAACTTCAAAGACAAAATCGTCAAAGGGACATACGAGTGCCAAGGCAACCACACGCAGCCTGCCAGTGCCGTGCTTAAGCAGCCATCAGCTACGACTTCAACCGCAACCGCAAACGCGACAAGTGCAGCTTCTTCTACCGCGACAGCCACAGCGCCATCTCCAACGCCCGCCCACCCGGAATCCAGTGGCAGTTATCTCAGCACGGGACAGAAGTGGGGGATCGGACTTGGCTGTGGCATAGGTGGGATCCTCATCCTCATCCTCATCTGCTGGATGATGCGCAAGATCGAGAAGCAAACCACCACTATTGAAAGCGCCCAAGCTCTGGCTGCTTCAGAAGCCGCCAAAGCGAAGGAGGCGCAGAAGAGGCTTAGAATGGTGGTGATTCCGGAGGAGGACGAGGGTAGTGACAGCGAGTGGGTTGACGCGTGCCCACCCCCGCCTGGAGTGCAGACTGCGCCAACGTTTGCGGGCTCGAGTACGATGGAGCGTGGCCCGTCGGTGAGACGCTGGGATAGCTCGCGCTTTTCGCAGCAGGGTCCGAACCATGGGACGATGTCGGGGGCTTTGCCGGCGTCAGGCCCTTCGACAAGTGAGATTGGAGTAGCGAAATGAGGTGGGAGGCCTTTGCATGGAGAGAAGAGGTGTAGAATTCATGATAGTCACGTCTCTGAGACGAGGTAGTTAGGCCTTAACCAATGGAACGACTTGCCCTTGACTTGGTTCCCTATACGCATGTGCTGCTAAAAGCTGCTAAAAGTGAGGCGTCTGTCAACATCGTAATAGGCCTTCCCAATCGTCTTCAATGCATCCTGGGGTCTCGGCTAACGTGTGCACTGGTAGAAGTGAGGCATCTATCAGCATCGTGATAGACCTCTCTGGGCCGCTTTCAACACATCTCGCGCTTGAAAGGTACGTGTTCAAGGGCACGCTACATCCCTCTCGCTAACTTTTCGAAGCGCTTGTAACAACGCCCGAACGCCCTTCAAAGCGTTGTACAAGGCCCTTCTGGCTCGTTTTCAACGCATCCATCGCTGCAGGGTACCCCTGTCCAAAGATAGCTGCCTCCTCCCGGTGGGCCGTTAAAAGCGCTCGTAACAATGCCCCAAACGCCTTTGGAATGTGCAAGAGACAGCATGTCATTGTTTGCTTTTTGCTCCTTACCACCTGCAAAAGGACAGACAAAACAACCTGCATCCAGGCAACCAACCAGCTGAAAGCACCCCAGGCACCCAATTATCCGTCCGCGTCAGCACCCCGCAGCGTTGAGCCTCTTGGAGAACCCCCCACCCCCGCAATCAATCTCATCCCGCCTCCCTTCCATTCCAGCCCAACAACACCAAATTTACTCACTCACCTCGCACTTTTGCCAGGATGCCGCTCACCTCCCTTCTCTCCCGCTACCCCGACGGCATCATCGTATGCACTCGCGGGTCGGTATCGGCATACCCAGAGAACGACCCTGACGACGATGGCTGGCTCCTCGTTGATGCAAACGGGGATAGCACCCCCGCTTCTCAGCTCGAAGCTGCTGCAAAACCTGCAGTGGACATCGAAGTAGGAAGGACATCTGCATCAACCAACACCACCCCCTCAAACGAAGCTATCCCTGCGTCAACTACAAGCATCCCCACGCCCTCCAACCCCTTCATGGGGCGTAGAAACGGCACCAGTACCGGTTCTGGAAGGAAACAACCCACTTCCAGAAGTAGATGGGCCGAATCGAACCGAGGAAAGCGGCGCACGGTGCTGTATGACTTTGTCGCCGCGGAGGATAACGAGTTGAGTGTGGTGGCTGGGGAGGACGTGCTGCTTCTAAACTTTGATGGGGATGCTGGTAGGTTTTTTTTTCCACTCACTATTCCTGTGAGAGACAGGGATTATGTCGAGGTGCTGATTGGAATAGATGGTTGGCTTGTGGCGGAGAATAAGCTGGGGGAGGTGGGATGGGTTCCGAGGGCTTATGTCCAGGGTTTGGCTGCGTCTGGTGGCGAGGGGGGTGAGGGTTTGAAGGGGGAAAGGGAGGGGAGGGAGGGGAAGGAGGAGAGTGAGGGGCGAGTGGGACAGAGGAGGGGTGTAGCTGAGGATGCGGAAGAGGAGGAGTCGGCGGATGAGTTCGTTGATGCGTTGGCTGTTCCGCTGTCGTGTCAGAAACGGCGGAGGTCTGGTTCTGGTCTCGATGACGACGATAACTGGTGAGCTGAGGCCTGTGGAGGACATGTTGGTGAGATGTGAGTTGACATACGGGGCTTCTTCTGTTGGACGTCCTACTGCGAGCATCGCATCTTGAAGACGTTCTCCTTTTCGTTATGCTTCATCATTACCCCCGGTCTCACTGCGCCTGATAGAGACATGACCCCATCCAGTGCCAGAGTTGCTTGGCTACTCAGAACTGCACGGCGCTCTTTGTCTACAAATGTGTCATGCCACAGCCAGCCGACGCCTCCCGACCGGCCCGAAGGAGAAAAAAAAATCTACGCCGTTCGGTCAGCCTTACCAGAGAGTTTGTGCCGCACGCTACCATGGCCACCTGTCACTCGGACTGCAGCTCGGTCTACGGGTGTATTTCTGCTTGCAGGTTCAACTTACCTGGACCAGAAGTATCCAGAAGTCGTTCATCACGCGGCATGCAGGGGTGCGGCGGGCGCTGCGAGGTGCTCATATCGGCCACCGACACGCTCTCTGGTTGGTTCTTCGTATACATGTATCTGCAGTGCAGTCAGATCCGCGTGCTGTACCATGGCAGCTGCTCCGTAAGAGTCTTCGCTGCGACGTTACCTCGCCAGTTCTGACCAGCAGCGTGGATGTTGTCAGCGCTGTTCCGTGGCTCCCGAATCGAGGTTGGCATTCCTTCTCTTGTCCAAGTGCCCGTTTGCTGTCTTACGATGCCGTCCCATTGAGCCTCAAAGGAGGGGCAAACCAGTCTCAGAAATACCAGTAGGGGCAGTCGTATCCAATGCCGAACTCTGAAGTGCCCTGATGCCGCAGCAACTCCGAGTTGTAATGAAAATTCTCGTCGAAGACGGGGACTTGGAAGAGAGGAGGCTTCAGCATTCCATTGAAGCAGGCCACCACCAGCTGTCGCGACTAATCGAGAGCTTATCAGGTAACCGTAGGACTAAGGTTACCCACGCGGCAAAAATCCTGTGGTTTGGCTGACAATTTCATGCTGAGGGGCAGGTCTCGTGTTCTTACTCAACATTGAGCCATTGAGAGAGCACAACCAAAGGTTGATGATTCCCTCACCTAATATCCCACGAACGTTTCAAGCACGGAAACCACTCAGGGCCATCCAGGGCAGTCTGCGCCTCGAATCCCACACCACCAACACTGCTCAAGCAGGGTTTGAAGTGCAAACATCCACTCAAGCTGACTAGATCGACTCGACAGGGGGGCATTGGGGACAAGTCCGGATTTGAGGAGATAGCGCTTGTGCTCGGCGATGTGTTTCTAACTTGTCGTGCGAGAACTCATGGAAAAGAACGGCAGAGGCCGGCGTAGAAGCCTATAAAAGACAGCATATCCGCCCTCCTTCGACCTGTTTGTCCCTCATCATCAGCTTCAAACAGCACAGCCCAATCTAGCACTCACCTCAACCTTCAAACTCAGCCCTCTCACGAGAACCAACAACCTCCAAAATGGTCCAGCTCACCACCGCCCTTTTCGCCGCCGTGGCTCTCTTCACCGGCGCCCAGGCCGCATGCCCCGCCAACGGCGTCTTCTGCGGCTCCGAGCTCGTCGACGTCTACCAGTGTACGTCCCCACTGAATTCAAACCCTGTTGACGATGACTAACAGCGTGCAGGCACCACAAACACCACGCTTATTGGTCTCCAGGTCGACGTCTGGCGTTCGAACTTGTTCCCCACCGACGCCTCGGGCAACCCGCAGCGCGCCACCCGTAGCTGCACTGCCCGCGGATGCCGCAACTCCAACGGAGACAAGAACAGGCCCCCGACTGAGTTTGCTCGCTGCAACTAGGGGGTATCAAGATCAAGCAGTGTCTGTGTCGAATGCCAACTTTGACCTGGTCAGGGCTGGACCAGCGGGACATAGGCGCTGCTGAGGTTGAGTCTGCTCAGGATAGACGCCCCTTTTCCAGATAGATTTTGGCTGGCCAGCCTTCCACTCGTTTGCAATTAAAATCCTTCCCGGGCGTACTGGCCAGATCCGTGCCTCGATGTTGAGAAAGAGTCCATAAATTCGGAATTCTTGCGTCATTGGTGCGCTCCATATCGATGACGATAGCCCCTTTTCCCAAGAGACATCAAAGTCGCCCCACCTCCTGCAGCTCCTCGCAGCTCGCAACCACTTCTCACCGCGACTCAAAAAATTGCAACACCACAATATAGCCAACGAGAAACCCCAAAGCCTCTCAAATTGACTCAACTCACACTCAACCCTTCCAACCGCATCCCCTTCCCTCGCAACCCCGTCCCCCCGGTCCCGAACCTCAACTCCCCCTCTCCCGCTCTCACGCCCACCCACAATCTCACTTTCACCCCTCACCCTTCCTTTCCCCTCCCACTTCCCCTTCACACTCAAACACTCCCAAGACCAATGCCAGCCTCTACTTCATCGGCAACGCCACCACCTTCCTAGCCTACCACTCCGCCCGCATCCTCACCGACCCCAACTTCCTCCACGCCAGCTACCACGTCCACCTCGGCCCCGGTGTAACCGCCACCCGCACGCACAACCCCATCGTCGACTTCGAAGGTCTCCCCGGTATCGACTGCATCCTCCTTTCTCACTACCACGGAGACCACTTCGACCAGCTCGTTGAAGACAAGCTAAATAGGGATGTGTTGATCGTGACCAGTGAGCATGCCGCGGGGTGTTTGACGCAAGACGAAAAGGGGTTTAGGAGGGTGAAAGGGTTAGGGTTTTGGGAGGGGATGGCCTTGCCAATTCAGGGGACGGAAGAGGAGTGTGGGAGGAGGGCGGCGGTGGGGGTTACGGGGATGCCGGAGGAGCGTGTACCGCCCTGGCCCGTTGGCGGTTGCGGATGAATTGCTGGGGGCGGTGCCGCCTACGAATGGGTGGATGGTGGAGCTCGGTTACCTCAAGGGTCAAGGGGAGGAGATGGAAATGGGGCATCGGATTTATATCTTGGGGGATACGCTGTTTGTGGATGAGCTAAAGGGGATTCCGGAGTGGTTGAATGGGGAAACGATTGACTTGATGTTGGTGCACTTGGGCGGGACGACAATTCCCGGGCCGAAGATGCCGCTGGGGATGGTTACGATGGGTGGGAAGCAAGGGGTGAAGCTGATGTAGCTGGTTGATCCCGAGATGACAGTGTCGATTCATCTTGATGATTATGATGTGATGTTGTTGGGGCTGGATGACTTTAAGGAGGTTGAAGCGGCAGGGTTGAGTGATCGGGTGGTGTATTTGGATCGGGGGGAGGAGTGCCGGCTTCAGGTCGGGGAAGGGAAGTGATGGGCTTGGTAGTTGTCTGGTAGAATGTTTGGTGTGATAGTTTCTCTCTCCAGGGTTGTGGTGATGCCCAGCTGACTGTTGTGGCGATGTTCCAGGGACTCAGGGCAGCCGCCAATGGCTGAGGTGGGGTCAATTTTGGTAGGGTGCCGGATCGGCCAGGACCCACTTAGGGGCGATGACGAAGCAGTGGTGAATGGGTCGGGCACGAAAATCGTCGAACTGCCCCACATCTAGCGAGGGGTCCTGGATCTCGCCAATTATTACCCCCCGGCCCTTGCCTTTCAGCCATGGAAAGCTGGTTGAAGCAGTCTGGGGCGAAAGGCCTAGACGGCCTGGAGCTCGCGGACTTTTCCGCTACCGGGCGCGGTGTCCGGACACTCCGCGACTTCAAGAAAGGGGACGAATTCCTCACGATTCCAAACAGCGTTCTCTGGACCGCCGAACATGCCTATGCCGATCCTCTACTCGGGCCAGCCCTACGCTCTACACAGCCGCCTCTGTCCATTGAAGACATCTTGGCTATCTATATTCTCTTTGTGCGATCCCGCGAGTCGGGGTACGATGGCATGCGAGCCCATGTCGCTGCATTGCCAAAGAGCTACTCCTCGAGCATCTTCCTTTCTGAGGACGAGTTGGAAGTTTGCTCTGGAACTTCACTGTACACCATCACGAAGCAGCTGGAAGGTTCAATTCAAGACGATCACAGGTCGTTGGTCGTGCGGCTGTTTGTACCGCATCCCGATCTCTTCCCACTTGACAAGTTCACGATTGATGATGTAAGGCATAGCACTTGAAGACGCTGGAACCCGACTGCTAACTGCTTCCCCTGGTCTAGTACAAATGGGCTCTCTGCACCGTCTGGAGTCGTTCGATGGATTTCGTGCTTCCCGATGGGAAGTCGATTCGGCTTCTGGCGCCGTTGGCGGATATGTTGAACCACTCCTCCGAGGTCGAGCCCTGTCATGTCTACAACGCATCGACTGGGGACCTCTCTGTACTTGCAGGGAAAGATTACAGGGCCGGTGATCAGGTGTGTTCGTGTCTTTCCTTGACATTTTCGACTGGTTGCTGACGCTAGCGACTTCTTCAGGCTTTTATCTATTATGGGACCATCCCAAACAACCGCTTGCTTCGTCTCTATGGCTTCGTCGTGGCCGGTAATCCCAACGACAGCTACGACCTCGTTCTCGCAACGCACCCTGCCGCGCCGCTCTTCGACAAGAAACAGAGGCTCTGGGCATCGGCTGGACTCGGCTCAAACTGTACTATCTCCCTCACTCTCGCCGATCCACTGCCGAGAAATGTCCTTCGATATCTCCGTATTCAGCGAGCGAGCGAATCAGATCTCACTGCCATGGTGCTCCATCAAGTCGAGGTCGGAGGCGAGAAAATCAGCAAGCCGAACGAGGTCGAAATCCTGCAGTGTTTGGTGGAATCCTTCTCTGGTCTTCTCCAGAGTTTTGGAACCCCGCTGGAAACGCTAGAGGAGCAGCTTGCCGCGGGTGTCTATCCTTCGGGAAGCAATGCATGGGCTGCGGCGCAGGTTAGCTTGGGAGAGCAGCGGGTGTTGGTATTGGCAAAGAAGAGAGCGGAGGATTTGCTATCAGCGGTCGGGAGCGGAAGCGGCAATGTCAGGGGCTTGCCGTCGCCAGCCGTTCGATGCGCGAACTGTGGAAATGCTCCTGCGCAGCTGATGTTGTGCGGGAGATGCAAGGCCGTTTCGTACTGCGGGCGGTCGTGCCAGGTTGCTCATTTCAAGGAGCACAAGGCAATGTGTTGAGCTACCGCTCCGAAGAGCGGTTCTGGGTGAAATCAGCAAGCTTTCAAGACTCAGCCTACAATTCAAACATCCAGAATTTGAGGCCTCGGGCCATGCTGCTGGCCTGCAATGTGGCATGGAACCAGTGGCTGGGAGCTCAGCTGGTCCTTTTCCACCTGTGCATATCGCCACAAAGATCGTCAAACAATCTGCTTCTTCAACTCGGACAAAGACATCTCCCTACCCCTCAATCCCCCACCAACTATCATATCTTTGCAATAACACATTCTTCGGCACATGCCGACCCGTCGACCAATATTTCCGGCTACCCCAACACCAGCCATGTAGGTCCCACGGATAAGCACCAGACCCGGCTCCCGGAGATATTGTTCCATAAATTAAAGAAGCCGGCTATTCTGAACTGCTCTTCCATGACAGTGATCGACGCGCACTACCTATCTTCGCAGTCTACTTCTAGACTGCCTAGCACCCCGGTTTGACTTGAAAGCCACGACATCCAGTCTCCTTGCCTCCTTCCTCAATCTCATCGCAGTTGCAACGACCATTATTCCAACCAAGCCCCTGAGTGGCCACCTACAATGACTCTCTCCTCTTTCCTCGCCCTCATCACCCTCTCCTTCCCCCTCGCCACTGCCTCCCCCCTCCTCCATCTTACCCCCCGCCAAACCCCGGCCCCCTCCCCCTGCACAACCTACCCCACCTGGTCCATATCCGACTTCGCCTCCAGCGCCGCCGACGCCGTGGGCGGCTCCAGCGGGAAAGCCAGCTTTAAGCTAACCAACAACCTCAGCTCCGCCACTGACGAGGTAAGCTGCAGCTTGCAGGTCAACTACCGATGCATCATCACCGGGACGCCGTCGGATAAGGATCTGATTATCCATGTCGGGCTTCGCGCGGGGACGTTGACATTGGGGTTGGATCGGGTTGTTGGGGGGTGTCCGGGGCGGTCGGGGTGAGTTCTTTCTTTTCTTCCCTTTTGTCGAGGGTTGAGAGGGGGTTGGTGGGAACGTGATGGATGGATGGCTGACAAATGATGGCAGACCGCTTCATGTCATTGGAAATGGTGAATTGGCGCTAGTGTGTGAGGGTGAGGGACATGGCGGGGTGGTTACTTGTGCGTTGGATGCCGCGGATAAGCAGAATGTGATTGAGGGAGTGCCAATTGAGCTGGCGCCGGAGGGGTGAGGAGTATGAGGGGTCGTTATTGTCAATGTCATGAAAAATGGTAGATCAATGGGGCTCAGTTTGCTGTTGAATGGTTCACCTGGTTCTCAGCGCGCGTCGCGAGACAATCCCTCTGGCGGTGATGTACTTGACAGGCTCAGTTCTGTAATGGGAATGTTGAGATCCATGTCGAACGCCATTTGGGCAGACGAAATCTTGGTGTGGACATCCTCGGCGGTGATGGCAAGAGCGAGCACGTTAGTGGGCAACAGGGCTCCGTTCACTTCGCATCGGCTTCATGATGGTGAGCATAAGGATGGATTGCGATCTCTATGGAAGACAACATCACTTGCTGATGGCGCGTCGCGAAAACGAACCCTCCACTTCTTCAACCCTTTCGCGACGTGGGTAGCGTCGAACGCTGAACAGCCTTCAACATTGCCACGGAAATCAAGAAGAACGTTTGAAAGCAGTGAAGCAGCTAGATTATTCTATGGACCTGATCAACTATGGCGAAGCCGTCGATGGCGATCTAATCTTAGCCCTTCAAACCTAACACTGGCTGTCCCAAAATCCCCCATTCTGATCCCTGGTATATCGAAAGTGCTACTGTACATGTTACCGTGGGAGGGCTCCGCTCAATTGCAGGCGCGCGAGGGGCTAGTTGGATTAGGCGATCACATAATCGCCAGGGTTGCCCGACTTGGCCTTGGAATCCTGGATGACGGTGATGACGCCGCTCCAGGCATCTCCGAAGTCGGATTGCGCCGGGATGGTGTTCTTGAGGAAGCACCTGGAAGAGTCGTGGCGCCAGGTGAAGGAAAGGCAGCCCTTGCCGCCGTCGTACGCATCGACGCACGCAGAGGCGCAGCTGTACCAATCGGGCTGGCTGATAGGCATGCCCGTCATGTCCGAGCCGACACGGTCCTTGCTACACTCGAGGGCGATGCGGTACTCGGTCTTGAGGTCGGGCGAGCTGATGGAGGCAAGCGCGTGGTTGTCCTGGGGGCACTGGGGGGTCCAATCGCCCGAATGAGAGCCATCGGTGGAATCAGTGGATTTTCCTTCGTCACGCTTGGCGATGGTCTCAGAGCGACCAAAGTAGGATGTGCCTGCGTGAAGAAGTTAGCATCGAGATCTGTGCAACAGTTGAGTGGAAAAAGGAGCGCATACCGATGACATGAGAAGAAGCAGATCCGAAGAAGAGCGAAACGACGGAACCGGTGAGGGAGTGACAGCCAAAGACCGGGCTCAGATGCGGTGGGAATGCGGCGGTGAGCAGGCCGCTACCCAAGAGGGCGAGAACGACGCGGAGCATCATGGTGGAGATGAGTGGAGAGAGTTTTATGTGGAGAGGTTGTGTGCTTTGAGCTGCTTAGTTCGGATGGAGGCGCGGTGATATTTGGGAGAGTAAGAGTGAATTTGTTGACGATGGAAGGAAAAGAGGAGAATTTTGGAGTGGCGGGAGGAGTTGTGGGGATTAAATACTTGAAAATCTGGCAGGTGTGAGAAAATTCTGCAAGGCTTTGTTTGTGAGGAAGGCGCGCCAGGTCACGGTTAGGAGGACACGGCGTGGGTTTCGAGGAAGGCGCGCCCTGGGCTACCGAACCTGCTGGGTCTTTTCTTGCGCAGCCTCTAAGAATGATTCATGTCCCACCGTTTCACTGCCTGAATTACAATTGCTGTGTTCTATCTTTCGTCAGCGAGGCTGGACGTCGAGCATTGCATCACGCTCTTGCCTCCGGTGTTGACTGCTGGACCCGGCCGTTCTCGCGGCCTGGAAACCCAAGCCGGGTCGAAGACACGCAACTACTGGCCTTTCCATCTGGTTTGGCTGTCAAGCAGCTAAAAGGCACGAAATGCTTCCGGCCGGCCTCGCTTGACGGGATGTCAACCGACGAGAGGCCTGCAGTGACACGCGCGACAACGGAGACAGGCAGGTAGCACGAGACATTGTCTGAGAGAAATGAACTGTATAAGGTATCTCGACTAAACCAAATCCATTAACTGTGTGACCCATCTCTAAGATGCGCTAGATCCAAGCATTAAGCCGCCCGTCACCCGCCACTGCATCGTCGCCTCGCCCAGCCTCGAGCTCCAATGTGACTTGAGTCGCCCCCGCGATGCGGCCGCCCAGTCAACCTGCCCGTCAATACTGCCGCTGCTCGCCCTCCGGAGCAGGCGCAGGTGTAGGCTCGTCGGATTTCTTGTGATGATGGTGGTGATCGTCAACCTTGACCTTCTCGGCGACCGTCACCGATTTGCTGTGCCTCTTTCGGAACACTGATGACACAATCGCCCCAACGATACTCAGCAGCGTCAGCACCAGCGAGTATAGCCCAATCAGGAGGGCCAAGATCTCAGCCGTCTCGTGCAGCGGCGGACGCGCAAAGTCGAGAGGGATGTTATTGTTCGGCCCCTGCCGACGGATCGTCAGCTCGGCGCAGGTGATGGTGATGACGAGCAGCACGGCCAAGAGGATCGCCCAGGGGATGTTCCACACGCTGAAGCGGATGGGGCTTGTGGTACGCATGCGGTAGCGTCGCTGGATGGTGCGCGACTCGGTGTGGTGCAGACACTCGAGGATCTGCTGCGAGTGCTGGCCGCGCGCCCGCCGCGAGTAACCAGGCGACCCGCGGACGTCGTACACAAAGTCGCTCGCTCCACCCTCGACCGACTTCTTGCCGTTCTTCCTGTGCTTGCGACGCGTCGTTGACCACGAGGTCAAGCCGACACTCGAGGGGCCGAAGACACCTACGATGAGGATGAAGATGGCCACAGCGGTGGTGAAGACGGCGAAAATGCACACGCCCACGGTCCAGACCTTGAGGAAGGTTGCGAACCTGCCGTCGACGAATGGCTTCTTTGGCGCGAAGACGAAATAAACGGTCGGAACATCGTCACAGGAGCCGGTCTTGTTGCCGTTGTGAAGGAGAGGCCAGTTGAGCGCCGCGGTACCGAACATGTACATGGACCAGATCAACAGCCCGATGGCGGCAGTGAGCTGGTCCTTGTAGCTCGTGGTGAGGAGGAAGTGTCGGAAGGCATGCTTGGCTGGCCGGTTGCTGCGCTTGATCTTGAGCTCCTCGGATGCAATCAAGGCCACCTCCTGCTCCGTCGCGCGCGCCTCGGCGGCAGAGAGTTCCGAATGCACCAGGGCGGCCACATACAAATCGCGAAGCTTCTCGACATCGTCTCGCGTGGGCGCCGCCGCGATCTCGTCAATCAGGTCCTGGTTGTAGACCGTCGTCACAACGCCTCCGTCCGCAACGTACTGCGTGCCATCCCGGGGTTCGATCTGGTCATGCCAATGCGATACATAGTGCTGGACCGATTGCGCCAATCTTCCTTGCGCCTCTTCATAGCTGTCGTCGTCATCCTCGGCTACCGCATACAGAGCGAAGGCCTTGAGCACCTCAGTGTACGCGCGCGCCCGCGCAATGTCGCGGTCGGTGATGGCGGACTTGTGGCACTTCTGCAGGCGCCGGCGAACCTCGTCATCGGACACGATCTGGCTCCTCTCTTCGATGACCAGGGCCTGGCGGAACAAGACGGTGAAGAGGAAGTATACGGGGTACCACAGCACGAGCTGAATGAGGACGGCATAGTCGATGATGATCAAGCTCTGCGAAGCAATATTGAGGAACATGGACAGGAAGAGTGACAGCGCCAGGATCCCCCATGCGCCATGCCAGAATCGGAACTGCTTGTCGACTCCGAAGAGAACTGCCAAGATGCCTGCAGCGTACAGCAGGTAGAAGCCGATGCGGATGCCCGCGCCGATGAGCATCTGGTCGCCGAAAATGTGGCATGGCTGGAACGAAGTCACGGCGCTCATCTCGTCCGTGCCGACGAAGCCGGTGCCGGTGATGCCCACAAAGTACCCCATCTTGTCTGCGTCGCACACCAGACCAGACGAGGGATCCTTGGTGTTGTTGGTTGATGTGGTGGAGTTGCTGGGTTCTTGGGAGAAAATCCGGGGTGCTGGGGGTCGACCCAGAAAACAGAGCCAAGAGCGCGATTTCGTCTTCGTCCTGCGCTTATCGTCCCCAGCTCGATGAGACAATGGGGAAAAGAGAAGAGGCGCAAACCGTGGTAGCTGGGGAGACTGGGAAGTGGAAGTAGAGGCTGGAGACGATGCAGGTCGGGGACGCCCATCACCAATAGTCATGGCCTGACGGGGGCGTGACTGCTGCAGCCCAACGCATGTTTGCGTCTGCACACCTGGCAGGCCACTCGGCGCTCACAGTAGCGCGGTACCGATGTGCGCCCGGTCATGACGGCAGGGCGAAGATTTTCGCAGATTTTGCGGGATTACGATGGGACGTGGTTGGGCCGGCCATGATCAACATGCAAAATTGACCAATTTGGCCCAACCTCCTCCTGCACCCAAACGCAAGCCACGATGCGCGAGCTCACCGCCGACAGGTACGTGGCGGGGCGGCGATGTGGTTGGCTCGGCGCTCGGCGGGGGTTGCATCGGGGCTGCATTTCAGCCCATCACAGGCCGCCACGGCCGCCGCCAGCAAGAACAAGGTGATGACGGCCCGTGCTTGGCCCGCGCCTATCCCGATCCAGAATCCCGTCAATCACCAGCAGGAGACGCAGGCCAGGGAAAAGCGAGGCGCGAGCTAAGGCATGGAAGCCGTATGACGGAGCTTCCCCCCCCTCCCACTCCCCTGCTCTTTTTTTTTGGTTTCTTGGAGCTTTTCCCCAGGTTTGTGCTCCACAAAGTTTTGTTTCAACTCGAACCTCTTTGTTGGAGATCCAATTCTTTGTTGTCGTTGTCGCGACGTTTTTCAAGATGGCCTCAAGCTTGCGCGGGGTGTTGGTGCTGGCGGCGCTTTGTGCCCTACCCCTGGCAACAGCAGAACACCGCGAATTCTACAGATGGTCACTTCCAGAGGACGACGCAGACCTTGTTCGCCGCCAAACTCCTCCTCCAGGTTACCACCCCGAATTCGGTACTTGCGGTAGCGGAACGACGTGCCAGAACGCCTGTGGAGAGAATTGGGAATCATGCCAAGCCTCGACCGACTTGTCGTTGTTTTGCTACAACAGAGTCCAGCTCAACCAGACCTGCTGCGGGAACGGATCGGGCCGTATGTCATCCTCCCTGCGCGTCCTGAATCGACAATGCTGACAGATACTCAGGGGCCTGCGACAATGGCTTTTATTGCGCCTGGAATAAATTCGGCGACAAAGTCTGGTGTTGCAGAAATGTAAGCCCTCAAACCCAGAGCCTGAACTTCAAGTCGCTCACCTGAGACAGGGTCAAAATCTAGAAGAGTGCGGTGTCGACATTGACCCCTCGAGCTCGATCGAACTCATAAGTAGTACCCCAACTCCGCCGAGTGGGAGCACCAGGACGGTGACCAGAACGACCACTACAACCGAGACTGTTCCAACAGATGGCACCCGCACTGTCACCACGACCGAAACTGTCCCGACCGATGGCACTCGCACCGTCACCCAAACAGAAACCATCGACGGCGAAATCACCACGACAACCACCACCGTAGGCGCAGCGACCGTGACCACCACCCTAACCGTCGGCGACGCCACCGTCACCACAACCACCACAGTCGGAACCGCGACCTCCATCACCACCGTTACCGAAGCTGTGACCCAAACCGTCTCCGTCACCATCTTCACCAACGTCCCGCCAGGCGTGAGCACCATCACCGCGTGCTCCACCGTCAGCGTCACACTCACAACTGGATGCCCGACGTCATGGACGAAGGATTACGGGTACCCCACGACTAAGTACGGCGGAGGTTACCCCGAGCATCCTGGCGCGCCGACAGGGAAGTACACGGACAAGGATGGAGGGTATTACGGCGGTGGGGATTCGCCGCACACTGGAGGGCCGTATGATCCGCCGAAGTTGGCGATAGCGACGGATGGGAATGGGACGACGTCGCCTTCGGCGGTGGTGACAGGTGCGGCGGGACGGGTTGCAGTGGGTGGGGCGATTGTTTGGGTGGTGGGGGTGCTGATGCTCGTTTGAGCTCTGGAGTGGGAAGAGTGGGAGTGATGGAGATGTAATGGAGGTAATGATGAATGTACCGGATGAGAGTGATGAAGGGGATATGCGCTATGAGTTGGCTTCGTGTTACATAGGATACCCATAGATGATTGGCTTGTAGTTTATCGGAGAGGAATTAATGTGTGTTTTCGTGCTCGACTGCCTACGTTTCGATCCCTCGAGTCTTATGCTACTGTACATGGACGGGGCCCATGCTCCCAACCTACAGTGTTCAGCTGCTCCCTCAGGAAAACACACCGATCGGTTCTCTCACTGCTCTTATCCTCGACTTGGCTGTAGAATTGTAGAGCCTTGCGGTCAAAAAGAGTCACTCCAAGTCCAAAGGCTCAAGCTGAAAATCCGCTGCGCTTTGGCCGAGTGTTCGGCGAGTTAGATCACACGGGAACTAGGTTCGCGAGTCCCATTTTGGGGGCACCGGACAGGTCCAACGTCGGTACATTGTTTCGGATGCTCGCTCACAGCTCAACAGATGATTGGAAGGTTGACCCCGTGGTTCAAGAAGTTCCAAACACATTCTTGGATGCACACATTGGGGAGCCATGCAATCTGACGGATCGGGCTAATTGGAGTTTGTGTGTCCTGAATATGATGGAGTGATGGTATCAGCTTGTCAAGATAGGTTGCAGTGGTATTGAGTATTGAGACTACAATGTGTGGGTACTGTTTTTGGATTTTCGGGATCAATTTGCACATTCTTTTCGTTGCAGTTTGCACTGCATTTTTAGCGTCGAGCGAGGGAGCGACATCGATTTGAGTCGCGCCGCCGCTTTGTCATTGTGCTTGGCGATCATCCTAACTGTGCCTGTCCCTGCCAAGACCCCAACCTCAAACTCTTCTCCATCGCAACCCCAAGCTGCTCAACGTCAACACCAGCAACCCTTGCCATCCAAAACGCCGATATCGATATCAAAAGCTTGAATCTCACCAAGTAATCTCCTAGTTTCCTTCAAGATGGGTGTGCCTGGCGACGGGGCGTTCCTGGAGTACCATGAACCCAACAGTGCGTCACACCGTGCGCGAGTCGCCATGCATTCCGCGAAATTGACGTGAGGGAGTTATGCTGATCATCTCACAGTCATCGCCATCCTCACTCTCATCTCGTTCTTCTTCTTCCTGGCCATTGCAGATTGGGTAGCGGATAAGATCGTTCGCGCTGGTCTCATTGGACAGATTGTCGTCGGTCTGATCTACGGAGTGCCCGTTGGAAACATCTTGGCGATTGAGTGG
Source organism: Immersiella caudata (assembly GCA_030512335.1). Classification (NCBI taxonomy): domain Eukaryota; kingdom Fungi; phylum Ascomycota; class Sordariomycetes; order Sordariales; family Lasiosphaeriaceae; genus Immersiella; species Immersiella caudata. The sequence continues at coordinate 5,196,210 of JAULSU010000004.1, read as the reverse complement.
CAAGAGACGTTCCTTGCGCTTGGGTACATCGGGCTGATTTTGATCATTTTTGAAGGTTGGTCTCTATAGGATCTGTGGTGCAATTATGCTGACAATCAGGGTTTCAGGCGGCCTCACCATCCGACTCGATCTGCTTAGACAGAACTTTGTGCTCAGCGTTGTGGCAGCGCTGTTGGGAGTGCTCACCCCCATCGCCTTGTCTTTCGCTCTTCTGTACGCAGGATTCGGTCATGGTAAGCCTTTCAAGTTCAATTACTTTTGAGCTTTGGGGAGACTGACACGATCAGGTGCGATCGAGTCTTTCATAGTCGGCACGGCCCTTTGCACAACATCCCTCGGGACGATCTTTGTCGTCATCAACAGCGCCTCGAGAGGAGTCGATTTCTCCCAAACACGGGTGGGCACCGTCCTTATCAGCGCCGCCATCCTCGACGACGTTTGCGGATTGGTTCTGGTCAGCGTCATCCACCAACTTCGCGGTCTCGCGGACGGCGATGGCAGTCTAGGCTGGATCATTGGCAGACCAATTTTGGCAAGCGGGTTGATGGCTGTGCTCACACCTATCATCGCCAAGTTTTTCCTAGCCCCCCTGTTTCGAAAATTCCTGCAGCCTAAGTTTGCGCGGTTCAAACATGTCGCCAACATCTTGCTGATGCTGTTGGTTCTCTCCGCGTTCCTGGCGATTGCCGCCTATGCGGGAGCCTCCGCTCTCTTCGGCGCATTCCTCGCTGGCACCATCGCCAGCAGCTTACCGAGTCGCCGGCCCGGATCGCCCTTTGCCGTTGCCAGTCGCCAGGAGGGAGAGGAGTCGCCGGAGAAATGCCCGACATTTCTGCACACGTTCGAAAAGTACATCTCGGGCGTGCAGCGCTACGTGCTGCAGCCGCTCTTCTTCGCCAGCATCGGATTCTCCGTCCCATTCCTGAGCATGTGGACCGGAGAGATGATCTGGAAAGGCGTAGTATTCACAGTCTTGACGGCAATTGGGAAGCTTATCGTTGGAGTCTGCGTCCCCATCTGGGACGTTATTGAGAACGCCAAGTCAGAGAATGTGATCGAGAAGCCGACGACTGCTGTTGCAAACTGGGCTCCGGCGACGCTCCTCGGCGCAGCCATGGTCGCTCGAGGCGAGATTGGGCTTCTCATTATCCAGATAGGATTGAACGAGACGCCATATCTGTCGGAGAAGGCCTTCATCATTGGCATCTGGGCAATCGTGCTGAACACCATCATCGGCCCCGTATCTGTCGGCATCCTTTTGGGGAAAGTCGGAACGAAGATCGCGAACGACCCACGGTGGGGAACGCAGCTGAAGGACGAGGGCTTGGACGTTAACAACGCGGCCCTGTCATCGAACGAGATCCTGAGGGTCGTCGGACTCCCACCGCAACCTCATGACACAGGAACGATGAGGTCCTCCTCAGCTTGAGATCCACACCGGAAGGTCGAGAGCCGCAAAGCGCGCTGCGCCAAGACGCGAGGCCCATGTGGCTCTATTTTGGGCGTCGTAGACGTACCTCATGCGTTACCACCCTACCGCTCGTTGCCCTACACCGGGGGCCCACTGACCTGGTTTGGGCGATCCCTCTGGGGAACAGAGCTCTCCATTTTCTCGATCGGACCGTTGACGCTGCTCCCGAGCGCATCGGGGATCGAAGGTAAGGGCTCCGCTCGCACGGGAAGCGCCTATGCTAACGGGGCCCAGAAGCGAGAGAGGCACTTCACGCTGGCCCTTCCGAAAGGGCGCAATCAAAAGGAGTCTCCGGTTCGCTTTCCGTCTTGGACAGTCTTGGGATTCTTGGAATTCCTGGGCTCATTCGAATTTGTCCAGACTTAGCCACCTTTCGTCGTTTCGCTGAGAGCCAAGATCTTGGAGAAACGGTCATTCCAGCAAAAGGTGCCACTACCGGAAAACCGCAATCGACTTGATTCGGGATGGGCTACAATTACGAGCAGAACGGTGGGTCCCCATCTCGGCTGAATTGGGGGGCGACCTTTGGCAAAGGCGGCTCAACGCGTAAAGGTTGCGGCCGTTGCACCAAACTTTCCACAAACGGAGGGCCCGGGGTTATCTTCCGAGCGCAGGGTGGGATTGATTGTGCCAAGGGCACGCCAGGCCCTGCCCATTTTGACGGGGATGGGACGGCGGGATGCTCCCACACGCGCGAGCGGAGGAAGCAAGCGAATGTGAGGTTTGTTTAATTATCATTCAACATGGAACGTGGCAGCAAGCAGCGCGTGTGTCCGTTTGCTACCAGGTCTCGGTATGCGACGCTGGTCAGACATGCGCGGGCTGCGAAAATACACTTTTATTTCTTGGCGGGAGAACCTCGAGGGTTTCCAGCTTCTTATACCCCGGATTTCGTCTTTTTCCCCCACCACCTCCAAAACTTATCGTCTTTGGTCTATCGTTGATTTATTTTGGCGGGGGATGCAATTGGGAAAGGGGGTCTGATTTGGTCGTCTCTCATTTGCCCCCTGGTTCTTTTTCCGCTCGACGATGTGGTGCTGGCTTCCGTTTGCCCTGCTTGGGCTTCCGGTCGCGTCCGTCAATGCGGCGAGCGCAGTCCTTCTTGAGAAAACAGAAGGCCTGCCGCCGGGATGGGTGCTTCGAGGCAACGCAAAGGGGTCTGAAAAGATTTCGGTGTCGGTGGTCCTCAAAGAGCCCGGGATCGAAGCTCTCAAGCACAAAATCTTGCAACGATCGGCGGATCCAGATCATCCCGAGTTCGGCGGACGTCATATGAGCCGCGAGGAGATCCAACAATACCGAAAGGCAGACCGAAAAGCAGTCAACTCCGTCACGTCGTGGTTGAAGTCAAACGGTGTCGGCGATCTGAAAGTCGAGGGGAGTTTTATCAACTTTATCGCGACGGTCAATCTCCTCGAGCTCCTGTTCCAAGCGCACTTGTCGCACTACTCTTTCGGCGACGACAGCACTTCGTTCCTTCGCACGCTGAACTACACGGTACCGGCGAATTTGCGTGACAGCATCGACTTCGTTCATCCTATTACCAACTTCATTGCGCCTCGCGGTGGTCGCGGAAAGGGGCGTCATGGGAAGCATGCGCCAAAGGGAGGAAAGGGGAAGACAGTCAAGGGGCAGGGAACCAAGGGGCAGGAGGCGAAGAGCACAACGAAGAAGCCATCCTGCACGAAACCCAGTACGGCCATCAAGGCTGTCGTGTCGTCTGGGGTAGGGCAGCTAACCGAGTCGGTGCGGTCGACGCTGTTGACGCTCTCGGTGCGGTCGAGCCAGCCAGCGTCTTCGTCAAGTCTGCCCGAGCCAACAGTTTCTTCTGCGCCAGCAGGGATTCCGTCGACAGAAGCTCGTTCTTCAGCTTCGTCGACCGAATTAGGCCCGCCATCATCGTTAGCGCCGCTTTCTAGCTCGGCTTTGTCGGTGTCAGCATCTTCCTCGGCGGTGCTTCCCACCTCGACAACGACGCCGTCGCTCACTCTCGCCCCGACCTCCAAAACCCCGACCTACGACGTACCGATCGTATGGCCAACCCTGACCCTCACCCCAGACGACCCGTACTGGGGCGGCGACCACACCTGGGAAGACCAAGAGCCCGACTACCCCTGCCTGACCGGCACCTACCCCGAGTGCATCCGCGAGCTCTACAACATCACCTACAACGCCACCGGTCCCTCCCCCTCCCGTTTCGGCGTCGCCGGTTTCCTCGAACAGTGGCTCCACCACCAAGACGTCTCCCTCTTCATCGACAACCTCGCCCCCGAGCTCAAATCCCTCTCCTCTCCTTACAACTACACCGTCGAGCTCTTCCGCAACGGCACCAACCCCCAACCCGAATTCGCCTCCTCCGGCATCGAAGCCGCCCTCGACGTAGAGTACGCCCTCGCCCTCGGCTACCCCTCCCAAGTGGTCTACTACATCACCGGCGGCCGCGGCACCAAGCTCGACAAGAACGGCGTTCCCCTCCCCGAGATCGAATCCGACAACGAGCCCTACCTCGAATTCCTCGAAGACCTCCTCGCCAAACCCGACGCCGACCTCCCCCACGTCCTCTCCGTCTCCTACGCCGACGACGAGCTCGGCATCCCCCGCCCCTACGCCCTCAAGGTATGCGACCTCTTCGCCGCCCTCTCCGCCCGCGGCGTCTCCGTCTTCGTCGCTACCGGCGACGGCGGCGCCGCAGGCACTGGCCAAACCCGCTGCGTCAGCAACGACGGTGCCAACCGGAGGATGTACATCCCCACCTTCCCCGCTAGCTGTCCGTACGTTACCTCGGTCGGCGCGGTGTCGAATATCGCTCCGCCGCTGTCTGGAGCAGATTACTCCTCGGGCGGATTCAGTAATTACTTTGCTCGTCCTGTGTGGCAACAAGCGGCGGTGCAGCCGTATGTAGACTACATGGTTCGCACGAACGATACGGAGAGACTACCGCTGTTTAATCGTACTGGGAGGGCCATGCCGGATATCAGCGCGATTGGAAGCGCGTTCCAGATCTACCAGAATGGAAACCTGCAGCAGGTGTTGGGGACTAGTGCGAGCACGCCGGTGGTCGCGGCGATGGTGAGCTTGGTGAACGATGCAAGGATGAGGGCGGGGAAGCCGAGCCTGGGTTGGTTGAATCCGGTGTTGTATTCGGAGAGGGTGAAGAGGGTGTTGAAGGATGTGACGTGGGGGAGGAGTTATGGGTGTTATTTTCCCGATGGGACGTCGTCGTTGGGGTGGAGGGCGGGGAAGGGGTATGATTGTGTGACGGGGTTGGGGACGGTGGATGATTTTAATGACTTTTTGAGGGTTTTGATGGATGTTTGAGGTCATGATGGGGGGGGGGATATCTTTTGAGTTTTTTTTGAGGAAAGGCTCTCTTGTGTTGTAGAGGGTGTTGAAAATGGAGCATTTTATCGTTGTCTGTTTCAGGGGTACGACGCATCAGGGTGTCGTTTGAAGATCATGCTCATTTTTCTTCCTCTATTCCAACCAAATGACTACTACGAAGATCAGAACCAGCGAATACTACGACTACTACTACGACTAGATGGGATATCATAACATGTCATCAAACTCTCCAAACCAACGTCTTCTCCAATCGCCGAGACCTTGAACAACCTATGGTGACAAGCTAATGCAGCCCACAATCGTGTCTTCCTGGAAGATGCTCCCGAAAATGATGCCCTCGTCAATACCCGCCGGCTGGTCTCCCTCCACCGTGATATCCGCACCGGGGTTGACGGGCTTCTTGAGCAGACCAAAGTGGAACTGGCCGCGCCCGCTGACGTCGTTGACGAGGACTTGACCCATGGACTTGAGCGCGGCGTTGCCCTGGGAGTAGAAGACACGAGTGGTGCTGAAGTTCAGAATGTTAGCAGAGTCTCCGTAGAAAGCTGAGATCATCTCAAAAAGGCATCCCATTCTCAGGGGTATCTCAGGGGTAGAGAGGGAACATACAGAGTATCGAAATCCAACGTCAACGCAAAGTTGTGGAATACACCCGGCGTAAACGGAGCAGAGAACAACAGCAGGTTGTCGTTGCTGTTTCCAAAAATCTGCAGCGTATCCGGATCCGCAGTCTGGACGCCTAGGATTGTACCCGTCTTGAGCGTGAATTGCGTGGCGCTGAAGTCGGCCGTCTCCAGGAACGCAAGTTGGTACTCGTGGGAGAGGTTCAGGGGTCGGGCGTCCGACTTCATGACGCTGAAGTGGATGGACTTGATGCCAACGGTGGAGTCGTCGGCGCCGTCGTTGCTGGCAGGGAGGAGCTCGGCGCGGCGGAAGGCGGTTTGTCCGTTGAAGATGGAGTCGTCGTTGATGGTGACCTCGACGGCGATGGTGGCTTCGACGTCGAACTGACAGTGTTAGTCTCTGGCAGAGAGAGCAAGGGGTGAGGAGAGAATACCAAAGCCTGGTCGACATTGGGCAGTTGGACGACTTGGCTGAACTGAAGACCCTCGCCGATAACGAAGGCGTTGCTAAAGACATCGTTGACGCCATCGAGGCCTGCAACGCCCAGATCGTCGGGGACACGGGCGTCGAACTGCAGATCGCAGACCTGGCCGGCCACCAGGGCAGCGAAGAAGGCAAAGGGAAGCAAAGTCGAAGGCATCTTGAACGAGTGGATGGACCAGTCCTTTCCAAAATAGCGAGCGGTAAAGAGCCTCGAAGAGAAGTATTACAAAATACGTAGTAGGAAAGGAAAGGAGAGGACGAAAAGGGAATCGATCAACGACAGGGCTTTGCGAGAGGCAAAAACACAGCGCGCGATCGCGGGGGGGAGCCGCCACCCTTCTTCTTGTATGGGATCCTCGCTTGGGGGTCCCCTCAGGGGTGGTAGGATTGATCCTTACTCTCGGATCGCTCTTGGAAGCCATTCCGGCGGGAAGCGGGAGTTCATGCAGGGTTTCGCTCGTTTGCACGGCACGTGGCCGGATCGCGCGCCTTATCGTCATCCGCTTGGCCTTTGGGAGCGTGGGTGGGAGGGCACGAGTGAAGGGGTCAACTGCGAAAGGGCAGAGGGATATCGGAGGACGGCGCTCCAAGCCACGGCCGGGGTTTCAGAGGAGGGAATTCCGGATGTCAGATGGCGGGATAAATGGCGATCAAACGCGTCGCATCGTCCACGAGCCGCGATAAGGCGCGAAAAATCTGGGGAAAGTGGGGCGCATCGTACGAGGTGAGATTGGGTTAGGGTTTACAGTGCACACATTATGGGGGAAAAAAATTTGATCTTCATTTTCTTTCTTCAATTCGAGGCCAGGAGTTGATGCGATTGCACCTCGGCAGGTTACTTCGAGCTCAGCGGAACTCAGGCGGGATGCACCACTTGATCACAAAATAGTAGAGGACAACAAGGGCGCAAAAGGCAAGGAATCGCAGCGCAGCAGCCCACCCCTGCAGGGATTCGTCCATGTCGCCCAGCTCAAGATCGATCATGCCGTCAGTGTATGGCTGGCTCGACATCCTGAATATTCGATCTTGTCCAGATTGACACTGGAAGTTTTGAGCAATGACAAGGTACCTCTCAGAGCAACGATTCGAGGTCGATTCAAGGGAGCAAGAGTATCCAAAGCCGTCCAGTGAAACCGGTGATTTGAGAATCGACCATCGCGTTGTTTTAAATGCAAAGACCGCCACGATGATGAAGAGTCTTTGTCCACGATTCTTCTTGTCCGCGTTTTCCGAAAAGGTTGGCGGGACACTACGCATGCCCTTTGGTGGGGTGTTCGGTCTTTGTTCGAGACAAGGACATTGGCCTGCGTTGGTGGGCTGCGGCAACGAGCTTTCGCTCCCAGTGAAGACGAGGACAACCAGGTCATGTTCACTTTGCAGGTTTGTATGTTTGCATATATCTCCAGAGCATCCAGTAATCTACTTTTTCATCATGCCTTTGATTCCCGTTAGGGCCATTTTACTCTCTGCGACTTCTGAAGTTGTTTGCGGTTATGACTAGGTAGTTTGACACACCACTTGCTTGGAGGGTTTATCGTCATCCAGCGCAAATGCAGAGTGACTGAAACAGTTCCCCGGGGTAATATATTCTTTGGTTTTGTGCCCTTTCCTTGGGCGTAAGGCTTCTCAGTCCTCAGAATCACCAAATGTGCCCCCAAAGTTGCGAGCTACGGGGTTATTTAACTTTTCGTCTTTGAGTGTCTCCCCAGCAGACGGGGAACAGCCTCCTCGGGCTCCTTGCATCATCTTATCGACTTGCTCGTAGCAACCTACTGGGAATACTTTCTATTATTCTCGCCATGATCTTGGCTCAGGCCCCTCCGGGAGAGAAACTTTTCGAGACCCTTTCGTCCAACGGCATGTCAACGTCGCCCAAATGGGAGCGAGAAACGGTGATGGTGGCATCATACGTGCTTTGACCACCTCAGTCTTCTTGAGAACTTGGGACGAAGCTTCCCCAGGTCTCACGGCGTCCATCAGTTAATCGATTCGGGGTTTTCGTGACTAGCGCGGAACTGGTCTGTCTGGGAAGCGCGTTGTTTTGATGTACGAAAATTTCAGCTCGCGCCTTCTCGTCGTCTTCCTTCTCCCTCTTCACAACCACGCCGCTGGCGAGACCACATCTCGCCTTCACCAGCATCATGGCTGACGATTCCGAACTGGACGCCTCAGCTGGCGACACCCAGTTGCCCGCCGCGCAAGAGGTTGCCAGGGTGATTGTCGATGACATCGCCAGTCTCGAACAATATGAGGCACAAATGGAAGCATAAACCAGAGAGGGAGATAAGCCCCTCCCTCCCCCCCCCCCCCGTGAAGCGTCGAGGAGGCCATCGCAGATGGATACCATTTCACCGCGCAAGACCAAAAAGAGCATGCAAGACTCATCCAAGTTGCAATCCTCGATGAAACCAGCATTCTGGATTCTGAAGGCGATCAATTAGCCAGAGTGAGGGCTCTTGCTGGCAGGGCTCGCAATCATCTGTCATGGAGAATCCTGGTAAGACATGACTTGGCATACCTGCCTTCAGCTTGGGTACAGGGGCTGACTTTCTTTACTTTCCCAGAAGTCCGTCATGCGCGCCCACTGCGATCTTCTCTTCCCTAGTGCCTGAAGTGCGAGAAGCTGAAGCGCGTCTCAGCCGCTACGTCAACAGATGGCGGTGATGACCAGGCCGAGGCTGGACCGTCTAACCGGCCGAGGGTTGCAGGGGCCGCCACCGAGACGCCTGCCGATGCTCATTGTACCCCAGCGCCGCCCGTGGCAGCTGGATAGGAGCTGGACGCCTTCCCGCAAGAGTGGCAGATTATCCAGAACCGCCTGCTCCCTCAGTCCGAGTTCCCCGACTTTTACCAGTAGGAAAAGAGACGAACACCCGCATCTACCTCGTAAATTTCAGAATACTGTTGATGGTAGAGGGCAACTAGTTTCTTCTTTCTGGGAGGTAGATACCCTAGGTGCGCGGTATCGGTCGGGACGTCCGATGCCGGGCAGTTCGCCCTTCCCTAATATAATGGACTAGCTTGCGGTGCTCTAACCCTTATTCGCACCCATACCTTTGAGATTCTGGACACCATCACTTTCATTTCGGCAAGCGTTCATCTTCTATTCATACCTGGGTACGATTAACCGTAAAAATGGACTTTCCACAGTCCGGTGCTCTTCGTCTGAGTGGATGCTTATCCCAACTGCGTGCGGGGCGGTTTATTGACGCCAGAGCTGGGGGGGGGTTTTTTTTTTCTCCCTCGGCAATCCGGCCCCTTTTCTTTTCCCTCTCGAGGAACACTATTCCTTGAGATCACTTTAACAGGACGCTCCTCTCTCCTCGAAATTATAAATGCCTCTTAAAACTTTATCAACCACGCCAGGTTCACATCCTCGAGCGGCCTATTTGTAGGCTGCAGCAAAAATGTTATCGCCGTACCCAACCCAGGCGACATTGGAGCAGGCGCTTGGACAAAGATCTCGCTAAACATCTTGGTAAGTGGGCCTTTCAACAAGCTACCGAGATGACTCACCGTCAACGGTTGATTCTTTGCTAGGAAGCCACGATGAAAGCCAATCGAGACGGGCCCGGCCTCGAGACATGGCTCTTGATCGAGCATGTCGACTGGAAGTAAGAGGAATATAAGCCGTTCACTCAGCGTTTCAACGCGGCCATCGAGACCTGCAAAGTAAATACCAGCAGCTCATGTAGGATTCCTGCTTTACGCATTCTCTTGCTCCTCCGTTTGCTGATTTTTGGTGGCGGCCACAGACCTCCGAGGCGGCAGTGTATAATATGTTTAACTCGGCAGTCAGCCATCGCCTAGCTGCTGGTCCCATAAATAAGCTCGGTGTAAGATCCCCTCTCTCTTGGACTGATAGCCACTGACTGGGTGCAACACAGTCCAAGACCAGAACCAGAAACAAGTAATCAGAACAAGGTTGAGTAGTGGGCGACCCTACACACTGCGGCCGAGGGAGCTGCGGCTGACCCCTAATTCCACAGGACCATGGCACCCATCGTCAACAACATCAAAGATATGGCCGAGTTCGACCAACGACATGAACTCTTTCTCCGCTAAGGAGACGGGCCCGTGTCGCATTCGCCCAAAGTCTGGGATGAAGTCTGCCATAACGGGCACCTGGGGGGTTACCCCTCCTCGTTAAGAGACCAGAAATACTGCGCACTTCTCATCAAGAGAGCCATTGTCGATGAGTTCAACATCCTGGACCCAAGAGCTATCCTTGAACGGAGTGATGCAAAACTCAAGACCGAAGGAGGTAGCAAGACCAGCCTCGCAATCGTTATCGGTCTACTTCTGGCCCTAGAGACCAGAGGGAGGCAGGAAACCGGATCTGAATCACATCGGTGTGCCCCTCCCCACTTGGCGGACATGCCAATTGGTGTGGTTGTGGCGAAGGGACAGCCGAGGAAGACAGCGCCATCTTGAGAAATTGATCTTCAATGCCAGGACCAGAAGGTAAGTTTGATCATCGTACTGACAAAAACACCAGCGACCAAGGCCGTCGTAGGCTCCAGAAGCGCTGTGAGAGTGTGTTGCACAAGCTAGTTGTCGCCAAAGTTTCGAACTTCATCTTCTCTCCTCTGCATGCTCGACAGTTCCAAACGCCAAGGGGCCACACGATTCTCGACATGTCGTTTTGGTAAAAAGGGGTCGACAAAAAGAGGGAATCGAACATCCGTCCTCTCCCGTCCTCTCCCGTCCTCTCCCCTCCCCTCGATTTTGGAAGGGTTGAATCCTAACCACTAGACCATTGACGCTGTGGATCTTGTTGATGGTGGATGCAGCTGGAATTTTGGCTGACGTGTGGGGACTGAGGCATTGCCAAGACGTTGAGCCTCTTTGGGGCTGGAAAGTGGAAGACGAGAGATTGCAATGGCGCGATGGCATTTTGCAGAAGGCACTGGAGGAGAAGACTGTCAGTGGGTGTGTTGGGAAACGAGGTTGCGGACATGGGGTGAGGCGTGGGCTGAGGTGTGAAGGCAGAGGGGGTGGTGCGTGCCCCGACAGTCACAAAACGGGGTTGCCCCCATTTTTAGACACTCTCGGCGAGCGCGGTGCTTTCTTTGGGTTTGCTCCCCTCTATCAAGGTTCTGCCTCGGGATTTCCGCCTGAGCAGAGCAATTAGTGCCATTGTTTGTTTCCACCGTTGATGGAAGGCCTGACAGAAAGTCGCCGAAGAAGAGAAGTGGGAGATGACGATTCGAGTGAGTTGAACCCCCTATAAAGCCTTCTGGGCCGCCTCCATTCTAGCTCTCCTCTTTCTCCTAAAATCATTATCAGCAAACATATTTTATCCTTGAGAGTGCCGAGCCACCTGCACAGTTCCGCTCAAGGCGTGCCCTTACTAAGTATTTTCCCCTTTTTCGTTGTTCTGCCACCCCAGAGCTCTTCGTCACAGCCATGTCTGCGAGCTCTTATACCGCCGCGGGCCTCGATCCAGCTCGGCCTGACGACATAGAGAAACTCTTGATGAGACCAGCAGGCGAAGATCACGCATGGGTTGGTTTCATTCGTGGCGATGACCACTTCGAGAGGGTCAAGATGAACTTTGAGCGGGTCCACGACCTCAAGCATATCCGGGATCGCAGCGAGGATGCCGACTTCCCGTCCACCCCTCTTCTGAAACAGCTCTACGCCAAGCAGCTGTTCGAGGCCATGGTTGACTTCACCGTAAGCCCCACCAAGACATTCATCGACAACCCCGACAGCGTCCAGGTCAAACGTCTAAAGATGATGTCCAATTTTGCCTTTGAGTTCCTAGCGCGGGAACTTGTTGTAAACGAACTTCCTGTCACCCTGTCCAGTCTCGAGCTGATAGTCCGATAGGACGTGGTAGCCAAAGTGCACTGCGGACGGCTCGGCTTCCGCCCTTGGATCAGAAATGAGGAGTGCAAAACAGATTGGGGGTACGAAGAGTACGATATGTTCTCTGAACGATTTGGCGAGGTTTGTAACGCGTGCAGGGTAAGCTCGATACCATCTACCGACCTGCCAGGCATCAACCATACTTTTGCGGCAAGGCAACTTCAGAGTGCAATGGCTGAAAAATAGGGTGTCAGAGGTCAAAGGCATTCGTGTATTCCATGATCACGTCGAACGAGGCGTGTCGGTTTGCATCTTCTCCGAAGAATGAGCTGGGTGTACGTACGGATAGTCCCGTATTACTGGAAACCCGCCGCTGACGTGATTAACATCAACAGCTGAAAGAAGCCAACATGAGAGGGAACAAAAACAAGGCCGAGATGTTACGCGAGGTCAGTGACCAGAGGAAACAAGGTTCGGCCAAACCAGGGAAGAAGCGAGTTAGAGAGAGCGATGGCACAGATGATGGCGGAAACGGGGGGCCAGTCGCGGAGAAGGGGCCCGAGAGTGTGTGATGCAGAGGGTGCAGCAGGCCAACTAGAAGGAGTGTGCTCCTGGACCGCTGCGAGATGCGAGAGATGCGAGAGACGGGATGTCAGAGAACATAGCCAGAGAAAGGAGGAGAGCTATTAGGAGAGTCGGACCATCATGTTCGGGTTTCATCATCTCCAGCTTTAGGGAGATGACGGTGGAAAGTGTGGGCGACGGCAGATCATAGACAGCCGAGCATTATTCTCTCGGCAATGTCTTTGTGGGAGTAACTGTACATATTTTTTCTACCCAAGCCGTTGCCTTGCGCTTTATGTTGTTGTTGCTTCCCATGTCTTTGTTCTATCGAACTAGAACTTCATGGGGCATTGATCCACTCCCCCTGAATGCGCATTGTTGCCGTTTGTCCTCTCGAACCTACCTAAAATCGGCATGTGCGCCGCCACCATCTCACGACTGTAGCAGTCCAACGCTGTTGTTTCAAAGATGATGGACAACAGCTTCCTTTTGCGCTACATCAACAGCCCAAACAGCAAGGTGGAGGTATGACAGGACCTCTCCTGAGGTGCCCATGATGACACTGCGCTAGCTACGGCGCGTTTCTTCCGTTTTAGGGGGCCCCGATTGGTCAAAAAAAAAAACCGTCGCGGCGTTGCCAGTGGTCATCGTGGGGCGGAAGGAAGAAGTGACCGAGCGAAGGGGTGAGCAGAGCGAAGAGAATGAGCTTCAGACAGTGAAAATAATTAAAAGGCGGATGGTGAGTGGGGCAGGAATGGATATCAAGATTAATTGATTGTGGGGTTTGTTTACATCGATTCAGGGAGCGCCAAGACCCGTGTCAATTGCCACCAACATGGCCTAAGATGCAAGCGCGACGTCACCGACACATGTGACTGCCAAGATTCAATTCCATTGCACAGGGCTTCTGCTGTATGTCCTCCATGGTGTTTGTGATTTGGGCTTTGTGGCATCTTGCGTCCCAGGCGGCGAGTGGGGGACAGGACCGGAGCGTGCAAACTGAGGAAACAGGAATTGAGAACTTGCTGAGGAAATTGAAAGATCGAAACGATTGTGGAATGCTGTCTGTCAGGAGGGTCAGAGAGAAAATAAAGAAAGAAAAAGTGTGCGGACTTGCTTCTTCTCTCCTCCACCGTTTTAATCGCACTTACCCTAAGACAATAGTCTTAAGTTCCAAGGGTCATGCAGATGGTGAAACACGAGCAGCTACGTAATCGCCGTCGCGGTGTTCAAGGACCCTGTGAGAGCAGCACGGGGGACACTGGCTCTGATGGCGGCGATCACATTGGCGGTGGTGGTTTTGATGAAGAGAGGGAGAACAGGCTCACTGGTAAAGCCGGGGAGTGTGTGGAGGGTGGAAGGCCGGGGGGGAGGGGGAGGGGAGGCTTTTGCAGGATCAGGAGGCGTGGAGGCTTTGAGGGTTGGGAATGGAGGAAATGAAGCTGGAAACCCTCTCCAAGTTTCTTCCGGCGTTACTCTCCAGTGTGACTTATGCATCCGCTCAGACATTCAGGACCCATTAAATCTGCACATAGACGACCATTGGGCTCCTCACCGTTATGAGTTTCATCCCGATCGGCCACATCTGCTTAGCCAAATGGCCGTGCTTACTGTACTGCCTGGATCTCTGGCCGGTGTCGTTTGCTACGTCTGCGAATCGCAGATGCTTGGGAATTTCGAACGTCTCTCTATGTTGGCCAGAGCAGGGCGAGGCAGGAGGGTCACTCAAATGCCACGCATGTACCGCTTTGGGTGGATGGTTGGCGTATCGGGAAGAAGGATAATGGGCATCGATTACGGAGAGGGTGAACAGGGGTACCAAATGCATAGTCTTGAACAAATGCACAGGCTTGCCGCCTTTGGCTTTGGGATCGGTGGGAAGGTGAGGCCGCGGTAGAAGCTATACGGAGTGCTTTCGGTTATGTGGATCGTTCCTGGTGCTGTAGGCTCACAACCAAGAAAGGCTGGGAAAACGATACAATAATTCCTAAAGGGGGTCTCATCCCAACCTAACCAGCGGTTTTCCCCTTTCTCGGACCGGGTGTTACGTCTCACTGCTGTCAGCGGGGATGATGGAAACAAAGTGGTGGATTGGGCACTAATGTGCTCGGTGCTTGGTGATGGGATGGTAGGAAATTATGATTACCGCGGGGCATTATTAGAGCCCCGCGTAAGGGGTGCCGTACTGGCCGCTATGCTTCCCCGAGTCGTCACCGTGCTAGCCCAGCTGGCAAATCTGCTGCCCCAGGTTGCTGCTGCACTGTTGCTAGGCTTGTTTTCATGGGGGGTTGTTTTGAGTTCATGCCCCTCCTCTCCCTTCTCCGGTGGGGTCCGCCGTTTCGCGGCCGTGTTTCGGAGCAAGACCCTCATCGCAGGGACAGAAGCCGCCATGATGGTCACTGCAGGCTCAATGACGCCCCAGATCGTGAGCTGCAGGAATTGCCCTAGTATCATGAAACATCAGCTAGACCGCCTTTTTTTTTTCCAAGATGAAGACCACTCACGGGTGCCACCGCCACCAAGAAGCGGGATCTTAGAGCATTTAATGAAGGTAACAATGCCGGCGCTGTTTGTCAAAAGGTTAAAAAATTCCCGCTCTGGAGTCGGAGAAGAATGAGGTTGTCAAACTCACAAAATGCCCATGCTCATGGCAATAGCACAACCCAACTTCTCCCTCGGCTTCATCTTCAAAGGCAAGATGATTTTCCACGGAATCAGCGCAAGCACGATATCCATCACGCCCGAGTATGCTAAGCAGTTGTCAACAACCTATCCCCTCCCAAAAATTCAGACATCAGAATAAAACATACCGCCAACCGATATCCCCAACGCAATATCAACCGATGAATCCCAACAACTCCCCCCGACCCTCGGATGCCACGCCTTCTCGAGGGGTTGGCACCCAACCCATAAGAACAACGCCCGCAGCCCAAACAGCAAGTTCATACTGCAGAGCACGAACCAAAGGAAGCGTTTGAGCCACCCGTCCGAGATGCGCAGCAGAGTCATCGCGAACGACGTCTTGCTCCATGACTGTGCCGTGATGGCCAATGTCTGGGAGCATAGCCCGAGTGTGGCGATGGTGTTGATATCCTCTAGCCTTATTCTTATTGGGCCTGATGATTGTCTGTTGACCTGGTTGGCTGTTTTGTCGAGGACGATGGTGACGAGGATGACGTAGCCGAAGAGGGCGGCCCATGATGCGGTGAGAACGGTGTCGTCCCAATGGAAGCCGGAGCCGCGGCGACGGCAGTAGAGTCGGAGGGCGAGGAAGAGGGCGGCGACGCTGGTAAAGATCCAGATTGTCGATTTTATGGCGAGGTTTGGGTCGATTGGGGAGGGGTTGAGGGGGTCCATAGCTGGATGGGTTGTTGTCGAGGAGGTAGACCTTGGGGCGAGAGGCTTTGTCACGATATGATGTCAAGTGGCATTACAACGGACTGGTGGAAAAGATCCGAAATATCGCCATGGTAGCGGATAGTGGGAAGAGGGCCCTGACAGGCATTATATTCCAGAAATGCAACGAAAAACAAGGAGGGACAGACAGGATTTAGCGCGATAACTCAAGTGCGCACAGCGCCTAAGCGCTGCTTGATCTTCCGGAGTTGGGGTAAGCTGTGAGATCGCCATACCGCCACCAGGTTGGGAACGGGGATCACCTGAAACGCGATAGCCGAGTTTTTCGATGGTCGGGATGATGTTCGGCTGACGAACCCGGGAAGGTGACGATGGCGAACGGCTGGGATGGGTTTTTGAGTTTCCCAACGCTGGGAAAATCTGTCGTTGGGATAGAAGGTTTGGAAGGAGCCTAGTGACGATTCCCCACCTTCGGGTGGTATTTGGGGCAGTCGGTTCGGGCTGCAAAACTTCCACAAAAAAATAAAATAAGCGTCCCATCCAGCAGTCTTTCAGGATGCAGAGAAGCCGGGGAGGGTGGGAGGTGTCAGCATTAGGTAGGTAGGAGGATGGCTGCATTTGGCCAAGTCGAGGGTTTTCGCAGTTCAATTGGAGCAATGGGTGCAAACAGACGGTACACGGTCCCTTCCAGTTGCACTGAGTGCAGCACAGTGAGTCGCGGAGCGCGGCGGCCCGCGATCATCAATTACGGTACTCCAAATTGGGCGCCACGCGGGCTCTGACCAGGAACATGGAACAAGAGTGCTTCTCAAACCTCCCGATGCCCGCGCTGGATTTGGGCGATCCCCAAGCTCCACAATGCGATTGTAGCATGAAACAGCATGGGATACCATTCGCGACTGCCACATCTGCTTGGGGTCCCTGCCCAGAGTTCGAGGCAGGGGCTTGGCACTTTTGCTGTAAAGCGTGCAGCCTCCATGCGTTCGCCCAGGCATATCGTACCCACGGGATCTGCACACGGACCAGCCTTGGAGATTCATCGCCATGAGTATCTTTCTGATCTGCCATCTGCTTCGCTGAATGGCCGTAATTACCTGTGCTGTCTGGCTCCCTGACTGTCTTGTCGCCTTTGGCCTTCAATAGGATTGCCGAGAAGATGAGAAGGCAAGGTGCCCGAATTGATCCCAGATAGAGATCATAGCTGCCATGACATACAAGCACCGGGGTGATCAAGCAAGCACGCAGGAACAAAGGACCACGCAGAGTTGGAGAATGGACTCATCAACGTACAAAACACAACAAAATTGCGATTACTAATTACCTAGGGTATCCAAGGTGCACCCAGAACATAACTGGTGGGTAGGGCTAGGACTGTCGAGCGACCAGAGGGCCATATAGGAGCGGTAGGATGGGCGTGATAAGCTGCCATGGGGCCGGTAAGGTTGGTTGGGTGTGGAGGGCCGTTTCGATATGGCCAATTGTTGGATTGGGGAGGATTACCGTGGTAGGGAATATTCCTTTGATATATACCAGCGTTGTGTTGATGAGTGCCAACACTGTCGTAATGGGTGACAGGCTGAGCGTGAAAATGTGGAGTTTCACCCTGGGGATGAATGCCGTGACCAACAGAGAGCCACTCAGGAGCCGGGGCAAAGGGCCTGTGATATTTTCCGATATCATAGCCTCATTTTGATCTTCTTATTCCTCCTTCCTTCGTTCATCCGCCAACTTTGAGATTTTCGCAGTACGCCTCGCGCAGACATAATTACGACGCATCCTCGGATCACCAAAAAGCATCGGTTGCTGAACTCCAAGAAGCCCCCCCACCCTCGCCGAATCTTTTTCTGTGTCGCCGCCAATTCCGGCCACGCCTACCTTAACACACCCCAATACCATAGATCAATGGGATTGCTGGTTCCCCTAAGGTTTAAACCCATTAGTTTAAATCATTGAGCTTTGGTCACAGCTGTAGCCAAACCAGCCCAGTTTGGGCCACCCAGATTCGCTCTGCTGATGGTAACACAGGGGCTAATAATTGGAGTACGAAGGCTCCGGCCAGAAAAAGGGTCTATTTGGGTAGTACGCCAAGCTTTAGTAGCACTGGGAAGCGGCGACGTTCAATGTTCATCAGGCCTTCTTCAGTGTTAGCCAGGCCTCCTTCGACGCTAATCAGGGCTTCTTCGATGTTGACTCGGCCTATTGAAATGCAAATAACACCTTTTAAAATGGATATCAGGTATTGTAAGATGTTAAACGAAGTCTCTTACGATGCAGCTGACGCCAGCTCGTGTTAGCTGTTAGTATGGGCGGTCTGTTTTCGCAGGGAGCAGATGGCCCCTCTTTGCTGGCCTGAGCCTTTGTATGGAGCACATTACCCCATTAGAACGAAACCCCGAAATTATAGCGTCACCTTGTACGAGGGAATCGGGAACTGACCCACACCATTCGAGTGCCACCACGTCTTCGATCTCGACACAATGCAGATTTGACAGATGCAAGGGACCTAGGAATGGCCTAAGACATTGTTGGTTCCGATCCTGTCATGCAAGGCTCGAAAAAGTGGGAGGGAGCCCATGGCGTCTCATCCAACACAGGTCTGTCAAGAAATCCGAGATCTAGCCATTCGGCGCCGCTACGAAAGCTTTCGCCTCGTTCTTAACCTGGTGACACAACCGAGACCCTTATGTTCTTTGTCATCGAGGTCTGAACTGATCTGTCTCAATGGTGGAACCGAGGGTCTTGAAAGCCGGCCCGGGACACCATTCAGGGGTAATGACAAAGAGCATCGTGGCCCGAGTCCCGCAGGATAGAACAGCATAAAACGGACTCGGGTCGCCGAAGCACAATGGAAATTGGTTGGTTAAAACCACCCAACGGCTCGCTTCATCTCTTTCCCCCTTCCCCCCATTCCCACAATGGGCATGGCCATCTCTATCAAGAGCGCAGCGATCGCTGCCCTCTCCTTTCTTTCCCTCACCAATGCAAACATCGCAAGAAACACCTGGGAGCGCGACGCTCCCAACACAACGGCCGTGCCCAACGCTGCATACAAGAACATAGTCTACCTCACCAACCGGTCCCTCGACCCCAAAGGCCGAAACTTCCAGCCCACCGACCTCCCCGTCTCCCAAATCACCCATATCATCTACGCCTTCGCCAACGTCTCCTCCACTGGCGAGGTCTCCCTATCCAAGCCCTCCATCGACACAGAAAAGGTCTACCACACCGGCGACCGTAAGTCCCCCCCTTTCCTCATCACCCCTTTCCAACCAAACTAACCCCCTCCCAGCCTCATCCTCTTCAAGCGCGGCCCCCCACGGCGCCCTCCACCAACTCTACCTCCTCAAGCGCTCCAACCGCCACCTCAAGACCCTTCTCTCCCTCGGCGGCCCCTCCTCTACCCCCTCCTTCTCAGCCGCTACCTCCTCCGCCTCCTCCCGCTCCCTCTTCGTCAACTCCGCCCTCGACCTCCTCGGCTCCCTCGGCCTCGACGGATTAGATATTGACTGGGAGTTTCCTGCTTCCAAGACCGAAGGGGATAACTACCTCCTTCTCCTGAAAGATCTTCGAAAGGGGCTAGATGACTACGCTGCTTCAACCCTCCACACCTCTACCTCTCCGAGCCGAAAGAGAGATACAAAGGCGTATCATTACCTCCTCACCATCGCATCACCTACAACTCCCAAGGACATATCCAACCTGTGCCTGAGCGAGATCGCCGAGGTGATAGATTGGTTCAACCTCATAGCGTATGACTACTCCGGACGATGGAGTAAGGTTTCAGGACACCAGAGTAACCTCTTTTCGCCGGTCACGTCGACAGGTGGGAGCGGAGGGAGGAAATCCACGGAAGAAGTAGTAAAGCGGTATCTGAGAGAGGGGATACCGCCGGGGAAGATTGTGCTAGGAATGCCTGTGTATGGGCGGGCATTCAGGGATACGGATGGCATTGGCAAGCCGTATGGGGAGGCGGCGGAGTACCAGTATAAGGTGCTACCCGGGGTGGGGGCGGAGGTAGTGTATGACGCGGCGGCGGGAGCGACGTATAGCTATGATGAGGCCATGAGAGAGCTGGTGAGTTTCGATACGCCGGGGATGGTGACGAGGAAAGTGAGGTGGTTGAAAGAGAAGGGGCTGGCAGGGAGTATGTTTTGGGAGGCGTCGATGGATCGCATTGGGGAAGGGAGCTTGGTGGGGATGAGTTATCGGGCGTTGGGGAAGGTGGATGAGGAGGAGAATCGGTTGGAGTATCCCGATAGCGTGTATGAGAATATCAGGAATGGGTCGGGGGGCTGAGGTTTGGCGTTGGCGTTTGGTGGGTATTTTGGGCAGGGTCTTGGCTTTGTTCGAATCCCGTTTAGAGAGCTTGAGGTATCCCTTGTGGATTTGCTTGTAAGAACTCAGTCTTCAATTGATCGTCCTTTGTCCTGTGCATTGTGATAAAATCGCTGAAAGCCCTCCAAACTCGCTTGCTTCGAATACACCATTGCTCGCTCGTGAAAGTACCCAAAGAACAAGGCAGCCCCAACCTCAACACGGCTACCTTGGAGAGATGCAAAGAGCGCTTTGCAACATCTTACTTCAACAAAACAGCGGACCAATCCTGCTTCTTAATCCACTCCTCCAACGTCGTTATCGGGCACTCGACGCCGGCCAAGAGTAGGCACGTCAGTATTGCATCCTCGTCAGATCTCAGAGCAATGGAACTCACCTTCCTAATATCCTCTGCCGTAAGCAGATCCATCCCGCCATCATACCCCGGCTCATCCGCATACACGTACATATTCGCAACCTCAATGCCCGCCGCCTCATCCTCAACTGCATCGTTTACCATCTCGTCAAAGGTGATTTGCTTGTAGCTAACAGGGACCGTGTTATGTTCGCCAAACAGACGAATGTATTCCCCAAAGCCGACGGTCGACCCGGCAGCCATGTATGCCTTTCCAGGTGGCATCTGCGAAACGGCGTAGACAAAGTTGCCCATGTCAGCAACGATGTCAATGTGAGGAACGGGCTTGTCCTCGCGCGTGGGGAAGCGCATTTGGAAGCTGCCATCGGGTTGCTGCGGTTCTGTTAACAACACCACCCTTACATCATCGAAATGTAACTCACCTTTTTGAAGTAGCTATTCGGCAGAATCTGGTGGCTCGTCATGAAATACCCCGTATGGATACAGGACATCTTCTTCGACAGCTCAGGATACTTCTCATCCACATAGTGAGGAAAGATATCCGCCTTGGAATCGAAATGATACACCTCAGTCATCTTGCCACCCGTGGCCTTACCCGCGTGGCTCAGCGTCGACACCAAGAAACCGTTTTCTACGAGCGTGTCGACAACCGCAGCTGCAGCATCAGCGATGTTCTTTCCCTGGCGGTACTCAACGTCGTAGGCGTATTTCCGGCACGAAAGACCGAGCTCGGTGGCCTTGGGGCGGCAGTCGAGGCGGAAGAAAGGCTCCCAGTATTGTGTGACGCTGAAGATGAGATTGGCGCCCTTGAACGCGGTTTTCAGGGACTCTGCATCTTCAAGCTCGGCTTGGACGACCTCCGCTCCCTGCTCCTTGAGGGCTTTCGCTGCCGGGGATGCCGGATTGCGGGTGAGGGCGCGGACGGCGAAGCTGGAATCCTGGAGGAAGCGCCGAGCGACAGAGCCGCCCTGGTTTCCGGTCGCACCGATAACGACGATGAGCTTCTTGTCCGCCATGTTCGACATATTCCGACTTGTCGCAGTGAGTGGAGGTGATGAGGAGAGAGAAGGCATCACCATCAGATTGGACGGAGCTGATTTGCTGTCGCATTCCCCACTCAACCCCTCTCGACGATGTGCCCCCACCGAGCCAAGGCTGGTGGGTTGGTTTCCCCCAGCCCGGTGGATGCTAACCGTTTGGGTTCCAGTTCTTTGGCCCGGGGTGGCATGTTGAGGCGATCGCTGGCGTATCCCCATTTGTGTATCTACTTGCCGAGACGTCTGTCGTGGTGATGAGGACGGTACTACCGAAGACCAAGCCTGTTTGGAACGCATCAAGTGCGATAGATACGCGCAAGAAATGTTGGGTTGCGGTGAGAGGCGCTCTTTGGTGACTTGAATGATTCGGGCTCTCGAGGTTGGCAGTGAGGTGTTCGAAAACAAACCACTTCGCCATTGGTGGTCGTGCAACTGTAGACATACGAACTCTAAACGACCGTAGGCGGATACCGTCCTCGCAAATTCCAATGAAGGTGGGTTAGATGCCATCAAGGTTGATGACAGAAGGGCGGATCAAAGTTCGCTTGCCGTGTCGTGGGTTAAGGTTCAACCCCCTGAACACAACAAATTTCCACCTTCTCGGTAGACTGCACCTTCCCTGAAAAACTCTACGGTCTTCCATTTGTCATCATTCAGTGATCAAAAGTCAGAAGACTTCCGACTCAGGGTGAGGCGGCAGTACTGGGCATCCCTCAACTGGAGATTCGGCCCGGACTTTCCAACACGCAATCGCACTGACTGCACACATCCAATCGGGGAACGCGGTATCATCTCCGAAAAGTGGTGAGTCTTCCCCTCAGCTGTGATTACTTATCTGGTGCCTCGAAGTCACAAGGCTCTAGCCAAAGAGGCATCGAAGACACGCAACCCTCCAACTCTTCCGACTTCGGCAGCTGAACGCTGAGCGTGATGATGAGAATACACTACTCGAAGCACCCTCAAACGATAGCCTGCTCCCATCCGGCCATCCACCCAGTCCGTCTACTTCGGTGATAGCGTGAGTTGTGAGTGGTGGTGGCACCTGAATCAACAGTGTCAAGGCAGCTGATGCTGCCGACCCTGGTTCTTCTCAGGCGCTCGCCCTTTGAACATCAACGTCCAGATCAACAGTTCGAAGCTCGGAAGACGCCTCTATTCGGGACGGGGGGGAATAGCCGGGCAAGAGGAACAAGGAAACGGAGAGACATCCCAACCATCCAAGAGGCCAGTCGTCTGAGGGTCAAGCATGTATAACTAGGAAGGTGCGGAGAGGATGTGCAGCTTCCGGCATGGAAAAGGCAACGATGAGCCACCAGCGGTCCCCGGAATACCTTTGCCGCTCCAGTGTGTAAGAGTGCCGCCCCGTCCCATCCCACTTGGACTTCCATCGAGACCCAATGGGCAGATGAGGCCGGCGCAGGTAGTGAGCATTTGGCTGGGGTCTAGGTCTAAGACCTACATAAACCACTGCGTTGATTCTGTACAGAGAGTGCCACCCGTCGGTTGGCGTCCCCATATCATGCAAAGTGACTGCCGTGTCTTACCCAGGTCCCACTTGGAGCCACCTTGAGCAGGATGATAACTGCGCGGGGGATCGACATAGGTATCTAAGAGATAGCGGAGCTGGCTATGGGTCACGGAAAAACAGCAATTGAGAGCCCTAGGGCTTCAGACCAGGGCGCCCCGATACCGTCGGTTCTTTGCCTCGCAGTCTTAGCAGTGATGAGGAGCATAACACAAAGCGGCGTTCCACGAACACCAGGTGTGGCTCGGTTCAGGTGGGTAGGGTTTGGCTTTCTGCCAAGGAAAATCGCAAGCCCAGGAAGCTGGCGTGACATGCTGCTGGTGGCGCGTCCTGATTATTCACAGCTCGGTGAGTCGAGTGCGGATCGTCACCAACAAGGGTAGACGTCGGGGACACTGCCCAGACCAGCTGCAAATCACGGGATGATCCGGCACCCTTCATCCCCCTTGTCTCATTGGATCCGAGGACATCCGAGCTGAGCTTTGAAGCCGACGTCGCCTGGCTTCGCCGCGGACCGGCCTGCATTCTCGCAATCATTTGTGCGCGGCGAAGTTGGTGCTGTTGGCGGTCGAGGTATCTCTGCCGTCCTGCAAAGCAACCCTCCAGGGCCGATCAGTGACTGAGAATTGGTCGGGGCGTGCACCCGGGCGGGTAGGAGGAGGCTCGGCGCATTCGGCGCAGCAAACGACATGAGGGGCCAAACATAAAGCCAGAGCGCCTTGGTAACGGCAAAAAATGCATTGTTTTCTTTGTTGCGAGTCCCTGGTAGGCACCCGCCAGCCACCATCTTGAAATTGATCGAGATCGGAAGCGGGGTTCAAGGCGGGTCATGGAGGGCATTCATGAGGGTTCGCAGCGTCACTCGATTGGGAAAATGCTCTGCTTCAAATTTGGCGTGTCCGGGGACGAAAGCTGAAGTTCGAGACAATCGACAGGGGTGCCCAATTCGTCGAACACGTCCGAACGACGCTTTGGGCGCAGGGTGGCATATGAGTTGCCATTTGAGGTGATTCTTTGCGCCGAAAGAGGGTTGCGCAGTGCAGATCGTTAGCGCAACGGAGGCGGCCCGCTGGGGACAGCGACGTGGAGGGGCACGACGCGGAGATCGGAGGTTGGGCGTGGGACCCGATACGCCATTCTGGATGTCTGCAGATGCCATGCCAGGGGATGGAGGGGGCCAGGGCAGACCGGCCGGGCGAAACGCAAAACAGCCAAGGCAGCTGTTCGTGGGTGGGCTGCGCTGCACTCTAAAATGTTGAGACCTGGCTCCGGGGGAGGAAAGAACGACGAGGTGAGCCTCCCTAATTTTCCCACCATCTTTGCACCATCCAGGTTCCCCAAGAAAGCGAGACACACATCACTGCGGACCGACTGACTCCCCCGCTAGCTCTGGCCGATCATCAACCACGACGCCGCCGTCCAAAACCAGCTCCTGATGTCGAGCCGGCCCACCGCGCACATGCTTTAACCCAGCCGCTGTGCAATCTCTCGTGGTCCTGCGCTTACTGCAGCTCGAGACCTCTTCCTTCCATTTTGCTCATTCTCCTCGACCGAAATCCATTCCAACGGAATGCCTGTCTCGCGGCGCACTGGAAGCATTGGCAAAGGCGATGGCATTGTCGGCCAGTCAAGACAGCAGCCAGGGTCTGCTTGCGAGGAGTGCCGGAAACGCAAATTGCGGTGTAAGATCGCGATCGCCGGCCCGACCCGGCAAGACTCTTCTTCCTGGTGCTGACACCATCCCCGCTAGGCGATAGACAGCGGCCGCAGTGCGGCACTTGCGCGGATTCCGGAGTTATATGTGAGATCAACTACAACCGGCTGGCAAGAGGACCCAAGAAGGGCGACTTGAAAGCATTGCGCTGTCGCATCGGTCAGTACTCTCCTCCCCGTAGTCACCGTTGGGTTTTCCTAACCTGTCGCTAGTCGCCCTGGAAAGACGCTTGAGTCTCGATCCTAGCGGAGACCTTCTCGGTATCTGCGACCCAGAGATGGCGCCCCTCGACAAGATGCCAACCCATTCTTCGGGATCAGATGGAGAGCTACGCCACCTCCCTTCTCCTCCTGATGGAGGAATGGGCTGGGACAGCGAGATTCAGGTTCAAATCCCTCCAGGGACTCCTGCAGTCGCACCTCTTCCTCTTCCATCCTTCAAGTTCCCGCCATCGCCAATCACACACCCTCAACGAACTCTTGTCGACGATTTGATGCGTGCCGACTTGTAACTGTCCCCAAGACACCTTTCCCCCTGCTCTTGCTAACACATCACCACAGGGACCAGCTGTACTTTGACCGCGTGCACCCCAATATTCCCATCTTCAACCAGTCTAGATACCTTTCCCAGTCCCGTCAGTGTGTCACAGGCGACCTGGTTTCGAGCCACAAGCTGTGCCTACAGTACGCGATGTGGACGCTGGCTATGGCACTCTCGTCGCAGTTTGAGAGTTTACGCGACACACTTTACAACGAAACCCGACAGATGCTGGAAACACTCGACCTCAGTGAAGACGACATGGGTGTCGTGCGCATCGAACAGGTTCAGGCGTGGCTCTTGATAGCACACTACGAATTCGCCCGAGCCAACTACCGACGGGGATGGGTCAGTGCTGGTCGAGCGTTCCGTCTTGTTCAGCTGGCCAAACTCCATGAGATTGACAGCCCGGGGAATATTCTCGACTGTGAAGACCCTGTGCTCGTCGAGGAACGAAGGAGGACGTTCTGGGTGGCATACTGCCTCGACCGCTTCATCTGCATGAAAAGTCGCTGGCCCCTGACGCTCATCGAGGAAGTGGTACGTCTGCTTTTTACACGCTCTTGTGCCATGCTCATTCTTGATTTAGCTATGTACTCGGCTCCCATCCCCCGAATTAGCGTTCCAGGGCGGCCATCCCATACGAGTCTGCTTCCTCTCTGAAGCCATCGCGTCTCACGAACACACCATGCTCTCACCACTGGCGGAATGCGCAATCCTTGTAACAATATGCGGGCGTGCCATGTCCCACAGCCAAGTCTCCAACGTCGAGCGAGCCGCATACGGCAGTGCATCAATGGACTTTTGGCTCCGCCACGAATGGTTGGACGACATGCTCAACAAGCGATTGAACGCCCTCACAATGACATATCCGGCAGTCTCCGCAGTCACCGATCCCATGTTGCTTTTTGCGTTCATGGTGGCCCAAACAGCAGTCGTCTACCTTGCAAGCATTGTTGGAGGATACGGCGCAGACAGTCAGTATCAACCAGCCGTGGAGGAGTACCAGAAGCGGGCTATCAGCGCGGGCCAAGAGATTGCTAGACTCTCCAGGGCTCACGAGCAAATCGGATACATCAAGGTGAGCCACCCTACCTACTGGCATTGCAGCGTCACTAATCTAGCCAAGGCTCATATTTTCCTTCCTCTGACGATATCACTTGGCGCGTCGTGTCTTGCGTCGCCAAGCTGCGGTCATACAGAGGAGATCGAGGTCATCACCAGCAGCTTTAGACTCATAGACAGCGACAACTTTGGCCCAGAGATGCAGTCCTGTTTTGACGCGCTGAGAAAGATGCAGGGTTTCAACAATCTCGCCAAGGACCACCTTCAGGTCTTGGAAAGACAACATTTCTCAAGGGACTACATACAATGATTTTCTCGCAATGATACTAGATACCCAATTCACAAGAAATTTATCACATATATTTCGCAATGTTTTCCTTGGTTGATTTCAAGTCCTCGACTCCTCGTGTCTGTCAAGCTGCTCGCCCCCACACTTCATATGCCCCCAGGAACTTCCGTGCAGGGAATCTTCTCATACCTTGCCACCAAGATGTCAAAGACCCAGGTTACACAAAGGCCGTTGGGCAATCCAGCAAGACAGGAAGGTCGCTCACCGGGGACGCGCCATCATCAATCAGCTCCCAACGTCAATGCGACCCGGCGAAGACGGGAACGCCCAATAAGGCCAACGCAGCCCTCCAATCAATGCCGCCGTCAGGGATTCAAGAGCAGCAGCAATAATAATAGATCGCCTTGTCGAGAGTGCAACGTTCGCTTAGGCATTCACCAGGCACCGCTTAGGAAGCGTCGCGTCGCACAAAAATTTGCTCGTCCCACGTTGCACAAACTCCCGGTTCCTTGGTCTGGGACTTTAGCACCTGGGTTGTACGACACGCACGCCCTGCAGCGAGGCGACAGGCGGACACGGCAGGCGGCTCCCCTTGGCGCCCATGGCCACAGCACAGTGCAGCCCTCGAATCGTATTATCGCAGCTGCCTTGGGAAAGGTCCAACCACGACCGCGAGCCGCACTAATGGCGGGAATCACAGCGAATCCTATTCCAGAGCACGCCAGACACTACTGGTGATGTGCGTCAAAGGGGAATCAGTGGCGCGAACTGCGTAGGTAGGCGGTGACTGACCTGCGCGTCCGAGCTACCCGTTGCAAACAACCCCCCACACTGCTGTCATCAAGCGCCCAGGAGGCGTGGCGCTGCAGGGTTGCACAAACTACCATGGATCAAGCGAGATGGAGAGGGGCTGTCCAACGGGTCGTTGGATCCTTCTTAGACCCTATTGTGCCTTCCGGCTTGGCTGTGATCGGGGAGCTTCGGAAAGCCGATTATGGTAACTTGACCGACGAAGCAAGGAGATGAAAATTAGATGATGGAAGTGGAGTGGAAGGGCAGACCGTGGCATCATGCCGCGTACCCTCTGGATGGTTTGGCAGAATGGCGGGTGATAAGGTTCTGTGGGCTTGCGGCGTGGCTGGGCCTGTGGGCGTCTTTTCGCGGCGTTTTCTTCGTTGCCTGCCTGCCTGCCTGCGCCGTGAGCGTATTCTGTTCCGATTTCGATCTTGTTATGCGGTTACGAGGGGTGTGACCGATCTGGGATCTTGTGGAGACGATGATGGAAGCTGGGAATGATTCTCAATTCGGAAAAAAAAACGTCGAAGGAGCAATACCCCTGAGCTGGAGGAGAGACGCTGGTGCCTGGTGCAATCCCTGGTGGGAAACGTCATCACCCATCTCAAAGTCATCACACTTGAACCCAAAGCCCAGCAGAGATAACTTCAGAAAATCTGATGCATTCCCAAAACGAACTAACCAATGACAAAAGTACCATGCTCTCACAAATGAGACATTAGACCCATCTGCAACCTAAATCCATGACATGCCAACACCTGCATTGGACCAAGAAACGAAAAGCCAAACATGAACCCTTGATAAGAAACCCACGCTCATCCTAAGCGCCCGAAACGCCCGCCGTGGGGCAACACCAAAAATTCTGCAGCGTCTGCAGACTGCAACACGGCAAAGCCCGCCACAAACAAAACAATCCAATAGAAAATGCCGCGTCGCCGGAGCAGATAACTAGGAAAGACAAAGAGGTCCAAAAGAAAAGCATTGCGTAACCCGCGCCTCCACTCCCCCATTGGGTACGGACCGGCCCTGTGCCACGCGGATGCGTTGCGGCCGACCCCCGAGCGCGGCAGAAGGTGTCGGTGAAAGAACGACCAAGCGTCGCACCGTTCCGCCATTCGATTGCACTAGGTCGATAACAAGGATGGTGAAATGTGGCTGCTCTTCGCTGCGACGGTAGCCGCGAGGGTGGTCAGTGACGGACTTTGCATGATGTCAAAGATGGACAGCTCAGCGCCGGCTTTGAGGGCGAGCATGTTGCGAAATTCGACGGCGACTAGGCTGTCGACGCCGTAATCTGCAGGGCTCTTTGTCGGGACTACTTCATCCTCCGAGATCATGAAGATGTCCATGAGCTTTTTCGCGATGCCGGCGACGATGGCGGTGACGGCTTGTTCGAGGGTTGAGGCTTCGGCGATGCTGGCGGCGAGATCGCCTGCTCCTGTCTTGGCTGTTTGGGATGGGCCGTCCGTTCCGGTCTCCTGGTATCTCAAAGCTGAGAAACGCATGTCCATGGCAAGAGGCGAGTAATCCTTCTGTGCTGTCGGGCCGGTGTTTAGTCCCAGGGTGAGTTGGCCTGCGAACGGGGTGGTGATTGCCGAACCGATGGCTGCGAGAATGTCGGATTCGCTGAGCGCCGTGAAACCATGCCTCTGAAGGGACTCAATGGTCTTCTCAGCTCCGCTCCCAGCGAGATATCCTACCGACGTGACGATACCGAGGTCGATCGAGACTCCAGGTAGGCCGGCGCGTGCCCGGTGCTGCGCGAGTGCATCCTGGAATGCGCCGCCAGCCGAGTAGTTGCTCTGGCTGGCGAAACCGACGATTCCAATGAGCGAAGAGAGCATGACGTAGAAGTCGAGATCTCCAGCCTGGGAGAAAAACTGATGAAGATTCCAGCTTCCGTGCAGCTTGGGGCCAAGGGCCGCGTTGTGCTCGTCAAGCGTCATGCGCTCCAACACGGAGTCCTGTGAAGTGTCAGCCAGACCCATGAACAACAAAGTCTCCCCCGAAAAGCATTAAACATACTCGAAGTTCCATCCCGCCATGGATGATACCCCTGATTGCGGGCGCGCCACTGGCTCTGTAAGCGTCGAGCTCCTTCTTGAGCTGGGACGTGTTGGAGATATCGCATCCAATCGCTGTGACCTTCACCTCGTGCGGGAGATCATCGAGCTCAGATTGAAGTCGGCGTGTCTTCTCCGCATTGTTAGCACTGCGCGAGACGACGACGAGTTGCTCCGCTCCCTGCTCCGCCAGCCATCGGCAAATCGACCGTCCAATGCCTCCAAATCCACCAACGACCATGTACGAGGCATCCGAGCGCAGCCTCACCGCTTTCGTACGGGGAAGCACCGGAACCATGACATCCGGTGTGACCAAAAGAACAATCTTGCCCATGTGCTTGCCAGCCTGCATCAGGCGAAACGCCTTCTCGACGGCCGAGATGGGATACACGCTGATGGGGTGCACCGCGTTGACCTCACCTGCGCCAACAAGCTTGACAACATCCTTCAGAATGCGGTTGGCGTGCAACGGCTTCTGCTCCCCAAAGCGGATCAGGTCGATGCTCGAGAATGAGACGGCTCGCGTGAAGGCCTCCATCGAAAGGCTGTGGTTCAGCTCAAAATCTCGCTTTCCAAGCTCGACAAACCGACCAAAGGGGGCCAGGCAGTTGAAGCTCTCTTGAAGGAGGTTGCCCGCCAGAGAGTTCAAGACCACGTCAACACCCTTGCCCCCTGTTGTCGCCAGGATTCCAGCAGCAAACGAGGTGTCGCGACTGTTGAAGATGTGATCGGCCGGGATGCCAAACTGTGTCATGACGAAATTCCGCTTCTCCTCTGAGCCAACAGTCACGAAAACCTCGGCCCCAATGCGTTGAGACAGCATGACAGCTGCCTGGCCAACACCTCCTGTGGCAGAGTGAACCAAAACTCTCTCTCCTTCTTGAAGCCTGGCTGTGTCGTATAGGGAGAGATACGCCGTCACGTATTGAGTCGGCAGGGAGGCGGCCACCTCAAAGCTCATCGAGTCTGGGATCTGCACAGCGCTGGCCCAATGCACCCGTGCTCGGCTTCCATAATGGCCCCTCAATAAGACAGACACTCGGTCTCCCTTCTTGTGCCCGTTGGCTGCAGCAACCGGGCCAGCCCTTGTGATGACGCCAGCGCAGTCGTAGCCCATCACTCTAGACTTAAGCTGACCCATGGCCGTCATGACGTCGCGGAAGTTAACACCAAACGCCTTGGGGTCAATCTCAACGAAGTCGTCCGGCAGATTCTCAGCCGCGGTCGGGTCATCGTCGAATGCAAGGGTGTCCAACAGTCCGGTGGTACCAATGGTGAGCTTCAACGGTCGATCAGCCTGGACGAACGGCTCGAGCTTCGGCACAGGTTGGCTGATGGGCTCGCCAAAGACATCCTCGTTCCGTTCGACATCCTTGACGTATCTTGGAACATGCACCACACCATCCCTGTCTGAGAACTCGTAGTCGAGGATTTCTTTGGCCGACAGGTCGAAGAATCTCTTGAAGACTTCAGTGACAGTCTGAACAGACTCGCTCGACCACGCCGGCTGGAGAGGGTCCAGGTCCAGGGTCCCAAGCCGCTTCCCTGTGTACTCTTGTCGAACTGATCGGAGGAACCCGGATGCGAGGCTGGCGAGAGGGTTGGCGCATTCCCCAGCTCCGCCCCTGGAAAGCCAAAGCAGCCCCTTGGAGACGGTGCACATCTTCTTCAGACCCTCAAACTGCTCTGCGGATGCACCTCCAAGTACTGGGGTATCGGGGCTGTCGACAAAGATACAGACTCTGTTGTTGTCGTAGGTCGCCTCCTCGAGAGTCTGAACAGTCGGGACGGTACACGTCAGGAGGCCGATGGAAAGCCTGAGCTTGTCAAGCCAGTCGTCAGGTGCGGCTCCGGCGGGAGTGATAAACGAGATCTCGAAGTCGAACTTGGGAGGGGGGGCCGTGGCAGTGGAGGATATGACGCTGAAGGAGTAGAGCTCATCATCCTCGCAGTCGCGGACTTCTGTCTCAACGCCACGGAAGCCGCTCTGATGGAGGACCCGGTCCCACATGGGAACCGTCAACGACGGACTGAACTTGCGCTCTTCCTCCTCGCCTAAAAGACATTAGCCATTTGTCCGCCTCTCAGTCAAAGAAGGGATTGTCACTTACTGAGCCACCATCCGGACAGAAATCCAAAGACAAACTGAATATCAAGTTGATCCTGAGTAGTCTCCATGATGAACAGCTTTCCACCAGGCTTGAGCAACTTCCTCACGTGCGTCATCGTAGTCTTCATACATTTAGTAGCATGAAGCACTTGACAAGCAATGACAACATCATACGTCCCCTGCTCAAATCCCTGCTTCGAAGGGTCTTGTTCGATGTCGAGCTTCTTGTAGCGCACAAGATCTCGCCAATCCTGAAACTTCTCCTTTGCTGCTTCGAAGAATCCAGATGAGACATCCGTGAAGTCGTATGACGCCGCGGCAGGGTTCTCGGTTCCTAGGGCATTGAGGACATGGCTCGTAGCACCGCCTGTGCCGCCTCCGATCTCGATCATCTTGGCGCGTGGGTGCTTGTGTGCGAAGTGACGAACCATCTCGCCCAGCTTCTCGTTCGCACGCCCCCACTTGAGGCCATCAAGATAATACCGCGAGAGCAAGCTCTTCTCCAGCATAAGTTCCAATGCGGTAACCTCGCCCCGGAGGATAGCAGTAATGTGGGGCCCCAGCTTGCAGACCATCTCGCCATTGGTGCTGTCGGCTCTCACCCGTTCGAGAATCTGGGCCTTCTCCTTGCCGCTTACAGTTCCCCACTTGCTGCTGTCGGGGCCGAGCTCGTTTGTGCGTGCTAGCTCAACCTGGAGCCTCATCCAGATGTAGAACTTCTTGTGGTACCATTCCAGCCTCTGGAGATCACTTGCCGTCAACTCCTGGAGCGCATCGTAGATGAAGAGGAGACAAGCTCGACGAAGGTCCATGAGCATCCTGGCTTCTTCGGTAGACAGCTCGCTACCAAGCTGTTTTCCGAGGAATGTCTCTTTCAAGAAGGTGATGTCTGGAGCCCACTTCACTGCTGCGAACTTCTCTGTGATCCATGGTTCAACTGTCCTAGCGGGGACATTTCCGATGGACTGGTAGACAAAACCGTCTATTCTCACAACAGGCCTAAAGCCACCATCCGCAGGCGACTCGTCCACCACTGTGAGCGAGGTCGTCGTAGACTGAGGATCGATATGGCTGAGATTCACGTAGG
Source organism: Immersiella caudata (assembly GCA_030512335.1). Classification (NCBI taxonomy): domain Eukaryota; kingdom Fungi; phylum Ascomycota; class Sordariomycetes; order Sordariales; family Lasiosphaeriaceae; genus Immersiella; species Immersiella caudata. The sequence continues at coordinate 5,163,643 of JAULSU010000004.1, read as the reverse complement.
CCTTGAAGCTGTGGTCTGGCTGAGCGACGACATTATGTGCCACCCACAGCTTGCCGACCGACCGTGGAACGCGAGGGATGTCAAGTTTGCTTCCGGCCCCGGGAACTGCGGTATAGACAGCCTGAAAGACGGAGTCAAGGGTGCTGGGGTGGATGACATGCTGGTGTTGATAGCCCTTTGGCATCACAGCAGCCGTGTCAGCCACCGAGAATGTGACGACAGACTGCTTCTGTCGCGCCCGAATGCTCTTCATGTTCCGGAAAATTGGACCATGACAGATTCCGCCGGCCCGAAGATCTGCGTAGACGTCTTGCGGGTTGATGTGGACCCTGTAGTCTGAATCCCTCATTGGCTGGTCGAGCTTTTGCTGGGTACCATCGGGTGTGGAAGAAGCGGCATCACCCATGGCGGCGTATTGGACCGAGATTATGCCCTGGCAGTGATCTGTCCACTTGTTCTCAGTAGTGACGGACTGCACTTGGAACTCAGTCCACCCAAGCGTGGAGATATCTTTCTTATTGCAAGGGCGAAGTTGCAGCTGCACCTCGATCCCTTCGTTCGTCTCGGGCACCAGAAGCGCGTTGAGGATGTCGACATCCCGAAGCTCGTATCCCACGATATCTCTCCCAGCATGTTTCCTAGAGCTCAGAAACGCCATCCCCTCAATGGCCATCGCAACAAAGCCAGCGGCAGGATACACCCTGTTGTTCTGAACAACATGATCCCTGACCCACGGAAGATCGCTCAGTCGGACAATGTGTCGCCAGGTGGGAGTCTCCATATTGGTCCCCAGGACAAGCGAGCCGAGAAGATCATGATGAGAGTCGATGCGTTGTCGATGCGCCCTGTTGGCCCGTGGCTCAACCCAATGTCTCGTCTGGTGGTTCCATGGGTACCTGGGGAGGTCGTGCAACACCCTCAAACCGTAAATTCCCAAAGGAAAGTTCACTGGTGCTAGGTTGACTGGATATCCCTTTTGGAACAATGTACCCACCAAACTCTGCATCGTGGCGACTGCGCTCTGCTTCCTGATGAGGCAGCTTGCGTACGGGATGTTGATGCCCTTGAACTCGGGAAGCATCATGATGTCTTGTATCGGCCCTGAGAGCGCAGCGTGTGGGCCGACTTCGATGACCATGTCAACTGTTGCTTCTCCGCTGTCAGAGTCGTCGAAGCACATGTTGCGGAACGCGTCAACAAACTTGACTGGGCCTGTGAGACTGTTGACCCAGTGGGCTGGGCTCCCAATTTCCCCCACGTTCTCCATCCTCACACCCGTCGAAGGGGACGAAAAGACGAAGTCGAGGTGATTCTGGGCGGCTCGGATCTTCTTGTCCATGGAGGCGTAGTAAGCGTCTGCGACAGCTTCCATGTGATGGGAGTGCCATGCTGCATCAACCTTCAGGCGCCTGGCAAAAATGTTGTCGCGCTTCAGAACGGCCTCAAGCTGGTCAAGGCCGGGGACGTCGCCGGAGACGGTGATGCTGCTCGGACTGTTCTCGCATGCCACCACAACTTGGCCATTGGTCACAGCGGACAGGTACTTCTTGCTGGTTTCGACACCCAAGCCGACAGCAACCATCCCTCCCTTTCTCGCAAGTTGTCGGTTCATATCTGAGGCCAAACCACCCCGCGCGAACACGATGGCCATAGCGGAGGGGAGGTCGAGTGCGCCGGCGGCATACGCAGCAGCAATCTCTCCGCTGGAGTGACTGGTGACCGCTGTGGGAACAATGCCCCATGAGCGCAAAAGGTGTGTCAGAGCGATTTGGACGGCGACGCAGACAGGAGTGCTGTAGTCGAGCTCGTTGACCTTGGAAGTGGCCGCGTCGCGATTCAGCTCCTCTGATACCAACAGTCAGTCTCATTCATGCCATGGCGAATTCTCTCAACCAGGGAACTCACCGATCATGTTCCAAGTGGTCCCCAGCTTCTTGAGCTCGGTATCGCAGTCCATCAAAGCTGCCTTGAACACGGGGTAGGCGTTGATCAACTCGCGCCCCATTGCCCACCATTGAGCCCCCTGACCTGTGTAAACAAAGCCGATTCGAGGAGCAGTCCCAGTCTTGACTGGTTTCGTCTTTCCTGAGTCGAGCGTCTTAATGATATCATCGACGCTCTCGCCAGAGAACGTAGTACTCCACGGGAACCGTGAGCGGCGGTGACATAGAGTGTAGGCAAGGTCATCGAGGAACCGATCAGGGTCTTCGGGGCTGGTTCTGAGGAGGTACTCCTTCAAATTTGTCGCCATCGTCTGTGTGACCCTCTCATCCTTGCCGCTCAACACGAAGACCCTTGATCGAAGGACCTCGTCTGCCTCGCTGCCAAACGATAGCCTGTGGCCGTTGCTTCCATTGCTTCTGCCATTCGAGGCATGTCCGTTTGTCGACCCATTTCCGTTTTCCGGTCTGCCATTAGCATGCTGAGCCGAGGCATCTACCTCTCTGCGCTTGCTTGCGAGAAATGAGCGATAGTCTTCGAGAATGGCGTGCGCATTTGAACCGCCGTAGCCAAAATTGTTGACGCTCGCCCGCCTCACCCCGTCCCTCTCCGGCCAGGGTTCAAGCTCAGTCGGGACCTGGCTCCATGTTAGTTTGCTGAGCAAAAGATAATTCTCCCACAAGGAATCCTGAGCTGACCTTCAGTCTCCAGTCCTCGAGGTGCAACTTCTCATTGGGCCTTTTGAAGTTGATACTCGGTGGGATCTGCCCGTTCTCCAGCGCCAGGACCACTTTGATGACAGCGGCAACACCGCTGGCAGTCTCTGTGTGTCCGATGTTGGTCTTGACTGAGCCTATTCTGAGGGGCTGGTCGGCTGGCCTGCTGTCACTGAAGACCGAGGCAATCGCCTTCACCTCAATAGGGTCTCCTGTCGGAGTTCCTGTGCCGTGTGCTTCAAAGTAGGTTGTGAGTGATGGGTCAAGACCGGCCCTCTTATAGCAGGCACGGATGAGCGCCTCTTGTGCCTCGCCGCTGGGTGTTGTGATCGTCTCCGTCTTTCCGTCTTGGTTCAGACCGCTATCTCGAATGATCGCACGGATTGGGTTCCCGTCTCGGAGAGCATCGTCGAGCCTTTTTAGGATGACCGTTGCGGAGCCTTCACCACGGCCGTACCCGTTCGCGCGGCTGTCAAACGCATATGACTTGCCGTCCTTCGAGATGAGACTTTTTTGCTGTCAGATGGTTGTTTTTGAGAAGACCGGGAGTGACACTCACGTCATTGACGACATTGCAAGAAACATGTCGGGGTTGAACATCACGTTCGCTCCACCCACCACTGACATGTCGGACTCCCCTGTGCGTAGGCTCTGGCAACCCTGATGCAACCCGACCAAGGTAGTCGAACAGCCTGTGTCTAGCGCCATACTAGGTCCGCGGAGGTCAAAGAAGTGAGACAACCGGTTTGCGGCCATCGCCGCTCCTGTGCCCATCAACAGGAATCTTGGCAGAGTGTCTGGGTCTTTCACGAGACTTTCATGGTAGTCCCGGAAGAACGAGCCGGCGAAGACCGAGGTGTTAGACCCGGCGACATCTTCAAGTGTGATGCCCGCTGAGTCGATGTCAGCATGACCACGGCAGGATACAAGGGCAGCGCGTCTTACCGCTCTCGAACGCTTCGTATGTGGATTCAAGCTGAAGCCTGAACTGGGGATCTAATGCCTACTTTTGGTCAACCATCTCGCTCCGTTACTGCACCCCGGAGGTTCACTTACGGCAGCTGTCTCTGCGGAAAGGTTGAAGAAGTGTGCATCAAAGAGACCAACATCTTCAGTCAGAAAATGACCCCCTACCACGTTCGTCTGCAACAGCACCGTCAGCACCATATCCATGCTCAGCAGGAATCTCAGCTTACACCATTCAACTTCTCGAAATTTGGATGAAAGACTCCGTCAACATTGAATCTCGACTTGGGTATCTCCGACCATGCACTCCGGCCTTCCGCTAAAAGCCGCCACAGCTTTTGCGGATTGTCGACATCGCCAGCGAATCGACAACTCATCCCCACAATCGCAATGGGGACACTGGCTTCCATCTTGATCGAGGGATTTTGGGACCTCCTCTGTCTTCTCACTCGACGTCTTGTGTATGTGTATGTGGAACCAGGGACTGGGTCAGGGCGAATGTGTTATCGTCAGAGGCCAAACGAAACAGGCAAAGTTATGGTACAGCAGCACAATCGATGTTACCCAAGTTGACCGTATTCGGGCAGAGTGGTAGGTTAAGTATCATTCATCCAGAGGTTGCACTCCACTCGCAGTTTCCTGGTTTCTCCGACCCTTCAACATCTTGACGTTGCTGCAAAGCGATGGTGCATCTGCAATCCTGCCGCAGCGATCTTGAAAATCCCAGGGCAGTACCAAGCCTGCCACCCGTGAGGTTGGGGGGCACTGTGCCTCATGCATTGAAGGAATACTCCGAATCAGGACCAAACTCCGACATGGCGGCGGCCTCGACTGCTCCAGGAAGCTGTTGGGAACCTCCATGTAAAGGCATTGGTGCTCTCGCGTTCTCTCCACGCATTTCTTTCGCACAACCGCCGCAACGATAGAGATATCGGAAGTCTTAAGACTGTGAAGACTTCAGCTCCACGATGCGCCTCAAAGAGGCGGTAAAACACACCGTGGACGCCAACATTTGGCGCTCGTTTCGGGCCACATCGTTTTCTGTTGCATCGGCGGCAAAGGACCAATGGTCGATGATCATCGTGCTCGGATCGGCAACCGGGGAAAGCTCCGGGAAGAAACTCCGATCCGACCCACCAAAGTCCGCCCTGCGGCTTCGCCCAATTTGAGGATCTGCGACGATAAGAAGTGTGCATGAGTCGGAGTCCTGGTGGCAGATGGCGAGCATAACTGCCCATTCAAGCATTCGCCCAGCCTTTGCGTCCTTTTTTCTGTCCCTTCTGGCTTCCTGATGGCGCGTTTTGCCGAGACACCAGGGTCCGTGATCTTCAATGTTGAAGCCATGACATTGGCGATCGCCGCTGCCAAGACGGGGGAGGCCTTGGCGATCACGACAAGCTTCAGCCTGTCCAACACCGAGTTGTCTCAGGAGCCTACTCAACACGGTGATAACCACCCAAATCGTCGCATCGATGAGCTCGGGCGGGTCCGATTGGAGCTGCGCGGTGAACAGAGGATTCCATTTGGCGATGATGTTCTTAAAATTCCTGGCTCGCATCGTCGAGCAGTCTAGAAGAAGCAACCTGGAAATCATGGGAAGCGATGGCCGTTGACAAGTTGCATGGCAGGATCGCGGCCGGGCAGCCGCCAAATCTCGTGTGTGTGGGGCGCATTCCTGCAGGAAAGAGCTGGAGGTCCAGAAAAAGCAAATGGATAACGCTCAAAACCAATCGCATCCATTTCGATCCGCGGATGACCGCACCTGAGGTTATTTGAATCCTCGGCGAAATGCAACTCGATGGAGAACGCCTTGAAGAAAGCAGAGGCTGACCCCGAGCCCGCAAGTCGTCGTTTTCCCGTCTCGAGAAATATGGAATGCAAGTGATTCGCGGTTGGGGTGACCTCTGGCCCAACTCCGCGGTTTTCGGTACTGGCAAGTCCGGATGCACACCAGTGAAACCGATCGGGAAGGCAAACGGGAAAATCATCAGCGAAAATTAGAGATCTCGGATTGATGAGGGGGATCGCTGCATGGATGGGAAGAAAGTGGCTCCGTGGAACCGGCCGTTATACGGCCGCTAGGCGCAGGAGGAAAAGAGTGACGGTTCAACGATGCCTCCGTGTTGGTGGCGCCTTCCTTGGGCGCCCTGGAATGGTTTTTCACACACATCCCCCGCTCCAAGCGCTGATAGGCTAGCAGTCGCCGACCCTCAGCAGCAATCTGGCATGCGTTCTTTTATCAAGCGGGGGACTCCCCGTGACAATTTGGAAATGTTTTGTTGGAGACATCCACTGTCCCGTCGTCCACCGGGCAGTTTCTCCTATCTTGCCTGAGGGCTTCGGGCCGAGATCTCAGCTCGACAAGGAACAGCGGTACTCAAGGTCGGTTGAGAAGATCAGCAAGTGTCGTCAAGATGGTATCCTTGGATGAGATCCGGTCCTCGAACGCGCGCATCGCCGGTTCCCTGCCTTCCGGCCTGGTAGCTGTCTTTCTCGGCGGGACCGGCGCGGTCGGCGGAACTACCCTCCGGCAGTTCGCCAAGCACACCATCAAGCCGCGAATCTACTTCCTCGGACGTTCCCATCAGTCAGGCGACCGTATCGCGGCTGAGTTGAAGGAGTTGAATCCTGATGGGGAATACATCTTCGTCTCTGCGGATGTCTCGCTACTTCGGACTGCCGACGATGTCTGCCGCGACATCAAATCGAGAGAAAATCACATCAACTTGCTCTTCATGACGACTAGCGCCCTCCGGAGCGAAGCAGGTAAGTCACAACCCTTTATTGCGGCGCAGCGAGCTGACAGCCTCAGTGTCAGAAACCGAAGAGGGCTTGGATTACGGCTCCGCAGTCACCTACTACTCTCGGATCCGCTTCGTCGTCAATCTGCTCCCTCTCCTCCAACGCGCACCATCCCTCCGACGGGTTGTCACGGTCCTGGCTGGGACGAAAGAAGGTGAGATCAACCTTGACGATATTCCCGGCGTCTCGCTCCCCATTACACAAGTGCGCGGCCACCTCGCTTCTATCACAACCTTGGCGCTCGAATCAATCGCATTGGAAGCTCCAGATGTCACCTTCGTCCACAGCTTCCCCGGAAGCGTCAAGACCAACCTCGGGAGCGGTGTCAAGACTGCGCCGATAATAATATTCAGGACCTTGTACAAGGTTCTTGGCCCTTTGATCAACATTCCCTTCGTCGAGGCAGGTGAGCGGCAGTTGTTCATCGCAACTAGCGCGCGATTCCCGCCGAAGTTGGGGGCCGATGCGGACGCCACGGCCGGGGCACCCACCTCTTCCGGGGTCACAGCCTCAGCAGGCTCAAATGGGGAGGTCGGCAGCGGTGTCTACTCGGTAAACTACGACGGGGAGCCGGCACCTCAAAAGGTCGGGGAGGTTCTCATGAGGCTAAGGGCCGACGATGTAGTGCGGAAATTATGGCTGCATACAGAGGAGGTCTTCACGCGCATCACCGGGTCAACTTTTGTGGTATGAGTTCACGCATCCTCAGCCTCCGTTTGTTGGGTCGCTCAGTTTGACAACTTTGAAGGTCTGCCGTCGTTAGCGAGCAAGGCTGTAGCGGCTGCAGTGGATGAGCCCCATCTCGTCTCGAAGTTTCCAATAATAGATGCGGCTGAGTGGGAGGATCCATCGGTAGTACAAGGACAACCTGGAACAATGTTGCGCACGGCAGTTGGCGACCGAACTTGACAGGAAACCGGCGATGCAGGATTTAGCCGCGAGAGAACCATCCTACCACTTCCTCCCAACACACCTCGGTGAGCTAGCGAACTGGGCGTAACTCACGCAAGCGTTGCATGTACCTCTATCTTGAATCTCAAGAGACACTGGGCCACCCAGACTGAGAAGAATCGACCTTCAATTATGAGTGCATCACTCTGGCGCATCAACACCCATGGCATCGCGGACAAGCTCAATGATTTCCGCAGTCTTGGCTCCAACATCAGAATCAACATCAATCCAAATCTTCATCTCCCGATCCAAAGTCCCCCAATCTCTTTGCTTCTTGGTCTCAGCCCTGAGCTGCTCAAATGAAGCTGGAAAACTCGACATTGTAGACGGGTCCAGAGGACGCAGTACCGGGAGCACTTCCTCTTCCTCATCTTTCTCCTCGTACAATGGCACAAAGATAATTCCAATCCCATAGGGGCTCACTGCATTCCGAATGGCGAGTTTATGCCATGACTCCAGCTCAGGATGCGTCAGTACCATCAAAGCCGGATTCGCTCGCCGGCGCCGTTCTTGCTCGGAGAGTGTGAAAACGGTAAGACCTCTTGGCGCCGACGTCTCAGTTTGAAACGTGCTCGTGATGGGTCGAGCTGGTGGCTGGCTGCTTGCGATATACGGCGCGGTGGAGGTTGGTGCTGATGACGAAGATGAATGTCCCGAGGCGACGGAGCTCACTGAGCCACGGCGGCTGGTGGAGGCTGACGAGGTTCCGCCGAAGCCGGAGAAACCCTCTGTAGCTGGGCGCGATTCCTCGGGGAAGAGATCTCCGGTGCGTGTCATTTTGGATAGCCACTGAAGAGGTTTCAGTTCAACAATTCGAAGATGGGGGGCGCTGAGGAGGTAGAACACTGACCATGCGCTGATACCGCTCCCTATTGGGCCCCCCTGAAGAGGAGATACTGGCGGCCTTCGCAGAGGATCGGTGGATGCTGTCACCCTCGCGTAGCGTACAGGACAATGCATCCGAGACTGATCTCGCAATTGCCACCTTGCCCACAACGGCAGTGCTGCCCATTATGAGAACGACATATTTTGACGGTTTTCGCAGCGGCTCTTCGTCTTCCCTGTCAGGTAGACGGTGGAGGAGAACCTGAGGAGTTGCCGGCCGTGGTGGAATCGCTGACAAGTCCATTGTTCACTCTTTGTTGTGGACAACATGACCCGGGTGGAAGAGGGATGCCTCCAGCTCGAATGCGGGGTGGGTTGAGCAGCGATTGTGCCTCGTACCCGCATAACGACGGGACCGGTAGTTTCGGGAATAGCCCGCGTTGTATTGAGGGAGATGCCAACTATTCCTACGTCACGCTACCTATGCAGAAGGGAAACGAATAGGCGTCCGACACCCTCCCCGTCGTCTTTCCCATTCCATTCGCTGGGGAGCTCTGCAAATTATGACAGCGCCGCATCGCTTTGGTGTGTCCCCCGCCCCCGAGTCAAGCTAAAATACCGAAGGGGAGGGCAAGAGGAAGTAGAACCTAGGTACTTTGAATTTCTTACCGTGCCCACATTGGACGGTTTTGCGTGTTGTCTGAGGTGCGCAGACGTGTGCCGCAGAAAATGTTTCCAGGTTCACAACCCGAAACAACCGGGCTTCGGTTCCCAAGGCAGCTCATGCCCGCGGCTGAGCAAATGTTCTTGCTTGTCCTGAGGTTAGAAAACAGTTGAGAGACCGGGAGAAACAGTTGATGTTCGGAAAGAGCGGATAACGACTGCAGACCATCTGGCGAGCATGCTGCGCGGTGAGAGCGCGTACCCTGCACCGAACTTTTACCGTACCCTGGAGCGATAACGAGCAATTGGGCGCAAACTCCCATCTCCAACTGGATTAGGCTTTTCTTCTGTACGAAGGCTCCGGCCACAAGAAATGGTCCGTTTGGCCAGTGCGCCGAGAGGTATGGACACTGGTAAAAGGCCTCCATCAATGTTAGTTAACAAGACCTTTTTAAAAGCAAATGACGCCTTTTACAATAGTTACCAGGCATTTCAAGATGTGAAAAGCGTCGCCTATAATGCAGCTGATGCCGGCCTGTGGAAGTTGAAGGTCTTTGTCGTTCTGCGTACCGTGTTTTCGCATGGAGCTGATGGCCCCTCTCTTTTGGCCGGAGTCTTCGCACAATATTCATTCCCTCTTCGCAATATACTTGGTGCACATAGAAACTCTCTCTTCGATATTGACGTTCGGGCTGCGTTGCACGCTTTGCCGACTCGCTGAACTACCGCTCCGCACACGCGCACCATTTTCTTCCCTGGCCTTCTCCCCTCCATCGTCGTCTATCGGGCGTCGGAAAATTGCCGACACCCCAGATCGGCGGCAAAGCAGCATTGCGGCGTGGACGAGTGGCAACCTAATCGTTCCTTCTCGATTCTGTCTACACTCTAGTGGAAGCCACGACGACTCGGCGATAGCCTCCGCATTTCATTGTTCTTCATTCCCGACGTGTCAGCAACTTGCGAGCTCAATGCCCTCCGGCCGAGTAGCTCTTCGTCATCTGCATGCATCTCAATATCGGTGGTACTATTCGCGGCTCCGGTAAGCGGCAAGCGATCCTGCGCGCATATTTATCCGGGAAAGTCGGCCGGCGCAGCAACAGCAATTGAGCCCCAGTTTTCTATTCTCGGCCTCGCGGCACATTCCCCAGCTGTCTGTCCGGTAGCGTGAGTGCGCAGCCTTACAGGGTGGTCGTTTGTGCAACCACCTGGCTGGGTCGGGCCTTCAAGACCACGCTTTCGGCATGCGCCTTTGGAGATCGTGGATGAGGCGCGGCTGGTAATGGCATCTATAATGCTACCCATCATCATGCATTCCCATCGGCAACCTTCCGCTTACCCCCCACATCTGGGATCGTGAGTTCCTGGAAATGGACGCCGCCGGGGAATAACTACCAGACGGGTGGACAGAAGTCCCTCCAGCCTGTTCCAGAACTCTTCTCACTTCGCCGGCCGCAAGAATGGCAGCAAGCACGCTTACCGAGGACCAGGTTCGGGCTCTGGTTATTCTTGAACGGGTTGGTGGCTCATTGTCCCTTTGTGCTGTCATCGTCGTCATCGCCTTCTTCGTCCTCCTACCTCGACTGCGAACAGTACCAAACACTTTCGTCCTTTTTGCTGTCATCGCCAACAGCTTTTCTGCGATTGCTAGCATCGTTGCCTACGATGGCATTCATCAAGGACAAACAAGTCCTCTTTGTCAACTTCAGGGGTTCTTGTTCCAGATGTGGGTCCCGCCCCCTTTGTTTTCCTTTCCCTCCGCTGACCCAAACAGGTTCACACAATCCGATGCATGGTGGTGTCTAGCAATGGCCATCAACATCCTGCTCGTGTATTTCCACGACGCCGACCTCCACAGCCTCCGGAAATGGGGCTGGCTGTACTGTCTCACCTGCTTTGGGGGTCCATTCGGCATCGCCCTCATGTGCCTCCTCGTAACCGAGTCAGGGAAATCCCGTGTGTTCGGCAATGCGGGCACATGGTGCTGGATCAGCGACGACTGGAGTTCCCTTCGCATCTATACCTGCTACATGATTGTCTGGACCTGCTTGCTCACGTCCCTCGTCATCTACGCCACGATCGGTATCCGCACACATCTCAAGCCCAGCAAGCCAGGCCACCCGGAGGCTTCCCACTCTCGGCACCCTTCGTCCCTCTCATCACCAGGGATGACGGCCTTCCTTATCTCCGCCACACCGAACCGCTCACCCTCCCCGAGCATCTACAACCCCTCGATCCACGAAACACTCGACCGATCCACCGACGACGACGCCATGAAGCGCGACTACCTCCACACCGCAGTCCTCTTCACCCTCTCCGTCGCAGCAGCATGGACACTCACCAGCATTCATCGCGTCTACGAAATCGTCCACTCCGAATCCCCTCTCGGCCTCCATGTGATATCTGCGATTGTCATCCCTCTGCAAGGCACATTCACCGCCTCCGTTTTCTTCTTCGCGAACTGGACGACACTTCGGAGGAAAATGGCTAACCGCAAATTGGTGGGGGCTCCTCCAAAAAGGAGAGCAAAGCCCACACGGCAAGGAAAAAGTGTTTATTCAATGTGGCGCGATGCATCTCCAGCTTCGCGACGGCGCGATAGCTGGGACTTCTTAGACATTGGAATTGAGGGGGGTCGGAGCAGCTCTCAGGGGCCGAGCAGGGAGATGGTATGATTGGTTCCAGGGGTCGCATGATGTTTTTTTTTTACGGTTTGGTTTCATGGTTTGGGAATCGATTTTTTCGGGGGCGCACAAGGACATTTTGGAAGACCATTTCTTAGCATTTCCAGGCCGATTTCGAGTTTTGAAGGCCTCTCCAGAGATACCCAAGCGTTTGTCAAATATTATTTCATGCGTCTAGTCACGTTTTTTTTGAAGCCCGCGTGAAATTGCAATTCAGCCATGACCTTTTTGCCTATTGCGCACGGGCCTGCATCCTGCACCAGGACGCGCAACCCTTCCGTAACCCGTGGGGCTTCAGGGAACATGCAGCAACCAAACTCCTTTCCCGGCCATGCATCGCAGCAAGTGACTGACGCGGTATCCCTACGCCAGTAACGGCCCTTCTACGACGATGGCTACGCCCTCGCTCTCGTCGCTGCCGGCCGAGCTCATCGCCTTTGTCATCGACCATCTCGACCGCCTCAAAGACCTTTCGGCGCTCGCGCGCACCGATCGCAAACTCTACAACTCCGCAAACCCGATCGTCTACAAGCGAGCGGTGTCGCAGGGCGATGCATGGCCCCTCGCATGGGCGGCGCATTGTGGAGTCGCCGGCACGCTGAAGCGGGTGCTCGCGGCCGGTGTCGGCCCCGATCACCAATTCGTTGACTGTCTGCCGCTCGACGACTGGAAGCGAGTCAACGCCGCCGCGCGCCAGCCCGCCGTCGCAGCGGACGACCACGTCGACTGGGACGCAGACAACGGCTCCGAGTCGACCGCCGAGTGGTCCATCGAGACCGAGGACAGCGATCCCACGGGCGCATCTACGACACACCAACCCTCGAGCAACTCCAACTCCGAGCCATGGAGCTGGGGCCCCGTCGCAAACGACTCGGATCGCGATTCCGATGTGTGGATGGACGAGGTTGTTGCGCAGCGCAGCGATGACTCGTCCACCCTCGACGAACAGGAGCGCGAGGGCGCCGCTGACCCTCACGCCCTCGGCGATAACATGATTGTCCGCCGCTACAATGCGCTTCACCTTGCGGTGCAGGCCGGCCACCATGATATTGTCCAGATTCTGCTGGACCACGGCGCATCCGTCAACACCTCGTGCGAGCGTCTGTGCGAGTGCACGCGCCTCTACGGACTCTTGAACGCCGCAGAGTGCCCGGAGCCTACGTCCGCGCCGCCCTCGTGGTCCTCGCTGCACCTTGCGATCTGCCACTCCCGGCCGGAGACGGCGAAGCTGCTACTGTCGTGGGGCGCGTCGCCGATTATGGATCCCCCGGCCGATGGGGACGAGTCGCAGTGTGTCACCGCCCTGCACCACGCGGCCGCTATGGGTATGGTGGATGTCTTGCGGTATCTGCGGGACAACGGCGTCCAGAAGGACGTTAATATTCGGGATGCGAGGACCCTGACTCCTCTGTATCATGCCTACGCTGAGCGTCGGTGGGATACCATCGCCTTCCTGATGGAGAGTGGCGCCGACATCAACGTCGACACCAAGGTGTATCTTCCCTATTCCACTATCACCCCGCTGGGAGAGGCTTGCCGGCTTGGTCACTTTGACACCGCCGTCCACCTTGTGGATCTCGGCGCGGACCCAAATCGCGGCTTCATAGTTACGGAAATCCAAAAGGGGCTGACACCTCTACACCTATGCGCCATGCCGTCGGCTCGGCCCGTCCGCGCGCCGCCATCTCCTGAGGACCCTTACCTGAGGATAAACGAAGAGAGGCAGAAGGCTGCTCTATTGATCCAGGCGATCGGAAAACTCATCTCGAAGGGCGCTGTGCTTGACACGATAGACTGCAGCGGTGACACCCCGCTCATTGCTGCCGCTCAGAACCACAACGTACCAGCGCTTCGGGCTCTCATCGCTGCTGGTGTCAATGTCCACGAGCGCAACACGGTCGGGCGCACCGCGTTGATGCAGGCCATCATGGGCCCCCAGAACCCCGTCGCCGCGACGCTAAATGACGAAAACCCAGAACCTTTGGCGCGGTCCGTCCAGATCCTCATCGGCGGCGGCGCTCGGCTGGACGAGAGGGACTCGGAGGGCAACACGATCCTTCATCTCGTCTTCAAGGGCTCCAACACATTCCACTCGATGCAAAAGGCCGCCCTCCGCATCCTGATGAACTCACCTGCCGTGGCCGAATTGTCTCAAGTCAGGGACAAAGACAATCACACGCCGCTGCAGCTCGCTTTCCAGGCACGCAACCTCGAGGCCTGCGACGTCTTGGTGCGCCGCGGCTGCATCCGAGGAGTTGTAGACCAGGCCGAGCTCATGACAATGTTCGCCGACGCCCTTGTCAACCCGGGCGACCAAGACACACTAGACTTCGTGCTCGATCTGGACGTTAACGGCGTGCTGACGTCGGATCCTGCCATCTTCACGGCTCTCCTTGCCAAGAGCAAATACACCGCGATTCGAGCAGCAAGAGCCGTCGCGCAGCGTGGCCTTCCCCCTCTCGCGCCCGCCGACGCAACGCGGCTATTGTGTATGGCTATTCGGATGGGAGAGTTGTCGCTTGCTTCGTCGTTGATGGCGTGTGGTGGCGATTTGGCGGGCTGTGATGCGCATCTTCATCCGACGGTTCCTCCTACTCCTGTGACGAGAGGCCGGCGTCCACCTCTTACTCGATGAGCAACTCGTGTTGCATCAGCTGTCGAACTGCTTCGGAGCGTGCCTGTATATTGAGTATGCGAGAAAGGGCCGGTTCCTGGACGCGGAAAGGCTTTCAAAGCACTGTGGTGCGTCAGCAAGCTGATTGGGGCTGCGGTTTCAAGTTGGAGGGCGAATTTTGCAGTAGGAGAAAGGGCGCTGGAGTTTCCGTCGGCGTAGGTCTTGCGCAGAAGGAGACTCTTAGCGCTGGCGCGCACCGATAGTCACAGATCTCAGCTTTCGGCCCCTGGTGCGCGGGATGTTTTGATCTTCTCACACGTGATCGGATAGCTTCCCGTGCCCCTCGTCCGATGCCTGTGCCGAGCTTGGATTTCGAGTGGCTGGTTCGCTTGCAGAAGAGAGGAAAAGGGTGCATTGGGGCGGCCTTGGGATCATAATTTTGCATTTTAAAGGCGTTAGGACGGAAATGAGCGTGATTTAAGAGGAAGCATGGAGGCGCTGAATTGATTGAAGAGGCATGTTTTAATAGATATCGGAAGCATTCTTCATGGCGTCAAAGTTAATGTAATTCATCTGCGCGGTGGTCGAGCTCTTGGTCAATTGCCAGTGACGTGTGGTCCGAGCTCCCTGTATGGCCCCCGCAAAAACGGCCGACGCGTCTTCAATCCCGCACCCGAACGTCCCCTCAACATCGCGTTCCACGATGGTGCTGTCGTCATGCCTACAATCCACGTTGAGCCGGGCTCCGAGTCCCTGCTTCAGGAGATCGCAACCACGTTGTGGAAATCAAGGAAAGTCGTCGTGATCACAGGCGCAGGAATCAGCACAAACTCAGGAATCCCGGTACGTTTGACGCGTCTTGAGATGCATTCCGTCTTTCGAACCTTGACTGACGAGCCCAGGATTTTCGATCGGAAAACGGTCTCTACTCCCTGATACAAGCCCAATTCGACGCCGCAGCGAAGCCACCATTGAGCGACAATGGCGAGAGCGATGAGTCCGACCGATCGACCGATTTTGCTTCCGACAGGCCAGCGAAGCGGAGGAAGGTTTCGCGCGAAGGCACCGAGTCCATAAGCTCTGATGCCCCCGAACAACAGCGAAAACTCGACGGGCGATGTCAGAACAGCAGTGGTACCGTGAGTACCGTCAAGGCAGAGCGCAACGACCGTGCCCCCAGTCCCCGATCTGTCCCTGCGGTCGCGTCGCCGCGAAGCACCCCGTTTGGTGATCAGCCGGTCAATTGCGAAGCAGAGATCAGCGTTACCATGGAGGACGCGACCGAGGAGGAACATGCCCCCGGCCCGCCTGCCGAATGTCGACCGGCTGAAGGCGCCAGCTCTGCCAGCAAGCCCACAACCCCATACAACGCGTTGACGCCGGTTTCGAGCCCACGTCTCTCTGGAAGAGACCCCGGACCGAGTCAGCCCAATGTCCGAATATCGACGCCAACGGTGAAGCCTCTGCCCTTTGCTTCGTCGCCACCAAGTCTAGATTTTGGTCCTCCCGATGCCCCATTCCCTCTATTGCCCATTGATTCGCTTGGATCCTCGCCTCTATCATCCCCGCCGCCGGTTCTTCTCGACCCATACCAGGGATACCAGAGTCAGTCATCCAGCCCCTCACCGCCGTCCTCCTCCCAAGACAGCATGTCGTCGCGATCCGAGAGCGAAGAACCCTCGTCCGCTTCGACGCCACCGCTCACCTCGCAAACATCCTTTGCTTCGGCATCCAGCCGAACATCGCTCCCTGTCATGAAGGGGAAAGACCTATTCGATGCTCAAATCTGGTCTTGCCCGATAAAGACATCTGTCTTCTACACCTTCGCTACGAGTTTGAGGCAAAAGGTTCGCACGGCCGAGCCCACAAGCAGTCACCATTTCGTCAGCGTCCTCAGAGACAGCAGGAAACTGGTGCGATGCTACACACAAAACATCGACCAACTCGAAGAGCGCGTAGGCCTCTCTACATCCTTGGAACTGGGGCCCGGGAATCGATACAGGTTCTCAGCGAGGGCTGGCCGGAGCTTGGGAGGTGCGAAAACGAAGGATGCGGAGGCATCAGCTCCGACCCCCAGTCGGACTGCCGGCGATTCGGACGAACCTCGGAACGATTCGCAGGCCGACGAGCCCCGGGCAGCGGCACAATATGACAGCCCGCCGCAGAGCCAAATAGCTCCCGGTTGTGCTGAAGAGAAGGAAGCCGATTCTAAAGACACTGGGCGGCCAGCCTCCGACCGCGGCTTGGACGACCTTGCGGCTGATGCAACCACGAATACACCTTCGACTGGCCCATCTGCAGCCCCCGCAGCTAAAGGATCACAAGGACCCAACCGTGGTGTTGAGTGTGTATTCCTTCATGGCTCTCTCGGCGAACTACGTTGCTTCCAGTGTGCGCGCACCTCGCCCTGGGATGATGAGACGAGAATTGCAGACACCATGGCTGGCCGGCAGCCGGCTTGTCCGCACTGCGCGGGGGCTACAGCAGCTCGACAGGAGCGGGGGAAGCGGGCGCTCGGGGTTGGAAAGCTTCGCCCTGACATTGTGCTTTACGGCGAAGAACATCCACACGCGCACCTCATTAGCCCGATTGTTCAACATGATCTCTCTCTGGGGCCCGATATGCTGCTCATCCTGGGCACTAGCATGCGGGTCCATGGCCTAAAGGTGCTCGTCAGGGAGTTCGCGAAAGCCGTCCACGACCGCGGGGGCAAGGTCGTCTTTGTGAACTTCACAAAGCCCCCTGAGAGCGTGTGGGCAGACATTCTCGACTTCTGGGTTCAATGGGATTGTGATGCCTGGGTTGGTGATTTGCGGCAGAGGAAGCCAGCGCTCTGGTTACCCCTTGGAACTACACTGCCTGAGGACGAGAAGGCGAAACTTGCGAGAGCGACTCGAAACAGCGGTGGCGTTGACGCCGCGAAACGGCGCGAGAGCGCAAAAGCAGCCGCGCTCAAGCGAAGAGAGAGCAGCGGGCTTGCAAAGAAGTTGGAGGATGTGAAGGACAGTATACTGGTGGGCGCCGATGAAGGCTCGAGTGACATCCCGGAGGATTTGCAACAGGAGACCGTCCCACTGTCACAGGAAGCTGCCTCATTGTCACAGGAGGCTTGCCCGTCGTCGCAGGAAGCCATCCCACCCTCACAACCACAGCCAACCCCTCGACCGCCCAAGGCTCGTGTTCGGGCGGCAAAGGCCAAGATCGAACGAAAGCTGAACCCGAATGCCAAGCGCCCGGCATCGATCCGCGATCACAAGCAGAATGCTGCCTATCTCTCTTGGAAAATAATGGAGGAGTTACACCGTATTACCGGCAATACTGGGATGACATCTCTGACTTCTTCTCCTGCCCGGGCAGAACCGAAGCCGAAGAAGCCTAGACCGCGGAAATCAGCACCTGCAGTGCTCGAGTCCCAAGGCGAGTCATCGATTGGGGCCACCGAGCAGCTAGCTGGAGATGTGAAGAAGGACACTACGCCGCCCGAGGAACAGACGACACCGGAGAGCACACGTTTTCCTGGTCTTGGGCCATCCTTGTTGGATAAAGAACAGGACGACTCGATCTCAGCCGCGGTTAAGAATCGCAAACGGAAACGGTTGACATGGAAAAAGATCAACGGGGTGGAAACGCCGGTGGCCTTGGACGAGGAGAAACCGCAACCGCCCGCGGACAATTCCAGCAAAGGGATCGGGATTGCCCTTCCTAGTCCGAAGGCTATCTTTTCGCTCCCCCTTGCGCCTGTTCGCCTGCCCAAACTCAAGACCCAGGGTGGCAAAGTAGCGGCGGGGACCAAGAAGCTGCAGCCACTTGAGCCACAAGCTCTGTCACCCGGCCCTAGAGACCAGCCACTGCCCTCCAATGTTGGATCACCCCCGCCACGATACCGACCAATGGGTTCATTCTTTTCGCTGAATCCATTTGGACTTGTAGATCCCCTAGTGAGGCATTTTGGCTTCCCCCCGAGGTGGGATCAGCATCTACCAGCCCGCGAAGAGAACGGCTGGAATCCGGAAGAGCAGCTTCGCATAGACCAGGAAGCAGCGCTCATGCTGTCGGAGATGAGAAGCAGGGGTTGATGCCCGTCTCTGTATGTGTAGCTGTTGAGAGGGGAGACCAAGTGATGCGACACGGTATGAACAGCGTGTTGTGAGGAGAGAGTTGGCTTTATGCAGCGACGGCGCGGACGCGCTTATGCCTTATGAACAGAGATAGACCAGGAATATAGCTTATTTTACCAGCGATTTGCGTTGTTTTCGTGTCCCTGTCGTGTCCGTAGTTGACTTGGAGGGGAACATGAGTTTGACCCCACAGACCGTGCGTGAGCCCTCTAACCTGGAAAGGGCGTTGTTAAAATGCAAAAAAAGTATCCGGAAGATCTTTCGATGCCCTTTATCTCGAAGAGGAAGGCCTGCTAGGAACTCAAAAAGGCATGGGCTGCTATTAATTGAGCGGGCAGGATGAATGTCGGAGTCGTTTCTCCCACACGTGCGGGGCAAGTCTGATGTCAGCGTGCGCCGATGCGGGGTGTTTGTTTACTACCCCTGAGACTCGCCACCCCGCACCGCTTGCTGAATTCGCCATGGGGGAGTCGACATCAAACTATCATATACCTACAACCATACCTATTGGAGAACTCGGGATGCAGTCTGCTCTCCATTGATGAACTAGTGAGGGCCAGGGGAGTGGTTAGATCGGTGACTCCTTGGTATTGTACGAATGCCCCGGTCAGAGAAAAGGTGCTATCTGCTCCGTGCAAAAACAGGCTGCTCAGACTAGCAAAGGCCTTTCAGCTAACAGACAGAAGACGGCGTCAGCTGCATTTTATGTGACATTGTTTAAAATCTTAGACTGCCTTATATTCATTGCAAACGGTGTTATTATATTTTAAAGGCCTTGATAACATCGAAGGAGGCCTGATAGTATCAAAGGAGCCCTGATCAACACCGCACAACACCACTTCCTAGTGCTAATAACGCTTGGCTTACCTGTTAAAGGCCTCTATTCTGCTGGTGCCTTTGTATGTTCTTTCCTTTTGAGCCCTGCTTTTTGACACCAGCCGTCTGATGAAATGGCTGGAAGGGATCAGAGTCCATGAGGTCCACTTTTTCAAGGTTGTCGCCAAAATGTGAAAGCCAGAGCTGTTGGGGCAGCAACAAAGCGAAGGGAATCCCATTGTTCCTTTTAGTCCATGTTCCTTTTAGTCCATGTTCCTTTTAATCCATGTTCCTTTTAACCAGTCTCCACAAAGAGGTCTGGCTCCGGATCTTGTTCGATCTCCTGAGTGGTTTAGAAACGTTGGATAATGCGAGATTCTTTTCAGAACCGCTATGGCTTCTATATCTCCGCTCATCGTATCTTACTCGCTCTTCTGCCAAAGAGGGTATAATCATCTTGTGGGACTGAGAACCACGGGTAAAAACAAAAAGAGGAAAATACGGCTCTGTGAAACTGTCCAGGCCCGCATTGAACAGCAAAACGACCAAACAAGATGCATCCGGACCCGAGACTGTACTCCCTAGAGCACAAGAGCTTGACCAAAAGGGTAACCCTCTGAGATTCCATACCCGCCATACGTAGCTACTGTACTTTCCCCCGTCCTCCCGCACGTTTTCAGTTTTGGAAATCCTGTTATCCCTTGCAGCTTGGCTGCATGTCGGTATCGTGTGCACATCGGTTGGGTATCTGTAAACGAAGTAAAGAAACGACGGCCACGCGCGGGACTGCTCCCGACTGTTTATTGACACGAGGCTAAAAAGCCTCGGCAATGAAAACAGCTTAGACCGACAAATGACGCGTAAAAACCGCGTCGTGAGAGCTGTTATATATGAAGAGTATATCCAATACCCTACGCAAGCCTGCCCCCGTGTCGCGTATCGGTATGCCGCTTGAGATTATCCCTCCTCATGTTCCGGTGGCAGATGCCGCATTCCTCGTATTCGGATGGAATGTTGTTTTGCTGGGCATATGGCCTGTGATGCGTCCATAGATGCCGATGGAAAGTTCGTTTGGTGGCGTGAGCCCTGAAGCACAGTGGGCAGCTAAATCGGTTTACTGCCACGTTTATGTGGTGTGCTGTAGCCTCGAGAACAGGATTCATGTTCCGAGGGTCTACTATGGCCGGAGTGGGGGGTGACGGGGCACCTTGGCCAGGAAGTGGAGGTGAAAAGATTAGCAGAAGTGCGGCGTTCGAAGGGTCCAGGCCTAGATCCACTGGCTCCTGAGGAATTGGCATCAAAGTCTGAGCCGCGGGAGGCGGCACCAAGGGGTCCAATACCCAGTCCGGTATCGGATGATCGTTGGGAGGGGGGATGAGTCCAGGCTGGGTCCCGATTGTGTTCAGGTTGACACCTGGTTGCGGAGTGATGGGCGCCGCGCCGTTCAGTGGCGGCGCAGAGAGTCCTTCGTGAAGCGTGTATTGTAACAAAGCCCCACCGAGGAGAAGGTCACTCTCTGCTTGCCAATCGACCACGGGGAAGGGGTTGATGGGAGGAGATGGGACTTCGACAGTGAGGAACAGCCGGCCCCGGACGTTGTGAAAGTAGGGGCCGTAGCCCTGAGTGTAGGAATTCATGGTCGGCCTTTCGGTGTGGACAGGCAGAGTCAATGGTTGTGAGCCCTTGGTGGTTGTGAGTGATGATGGATGCTGTGGTGTCCGAAGACGGTTGCTTTGGGCGAGACTTCGCGAATTGGGCAGTTTAACGACATGACCAGGTCACATCGGCACTTGTCCCATCGCTTGCTGAACTGGGTTTCCCAGTTTCCCTCGCGCATGCGCACACCCTTGCGGTGCCAGTTATTCCTGCGCATCTTCGGATGTGGCTTAATCCCGCCGGTATCACTGAACGGCCCTGAACCGATGGTCATGACGACTCTCATCTGTGTAAGAACCGTCGTCTCATGGTTGTTGACCTGATCGGGGAATCACTGCGCTCCGTCGCGCGGCTGGTGATGCTCTCCTGTGACTTTGGCGGAGGCGAAAGTCGTGGTGACAACCGCGTTGTCGACGGTAGGCTGAAACCAGAGAAACTTCCTGGTAGCGTGGTTGACTGTGTGACCGCATCCCACTCCGTTGTGATAGAGGCCAAAGGCATGATGGCGGAGGGGCACAGACTGTTGACTGAGATCGAAGGCTGCGGCGGGATACTTCAAAATAAATGCAGCTTCCACTGCTGTGATGTACCCGGTAATTTAGAGGACGTCTGAGAAGGCTGCGGCTCTGCACGCGAGATCGGAGGATGCCCTGAGGTCGGTGGTGAGACTTGAGGAGATGAAGTCGAAGCTCAGCGATGGAGGTGAGATGGACAGCCCCCTGTGATGGTCGCAACTCCTCATCCGGTGATTGGGGCGCTCCGGGCTCGCCATATTGTTGCAAAAAGGGTGTAGAGTTGCTGGCAAGGTCATTGGCCTGAATAATGATCTCCTCCCAACCCTGTAGTTGGCGAAGGCGAGCTAGGAGAGAAAGACGAATCTGAACCCCGCCGGCTGAGGCGCCTTCAAGCGTAACGCGTCGCTTCTTGTGCGGGGTAATCTGAGGCGCCAGGACTGCTCCAAATGCAGACAAGGTGTCGCCAGTCGCTGGATTCCGGCTCGAGGACGGGTAGGGAAGAGCATCTCCGGCAAACCGGTGCGGGCTCCAGTTTCCAGTGTCGGAGGTTTCGAGGACTTTGGCGGCGCGATCGGCAATAGGCGTGACGGCGAAAAACCTCCCCCTTCTGAGCGAATACCGGGGTTTCAGGTCGTCATAGTACTTGAAGACGAAGAGGTTTCCGGTCCGCAGCCTTCGCTCGTCTAGCTCGTCCAAGAGGGCATCGAGCGCGGAGCTCCAGGGATTGTAGTACAATAAGTGCCCCTGGACATCCCTGCCACCACTCCCTCCCAACAAACTGGTATTCCCAGCAGCCCGCGCATCCCGTTTACGTTGACCAGGAGAGACACCGGGCCTCCGTGGAACAATTTCACCATTCCACGACAGCTCGATCGACTCGTAAGCCTCTTGATGCTGCTTGCGCCATTCCCGGAACCTCTCAGTATAGGAAGGGGACGACACTAGTCGAATGTAAGAGTCCACTGGTCGAACGTAAGAGTCGCTTTCTACCTGGCGGGAGTACGAGGGCCAGCCTGGTCTGGGTTGAGGATACAAATGACCAACCACCTGGCCGGGTATAGGGAGCTGGCTGAGCGTTGGTGGACGAAGACCGGGAAGCGGCTGCCAAAGCCGGCAGGAGCCCCGGCAATAGCGGCACTCGCTCGTTTCCGAATCCGGAGGCTCTGCATCGCCACGCTCTGGCGGAGAATAGGCCGCCATTGCGAAGACCTTCTCAATGGCACACTGGAAGCCGTCTATCTCCTCCGTTAGATGATTGACGGAGGTGAAAAGCGTGGCACAACTCACAGTCCCGGATGACAGGGTTAGGGGTCTCCGCAGACGATGCTCCCGACGATATGTGAGCTGGTAGAAGCTGGGTTTGAGATTGGCGTCCTCAGGACGCGAACAAAGTGTTGTGCGATGCCTCGATTGTACAACAGTAACGACGACGGGAATGAAGGCAAAAAAGTGAGGACGGAAAACGGAGAACCCTGTGGCAGCAAGAAAGATTTAAAATTCGTCATTGGGAAAAGCCGCGTCGTGCCTGCCAATTGTCAAAGGCGCAGTCTCATGCATTGAGGTCCGGCCAGCATGCATGTCAGTTTGCAGAGCTCCCGAAACAATTGGACCTCAGGCCACCTCACCGAGAGCGGCCCAATCATCACAGCACACCACAATGGTTTCAAGCACCTTCCAATGTCCTGCATTGATGTGGCTGCAGCGCGCCAGCGAATGGCGACTGCCAGCGGCACATCTTTTGGCCGGATGGCCGGCTCGAAACCAGAGTGAGGTCACGGCGTACCAGACAGCACTGGGAAATTTTGCAAAACGTCGTATTGGGTTTTAGCAGGACGAGCCTTCCGCTTCTTCGGTGAATTGGAAGCTGTCGGCGTCTTGCGGGGTCCCGCTTCTCCGGCCGGGAACGGCGGCGCGGCGTGGGATGCTGCCCACCAAAGCATCAGTGCATTCGCTCATGCTTGACCGCCTGGTACTAGTACTTGGAGTGGGCCGCGGGGATATGCTTCGCTGGACGTCAACTCCAAGGAGCTCTGAGCTCAAGTGACTCTTCCATATCTATGGGATGCAAGGCTTTGAGGCCAACCCCTACAACTCAAGATCATCCTGCACTTTTCGCCATCGTTTGTCCTGGTCCTTCCTCCCTTCAAGCTTGTCCTCACCGCTCTTCTCATAAACCGGCCTGATCAAGCCACCCATGAGCGGGTTTGCGCTAAACGCACCGCCCTGCCCCCTATTGCCATCCGTTTCCCTCAGCGCGGTGCTACTGCTGGTGGCGGGATCTTCAGGGGTTTTCGGCCGCTCAATCTTGGCCATCTTCTTAAAGACCTTCCTGCCAGTTATGTCGATGCTGACCACCTGCTGTCTCTTCTCGTACTCTGGCAGCGCGTTCCAATCCATCTCGCGAAGTAGCTTTTGCTGCTTCTTGAGCGCCAGGGCCCTCTCCTCTGGGCTCGCCCACATGCTACCCGAAACGGAGACATCGAAATCAGCCACTTCATCTCGGATTGTTGTTCTTTGGGCGTTCTGGGCTTGGAACCCGAGAAGCCTGTCCCTGTGTTCTAGCGCCTTGGACTCGGCTGCACTCATAGGATCGCCCCTGGGTTTCGTGAATGGTCGTGGCGTTCCGCCAACGTCTGCCCTCCTGTGCGCCTCTCGATCCGCTGCCATTCTTTCCCGCCCTCTCTCTGCCCTGAGCTCCTTGATCATATCTTGGACCTCGGATGAGCTGAGGAGCGGCTCCCCGCAGAACGTGCAGGGTCCGAGGCCCTCTTTGATGCATATTACTTTCCCGCAGCTTTGGCAATTTGGCGCCGCAGCGAGGAGCGGATGTTGTGCTGCGACACAGTTGCATCTTCGAGACGCGATGCCTGCAGCTGAGTTCGAGGCGTGTGTCGGGTTGGTCGTGATCTCGAGGGAGCGGATAGCCTGGTCGAGATCGCTCAGGGCGGTTGAGGCGCCCTTCATGGGCACGCCGCCCGTGATGGAAACTTTTGTGGTATTGGCATTGTTTCTTGACGAAGGGCCGGGCGTGGAGGATCTTGAGGTAGGGTTCGATCGGGGTTTCGGTTTGAGGCCGAGGTCTGAAACCAGCGTGCCTGCGGCGGAGGGAGGGAGCTTGGATGGCTGGGGAGGCGGTGTGGCCGACTTCAACAGCGGCGCCCTGCTCGGGGTAGGTTGCGCGTTGGAAGTCGTCGAAGCTCCAGGCTTCCGCGATATGTAATCATCGAGCTGGTCCTTCTTGTTGTAGACAGCCCCGGGCCCGACATTGAACGCTGCGACTTGGCGCGGCGGCGGTGTGTGGATGGCGGGAGCCTTCTTCTTCTTGTGCCCGCGATTGGACCTCGGAACTCCTTCGACTTCAGAGGCCGGGCCTGAGCTGGGCGCAGCAGGGGAGGGGGCTTTTGGGTCGGCGCGACGGGCGTTGAACGAGGAGATGAAGTCGACCACTGCTGGAGAGTCGCCAAGCAAATTGGTGAAGTGGTCAGCGGCTTCGGTTTTGGATAGCGTGGATGCGTATTCGAGCACCTGCTTCAGCTCGTCGTCCGGCAATGGGAGGAGTCGAGAGAGCTGAGCCTGCGACATGGCTGCGGATGTTTGTGGATCGGGATGGCGGGGTACTGGAACTCGCGGGAGAGCGCTGTTGACCTTCGTCTGGCAAGCGATGACAGGTCCAGCGTCATCGGCGAACCAGAAGCGGTTAGCGTGGCAACCCCTGCTGATGCCCCACTTTCTTCCCGCTCCGTCCCAGGTTCAGAACTTCGAGAAGCTGTCGCAATGGGAAAATTCCCGGCACTTCTCAAGAGCCTCTTCCCTGCCAATTGACTGCCCGTGCGACTGCACAGCTTCAAACACACGAGGGCACTGGCAGTTGCTTCGATACGCCCGCGACGACCGTACAGCCATTAAAAATGAAGCAAAGGCCGTCAACAATGCAGTCGGCACATCCAACCGTCAGCTCAACATTGAATTCGGAAACCTGAAACAATCCCTCGTCAGGTTGCCTCAAGAGCGATACATGAGATGGACCAGACAGTCGATAGCTTCAGGCGCGAAGACGTCAAGTCTACTGACACTGTCATTGTCAGGCATCGAACCTCAGTCCCCGCGCAAGCCACTGGGCGGCCGTCAGGCTCCAGCTTTCCCAATTGAGATCCAGCTGCAGCCGAAGGACTCGGCATGAGAGACATCACCGTGCTTCAAGATGCATACTTGCCATGGCTACGTCCTAGACTCTCCATTCTGCGCCTCAACGCCCGACATATCATTCCACCGTTGCTGCTGCCTACAGCCTGACGCCACTAGTCGAGCTTCCTCGTTGCACGAGACCATCTTAGCTGAAAGCTAGCACAACTTAGTGCTCATCTCTTCCAATGTGTGAACAGTTTCACCAGCGCCATCAGCTATTTCGGCGGCGGAGTGTTTTCCGACATGAGCCAGGGGTTAGTCTTGACATTTAGTTGTTCATTCGATCTCTAACTGCTCGGAATAACAACAACTACGATCTCAACCTTTACCGGCGCCAGGTTGCCGAGCTGAGCTCTTCCCCGCGTTCGGAGGAAAGCACATTGAAGCTGGAGGTTTCACTACAGCCGCAACAAGGTTTGCAGAGCCAACAGCGGCCTTGAATGCAGCCAATTCTCGCGCTGCAGACTTGGTGATGGTTGCCACTCGGTCCAGCGTCGTTGACTCGTCCAAAGAATCCGGCTTCAGACGCGGCCGCAGCAAGGCAGACGAAGTGACAACCTATCGAAGGCCACCTGGGCTGCATCCTGCAGACGCAGGCCCAGCTCCCTTCAATGCGACGAAGCGCAACAGGATTGATGTTGGTCAACTGGAATCCACGTGTTGCACTCAGCCTCAAAGTCAGAACCGGTTTTCCATCTGGTTGCCAGTCTTCGCAGCCAGAGCACGCCGGGGCTATGTCAACTCACAGAGGTCCTGCTGAAATTTTGAGACATTGGCAGTACTGCTGTCCAATTCTGCACCCATCCCGCCCGAGCGCGCTATTTTTTTAAAAGTACGAAACACGCTCTGCGGTTTTGGCGGGTCGTTGTATTGTTTGCATTGCTAAACAGGCAAAATAGTCTCGTCAGGGGCGATCAAACAACAGCGCTCTCGGCATCAGCACAACCCATCGAGGAATAGCGGCCGAACCACAAACTGTTCTTCGCAAATCCAGACGGCAGTGTCTGCTTGACGGGATCGATTCAATTCAGCACGGCCGATTGGATCTCCATCCTGGCAAACCTCGGCGTTTGGGTGCGCAATTGGCGAGAGATAACGCGACGTTCAGTGCATGATCTGACGTGTGCAGGCATTGTCTCAAGATCTCCCTCTGGACCCCCATCTTGGCGATCCTTCCGGGATGGTCCACGCCCGATTACCGCCCCGCAAGGCACCGACAAGTCTACCATTAGGCTGGGCCTCCCCACACAGAGGCTGATTTGGACGGTCTACGGGAGCGCTCCTATTTCAACGCAGGGTCGCTTCTCCCGGCTCGTGGTCCTCGTGCGGCTGCCCAGCCGTTTCACAGTCTTATGCGGGTCAGTCAGCCCCCTTATCTGACCCTACCAAACTGTTTTGCGACACCACTCTATGTGCTATACTGGCCCGTACATAGACTTCGCGATCTGCTTCTGAATTCTCCATTTGTTCTGCCCTCCCTTCGTCGGAAAGATTGCTGGATTTTCCTTTCCCCCTTTCCCGGTCATTCGTTTGGATCGGTCATATTCAGTTCGGCTATTCGTTTAATATCGCAAAACGCTCCTTTCTCGCAGCCGGCCTGGTAGCCACTGCCCTCTTTTGCATACATCATGGGGCTTTCCAGGCGAAAATATGCTGCGCTTCTGCTCGTTCAGCTTTCTTGCATTTTCGGCGTAAATGCGGTTCCAGCACCTCAGGTGACGGCCCCTCCTGCTTCGGGGCCGCTGAATCCAAGTGCATGTGCATCAGTGGCATCAATCACAAATTCTCTGCTTCGTGTCAGTCCGCAAGGTAAGTTGGCCACTTTCGGGCGACGAATGAGACAGAGAAGCTGACATTGCGGCAGCAACACCAACTGTCCCAGCGACACTCGCCATTGAGTGTCTCCAGACAGTGCCTAATAAGGTAGAACCAGCACAGAGACTCATCAAGAGTCTCAAAGCTTTTCTCGGATGGCAAAGCACGCTAGCATTTCTCAAGGATCCGCCCCAGTCCTACATGTTCCCTCCTGTGGACATAATGGGTGGATTCGACAACATCTCGGCAACCGTTGCTAGCGGTGGATTCACCAATGAGTTTGACTTTGGCCTCGCAATCGTCTATCTGATCCAGGCCGGCCATGATGGCCACTTTGCTTTCCGTCCCGACGTGTTCAGGGGGTTTGGGTTCAGGAACCGGATGGCGATGGATATTGTCTCTGTGTCGGTTGACGGAATTCAGGTTCCAAAGTTGTACCACTTCTGTGAGTTTCAACGTCGTCAAGCATTCGTGCATTTGCTGACCTTCGTGACCAGCGGAGTTGAATGCCACGACAAGTCGCAACGGTGCTTTCCCCCGTGCCATTGTCCGAATCAATGGCGAGGACGCAGCCACCGTGATTGAGCGCCGTAATCAAGTCTTCAGTCTATACCAGGATGCGGACTCGCAATGGAATTCGGTGATGCGCTCCTATGCTTTCCCCGGTGCCAGCACTTTTGTCGCTGCTTCGCTCGACTATCAGGGACCAAATTTGACTTTGACCTACGACAATGGTGAGACGAGGACGGAAGCGAACTTCGCCATCATCAGAGACGGAGCGAACTTCACGGGCGTCAACACCGGCGAGGACTACTACCAGAGATTCTGTAACCCGGATACGGCTCCTCAGGCCGCAACCGCGACGTCGACGATCCTTATACCGGCTCCAACTCCCACTCAGACGGCGGCTGCAGCTCCGAGCATCAGTGGCTATCCATTCCCGGTTATCCGAGACAGCGGCTCCAATACGACCTCTGGCTACTTCCTCAACGGGACAGGGTACGAGGATGTTGCAGTGCTGGCCGTGACATCCTTTTCCCCTGGGGGCGACATGGGCTTCTTGGCATACATGACCGATTTCCAGCGCGTGGTTGAACAATTCCTTGCTCTCTGCAAGGCCAACAACAAGAAGAAGTTAGTCATTGACTTGGCAGCCAATGGAGGCGGCTACATCGTTGCTGGATATGAGCTCTTTAACCAGGTACGTTCAAGTGGCGGCGCTAGCAGCATTCCGCGTGAAACTGACATTTTTCAGATCTTCCCTGGAATACCCCTTTTCCGCGCCGACAACCTCCGCGAGACCGAAAGTCTGCGTCACATGGCCGAAGTCTCCGGGGATTTCCTGACCGATATCCTCAACTTTGATGGCAGCGGCACCAACGACGGCGACGCAGATGCCGACACGGTCGCCCGCAACCGCGCATTCCAAGCCCTGCAGCAGAGCCCCATCATCGGCAACATCGTCCCCGGCGGCGTCTATGCCCCTGACGGCACCAACCTCACCACCGTCGACGCCATCCTCGACCCCGTCATCATCAAAGGCGACCGCTTCACCGCATACGCCTACACCCCCCTCAACGAAACCAGCTCATCCTTCAACATCTCCGGCACCGGCCACCGCGCCAACCTGCCTCCCGCTGTCTTTGCACCGGAGGACGTCGTCCTTCTCACCGACGGCACCTGCGGTTCCACCTGCACCCTCTTCGCCTACCTCATGATCCAACAACTCGACGTAAAAGCCACCGTCGTCGGCGGCCGCCCGCAAACCGGCCCCATGCAATCAGTCGCCGGCGTCGAAGGCGCCCAGGTCTTCTTCCTCCCCTCGCTCCAATCCGCCGCCTCCGCCGTGCTCACCCTCTCTCCGGATCTCAACGTCACCGACTCTGAACTCGCCATCCTCGATGAAGGCTACGCCCTCCGCCGCGCCGCTAGCCCAGCTAATCCCGGCGGTGTCAACGGCAAGAACGCATTCATGAAAGCGGATGCGGAAACACCGCTGCAGTTCCTGTACCAGGCTGCGAACTGCCGGTTCTTCTACACGAAGGAGATGCTCTTCGGACCAGGTGAGGTCTGGAAGCGCGCGGTGGATGCGACGTGGACGGATCCGGAGGCGTTTTGTGTTGAGGGGAGTCGGGTGGAGACGAATCTGTCGGTGGCGCAGGCGGATGGGAAGTTTTTCTTGAATTCCAAGATTCAGGCTGATGGGGCGGAGACGGTGAGGGGGGCGATGAGGGCGTTGGTTGTGGGGGTGGTTGTGGTGGTGGGGATGATATTTGTGTAGGTGACATGATGTTGTGATACAGTGGGTTGGGCTTTCTTGGATGGGAATGGAGTTATACGTGGCGTCGCTTACAGTGTGATGGATGTATGATTTTAGCTATCTGCGGTGCATTTGGATATGGATAATAATGGCTTTGTTATTCTGGTTTGTTGTGGGTGGTTGGGCGGATGTGGTGATTATTGTGGCCCGCACCGAAAGGGGCTGATGACGCACCATTTCGGCCCGGCGATAGCAGCTCTTTGGCCTATCATTTCTGAAAAGACCCCGGACTCGCACGAGACCCTTGGAACACGAGAACCGTCGACTTTGCACACAAACCTGGCAGGCCTCTCTGATTTCTACCAATTTGGACGACAAGTTGTGCTCTCAGCTTTGGCTCCATTCCCACCGCTTCAGAACTCTCCCGGTGGCGATGGGTTCGCAGAAGAAACAGCCCCCTCCTCCCCCCTCCTTCTCTAGTACCCTAACTGATGAAAATGCGTCGCGACTCGCAAGACGGCCTACCAGTAACACTCCTCCAAGAACCCAGATTCCGAATCCATACGGCGCTTTAAGTCACCCACCCGAGTTCAAGTTTCGCCATCCCACTTTTGTCAACTTGATGTTGGATCAAGACGCGATCAAGGCGGCTATGAGAGGCACAGTACGACCCGACCAACCCTTCGACTGGCGGCCGCATAGTACTCCGCAGCCCTACTCCCCACCTCCTACGGATGGGAAGCCCCTAAGGACATCGATCCGGATACAATAGGCAGGGTTCCATCACGACCGACAAAGAAGCGGAAACTGTTGCTACCGCCGCAGCCCAAGCCTGCGAGTCCACCTCGGGACGCGCCGCTGAGGGGCGCACAACACACAGCTCCCCAACCACCCCCGAGTCGAGCGCCAACACCTGCAGTTTCTTTACCGACCCCTGAGACACCGCCCACAACGAACTACTTCCCCATGCTCAAACTCGAATTTATCGAGCCGGATACAGAAGACGGAGTTCCACCACACCGTGCAGTAACAAAGCAGAAATCGTCACCACCACCAACTCCTGCTCAACCGCTTCAACCCCGTTCCTCACAGCCCCCGAAGCTCACGTACTGCCACCCATCCCTCCTCCCCGGAAGCCGCATCCTCGAACTCCCCGAAATCCCCGAAATCACCGATTCCCCCACCCTCGCAATGGACCGCACCCTGCTCCTCCTCATCCACTCCCCCTCCGCCTCCAGCCTCCCCGACATAACCGGCTACGGCCCTGCCGTGCACCACTGACTCTCCCGCCCCTCCGGCTCCGTCGAAGCCCTCGAGGCCCACAGAGACTGGATCTGAGGTATCTCCAAGGCCCCTCTTTTCCCCTCCCCACCAACCATAACCGCGGTCACCTCCCTCGAAGCAAGATTTCGTATGCATCAGAGCATTGGGCTGCCTACGCACATGTCCACGCATGATCGTACACACTCATGAAACTCATATGGGGCGTTGAGCGAGTGACGCGCCATGATTTCCATTGTCTGGCGAGTTCGAAGGAGTATTTACAGACATACCAGCTCATTCAGAACGTCGCGTGGCTCGACTATGAGGAGAGGCAGTACGACGTGGGGGATTGGAACCACGATGGGATGGGATCCGTTGGTTGGAGTTGAGGGCGAGGGGGCATGGGCTGAGGAGTATGTTGGGGGTTGTGGAGTATCACGTTGAGGGGATGAAGGGGAGGTTTGAGGGGCCGTATGGGATGCTTTTGGGGGCTAGGGAGAGGGTGAGGGAGAGACTTGGGGAGGTGGTTGCGGAGTGGAGGGGGTTTGTTGAGAGGTGTAAGAGGTAGGGGGGTGAGGAGAATGTGAATGAGTAAAGATAGGGGTTAAGTAGCGAATTGATATTGTTATTGGTTATACCAGTAACATGGCTGAAATGCGGTGTTTAAGGCGTGTAAGTAGCCAGTGGCTCAATTTGATGATGTGAGCCGTCTTCAAGTTGTAACCCCGTCACTATAGGGGTAGCCGACAAATAGGCGGAGACAGCTTACCGAGGGGTTTTCACAACCTCCATAAGTCTTCATACGCAAGGCAAATAAATAACTCTATTATGCAGAAAATCTCTTCTATCACATCATCACAACACCTTCCCGTTTTGCAGGAGTGAATCCCCCCCCCCCCCCCTCCTCCTCCTTACCCCTTTTCCCCCCATTCCCCTTTTCCCTTTTCTGTCACCCATCATCTCAGGTCTACATAACCTACAACCCAGGAGCCCCCCCCTTCAACAGTGCCGTAGCCAACGCAGCCGGCTGCTCCAAAATAACCCCCGGCCCCGCAACAATCGACTCCTTGGTCGGCGCCCCCGGCCTATCCGCCACCACGGCCACAATCACCCCCTTGGTCTCGAAGTTCGCCGGAATCGTCACCCAAATTTCCTGCTGCGGCCACCTTGTCGTATCAATCGGCACACTGACATTCACCACGCCGTGGAAAAACACAGCGTAGTACTGCCAATACGGATCAAACCGCGGCTGATTACGGGGGTCGGTGAAATCCAAGCTGATGGTTGAGCCGGGGGTGAGAGAGGGTGTGTCCTTTCCGGCGGAGAGAGCCGGTAGCCGCTGACGCGGATGCGGGTACTCTGGGTTCTCGGGAGGACAGGAACCAGGTACGATGAAAGCGTTGGTGGTATCGAGGATCTCGTTGGCGTAGGGGAACACCGTGTCCGAGGTACCGCCGAAGGGGTCGGTCTTCCAGATGTCAATGAGGGCCCAGGTCTCATGGCGGGTTTCGACCTCGGCGATGGCGATCATGGCGCCGCGGCCGGAGGCGATGCGCGGTTGCTGGACGAGACCGGTGAGGAAGGCCATGGAGGAGATTTCGAGGACGGTCATGAGGGCTAAAAAGGAGATGGGGTCGGTAAAGGGAAACTGGTAACGGCAGGCGCCGGGTTTCACGGAGGTGGGCGAGATTTGGTTTTGGAAGATGCGGAGGTGGCCGGCTTCGTTGTTGCGGATCTCTTGGATGCGGCGGTAGGTTGTTTGGGGGAGGCCGACTTTGACGAACGAGTCTTCGCTGAAGAGCTCGACGGCGCGTTGGTAGAATTCGAAGATGATCCATTCGGCCGAGAGGAGGTTTTGCCAGGTCCAGTCGTCGATGCCGGGAGGGCCGTCTTGGGTTGGGAAGATGGGATCGGTGATGTTGCCGGGGAAGGGCCGGTCGGTGCCCCAGTAGTAGTTGTAGATGTCGGACTCACCGGGGATGGGGCCGTAGGTTGGGTCTGCGAGCCATTGGGACTCGGCGGAGTAGGGGTGGGCGTTGTCCTTGTTTGGGGCCTCTGCGGGTGCTGCTTGCACCGCCCCGAGGAGGGGGAGCAAGGGGATGAGGCTCGAGGTCAACATCTTGGCTGTCTGTTTGGCCAGCCTCGAGAATGTGACGAGCAGAAGGAAGCAAGTTGGAAGTCCTGGAGAGGTCTGTCTCTTGCTTACTGTCGGACTTGTGGGTTTGGGTTGAAAGTGTTCGTGGCGTCTCAGTGATACGGTCGATGACACCACCACTCGCTGCATGTCAGATTTGGGGAGGAGATGCGGAACTTCAGGGGCAAATCGGGGGAGGGTTTGAAGACTCTGTATTCATAGCTTGCCGTGCAAATTTGTCATCCAGGTCAGATCGGCGTTCGGTTAACGGTAGTATCGATGCCGGAGTTGTCGATCCTCCATGACTGAGTCCACCGACCCCGTTGCGCTGTTATCGATCGCCGTCTCCTCCGGAATCCCAGCTCCGATCCCGTATTCCCCACCAAGCTCTCTCCGGAGACCATTTTTCGATTGCTGCACACGATACCAACGGGATCCAATGACGTGTAACGGCATCCCCCCTCGGCATCCGCCATGTCCCGTGGCGTTTCATCTCGTCGGCTTCAACCCATGGATGGACGTCTCCAATTGCCATCATACCGAGTCATTCCCCCCGTTACTCTGTCATCGTGCTTCCCTCGGTCATGAAAACCAAGACCGCACGTTCTCCCCTGACTCAAATTGCGCGGGCACGACCGCGCTGCCCCTAGCCTACGTTCAGACGTCATTCACGACTCCCAGCCCTGGGAGCGTCATGTTACCCCCAACAGAAACCGCAATCTAACGCAGAGCGTTTGTTCCTCCATCCCTCTTCAGCCTACAACAGGTAACCACCTCCAGAGAATCGGTCTTCTCACATCGCCCGTTTCGCCTCTCTCCATTCATTCCGGGCCCTCATTGTGTCTCCCTCCATCTCCCACATTGGCCTCGAAACATCGCCAAAATGCTAACCCCCCTCCTCCTCTTCCTCCTCTCTCTCCTCTCCCTAAAACTCTACCTCACCCACCTCTCCACCCTCCGCGAACGCCGCCGCATCGCCGGCCTCACCACCCAGCTAGGATGCTCCCCCATCCCCCTAATGCCCACAAAGGGCCTCTTCGGCTTCGGCCGCCTCATTGAATCCGTCCTTGCCACACAATCCGACTCTGGTCCCCAGTACGTCGTCGAAGCCATCGACACGGAAATGGGAAAGGACATCCACACCGTCGAAGTCCCCATCTCCGACTATCGGTTGATCGTGACGCGAGATCCGGCAAATGTGCAGGCCATGCTAGCCACGCAGTCCGTAAACTGGGACGTCGGCGAGCACCGAACCAATTCCTGGAGGCCGCTCTTCGGCGACGGGGTGTTCACCTCGCGGGGAGAAGCATGGAAGCACTCGCGCGCCTTAGTCCGACCGCAATTCGCACGCGATCAGATCAACGACCTGGACTTGATCGAGCGGCATGTGCAGAGGTTGTTCTCGGCGATTCAGAGGTCACACGCGGTAACAGAGGAGGGATGGACGGACGAGTTCGACCTACAGCCGCTGTTTTATAACATGGCGTTGGACATCACGACCGAGTTGATATACGGGTATTCAGCCGATTCGCAGCATCCCGAGGGGAGAGCGGAGTTGCCGGTGATACCGGGGTACGATACGCCGGATCGGCAGAATATCGGGATGCATATGGATGCGGGCAAGGCGTGCGTTGAGACCAGAGGGGCGCTGTGGAAGTATCGGTGGTTGTTGCCGACGAAGAAGCTGAATGAGCATTGCGCGGCGGTGCACAAGTATGCGGAGTGGTTTGTGAGGTTGCGCCTGCAGCGCGGGGAGAAGTATCTTGAGAGGCTTGAGTCGGAATCGGGCGATGTTTCCAAGAAGCGGTATGTTCTTCTTGATGAGCTGGCCAAGGTGACGCAGGATGCTGTCGAGCTGCGAAGCCAGACGCTCAACATCCTGACGGCTGGACGGGATACCACGGCTGCGCTCATGGGGTGGATTTTCTACTTCCTCTCGCGCCATCAGGGGGTCTTTGATAAGCTTCGCGAGCAGATCCTGGCGCACTTCGGTTCGTATGCCGCGGATGCCAGGAACATCGAGTTCAAGGACCTTCGCGATTCGATACCGTACATAACGTCCGTCATAAACGAGACGCTACGCATGGCGCCGGTCATCCCCCTGAACGAGCGCGTCGCACTTCGCGACACGGTCTTGCCGCGTGGCGGAGGGTATCACGGCGACGAGCCCATTCTCGTACCGAAAGGCCGACAAGTGCTGATTCCGACGTACGCCATGACGAGGCGACAAGACCTCTGGGGTCGCGACGTGGAGGTCTTCAGGCCAGAGCGGTGGGACGAAGACGGCGGGCGGAAATTCGGATTCGAGTTCATCCCTTTCGGCGGAGGTGCGCGCCAGTGTTTGGGACGTAAGGGCACCCCCTGAATTTGATTCAAAGTGATATTCGGGACTAATCCGGGTTATAGAACAATTCGCACGCACCAAGGCAGCGTACGTAATTGTGCGGTTCCTCCAAAAGTATGACAAGATCGAGTGCACGCAGGTTCCCCCTGACACGCCGCTGCGATTTCACCACACCATCGAGAATAGAAGTGGAAGCGGTGTTCAGGTGACGCTGCATGAAGCTGGGAGTGTGTGAGAGGGATGATCTCATCAGGCAGGTGCCCCTTTTTGATCAAACCCCGAATCGCGGGCAAAAGCCGAGAGGAAGACATACCTTAGTAATATCGTGAAGGGGCTCAGCCCAACCGGCGTGGGGTTCCCAGTGACGATGAATAAGTGCTTGTTTGCCCAATTGATAGCCCCTGAACTCAGGCAAAGATGACGTGATATCGCACCTCCAAATCGTGAACCGATAAGGCCCCCGCACCAACTTCTTCGGGCGCATGGTTCCGCACGCGCATGACAAAAAGCGCAAAACGGGCCGTGGGGTCCACCCGTTCGGAGCCGGAACGCCTGACCGAGAAGCTTTCGGGTCAATTGTCGATTAGGATAAGTGCTGCATTTCGCGCTCACCGCCGACCTCGGCTAAACCTCCACTGATTTGAAGCATCGTCATTGCGTCGCGACAACCACACATTTTCCATCGCTCAGGGGTTCCTAGCATAAAAAAACGTCAGCCCATCTTTTGTCGCTAGCTCACCAGCCAAAAAAAAAACGTCAACAAACACCAACACTCACATTCAGGTCAACCACACCACCACAGAACACTAAAAACTTCACCATGGGAGAATACATCCCCCCTACCACCCAAACCTCCACCACCTCCAACCCACCCCCAAATCTCACCCTCAAAGACCACAAACTCCTCATCGTAACCCCCTTCGACGTCCCCAACTCCTTCGTCGACTCCCTCCGCCACCAATTCCCCGACCTCGACGCCGAGCATCGCAGGTCAGAATGGGGCTCCATCACCCCCACCTTCATCCCCGACGACGTCTGGAAAGACGTGACGGTTCTCATGACCTTCGGCACGATCCCGACAGTTGAGCAGGCACCCAAGCTTCAGTTTGTGCAACTTGTCAGTGCTGGCGCGAACCACGTGTTGGATAAGCCGCTTTTTAAGGATACGGGTGTGAAGTTTTGTACTGCGAACGGGGTGCACGGGTGAGCTGCAGCTTGATATTGAAGCGATAGCGAGGCTGACCTGAGGTTTAGACCGCAAATATCAGAATGGATCATCGGGACTTACCTCTCCTTCCTTCACTCCTGTGAGTCCTAACCCTCCTCAATCTCAAGACAAACCCCTCCTGACGGGATACAGTCCCCTACTACCTCGACAACCAAAAGCAAGCCACGTGGAACCGAGGCGCCCACCACCTCATCGAAGACTCCCCCGACAAAGTCGTCGGAATCCTCGGCTACGGCGCCATCGGCCGCCAAACCGCCCGCGTCGCCACAGCCATGGGCATGACCGTGCACGCCTTCACTCTGCACCCGCGCCCTACCCCCGAGTCTCGACACGATGATTCCTGGGCGCCAGCCGGGTTGGGTGATCCCGAGGGTGTCTTCCCCAGCAAGTGGTTCTCTGGCTCTTCGCAGGAGGATTTGCATACCTTCCTCAAGTCGGGGTTGGATTTGCTTGTGGTTGCGACGCCCCTGACGGACAACACGAAATCTCTGATCGGGGCGGCTGAGTTTGAGGCTTTGGCGTCGGCTGGGAAGGGGAGGACGATTGTGTCGAACATTGCAAGGGGCCCGGTGGTCAATACCGACGAGATCATTGCCGCGCTGGATCAGGGGCTGATCCGTGGCGCGGCGTTGGACGTGACGGATCCAGAGCCGCTGCCGGAAGGGCACCCGTTGTGGAGTGCGAAGAATGTCATCATCACGCCGCATGTGTCCGGTGCGTCGACGAGGTATGCTGAGCGCGCGCTGGAGATTCTGAGGACGAATCTGGAGCGATATAGTGAGGGGAGGAATTTGGTGAACAAGATCAAGAAGAAGCGGGGGTATTGAGCAAAGAGGTGGCGTTGGGAGTCTGTGTGCTTCAGGTGGTGGCAGTGTCGTAAACTCAAGTCAGTTCTCTCAGCTCAAAAAAGATAGAGACTATTGTACAGGATGATGCGATCCAGGGTCAATTGTTATCTAAGAAGAACCGCCCCAGCATACTAAACGCCAAGACCGATTCAGAAAAATGAGAACAAAGAAAAAAGAAAGAGAGGGGAAGAGAGAACAAAGTGACAAAGGAAACATCGCATCGCCAACCGCGCCCTATCGGTAAAACCTATCTGGGACGTACAGCGACCCAAAAATGCTTTTCATCAGCCGACATTGCTTCCCATATCCTTGCTGACCACACCAAAACTCAATGGCATCCTCCCACATCATCTTCTCGACGTCTCTGCCAGTATTGGCAATTACCCAGTCAGGCTCTCCCCACATGCGCATCCGGAGATCGTTCGCGTCCGTCGGTAGCAGGTCGTCGGTGACGCGAGAGAAGTCCAGCTTCTCCCCGTAGTGGTGAAAGAACATGTATTTGCCCTTTCGCGGCGATACTGCGAGGTTCGCCAGGCCATCGAGGAAGGTCGGGTCTGTGACGTGATCGCGAAAGTCGCCTTGCAGCTGACTTTGTTCTTGTCCGGACCCTTGTGACCAAGCTTCTTCTTGGAGGGCAAGAAGCACGGCGTGATAGTCCTCGATGGGATCTATTTGCGCCATGACGACAACTCCAGGCACTCCGCTCTTGCCCGGGCGTTGGTATATTTTCGGCTGAGATTTGATGCTCCAGCGACCTTTCCTTTGTGACTTTGTCGTCTTGGTCCACCCATCTGGAGCGGTGTATGTCCCCTTGCGGTCGAGGCCCTCGAGCACCAGTGCCGACGCGAGAAAGGTCTCTCTTCCCGGATCTTCGATATCGTGTGGCACGAGGAGTGGGTAGTAGTAGTCGGGGCCGTAATGGTTGTAGTACGCACCCAGAAGGAGGGTGTCGGCATGTCGGGCTTTATCGATGACCAGAACACCGCTCTCCGAGGAGGCGCGTGTGGAGAGAAGAGGCGCGTCGATGCCACCTGCGACTACATAGAAGTCTGGCGACGGAGTCGGCGTCCATATGTCCGTCCAGGCGATGAACCCACTCGAGGCAAACGGCTGTGCGTTCCTCGCAAAGATGTGATCGGGGTTTTGGACGGGGAAGGTGTTGGGGTCAAGGAACAGGACGTTCTGAAAGGTGGAAGCGATGATGGCGAGTGGCTTCCATTGAGATCTCTGGAATGGGGGAAGATGGCGAGCGGCATCTAACCACCCATCCTGTTGTTGCGGGATGATGCATGTCGCGCCGAGGGAACGGAGGCCGTCCGAGCAGAGGCTTTCGGCCGTTGGGGGTAAGATTTCTTCCTCAAGGATGACTTGGACGGGCAGAGTTGAGCCACTCCGCCGTACCATCAACAACATAGTGACAACTTGCCCCAAGTCATCCGGGATGGCCGAGGTGACGATGCCTGTCGTCCCTCGTTCGAAGACCAGATTTGTCGCGAGGGATTCGAGTCCTGAAACGAAGACGGAGTGAGCATCTCGAAGACTCTTCTTGGCTGCTCTGGACAGCCTCAGAGCGCCGGGGTCGGTAATGGTAGTGTAGGGTCGGCGCGTCTCGGACGAGGAGGGTGTAGTCTCCGGTCGGATCGGGTCGGCCCACGGTCGAGCAGCTTCGAGATGGTCGAAATACTCCTCCCACGAGGCGTTCACTCGTTCCTCAAGTGGGAGAGAGAGGGGGGAAATTCGTTTGGTCTCATGGGGGTGGACAGTAAACAGATAGCGAAGTAGAAGGATGAGTGTGAGCGAAGAGAGGAGTCGCTTCGCCGTGTTTGGCGACCAGCTCAAGAGCCCCATCTTCAAGTCGAAGTAAAAGGAGACCGAAATGTCGGTGTGGAAAGAATGATAGAGCAAGAAGAGAGCCTTGTGCGTATGGGTCGATGGAAACCCCAAGGTGATGGTCGATAGAGGGAAGAGAGAACAGGGGCAGCGCCGCTGGACAGCACAACTCAGTTGCTTGGCCCAACCGCAAGCGCCAGCGATGTCAAGCATTCCAATCTGGAAATGAAAGCCACAGACACGCTGTGGTGCTTGGCAGGGGGTGGCTTGATGCTGGGGACAGTCGCTGTGCCGCACATGCGGACAGCAGCGGAGTCCTGCCGCTCTCTCGACGAAGAGTTTTGCTGCAGCGCACGAGTGAACGTGCAGGTTTTTCGCTCTCGATTATCGTCCCCAGCTCCGCAAAATTCACAGTGCCGGTGATGAGGGTGGCACCTTCCTCATTCACAAATTTCCTTAGGGGTTTGAGACCCAAGCTCAGCAACCAGCAGTGGAAGGAACGAACGACCCTAGGCCACATTCTAGCACAATGAAGAGCATGGAACAAGGAGTGTATTGAGCGGCATTCGTGATCCTGGATCCACGACCTAGAAACTGGGGAGGCGCCCAACCGCCTCCCAACAGCATAACCAAACTCTGTGACACCTAGGCCCCGAGCTTCCTTTACCCGACTTTCTCAATAAGAAGACGACAAGGTGGGGGTCGAAGAATCCATAACTTGCGCGCGCGACTATCTGACCTCTACTCCACTGTAATATAGTGGATGGTCCATGGGGGGCGGCTGCCCGTCAGTCGTCGTCACCACTTTCAGGTTGTCCGGAGCGCCTAGCCCCTGTTTCAGCCCAAGTGTTCATTGGCTGGAGCGGTGCACGGTTCGCCCATGGTTACACAGACGTTCCATTGCATAACAGCTAATGAACATGACTGAAGGATTCAGGGTATCTGCCTTTTAGCATGTGGTGGGAATGGTCTTGGCAGCCGTCAAATTTGGTGTTGGGAGACACTCCCGCCGCGCTCCATCGAAAGCCACCAGGCAGCAACAATTGACCCCCCCACCCGTCAAGGCGATATCTCATGTTAGTTCTCCGTCCAACAGCCACGTTCTATCCCAATTTCGTCCGCGCCGAGACAGCCATTCCATGCAAGACGCGCGTTTTATTATTTGGACGCGTCAACACGCTGAGGCTCATGGTGAAACATTCAGACCATAGCAGAAACTTCCAGCATCAACATCACAAACCGTCGGCGCTCCTCGTCAGGCTCTCAGGCGCATTTTGTTATCCTCGCTACCAGCCCGATGCACTCAAGATCTTTGACTTGGCAGCGCGACTCCTGTTTCATTGTGGGAAGGATGCCGATTCGCAGGGCTTCACGACAAAAGCCGGTTCTTGGCACAGAGGAGGCCATGACATTCCACGCGAGGCGACCGGCCTCCCTCAAAGACAACGCCCTTCCACAATTCATTCCCTGCCAATCTCGACAAAGAACTTGTGTCCAAAGTCGAGCACAATGAACCGATTTCCATCAAGGACAAGCCCATTACTTCTGAGAACAGCAACATGTCGCTCGAACATCCACGTCCTCTCCACACGAGACGTCGCCGTTGTTTCACTCCCTTCGTCACATATAAGGGCGCCCACGGTTTGTATGGCGCCCAAATGCGTTTCCAGCTATCATCGATCTCTAGGTGACTTCCGGTACTTGCACCGTCCTCTCTCGTGTATTCACAACCACACACCTGCTGTCAAAAGTTTGAGAGCATCAGCATATCATCAAGTACAATGGCAGCCTACCCAGTTGGGCGCAAGAACCCGTTTGATCCGGAATTCTTCATCTCCAGGTCCGGTGAGCGTCTTCAGGTGCCGGTGGAGACCATCCGCGGGCCCGGCCTTACAAAGGAAGAGCAAGATCGAGATGCCACCCAAGCGGCCAACTGGGAAAACCCTTCTGAGGGCGACCCAGTCTGGGAGGCTATCCGGAATGACGACGTCGACAGGCTCAGGGAAGTTCTTGAGCTTGCCCTGTTTTATCACGAGGTCGCAACTCCGGGCAGCATTCTTCTTCGAAAGAACGATGGGACCGAGGGGATTCACCAATTGCTAAATCTCTGCATCAAAGCCAGTGCGGTTAGCTGCCTCTACCATCTGACCCTTTGGTGCCAGTCGCCGCAAAATGTCTTCAAGTACGACTTCCCACGGCTGTACGACAGCGCTAAGAAGGCTGCCGTACAAACTGGTCGTTTTGCGTGCCTCCTCGCTCTCGACATCGCCGTCATCGAAGAGCCCAAGAAGCGAAAGGCCCTCCTCGCCCTTCTACTCACCAGGGCCCACTCCGCCGACGCCGTTACTCGCATCGTGGATCTGTGGAAGGCCGACGACTTGGACTACTTCCCCTATCTCCTCCTCAAATCCGCCGACTCGCACAGCCAGCCCGCCCTCATCGAGGCCCTCGCCGATGCGCTCGAACGGAAAACCGACATCAACGAGGCTGGGTCCATGAAGCGCATGGTCCTAACCCCCATCGCCGCTGCCGCCGGCATGCTGAACGTCTCCGCCCTGGACATGCTCATCGAAATGCGCGCCGATCCCTTCGCCGCCCCCTACAACCACACCGACCGCAACCGCTACCACCCCCTCTACTGCGCCCTCTCCCAAAATCCTCCCCTGGCCCTCCCCCCGGGGAGCCCCCTCTGGCGCGCCGCCATCCGCCCCGTGGCCTCCCGCATGCACACCGCAACCGACATGCTCCTCGCCAGTGCATCCCCCGCCTTCAGAAACACCCCCTCCTACAAGCGCATCCTCGCCCGAGGCACCCTCATCTACCTCTGCACCCTGCGCACCTTCCTCCTCCGCGCCCTACTGCATCTCCCCTCGCAGGACCTCGCCGTCCGCAACGAACTCATCCTCAGCCCCTGTCAACTCGCCGGCAACTCCCACGACGACGAAATCCCCACGGCGTTCCTCCCGGACGTATCGCACTTTCAACTCAGAGATGCGCTGAAGAAGCTGGGCATGCAGCTCCACAGGGACTTTATCGATCTGTGGATGTTGCTGCTCACGCCGGAGCTCATCGAGGCTGTGGAGAGGCACATCCAACGTCCGTTCAATTCTCGACCGCTTTCCGGCGAGGATTGTTTGTTGGCGTTGATACTGGCCAAGGAGAGGGTGGTGGATGATTTGCTCAAGGGGAGAAGTGTGGGGTTTGGAGGTTCGCGGAGGAGGACATCGTTTAGTACGGCGTCGTCAATGAGTGAGAGTCAAGGGAGCGTAGTGGCGCCGTCTACGCCGACGGGGTCTGGTCGGCCGGGGTTTTTCGGGGTGGAGATGGAGGAGGTGGCGGAGGAGGAGGATGAGGAGGGGGAAGAGGTGGAGAGGGGGCGGGTGAGGACTCCGAAGCGGGTTGTGAGCAGCTCGAATTTGGGGGTTCTTGGGTGGAGGGGAGGAAGTGTCACGACTACGGCGTCGCCGGCGCCGTCAAGGGTATTCTCGTCGCCGCTGGCGCAAGAGCTAAGTGACTCGTCGGTGTCGGAGGTTATCTTTGATGCGGGGGAGGAGCCGGCGGTGAATGTTTTGCTTGCGCCTAGGCCGTTCAAGCCGTCTGAGTCTGAGGACATCTTTGACGCGGAGCAGATGCAGGCTGCGACTATTCTGATGATGATGAGTAGGGTGAGGGTGAAAGAGGAGAGTGATTTGTAGGTCCGACATGGTGGCAGCCATTGTCTCTGGTACCTAGCTGCCTGGAAGCTTGCCTCTGGCCTCCTCTCGATGTTGGGTCCACTAAATTGAATAAGCTTTGTGTTTAGAATTGTTTCTTTGATCCTTTGTGAGATACTCTGTGGCCTGTGGTCGCTTTTCTTTCAATGTTGTCCTTTGTTCCCCACGCTACCGTTCATTGGCATGAAAACGAGGCTACCTACTTCACTATGTGACACCGTTAGTCATTCGCATTCCCTGGATCAAACCTACCTAGGCTTTAGTTTCATATCACATCAGTTTGACGTTCTTACGAGTCCCAATACCGGTCGCTTCTCCAAACACAATCAGCATTTCCCACCTCTATACACCCGAGTTTTCTAATCCCAAAGTTGAACTACCATCGCGGGCGGAAGGAGCAAACACACCATCAAATAAGCCCCATGCGCAAGCAATGTCACCACCGTCATGGCATTCACAGCCCAACGCCAAACTGGCATCCAGCCCGTCGCCGCCGCCAAATAGCAAAGAAGCGAGCCCACTCCCACCATCCTCACCAAGTACAAAGCAAACAGCCCCGTCATATCCGCCACGCTATACCATCCCATGTCAAGTGTCATCATGCGACTGACGCCAAACCACACGAGACCTAAGAGAGAAAGGAGGAAATATTGGAGGAGAAGGCGTTCGTGGTCGTCTCGGCAGAGAAAAAAGGCACCGTTGAGAAGCGGCCGCGAGGCGAAAAGCAGAGGGCACAGCCGCAGGATGCGAGTCCCCATGCTGGTCGTGCGCTTCTGCGTGATGGTAGCCATCCACATGGATATGACCAGAACCAAGAAGTAAAGGGAAAATATCTCTGGTGTCATTTCCCTTGCAACCTTCGCCAAAAGCACATCGGTTGTGGTGGCAGCGGCTCGAGTGAGGAGGGACGACAGTGCGATGGCCCCTGAGCGGATGAAATTGGGAAGGAGGTGTGATGCGACTAGAGCATATGGCCACATGGCATGGAGGTATAAGAGGGCATAGACGAAAAGAAAGGCGACCTCGAAGCTAGTGATGTCTGGGATGTCCGCGGAGGTTAGGTGCTGTCGGATGACCTTGACACCGACCCAGAGCGCTTGCAACCTCCATGACAGCTGCAGGCTACGGATGAGGGGAATCTGATTTTTGATAAGAAACCATAAGACGAGAAGGCGGCTAGATGAGACATTGATGTCGACGGTGTAAATGGTGCGGCCAAAGATGTCGTTGGTCTGGATGGTGGTGTAGATGACTTTGTCGCGAGACAAGACAATATGATCGTTCAATTCAATCGAAACTTTCGGGGCGTCAGAAGCCTGAGACGCTTCTATTCTTCTCATGAGAAAGGGAGGCCGCACCTGGGCAGTAATCAGAGGTGCCGTCCTCTCGAACCCTAGGACTTCGTGTGTTTCGATGTTGCACCCCAACTTGGCGTTCGTGAGGGTCGTCTTGATGACCAGCGTGGCAGCCCTGATACGGCGCCTTGAATTCGATGGGCTAGGTTCTTGGTCCGCGAGAAGTGGTTCATAGCCTATGCCGAGGTCGTGCTCAGAAACGGTGTCGTCTTCGATAGAAAAGTATTCCGGATTGGCCCTGATCTTGACGCTCGGCCTGTCCCAAGCTGCCCGGGCACCCCGCCGTTCCATCGAAAGATAAATCGACTTGACAGGTAGCCGTGGCCAAGCAGACTGCGCCATAAACCGAATTTTTCCCGGCCTCCGGACAAAAACGTCAGCGTCGTACGCGGCGATCGGTACCGCGACCAGAGTCAACG
Organism: Immersiella caudata; assembly: GCA_030512335.1. Lineage (NCBI taxonomy): Eukaryota > Fungi > Ascomycota > Sordariomycetes > Sordariales > Lasiosphaeriaceae > Immersiella > Immersiella caudata. The sequence continues at coordinate 5,118,985 of JAULSU010000004.1, read as the reverse complement.
GGTCATCCTCCCGTTGACAACGCAGTATGGCATGAAGCTCCCCGCGTCCAAAAATCGGAATATTCAACCGTATCCCTTTATTTGTGAGACTCAGCCCCGGGTCATAACCATGCATCCGACAGAGTGAAATCGTCCCACACCCGTCAAATGAATCCGGTGACTCGGCCAGCATCCGATTGTTGTGATCCCTCCCACAAGGCTGGTCCCACGCAAAAATTGACTGATCGTCATACACCTTTTCCAAGACCGCCTCTTGCAACCGAATAAACGCGCCTTTGCCCTCTCCATACAACAACGGCATGTTGATCCCAAAGATCCCTAGCAAAGAGTATGCCACATCCTCGACCCTCGTCGTCTTACGGTTCGCCGCCCAGCTCATCCTTTGCGCAATACTAGCCTCCGCCAGCATCTCTTGCACTACTTCATGGTACTCCTTGCGACTTCCGCTCCCAGACTTCGTTGGTTTGGGGTGCAGGTACGCCTCCTTGATCCCCGTCGCTGTCGTGATTTCCGCCGACCTCATCTCCCTCGTTCCGATGCTCGACCATTCCATGTCGAAGAACTCCAGTTTCCTGGGAGCAAGCAGCTCTTGAAGTGTCCACCCTCGAGTGAACCAAACGCTCCTCTTAAGCGGAACGTCCGGCACATCAACCAGGTAGGCGTAACAAACCTTGGCCTTGGCATACCACCGAAACATGGAGTTTATCGACTCTGACAACTCGGCGCTGCTGCTCTTGTCGATGCAACAGGTGTCGACCCAGGCGTATCCCAGGCCGTTGGATTTGGCCTCTTCGCAGGTGCGAACAATCTTATCGTAGCCTTTTTTGGATTGGCGATTGGCGATGGGGCCGCGCATGTCTTGGAATGTGACTTCTTCGTCGCCCCACGTGTGGGAGAGGATGGCGTAGGGCGGGGCGCGCTCTTCGGGGAACTCTTTGAGTTCGAGGGTGGCAGTGTTGATGAGCTTCATGGCGATTCTTGTTAGGAGCGGTGAGGGTTAGAATTAACGAATAAAGGTAACAGGGGGATGGAATCTATGTGAGGCAGCGAGGGAATGGGTGCAATGAGTTAGGCGAGGGTGTTGGGTGGCGTGGACGGGGTGGTGCAATGAGGCGACAGCGATGTTTGCCGAAGTTGTTGGAAAGTCAAGAGATTTGGCGTTGGACGGAGAGGGAAACACCTCCCAATCGAAGGCCCTCACGTGTCTCCTTGGTATGCGCACTTTCCCCAAATATGGAGAGCTGCCAAAATACCCCAATAACTAATGCCACAGCGCCCAAGCTTCTAGGATTAGTGGCATTGGTGCTTCCATTCCCATTCGATGTGAGATATCATGGCCATACAATAATTACAGCAAGTTTAATCTCGCATTTAGCAAACCTGGAACTCCTCGCGTTTCGCGACAGCGACAGTTATCCCACTTCTCCCACGGCAGGAATTTTTGGCTGTCTGGGAAGGTGTCGCACATGAAGCTAACTTCAAGTCGTCACCAAACCGGCAGCCAGTCTGTTGAAGCGCCGTACTGAGTCTATCTGAGGTCGAGCGTCTGCTGTTTCGCAAACCACAGAGTTCAGCATCAGATCAGTCAGAACCCAGCGCTGACAAAGGAATGGCAGGTCGCGTGGGTGGATCCACACAAAGGTAGTATCGTGACACAAACTGCATCTAAAAGTCCATGGTTGGCTTCAAGCTAATAGAAGCTTTCGACACTCGAATTTCGTGAAGTTTGCTTTGCGTCTTCGAAGGTTGCGCCCTCCCATCGGAGGCCAAATCCTCCACGTGACTTCGCGTCCGCCTCTGCTCTGCGCCCCGCCATTTCTTGGCTGGGGCGTTTTTTTAGATTGGGGCGCCATTTTCGATCGGCTGTTCGCTCAAACGCGGCTATGACCCCGCCGGATTGCTGTCAAGTCATTGTCACCCGAGAGCTTGATCATTTCCAGGTTTGCATGAGCCGTGTTTCTGCGACACCGCTGGCACGAGTACGTGCACACGTGCCGTTAGCCAGTTTGAAGTCCTTCTGGGACAGGATAGCTACGCCACGAGAAAGACGCGAAGAGCAATTCAAAATCGTAAATCAGTCTTTGCCCAATTGGTCACACCGCCGGGGCGAGATCTGAAATCGCAAAACGACGTGGCTGGGCTGCCTTGGCTGTCAAGGGTGGGGTAGCGGCCGCGTGGCTCAACAGGTGCTCCGAGCGTCCGCTGGAGCGTGTGCTGGTGCTGCGCTTTCTGCGCTGTCTGCTGGAGGGGAAAAGCTGGGCCGCGGCGTCGCGAAACCGCGTAACCAACCAAGGCCGCCTGTCGGCCAAATCGCCAAATCTCGCAAAATCCTGTCCTTCTCGAACTCTGATTGAGCTTCCCCCAACACCCGACGGCCCTGCCACCGCCGTCTGCCCCTCGGGCCCATTGCTGCCATTTCTCTCTTTTTTGCACGCTTGTCGGCTGCTTGTATGCTGCCTTGCCGTGATGGACCTGGACTCGCCCTCGATTCCGCCGCGACTCGACGCACGACGTGTCGGGGACAAAGACGACACGGCCGTCCCGCTCTCGGCACCCAACCGGCTTGCCAGCACGGTCCACGGCAAAATGCAGCGTAATCCAGACTCGGGGCCCGACCCAGTCGTCTTTGGTCCGCCCGCCTCCCTCACTGCCGACGCGACTTCTCTCCGCGTCGCTCACTCCATGACCAATTCGACCCGACGCGACCAGGCCCCCGCAAGCAGTGCCCCGATCATCTTCCAGGCACCCCGTTCTGACGAGCAAGTACCCACCGCCAACGGCCACACCGCGCCCTCGCGGCGACAGCACCGCCAACCACCATTCTCCAGCAGCAATTCGCAGGACACGAGCTCCACCAACGACACCGATTTCGTGTTTACCCCGCCTGGCAGCGCCAGCGAAGGCGCCATGAGCCCCGTCGACGGCAGCGCTCGGGACTCGAGCCAAGGCTCGCAGCTCCTGCAGCTGTCGCAGGTTGCGGCAGCTCAAGAGAGGATACCCAACGCCGCCGCCGACGCGGGTGACAACGGGGCTTCCTCGAGGAAGAGAATGGCAGACGGCATGGTAAAGCACACGCGTTCTCAGTCGAGCGCGTCACCGGTCCGCATGGGCGGCCACTCGAGGAACACGAGCACTGTGAGCGTCGCCTCCACGAATGGGAGTCGCATTGGAGAGGTACGTAGAGACGCATTTCGGCTGCCTTCTTTCATTGCATGTCCTGTTTCGCCGTTGCTAACACATCGCAGCTTTCTGTCCAGCTTTCCACGCGGCTTACCTATGCGATGCGCAAGGTAAACAACGGGTGGCAGGGTCTCCCGATTGACCAAGTAGAGAAATTGGCCTCGCAGGCCGCATCGCCCACGTCCAGTAACTCCACCATTCACCTCAGAAATGGCTCCTCCGCAAGCCCTCAACTGTCCAATGGCTCTCACCGAGGCAGTAACAACACAACCCCCGCGACAGGACTATCACAGCAGTTTCCCGCCCGCCATGGCGATCACCTGTGGCGGGAAAATAGAAAGTCAGATACCATGGGCAGCCCTGCCTCGCCCGTGAAGGCGACACACTCTCTAGCTCCTCCAGTGTCCATTCAACCGTCACGACACCTGGGCAACCCCCGCCGAAACTCGAACCCAAAGCTCACCCCAACGTTCCTCTCCGGCTCGCACGCATCTCCCAACGTGGGGCCACACACACCTGGTCATCCCAGTCCCTACCTGGGCACTACGCACCAAAGGACGCCATTGATCGACCCTATCATCTTCTCGCCACATCAGAACGTGCGGGAGCAGGACGCTATCGAGTCGCTTCTCTTTATGAGCAGTCCCGGCAACTCGGCCAACCTGAAGTACGCGTTTCCCTCCTCATCCCAGCCTCTCCCTTCTGCACACACCGCACCCCAACGAACCGCCTTGCCGACCTCGCAGCCACGGAAAAGTCTACCTAGTGGGAGGCCGATACATCATGGCAGGTCACAATCTCAAACCCAAAAACGAGTGGGATTCGAAAAGTCGCGCACCGAAATGGATGTGGATGAGTCTTTTGGTTCACCTTATGCGCGAGGCACGCCCCGGAGAAAGGTCAACGGCAGCGGCGCGTATGGGGCTGGAGAGATGTACGTCCCAGTGACCCGTCTCAAACAAATTCCCGCCTCAAGCGGGATTATGGTACCATCCAGGCCTCGGCGCGCGCTGGCTGATGAAGACATCGATCGAATGCTCGACCGTGCTGCTGCTCCGGACGACTCAGACTCTGATGGGGAGATTCAGATCCCAGTATCGAGGGCGCGCCGGGACGGCGCCAGGGCTGTCGGTGCTTGAGAACGCATGGGCGAGAAATGAAACGACTCCGCTTCGGGTTTACTTGCTTTCGACTTAGCTTACACTTGCTGAATAGCTTTGCTCGCTGATGCCGCCCCTAGGGACGGCATCGCTTCGCCTCTTATGTGCTCACGATACGTTCAATTCCCGCAAACGGCGATGGTTAATTTAGTCGGACTACTTGAGGGGAGCCTGAGCGGCGCTACGCCAATCTGCTTCACCGGGGGCCTTCACAATGTTACTCAGGAGGCTTGATCCTCATGACTGGAACGCTGCTACGTCATTTTATCTATACCGTACTTCTACTTTTACGATCCATCCATACCTCAACCTCGCATGCCTGCGTGGGCTTGGTTGTAGGTTGGCAGTGGGATGCATTTGGGCTGGCGTTACTGATGGCTTGGTTTGATGGGGTGATGCCTCGCATTCCGTATGGGTCTGAACGACTGGGCGATGAGCGTACATAATTACGAACTCAGTTCTAGATGAGCGAATTGCCAGTACCATTTTTGCAACGCGGGATCAGGTCCTGGGATAGCTTTCTGAGCGCTTTGTGCGTGTGCGATCTTATTGCAGAGAGTTTGGCTTTTGCGGCGAAGCTTATCTACACTCGTGTTGAGGCTCTGGGTACCTCAGACACTGTATTTGGTTCTGGGCCGCGCTCCTGCGGTGAAGGAGTTCGTTACAGGAGAGTCGAAACCACGGGGAAGCAACTTGGGTGTTCTGGCCAAGGTTCCGAGCCCCTGAGATTTGTTTGGTGCACGCCATCTGGCCCCGCCTTTCGCACTGTGCGGGCTTTCGTTTGAGGGAGCTGCAGAAGTTCGGACTGCTTTACTCCGTGAATCCAACCTCATCAAATTGAGGGTATCCAAAGACTGTCCAACCTTAGACCATAAACATAAATAAATACAAGAAATTACAATTGTGCACCGGATATAGTCGTCACCCATAGCGCCAGCTTCCCTGTCCCTGGCACGATAAGGGGTCAGCGCCCACCGTGCCTGCCCAAGGGCGACTCTCAGCCCCATGCAATCTCGGCGGACAGAACCCTCGCCGAATCTCGTGCCAGCGCCTTCTCCAACTCCAAGATCTGAGCCAAAGCCAGCGACTCCCGTTCCGCTGTTCGCACGCCAGCAGCTCCCAACAATGATATTCGCGCAGAAATCGACATGGGCTCTTGCAGGTATCGCAAGATGGAATATGGCGTTCTTCTGAGGCCCCGCGTTGACCCATTCCTTCATGATCGATCAGCAAACATCCAAAGACAAAGACCCGGTGCGCTGGAAGCCACTCACACTGCCTCTGGACAACCGCAATGCGGCGCCAAGGAATCCCCTGAGGCGGCCGAGATGCTGCAGCGCCCACACCTCCCGGTCTCGATCTTTTGCGCGGAATGCCTCGTCGGCGCTTTTTGCTTGGATATTCTAGGCATCATTTTTCACAGCTAGATTTCTACATATTGTATGAGCTCTGCAGGCAAGACATGCCTTCTTATGTCCCTTTTCTGACAACCATTTGCAGCGCTTCTAGGCGACTTTTCGCGTTGAGAATTCCTCCTCGACTCTCTTCAAGCGCATCTTCAACATTCGCAATCACGCCGCGCATTACCTCACGATGGGGGCCTGCGGTCCGCGGGGCGTTCCGCGGGGCGTTCCGCTGTGCGTAACGCGCAGCGCGCAAAAGCGCAGCATTCAGGACCCCTGATTGGGTGCCTTGTCCTGCCAAGGTGTGGGGGTGACGACAGCTTCGGCCCCCGACCGAGAATTGGAGTCCTCCGTGGGAAGGCACTGGGAGGGTTTTACACTTGTACTGCGCATCGACCCGCTTCTTTGTTCTTTGGATGGGTTTCGCAAACTCTGGACTCGAATCTGCGGCGAGCCGTTGGGCTTGCTAATGTCCGGGGTATAATGGAGAAACCGCGTCGACTCACGGGGCTTTGGCGGGCTCTGAGTGAACATCGTGCTCAGAGCCTACCTAGCATGTCGAAACGGATTACGGCTGGATTGAGGTCGATTCTTGCGCGCAAGACGGGTCAATCTGGCGTGGAGGATACAGAGCAGAGCGGCAAATTGACTTTGTCAATGGACGGCGTATCATTGTTGGGAAGAAGGCCGGCCGAGGTGAAAGGAGCGCAGAATGCTAGCCCTCCTGGGGCTGCTGCCGCGAACTCAGGAGCAGAACTCTACGACCTATCGAGGACGGATTTTGACACATACTTGGAGCCGAAGTTCCGCCTGGAGAAGTCGAAGGATTCCGATGTGGACGATGAGTCTCTGGCGGAGGCCTACTCAACTGAAGCCGCCGGAAAAGTCTCTCGCAAGCCGTCAACTAAAAGCCAACAAGAGATTATCAACTGGATGAATCAACAAAGGCCCGCGGGCGAGTCGTCGACTCAACATCCAAACGGTGGTCTTCCAGTCAAGGGATCGATCCTTGGCAGCGGTGGAGAGGATGCGGATGCCGCTAGCACAAATGAACGGGCAGCCACTCCCAGTGACGATGCGCGTTCTTCTTCACCGGAAAAGTCCAGCACCCGAAAGCCTCAGCACAGCAGAAACTCACAAGACCCTAAGAGCAGAGGTATGCTAGCTGAACCGCAGTTTTGAATGTGCACAAACTGACAGAAAGCAGTCATTCGGGAGTCGCAACAAGACCAATTTGCCCCTGTGTCACGCCGAGGGACATTCGAGTCACAGCACCGCGGCATCTATGCGTTCAAAATTCACTCGACGACGTCGATTGCGGACCAATTCCCACTGTCAAGAAGAGACTCAGAGGCGACGGTTGGCACCACTGTCTCCGGGACAGTCTCAGATGTAACGAGCAGCAAGAGGTTCTCTGCCTCCACGATTGCCACGACTTTGACGATGGCTGCAAGCTCTGAGACGCTTCACGGACAATTCAAGCGTATTCGACCGGACTCTCGATCAAGTTCTTGCCGTTCAGGATCCATTCCTTCAGTTCGCTCATCGGCACACGCACCTAGTTCCCACGGGTTGCGATACAAAGCCGTGTCATCAGCGCCGAGAGATGCAGATCCAGGCCTTGATGAACAACCACCAATTCCGGCAATTCCTCGTCAAAGCTCATCTGGCCAGAATTACGCGGACAATGCCCCTTTGCCTGCTCCCCCTAACAGCGTATTGGAGGCTGGAACGCTTGCCCAAGAGCGGCGCGGAAAACACACAGGTTCCAGTTCAGGGGCGGCTGTCAGGATTGATATCGTTGAAGAACCTCAAGTCTCGACCGAGGTAGGGGATGGTATATTGAGCGTCATCAACGAGCACGCCTCGGACGCCGGTTCGGCAATGATTGCTTCGCCCCGCCCGTCAGTCGACCGTCGGCCGGAGACCCATGAGCTTTTCAGTGAAAGATCCAATGATCGGCAATCCTCCGAAGGTCCGTCAATTTTCTCGAGAGGGACGTCGCCGCTAGAGTCCAGCGCTACGTCCGCTGGAGACCTAGAACACAGTCGATCATCCCAAGAAAACAGCGACATCGAGGAGACTATGTCAGACGTTACTGACCACACCGATTTATCGTTGATCGAGGCGTTCGAAGCCTTGCCGACGCGATTAAATCCTGCGTTTCTCTCTCTGCTCGTGACGCTGAAAGAAGAAGTGGTCCGCCGCATCCAACAGAGGCTGCAAACCATCTTCCTCCAAGGCCACGGAACACAAGAGCGTCCAACGCAACCGAGCGCTCCTGGTTCGGGCCAGCCCGAGACGTCGGCTGGAAGCACAAGCAGGACTGACTTTCTTCGTGCGCTGCCCACACTAAGAAAGCGCGCGTTTGAGGGAGATGACAACGATAGCTTTCGGCGACGGGACGGGGATGATTGGGAAAAGCGGAAGCGCGAAGACATCACGCCCAAGGTGCAGCTGAAAGATCAGCTCAGAAAATTTGCTTGCCCTTATTACAAGAAGTATCCAGAGAGCGACAAGCTGTCGAAATCGTGTCGCGCGCCTGGCTGGGACTCGGTTCACAGAGTGAAGTAAGTCAAGCTCCTGCAGCCACCCGATAGATTCAATGCATCGACACTAACATATGACCAGGGAACACATCTATCGACGACACCAGAGACCCCCGTTTCGTTGCCCCAGATGCCTGCACGCTTTCGAAAACGAGAATATGCTCACGGAACATCAGCGAGCCGTCGTAATATGCGAAACCAGCGAAGCACAGTCCGAAGAGGAGACCACTTATATCACAAAATCTCAAGAAATGGAGCTGAGAAAGCGAAAGAGGGAGACATCGGAAGAGGAGAAATGGTTTAATATTTTTCGAATTCTCTTCCCTGGTATTCCCGCCGAGGAGTTTCCTTCGCCATGTAAGACCACCCCCAAGCCCTTGATAGCCGACCCACCGTTCTAATAAACTTGATATTCAGACCACGAAGCATGTCTTCAGGCCCTATCTTCCACATCAGTCGAACTTACCGAGTTTCGCGCCTTCCTCCATGAGAGTTTACCCTCCCGTGTAATCTCCGACTTAAACAATCACCTCCGAGTCCAGGTGCCCGGTTTTGTGATCTCAGGAGATTTAACAGATGTCATTCGGAACACAGTGAGAGAGGTCATGGAAGACTTCCATCCCATATTCGTCCCCGTCACCCCTGAGGTCAACGGGAGTGAGGACTGGGGCCCGCGCGTGGAAGGCCCTCGACAATCGCAAGCAAACGCTCAAGTATTGGGCGCTCCCATATGCCCCCACGAGAATTGGATGTTCCCGCCACCTGTGCGACCCGCACCGTCTCCTCCAGCAACTTCTCAGTGGACTTTTCCACCACTCTCAGAATCACCATCTGTGTCGACGTTCGATTTCGGCTTTTCCAACCAGGTTGCAGATGTCACGGCAATACCCCACGCAGTTGGCGAGGTGTCGACGTTGTGGGATTTCGATGAGGATTATAACACAGGACCCCCATCATTTGGAGGGTATCTAGAAAACTAGCGCTCAACCTTCGAGGGGAGTGTGGCCATGATGGGGAAGATGTAAATAGTCAACAATTCTAATTGCTAGGGAGACAAGATGTTGCTAGACTACGAGGTCCTATCTTTGCCTCTAGGAAAGCATGTGAATGGTTGTTAGTTAACGTTAGTAAGCCAGCATTCAACGTGAGGAACGGGGTGTGGTCTGTGCACACCTTTTCAGCTGTTTCGTTCCTGCCCCGAAATGGGGCAGCAAGGCTCTCGGAGGCATCCATTCAACGGAAAGCCCGGGAGCAGAGGTCAGAGAAAATGGAGGGTCGGATCAATCTTTCGCCGGCGGGGTACTCCGGTCAATCCGCTATCAACCCCTCCGACGCTGTGCCCTGGCTCTCAGGCTTCTGTCGGACTACCAACTTCAAGAGCCATTTTCTCCCTGGTCCCCACCCGCTGGCCACATAGACCCATTCTTTCCTTTATTCTCGTTTTTTGTCACCACGGAGAGCTTCTTTTCGCCCACAATTGAGATCTCTGGGGTCAAAATTCAGGCGGCGGGCCTTGCCTGCTCGCCAAAGCGTTGGCCTCAATGCCTGCCACCGCTCCAGCGGACAGCTCTGACAGCGGAGAACCTGGTTCTGATGGGATTCCCGGTGGTATGAGCACCATGAAGGACGATACCGACACGGTCCTGCTTCCCCTTGGCGGTCATGCCCCTGATTCAATCGATACGGGCAACCAGGCAGATTGCGCGCAGTTGGAACGACCACGAAAGTCACGAATGGCCAATTCCGAACCTAGGAAGTTCCGTTGCGCCACCCAGCCGGCCAATTCCGACCTCATTCATGCGGCCTGCGTTGGGGGCGAGCAGAAGCGATTTTCGCGATGGAAGCCCGGATGCACGGTCAGGTTTACCGTCGTCGAAGCGAGTTTCCCCTCACGAAAATGGGCTCGATTTGCGAGACATGCATTAGTCAAGGCGGCAGAAGACTGGAACGCTAAAGAGGTTGGAGTTCGGTTTCAACCGGTCCGTCAGAGTGAACGCGCCGTCTTCGCCCTCAAGTACTACCGAGCTCCAAGCGAGTACCTGGCGGATGCATTTGCACCCGACTCCAAGAACAGAACCCTCTACATCTTCAACACGTCTCTTCATCGGGAGTACTGGCCACATCTCACCAACCTCTTTCGTCATGAGCTCGGCCACGTGTTGGGTCTCCGCCATGACGACGCAGCAACTCGCGAGTGGGAGATCCCGTCTGTGGAGTTGGCACCGGCGAACGAGCTCTCAATCATGAACTTCTACCCCGAAATTGAGCGCTTTGGCGCCTGCTCGATTCAGGAGTCCGATGTTATGGCGGTCAGAAAACTGTGTTCACTGAGCGAGAGTACCTTTGACGGATTTCAGGTCATCACAGTCGACCCAGACACCTTGGAACCTTGGAATTTCGAAGGCTCGGACAGACTCAGCTCCATTGACTCTGCTCTTGTTAGTTCTAGAGATTCAGATTCTGATAGCGCCCATGGACCAGAAAACGTGGACCCTAGCAGACCGTCGAGTGCCGGATCGGTGGAATTCGAAGGGGCAGTCTTACAAGCATCCGCGCAGTCCGATTCTGCGGGTAGGGGCTGCTGCGAGGACGCAACATCATCTCATGATCAGTCTGAAGTTGATGTGGCCACGACGGGGCATTCGAATGGCTCAGAAGCGACACCAACCACACCCGCCGCACCATCTATACATATATCACCACCGGCCAGCGAGAATCCACCAACTCTTGATGACGCAACGGTGTCTAAACGCAACGCAGCGAATGGCGTTCCAAATACCCCCGGGGAACTTGCGCGTTCAGGATTCCTTGCAGTCCCGACAGCAGACTCATTGCATTTGGAGAGCGAGAAAGGAGATTGGTCCGACGAATGTGTGAAAGAGGGACATCATGAGCCGGAAGTGTTGGATTTGGACATACAGGATGCTCTGACACCGGATCCAGGCACTGAAGCCTTGTTCTTAGTACCTGACAATCCTTTTGCCTTTTCTCCTGGACAGCTGTCCAAGATGTTCAATCCCAAAAGCTTCAGTGCCTTTTATGCATTGGGAGGGCTTGCCGGGTTGGAGAGGGGTTTGAGAACCGACAGGGACAGCGGATTGAGCATTTATGAGACGAACCTGGAAGGTTACATTTCGTTCACGGATGCCGCTACATATGGAGCCTCTATGTACGGGGCACTGGGTGAAAAAGCGCCCAAAGCACGATCAGGAAGCAAAGAGTCAGGATACCCGCCCATTACGAGCAACTCGAGTCAAAGTGGCTCGTTCCTGGACCGGATACGCGTGTTCAAGACCAACCACCATCCGAACACCGAAGCAAAACGACTTCATGAGTTTGCTTGGACTATCTACTCGAGCCGGATACGACTGGTTCTGCTCACGGTCACCTCTGCCGTATCATTCGCCTGGGGTGTTGGTCAGGACAGGGAGGCAACGAAGTGGGCTGAGGGAATCGCAATCCTGGGATGTTTGACTGTAATGATTGCTGCGGAGACTAACAACCAATGTGAGTAGCTGTGGAAGGAGGATAGGTTCGGGAAAGCAATGACTAACATCTTTGCACAGGGGTCAATCAGCCCCGACTCGCTCGAATTAAGAGGCTGAGCGAAGACACATTTGTCGACGTGGTTCGATCCGGAAAATGGGTCAAGATTCCCGAAGGTGATTTGCTTGTTGGCGATGTTGCCTCCATTTCAACTGAAACTATCGTCCCTGCAGATGGGGTCCTCATCGAAGGGCATGGACTTAAGTGCGACGAGTCATCCTGCACTGGCGAGTCTGATCTCATACCAAAGATATCTGCAGACGAGGCGTTCATCCTTCTCGATGACCTGTCCAACGGAGCGGTGATGCGCACCGGTGCCCTCCACGGAGTCGACCCGTTCATCATTTCCGGTGCCAAAGTTGTGGAGGGGTCCGGTACTTTTCTCGTCACAGCTGTTGGTATCAACTCCTTATACGGCCAAGTGAGAATGGCGGTCAGAGACATGGAGCTTGAGGAACCAACCCCTCGTGAGCAAAAACTGGGCAAACTCTGCTCCTTCATGGCCAGATCGAGCGCTGCAGTTTCTCTATTGCTCTTCACTGTCGTTTTCATCAAATTCTTGTTGGCACTGCCTCATACCCCCGTGGGACCTGTGGAGAAGGGTCAGACCTTTCTAAGAGTCCTGATTCTGAGTATCACAGTCAACGCTGTCGCCTCCCTACCGTTTCTCTCGGATCTAGGATCGACTATCATTGCAAACACATCGAACAAGATGCTGCTACACAACAGTCTGGTGCGAGGGAGCAAAGCCTGCGAGACTGCGGCCCTTATCACCACCATATGTACCGAGAAGACCGGCTTACTGACACAGAGCAAAATGAGGGTTGATTCGACAGCTAAGTACGTCGAGGGAACGATGTTCTTCGGCGATCCCAACCCGTCTTTGACGAACGATGATCAGCTCGACACACACAGCATCACTCACGACACCCCAGCACGAGAGTTCATCCAGTCTTGCAGCAATAACGTCAAAACGCTACTCACTCAGTCAATAATGGTTAACTCGACCGCCTTTGAGAAAAAGTTTGAGGAGTACGAGCCGTACATTTGCTCCAACGTTGAGGTCGCCCTTATGAACTTCTGTCGCAACCATCTCCCTACCGGATCAGCTTCAGAGGAGAGAGCAAACGCCATTCCCTTACGTCAAGTTTTCTACTCAGCGGCTGAGCCGACGTCGACGTTGATACGGCTGCCGTCTGGCGGTTTTCGGCTGTACGTTAAAGGCCCTGCACAAGTCATTCTCGAGCAATGCGCAAATGTCGTAGCAGACGCTACGAGCGAGAGTCTGTCCACGTACAAGTTGGAAGACACGAGGCGTCAGCTTCTGCAGGAGAGGATCAGCTCCTACTCCAGCCTAGGCATTCGGTCCGTTGCTCTGTCTTACCGCGACAGTGCGCGACCATCACGCCAGGAGGATCTGACATTGTTGGCCATCTTTCTTGTCGTTGACCCGCTCCGACCCGGTATGAGACAAGCGATTACCGAGTGCCAACGAGCTGGTATTCTTCTACGCATGGTTACCGACGACAACATTGACGTGGCGCGCGCAGTTGCTGCTGAGTGCGGCCTATACTCGCCAGAATATGGCCAAATCGCTTTGGAAGGCCCGATGTTTCGCCGAATGTCAGAATACGAGCAAAAAGAAGTTGCTCCCCGCCTCTCTGTCTTAGCTCGCGCAAGCCCCGAAGATAAACGCATTCTCATTCGGGCTCTCCGAGAGCTGGGCGAAACCGTGGCCGTCACTGGCGGCGGTATTAACGATGCTCCTTCTCTGAAGATGGCAAGCGTAGGGTTCGCTAGGGGCGTCACTGGCACCGAAATCGCAAAGAAGGCGTCCGATATTGTTTTGAAGGACGAGAACATTCGCTCTGTGCTCTGGGCTGTGAAGTTGGGACGCGCCGGGATAGACGGGCTTCGGAAGTTTGTTCAGGCAAGCGAACCCTGGTTGGAGCTGGTGTGTATACTGACCAGTTATGCTGACAAATGTGGCAGTTCAAACTGACCGCGATGATAACGGCTATAGTTCTGACATTCCTGTCGGCAGCCGTGTCGGCATTCAACGAAACACCAGTCCTCAACGCTGTTCAATTTATCTGGGTTGGTTTGTTGACCGACGCTACGGTTGCAGCACTGGCTCTGGACATTCCTTTGGAAATAACAATGGAGAGAATGCCAGATCGACGCTCTTCGCCCATCATCACGTCCCACATGAGAAAGATGATGTCTGGTCAAGTCATCTGCCAGCTTGTCGTGGTCTTGGTGCTCTATTTTGGGTGGCAAACCTTCCCTGGGAACCATGAGATCCCGACGCCGGGAGAGGGGAACATCAATGCAAGACGAAATACCGTCGTTTTCAACGTTTTCGTCTGGCTTCAGCTCTTTAACGCCCTCAACTCCAGAAGGCTTGATAACAGGTTCAACATCTTCGAGCGCATTATGCGCAACCCTCTCTCGCTTGTGGTTGGATTTCTTGTAGTAGGTGGTCAAGTTCTCATCATTTTCATGGGTGGTAAGGCGTTTGGGGTCGTTCCCCTCAGCGCGAGAGACTGGGGGCTGAGCATTGGCATCGGAGCATTGTCGCTTCCGTTGGGAGTCTTGCTGCGGCTAATGCCGACTCCATGGGTGGATGAAGCCTACTACTACCTCTTCCAAGCTTTGGACAGCATTCTATGGGCCCCGCGGGAAGTTGGGCGACTGCTACGAAGGCGGAGTCGCGAACAGGACGAGGAAGAAGGGGGTGAGTGGGACCCGACGCTCTGATGAGAATGAATGAAGGTAGGTAGCCATTCAGGAGTTCAAAAGGGGCGGATGATATGTATGATGGCTATGAGTGATGAGTACGCATGGTATATCGGTAGATATAAACTAAAAATGGACTCCCCTTGTCAGGTTTAGGCACCTAAAGCTAAGCGCTAGCGGAGTTGCCAACCTTCATACGAAGAGGCCAAAGCGTGGCAGGTTATTTGTGTTATAGCTCTTGGAATTTCAGGACATCACGGCTCAAGATGGGTATCTGGGCCAGGAAATATCTCAGGGCTCGCCGGTTGGGCGGTGGCGCCCTGCGCGGCACGTTGATCCATTGCTCAACACTCCTGTCTCCCAACAGTCTTTTAGGGAGCCATGGTAAAGGGTGATGGCGGTGGTGATGATGGCGGTGATGGTGGGACTGTTGTGTGGATGGAGGAAAGGACGATGAGTGAAATAACTATTGCGCGCGTCGACAGCCTTTTGTCCTTGGCGATCTGCGAGATTGACAGAGTTATCTTCAGGTCCTGTGAGTCGTCGCCGTGTGACTGGGCCTGCCGAGTCTTGTGCATTGATACAGGGCTAAGTTTGTGGTTGGCCAGTGATCCGCTTTCGCTTGACAGACCTCTGTTTAATTCCTCGTGGTGTTTCTTTCTTTCGCTCGATTTAAAGCTATTCGCAGTCGAATAGCTTCGAAATCAAGCCTCCCTTTTGCATTTTTGACCGACCCCCTTTCGATTTTAGCCCGTGCGAAGCTAACTCGGCTAATCGAAGGCCTCCATTTAAGCTTTTACGGGGTGCACGCTGTACAATATACCGTGTAAAGTAATAAGATATGTTGCAGTTATCAGATATTTTCGGAGGCTTGTTGCGCTTTACATACCCCTACGGCACGAAGCCGTGGTGGGACAGTCGCCAAGCAAGACACTCGTTCCCACCGGCGTTTGATCCCAGGCCGACAGGACAGTTGCGCGATGAAGTCAGCGCGTTCTCTATTGAACCCCAATTGCCCAAACTGCTCAAGTCGGATGAAGTGGTGACATCGCATTGCCAAGCTCTTAGCTGGTAGATGATCACAAAGTCGGTATCTCACGATTCCGATTCACGGAGTTGAATTCTCTCTCACACTCCTGGAATGCTGGAGGTACTGTCGTCCGATTTCCAGAAGCCAATACCCTGTAATTGGTCACCGCTCTGCGATCTGTAGCACACAATCTTAAACCTGTTGTGCCAGTGCACATTGTGGCCGTGTCTCCGTAGGACAAGCACTGAGGACTTTGGCGTCACCCACGGTCTTTGCAGGCAGCATTCGACAAAGCGGAGATGGAGATGGCCTCTTGCTCCGCGTCAGGATGCAGCACATTTAGTCTCGACAGCCTTTGCATGCTAGCCCTGAGCCAACCCACTCATCAGGTGTGGGTGCTTCCTCGGCGTTGAACAAAGAGCACTCGGCAAGCCCTTTCTTTGCCGTAGAGTCTAGAAGAAGTGATCAGGGGCAGGATCTCACTCGTACTTTGCCATAGTTTCATTTACGCAAATTCCCATCTAAGATGGCTAGGAAACGAAGAATTTCAAGGGTCACGCGAGTCTGTCGAATGGAGGGTAACTTATCGGTAGTGGATTTCTCGTCCTGCATATGGACCTGTCGTGCCCCGTAATCCATGCAAATATCCGACTTTTGAAAAAAAAAAAAAAAAAAAAAAGGATAGAAAATTAAAGGTGTCGCATCCGCTGGCAACCATAGAGGAAGAATCTCTTGATTTAAGGGCACAGCTTCCCCCCTTTCACTTCATTCACGTTTAACTCTTTCAGTCTGAGTTCTTTAGCTTGAAGTTCGAACCTAGACCCCACCAGGCCCTGCCTCGACTCCAACAATGAACAGCATTGTCTCTGTCTGTACCTCCTGCTGCAGGGATGAGCGCCGCCCCACACCATTCTACCCTCCTATGAGGCTCTTTTCTGGTCGCGTGACGAGAGTTGTCATCGCGACACTTGCAATGTCAAACATGGGCCTGCTCACACTATCATCTATCACTCTTGTATTGTCTCTCACTAGATATCAAACCTTTGGCTAACACCACCTCCACCAATAGAAGAAGCCGCTATCGCGGATGCCAAGAAGAAACAGGAACAAGACAAAGCGCAGAGCGCTGCACGCAAGGCCGAGAAGAAGAAAGAGGACAAGGACGCAAAGGGTCATGAAGACAGAAGCGCTGAGTCTCGGAGTTCATCCAGCAACGGATTCAGGGGCGTTACCACCAACGAAGACGACTTGGACGGCAGCGAAACTGATTGTGGTTCTCATAGGTTAGTTGGTGGATGGACGTTGGATTAGACTATGCGGGCCATTTCTTTTGGTCCAGGGGAAAACAGTAAAAAGAAGAAGAAAAAAAAAGGCAGTTTCAGGGGTAGAGACAAGAATTGAGAAGACGTCAAGGGGTTAAGAGAAAAGAAAAAAAAAAGGCAATTGCATTGCAGATCAATAATGCCTGGGCATATGTACTGAGTCTTTAGACAACATCTCCGCAGTGGGGCCATCAAGGCATCAATCATGGGCCGAAAACCTGAGTAGAGGCATGTGATGGGGCTGACAAACTGGAGTCCACTTACGCCGCAGCTGCAGAAAAGACCTCCACCATTCTTGCATTCGTGAACCAGCATAATCCAAGGGAAAACCCCGTGGTGAATAAACCGATGGCTAACAGTCGCATCTCGGTGCTCCCTAAACAGTACAACACTGCAATCGAGGCCACTATGAGGATTGATCCGATGACGGCGCCAAGCGCTGCTAGAAGACTTTCAACTTTCTCTTGTGAGTATTCGACCGTGTTTTGGTGACCGTCTGCTGAGCCGGGGATGCCCATGGACGGCGAATTCATCCACTTCCGCAAGAAGCGCAAGTCCTGGTTGTTTGGTGGGCCTAATCCGGCAATCTTGTGCTGTACAAGGAGTGCTTGATCTGCAGGAGGAAACGGGATTATTAGCATGATCTTCAGACCAACTTTAAATTCCAAAAAAGGGGGTCCTGAACTCACTATACTCCACCAGCTTCTCACGAACCTGCAACATCAATTTCCACTGGGTTGGGTCCCCATCTTCGTCCGCCACCGAGTTTCGCAGCGTTTCCCAATCCCTGGAGTACTCTGCCCTATCTGGATGACCGGATTCTGAGTCGACCCTCGCTGCGCAATGTAACTCGTTTTCAAGATTTGTCAACTCGGCCTGGAGATAGAGCAAGTTGAGAACATTCAGAGATCCGAACCGGCGCAGGATCGCCATCTCAGGGTGCGCTCCCATGAGCGAAGCAAGTCTTGTGTAGCCTGCAGGCATGGCCGTGGCTTTGGCTGTGGCTTTGGCCGTCGTGGAATATTCTTCCAGAGAAATTGAAGCCATCGCTTATCTTGAGTTGATGGGGGCGGGGGGGGGGGGGGGGGGGGGGGGGGGCAGAACGAGCAATTAATGAAGGAAAGATACGATATGAGGCTCTTCAGTGTCCGTGAAGCGTTGGGCAATCACTCAGGCTCCAGCATGTGAGAAGGCTGGCACAAACTTTTGCACTTCTCACTCATTTCTCGCCAGTCGTGTAACCACGGGCCAGAATTTTAAGGCGGGTTGTGTAAATTCAAGGGCGACTGGCTTAGCGCTGGCGACGTCAAGAACGAGACCCATAGAAATCGCCGTCCCGTATTCCAAGTTGTCAGTATGTGAGCATCAGACAACCCAACCATATCCTTGATGCTGTCCTTCTGCCGATGGCGCTGAGCTTTTGGTAGTATGCAAACCGAATCAAGGCTGCTCGCTAGGTGCTGACAGACTTGATGTAGATCTAAGACGGGCTTTTATCTCTCCAAAACATAATTCCAGCTGCACGCATAGTCGGAAACCTCCTCGTCCTCATAAACGTCTTACCTTTTCTGCGGCGCCCAACTCCTCTGGTTCCAGCATATCGAGCGCCCTCTTTTTCGAGCTGTTGCTGCCGTGAACGGCTGTTCTACCCCCTTCACTTCCTTCCCCAGAGCCCT
Organism: Immersiella caudata; assembly: GCA_030512335.1. NCBI lineage: Eukaryota > Fungi > Ascomycota > Sordariomycetes > Sordariales > Lasiosphaeriaceae > Immersiella > Immersiella caudata. Next base: position 5,100,380 of record JAULSU010000004.1, on the reverse strand, counting down.
CACTCGATCCAGCCCCGTTCCCTCCCCAAGAAGTCGAGAAATTGCCTTGGTGCAAAAAGCCAACATTGCTTCCCAAGCTGTACAAAGAGTGAGGGGGCGTTGAGGTTGGCGTTTGCCTATCACCCGAGGGCGAAGAGCCGATGCTCGTGCCCAAACCACTGTCTGACACCAAGTTTGACACCTCGTCGATCGATGGCGGGTCTGGTTCCCCTTCCTCCGGGGGTATGTCCTTGGTCAAACTCCATCGTAAAGGAAACTTCCAGCTGTGGCCGAATATGACGGCGCCCCGTGGTTCCACCTTGGCTGGGCTTCGCAGACCCCGGCCGTACAGCTGAGGGAACGTGGTTGGGAGGAGGACCTGTGCCCTGTTGGCAGGGCTGTTTGGCCTGGATTGGTCGGCATAATGTTCATGGTCGAATCCGAGGAAGCCCCTGAGCCCCCTTCCTTTCTTCGCGGTGGTGCGGGTCGCTGCCTCTTCTACCCTGTTAGTGCTCCGACAAGCACAAGACTCAAAAGCTTCACCATTTGGCGAATGCCAGTAGACATTCTCAGCCAACCGCCAGGGGTTCCTTCTTTTTGCCTTGGCAGTCAACATGTTGTTCAAGTCTGCTCCGTACACAGCCAGGAAGTCCTTGCCGGTGGGAACAAGTGATGTAGGACTGCAGCATGCTTGTGTTTGGTTCTTGCTCCAAACGGGCCTGAATAGGTCGCCGAAGCCATCGCCGAATAGAGTAACAGCGCGGAGGGAGCGGATGAGATGAACCCAGCCAACGCTTCCGGCTTGGATCTTGGCAACCTTTGGCCAAAGTGTGTCGGTTCTGGTGGCGATGTCTTTGAATCTAGGAGGATCCAGGGGTTAGTGCCAGGCCCTGTGCCGGGTGCAGGATAGAAACGGTAGAAATCGGAGTCCTCACTCAAATCCCTCGACGTGATGGCGCGGTGACGATCGGATGCGAAACCCAAAGCCTGCTTGGGTGCCCACATCGTCGTGGTATGCCGTGATCTGTAACAGGACCTGGCATATCTCGTCCACCCTGTCCTTCAGCGTAAAGTTGGAGCTTGTTTTCTTCAGCGTCGTTTCATTGGTGTCAAGTTTCTTGCCAAGTCTCGCCGTATGCTCCTCGGAAGCTGTAGGTTGCTTCGCGCAGAGCGCTATGCTTTGGTTGATTGGATTCGTGAGGACTTCGAACGCAGACTTTGCACCTGTGTATGCTGTACAACGACGTGCTTCTTCAATATCCCCGTCGCTGTACATGATGACGCTGCCAAGGCAGTCATCGTCGGTGCAGAACTTGAGGTAAGCGCGGAGAAGATGAAGCACAGTGCTAGCACCATCTACAAGCCAGCCTCGCTTTTCTTCGCTGTCGTAAAAGACAAAGTGACGCTGCTTGAGGTTCATCAATGTTCCCACGTAGTTGTCGCGGCCGAACCCTAGGTGAAGGGGCTTGTCCTTGACGCCGATGAGGAAACTAGCGCCGGGAGTGATGAAAGGGGTGGCTGAGCCTGACACGGTGACCTTTTCGAGCACACAGCTGGAGCCAGGGCTGGGAAGCTCGCTTCTCTCAATTTCGTAGTTGGCGTCAGGAGCACCTGCGATTAGCGTTAACGCTGGACGAAAGCAAGGGGTTGGGATGTTATCCCTACCCGCATAGTTCTTGACGTTGTCACCCCACCCGAAGATGTGGCGACTCTTCTGCAAGGCATCAATGGACAGAATCTTGGCATCGGACGGCCTCTGTACTCGCTCATCCTCGTAGGAGATGTATTCGCCTTCTGGGTTGTAACAGAGTTGCCACAGCACAATGTCGCCAATGATTCGAATCGCCGCGAGCATGGCGGCAAAGCCTTTGATAAACGTAAAGATATCTCTAGACCTGTATCCCTCTCAGGGCGCCATGGAATCGGGTAGCCCCTGACCATGACGGGGTTGCCAAACATCCCCCGCCAACACTTTCCAGCCATTGCCAGCTGGTTATCATGTATGACGTCCGTATCGAATCCGATCTTGCAGTTGCCAATGGTAGATAGGTGATTTGCGCCAGGCTCGTTTTCGATGCGGAGTTCGGCAATGTGAGGGGTGATGTAGGCTGCCTCTTCGTCGGAGGGTGAGCAGCGGAGAGCAGCGGCTATCCAGGAGATTTGTTCAGCGACTTCGGCTACCGAGAACACGTTGCCTACTGCGTTTAGATACAGCTTTCTGTTGCGGAATGTTGCTGTGAGACGCGTTGTGTCGCTAAAGACTGCCTCGGCTGGTCTCCCATCGGCCGCCTCTTGCAAGAGTGAGAGAAGCTCCGATCCTGTCTCAGGCCACGCCTGTTTCAGGTATTCCTCGCAAGTAGTGGCTGACAAGTTGTTGCCATATACCCTGTGAGAGCGATGGCATGTGCCAAAACGAGGGTCAGTGAGCTGCCGTATTGCTGCTCTTGGGAGAAGGCAAACGGATCCCAATCGATGATAAAGTTCATGCACAGTTGCTGAGTGCGTTTCCGACTGAACTTTACTAGGCTGCCAGCAGCGTTGGCCTTGATGATCTGGCCACCGATACTCCGATGCGTAGCCGGATCCTCCGGTTCGGCCGCTTGAAGCTTACTCTTCGCCCGGATGGCGGACTGAAGCCACTTGTATGCTGAAGCCTCGTGCAACATTTCTCGGTACTCAGCAAGAACATGAATGTCATCGTCCAGTCCAAAGACGTTGTCATCCAGGTCATCAAGAGCATCCGTATGTGCCGGTTGCGTGTCCTCGCTCTCGACATCGGCAGAGTCCTTGTCCCACATCATCGAGAGCTTCTCGGCGAGGGACATTCCCGGGCTGACGTCGCGGGCCACACGACCGACTTCGCAACTCTCAGTGTTCAGAGAATCAGTGTCCCAATCATTCTGGGCATCAAGCATCAGGAGTAGACGCTCAACAATATCGCTATTCACAAATGCTCGTCAGAAACGTAGGAGCGAGATACAAGTGGGCGAGTCAAGACTGACCTTTTGAACTTATAAACAAGATACATCAACTGTCGCTGAGGCAACGGCGCATCCTCCTGACCTAAGCGGACGGCGAACTCTTTGAGGAAGCCGTCAAGTATCGAGGAGACGTTCCCCGCGTTGCGCGTCCCAAATTCCGGAGGAATGCAAGAACCAAGCTCCTTCGCAAAGGAGGAAATGTACATGTCGATGTCAGGCCGCTGCAAAAGGCTCTCGGCATCTGAGAAGACTGTCCCTGTTTCGTAGTTTTCTTCTCTTGCGCCCAAAGCGCTGGTAGTAGCTGTTGTCTCTGCTTGTCCTAGGACTGCATTGAGCTTCCCAGCCGCCACTGATTTAGGCGCCAAAGAGCCGTAGCCAGAGTCGTCTATCGAAGGAAGGACCCGAGTCTCGACATGCTTGCCGTTCCCGTGGATATGATGAGGGGAGTTGTACGAGCCTGCTCCTGGACCACCCGGAAAAGGCCATTGCTCGTCGGGTTCGAATGCGTCGGGAAGCGCAGACCATACCTCTGGATCTGCTATTTCAAATCCAGGGTTGGAAGGTGAGGCGGGGAACATGAGATCAGAGGCTTGGCTCAGGCCAAAGCCGAAATCGAACGTCGGCACGGATGGTGATTCCGAGGGCGGAAAATCCCAAGGAATTAAGGAGGGCGATGCGAATCGTGCAGGTGGTGGGAGAATCGGACTTCTATGGGGACGGATGGGGTTGCTCGCTATCGGAGGCTCTGGCAATGTCGTATATGGCGGTGATCGCAGCTCTTCACCGACGTCTTGAAGAGTGTGGTATCTATGTCAGTCTTTGGAATACCGAGAAGTGAGGAGAGAAAACATCAGGATTGGGCCGCTCTCACATGGGCTTAGCCAGCCTTCAGGCTTAGCTTGAGGAAATAGGATGTGATATACACGAGCCCATTTCTCTTCCTCAGTCATAGGTTCTCTTACTCGTTTCCAAAGTTCGCGTTCCTGGGCCAAGGTTGCGACTTTGTTGATTCGGCCATCTGAAATGCCGACAGTTGTACACAGGTCAAGCTCTCTGTGGTGGGAGTACAGGCTTTCTTCGTCCTCAAAGTCTTTGTAACAGCGGGCGCAGGCAAAACGCTGGCTGCTGTGAAAGCGGTATATATGATGCCTGGGGAGAATATGAGCACGGGACTGTCACACACCGGCGCTGGGGTTTTATTCCATGTCAAATGCTTACTTCACCCTACGAACAGAATCGAAGCCAGGTCCCATACAAGATGGCCCAACCGCACTGCTGGGGCTGAACTAAACAAACGGACAGGCAAATCTTTTAGGCCATCTTTCCAACTTTCTCCGACCCTCGCCGGCTGCGTGTTGTGTTCGACCTGAGAAGTCGCTAGAGGAGGGCTGGAGCCGATCGGCAGGCATTGTTGCAAGCAAGAGGGTGGACAGCACATCCAAGGCAGGTGCGAAGATGGACGAAGTTTTAGACCAGGGAAGACAAGGACCCGAGCACTGAGATATCCCCTTGGGCCGACGCTTGGCGCCAAGGCTTTTCTGCCTCTACCCATCCACCACCAGCGACCGACCCTAAAGTTCTCACTGACTGAATGCACATCGAGCGCCTTGCAGCACTGCGTCTCCTTGGTGTAGCCGGCTCCGACCGCCATTAGCTGCCCCCAACCAACCAATTAAGCCTCAAGGTCCCGCCAGCTGGAGCCCCAACAAAGTTGAGCGATCTCATGGTCGCGGGCCTAGCCTGTAGCGAGCGGGCCAACGTGGCAGTGCTCAAGCTCAGGTTAGGTAATTGGTGTCAAATGCGCTGCGGATACTGCGCTTCGCAATCTCCTGCTTATCACCCTAACTAATTTCCCCAGACGGTCACGTAACAGGGTCGCCATGGCAGCGCTCGAAATATAATGCGAGAGCGGTATCTAAGAGCTCATCTCATAGGGTCAACAATATGTACCTAGTTTGGTCGTTTTTGAACTCTCTGTGGCATTGATGGGAACATGTTTAGGCCTCCAGGTTAATAGTTGAGACGTCAAAAAACCAAAAAAAAACCAAAAAAAACCTGTGAGTTATGCCCTTGAAATGCGTTTTAGGCGCCGTCCAACGAACTAAAGGCCTCTGTGAGGATTAAACCAGGCCTCTCACGATTCTAAAAAGCCCTTAATCCAATCTAAACATGAGCTTCCTGCTGTCCTCATCCCAAATAATTCCCAGCTTCGCACGGCCTTCGTCACTCTTCGGGATGGGCTTAACTGCCCGCTCCACACCCTTCAGTGGTCCCCTGCTGTACGTGAAAAATATCACCTCGCCACGGATATACCACGGATCAGCTGCGTTCTCTCCATCCACAACATAACGAACAACTCGATCTTTAGCGTCCGAGATGATGCCAGTGTAGTTGGACATCAGAGCCTGGTGCTCCTCAGGCGAGCCAACCCCGAAACCGTTGGTAGCCATGCTGATGGCCCCCTTCTGCACGCTGAGGACGCCCTGGAGGTCGTAGATGCGCCAAGCGCCATTTTCGAGGTTCTTCGTGTAGTTGGCCATGGTGGCCACTTGGCTCTGGAGCTCTGCAACGGTCTTCTCGAGCTTGTCGCCTCTCTTCTTCTCTTCAGCAAGGGACCTCAGGACAGCTTGAAGATGCTGCCTTTGATTGTCGGGTCCTGCTTGGGTCTTGGGGGCGGGGCCGGTTCCAGCATCCGAGTCGGCTTCCATGACCTCGCGCGGACGCTTCCTCCCGCTGGTACCACCACCGCTACCAGCGCCACCACCATTGCCGACACCACCACAACTGCCAACACCACCAGCGCGGCCGACACCATCACCACTGCCAGCACCGTCAACGCCGCCGGCATCACTGGGAGTCTCCTCTTCAACGTGTCTGGCAGCAGCCCGCTTCGCCGCGAGGGCCGCCTCCCGCACTCTCCAAGTATTGGTCTGCCCCTTCTTCGCCTCGACGACCATCGCGCGCCAGTTGGCATCAGCCTCCTCGGCCTTCTTCCGAAGACCAACGAAGCGGTCGTTCTGCGGCATCTCGAGAAGGATTTGGCCTAGAGTCCGGAAGTCGACTTCCAGCATTGCCTCCTTGGTGACCTCGCTCTCGTCCATCTCTTCATTCTATGTAAAAGTTAGCGTTAAATTGGGGAAAAAAAAAACAGTGTAAAGGCGTGGGCAGAGCACGAAAAGTTGTTGGAAGAGTAGTTAAAGGCCTGTAAAGAGCGAAAGAAGGCCTGGGAAGAACAAAGGAATGCGTGAGAAGAGCAGGGAAAGGGCTAGGAAGAGCAGGAAAAGGGCTAGGAAGAGCAGGAAAAAGGCCTGGACGAGTATGCAAAGGGCTGCGAAGAACAGAAATAGGCACTGGGGGAACAGAAAGATACTAGAATAGACGTACCTGCATCATCACCGCCATGGTGGCCACGGCCTTGTAGACCTTCCTCATCTCCCCCGCGATGTTTCCCGGCATGCCCTTGGGATCATTGATCAGGGCGAAGATTCCATACCACTCATCGTAAACCCTCTCCCCAATTGGCATTACGGCAGCCGGAAAATGCTTTGCCGACTGAACGTAATCCCCGTACTGGCCCTTGAACTTTCCCATCCAATGCCACTGGTGAATGAAGACGGCTTTCACTGCCGCAATGTCGATCCACGGAACCCCCACACCCGCGGCAAGGGCATGCGCGGCACTTTCGTATTCGGAGACAACGCCAGCGAGCGTGCGGAGGTTACCCTTTGTTTTGAGACAAGCGATGTGGGAAGACGAGTGTGGCTGGAAAGTTGAAGAGCTGGTGAGCCATTGAATAATTTGAGGGAGCTCGGATTCCACTGCTTTGTCCCAGGCGAGGATGGTGACGTACTTGGCGATGAAGTCGGCTGCTTTGACCTGGATGGTGTAGTTTGTCCGAGGAGGCAGCTGGTTCAATGATCTTCTAGCTGGCATGATGGCTGCGCTACCTTGGGGTGGCCTTTAGCGATGCGTGAGGTTTCCTTTTTTCTTCCTTTTGTCCTCCCCCCTCTTTTTTGTGCGGGTGAGATGCTGTCGTCCTTTTTTCGGAAAACCGAAGCGGAAAGTGAAAAGTGGAAGGTTGAAAGCGGAAAAGAAAAAGGAAAGTGGAAAATCGTAGCCGGGTTGTAGTTGGGAAGATGTGTTGCCATGGAGGTGGTTGCTACTTCCAGAAGATATAGACGAAAAATGGAAAGGAAAAAACACAATTGCGTGCCCAAGACCCACACCCGACCTAAAAAGATGATTGAATGGACAGTGAGTGAATGAGGGGCCCATTGATCCGATAATACCAGTGAATTAGACATTCTCAAGGACTTCAACAGATGCTGGGACGGAAGAGCATATGTTGGTCATGGGGTTTTATCTTTTATATCATCGCATTCTTATTATTTGCCAGAGGTGTGCCCTGTCAGAAGAAGGTTTCAAAAAAGCCCACCAAGGGGCTTTGTGTAATGTAACTGACGCCGTTGATGGAGTAGGTTTGGGGAGTCTCTGGGTGAATTGACACATCCCACGGTTGGACCAAATGGGTGAGGGCCGTGCAGTTAGGAGTCTAGTTGTGGCCCTGACCCCTCCTGCACTGTACTGAACGACTCCGTGGGGATCTGAAGAACAAGCCCAAACATGGAGTAACTTTAATTCTAGGTCTTTGACGCAGACAATGGATTGATGGGAAAGCTTGCCTTGTTGGTGTTGGCTTTTGGCAAGCACGACGCCAAGAAACGGGCCGTCACAAGACCCCGAGCTGACCCGACGCTGCGGATCCATAAATTGCCCGCCATTCCCACATGCGCGCCGAACCTCACCTCCACATATCATCTCAACCTCACCAAACACCATCAACCACAACAAGTAGGGACAGCCTGTCAGACCCCCAACCAAACAACAACCAAACAACCTACACCCAGCAATGACAACCCCAACCGAAACAACCCCCCTCACCGCTCCTAATCCACCACCCCCAACCCCTCCCCAAGGAGAACAGCTCCCCTTCTTCCTCTCCCTCTCCCCCGAAAACCCAACAACCATCCTCCTAATCCACTCCCTAACCTCCTCCCACCTCGAATGGACCCACCTTCTCCCCCTCCTCACACCGCATTACCACATTCTCCTCGTCGATCTCCCCGGTCACTCCCGCTCCGCCACCCACCCAGGACCCTACACCATCCCTGCCCTTGCGGACTCCATCGTCCCGATTATCCAACAACACGCTAAAAACAGTACCGCGCACATTGTCGGTCTTTCCGCGGGAGGCTTCGTCGCGCTGCAACTTGGCAGGACGTACCCTGAACTCTGCGCCAGTGTCTTTGCAAGCGGAGCGCATCCATTCAGGGGGAGTTATAAATTCCTTGCTGAAAGACCGGGATGGGTAATGGCGATATTCTGGGTGGTGAACGAGTTGATACCGGATGGGCTGTACTGGAGGATGGTGGAATGGAGCGGGCTGAGAAGGCATGAGCAGTTGAGAGGGGAGATGAGAGGTAATAGGAGGTGGGATGTGGTGAGCGGGGTGTATGGGAGTATTTTGGACTTTGAGGGGTGGGAGGGGATTGGGAGGGGGGTGAGGACGTTGGTGGTTGTCGGAGAGAGGGGGGATGATGTGGGGAGTGCGAGGGGGTTGGTCGGGGGGATGGAGGAGGGGAGTAGGGTTGTGGTGGTGAAGGGGGCGTTGCATGCGTGGAATTTGCAGATGCCGGAGTTGTTTGCGGAGGGTATCAAAGCGTGGGTGGAGGGGAGAGAGTTGCCTGAGGGATTTGGGGAGGTGGAGGGGTGAAGGGTATCAAGAAAGTGGCATTGTAGCAGGTAGAGATACATGGCTTCCTCTGAGGGATGTGAGAACTAATAACGATAAATCCGAAGTTGGTGATACAGATGACAAAAGAAACTTCCCAAGACCTTGGAAGACAGAACATCCTAACCCCTATCTTACATATCTCGCCGAAACAGCCACATCATCACCGCCTAACCATTTTCACACCCTCCTGAACATACCGCTGCTCATCTGCCTTGAAAAGCACAGCCAGCCTGCCCGGCAGCGTCCACGGCTCAACACGCTCATCATCCTCCTGCCCCTCTTCACTCCCACCTTCTCCCACTCCCTCAACACCCGCCTCCGGTCTCCACCCAAACCGCGCCAGCGCCACCTCATGAGAAAACCTCCCCCCAATCGTAACATCAAAATCCTTCAAATCCGGAATCGCCCCTCTCAACCCCCTCACCAACTCCCCCCAGAGCGTCTGCCCAAAGATCTCCAGCCGATAAGGCATCACCATGCAAGCATGAGGATTCGTCACCACGGGTACTGGCTCCTCAATAGGTCCCCTCTGCACCTGCGCAAGGAAGAGATGATCGTTGGGGTTGGTGAAGCTGAATTCAAGAGTGCGGATGCTGCTGAGGAAGGGATGGGGGCGCTGGATGAAGAAACGGTGGGCGTCTTCAGAGGAGGTGAAGACGGGGGTGACGGTTTCGAAGAGGGAGGAGATGGATTCCCAGTACCTGTTCATTGTTAGTTGAGTTGATGGCAAGAGAAAAAGGGACGTACATCTTCTTGCAGGTGAGGAAGAGAGCGAGGAATGGACTCGGCTCAGCATCTTTGGCGTTGCCGGTTTGCGGATCCCAGCGCTTCATGACTTGGTGCTGGCATTTCCAGTGCTTGTCCCAGTGCAGACGCATAACCCAAGCAAACCAGAACCACGTCGGCGGCGTGTGCGTGTTGGTGTGGAAAGGCCATGGTTCGATGACTTGGGCATCGTCCTGGCTAGGAAGACCGGGATGGATCTGACACTGGGTGTGGCGGAAGATGCCGCGGCCGGACCCGTCTGTGTAGATGTGGAGGCGAAGATCTGGCTCCGGGGCCGACGCCGATGCGCGCGACGACCCGAGGTACGATCGCCATACCTCTCCGTAAATTTGCCGACGGAGCTCAAGCGGTAGTTTGGAAAAGAGAGCCGATGTGTCTTGGTCGCTTGCCGATCGCTGCATGTCGGCGCGGGAGATGGTTGGGACGCCGCCATTCAGGTGCCCCCGAAGCTCCATTCCGGGGTGGATAATCGGCAGCTTAGCGCCCACCTGCAGTGGCTGTGGGTCGCTGACGACAACACCCTTCCCCTTGTCGACTCCAGCCTCCTTTCTGCGCCGAAACGCATCGCGCACCCGGCGCAAAAGCGATTTGGTCCCCATTGTCGAAAAAAAATTGATGAGGAAACGAGCGTTGAAGGGTGACGGTCGCTGCTCCATCCCCTGCTGCTCAAAATTCGGGCGCCGCAGCACTTTTTGTCAGTCGACGGGCCCGTTTCATGCAGGGTCCAGCACGCCGCCTTGGAAGGCGCAGCCCACTCCGCACAGCGCACGGGGCAGCGCCTGGCTGGCTGCCTCTCTGCAGCCCAGGCGTTTCAGATTGCAGCGCAGGCAGCCAATCACACCACCCCCGCCGGCAATTTGGTGGCTTCTGCTTTCCTTTTTCTGACCTCCCGATCGGGCGCGCGGCGTTCGTATCCTACTTTCATGTGCGTGTCTGACTCTGCGATTCGCAGTGTCCTTCGCTCGCGTGGCAAGCGTGCAGCGGCAGAGGCACCTGCGTGTCTGAGTCTGACAGCGGGATGGGTTCGAATGACGCCTCAACAGCGTGGTCTGACATCCTGGAGACTATCGACTTCTCGGCCGCAAAATCGTGGTCTCAGCGGCAGATTTGGCGCTGTGCTGCGGATTCATAATTCAGTATAAACAGCTCAGCTGATGGCAGGCTTGCCGCCACTGTCTTTCTACGATGCTATCCAGTTATTCATTTTCATGAACATTACCCTCCCGGATTCTATGGATCCAAGACACCGGAAATCCACCTTCACTCCTCAAACCGACGCCTCGCCGAGACATCCTGCACCACCGACAGCAGTTCAAACGCCATCGCTCCGTTGTTGGCATCGGTGTAGTGCTCAATTGTCGACTTCCTGTCCTCATCCATTCCGCAAGGGTCTAGTCCTGCATCAAGAAGACTCGGCACCACTTCAGTCCAACCCTTTGCTGCCGTCCGTGGAAGAATCGAGGGCTCCAAAATGGAGGCTGTTATATTCGGGTCATTCAGCAGCACAAGCGTCCCCGTCCTGTCGTGAGACCTTACCGCAAGGGTTAGCTTAGCTGTCCGGTGGACCGCATTCCTTGAGCCAACCTGGCTTGCGGTTTGGTATTGGGGTTCTTTGAACTTCGCAGGCAGCGAGCGACGGGGTGAGGAGTTGCTTGCATATTCAGAGCTACCGGAACGAAAGTAGATAGATTCGGCGCCCCTACTGCTTGTCGTGAGGCGCTAGGATTTGGGCCACTTGGCGGTAGCGTTGGCGAGTTTCTTCCCAACACGAGAAGGCCCGGAGATGCTTGAAGAGTCCGTGACGATCGTGGAGATTATAATGCGGACTGTATTCTGCTTCGTTGCGAGAGAAGCCCCGAGTTCGTACTTTGGCGCTGTTGATGGGGCAGATTGCTCTTCGAAGCAGCTCGCCTCCGGGGATGGCAATCTGGTGAATGTACTCTGGTCTGGCGCGCTTGTTTTAGCGCTATTGCTCGGCGTGCCGGCGGTAGGGAGGAAGTTTTTGTACGCCCGCAAGAGAAGCTCGTGAGCCTCGGACCACGGGACAGGAAGTCTTGCATTGGCTCGCCACAGGCTGGTCCATCCTGTGAAACGGACATAGGATGACAGGTCATCAACTGGTCGGGCATGCTGGAAGATTGGATCACATGCCTCCCACACGCTGCATTGTTCGACATGCGTTGTTCTCCTCCAGGTCATTGCTGAGGGGTTGAACTGCGCCCCTGATGATATCCACTTTGATGTGTCGATGCGGAGAAATCCGTAGTTGATCGTGAAGTCGTTCAGGCTGGAACCCCCGGCGAACCACGGAACAATATCGCTGAAGTCCGGGTGGTGGCAACTCACAGTGAAAATCCTCCATCCCCTTCGTGGTGTATCGTGTCTTCGTCCGAGCAAGGCCTGAACGAAACGACCTGGGCAGGCGGGATGTGTTCCGCCAAGAGCACGTCAATGGCGAGTTTGTCGATATCCTTCAATGCTGTGACGTTGAAGTTGCTCTTTAGAGACTAGACCCACAGCCCGAGGAGAGCCTCAACAGGGTCGGCGCACTTTTTTCGTTAGGGCAGCGTCGTTCGCAGGACATCGAGATGCATCTCAACATTACCTACCCCATCACGAGATTCTTGGGTCCGCTCCTTGATAGCAACGTCGGTACCTTTAAACCCGGACAAACCCGGACAACTGACACCGTGGAGTGCCGAGACGATCTTCCGTGAGATAGAGCGAACCTCTACCTGACTGTCATCCCATTGCTGGGAGGCCGGGACAAAAGGGCCCCTCGTGAATGAGGCCAGCCGGCGGTCTGTAGTAGATGAGATTCTCAGTGCCCGCAACTACCTCCTGTTCGCGTACTGCCTCGGGGCTCTTGGCTTCCTTCACACTGGGTACAAATATCAGGCTACTCGGTTCGACAGCTGATTCTGGTGTGCTGGGAACGAGTCTATGGACGGTACCGAGAACGGAGAAAGAAATTGTATTAGACTTCTTGTTGTCTGCCGGAATCGACCAGTCGTCCGCATAGCACAGCTCGTATGAGAGCTAATCGAGCTCATATCCGGAAACAATGTTGAGAACGGCAGCCCGGAGATTGTTATCGCGGGTCTTGAAACGGCTTGTCTTCATTACCCCCCGGATAAAGGCCATGATAAGGGTGATGAAAGCTGGCCGATTGAGAGCCTACGCGGCTAGGCCCGCAAGCCTACAAGCTGAAAAACATAGCTGAGGGTCGTTAGGATGGCTGCAAAGGCGGTCCGAGTCTTGATGCGATTGGCGGGGTCGACAATTGTCGAGACTCTGTATTCCGAGAGTGGTTCGTTAAGTTTTGACCCTGCGTCGGAAAACGCAAAGGAAGCAAATGTTTGGTCTGCAACGACCTGCGTGCCTAGCTGAACCCAATATAGCGCCGATCGGCTTTTAGTTTCGCCAAGCTGCTCCCGGTGTCAAAGGTCACCTCGCGAGCGCTTTGCTCGATGAGTGCCGCACACCAAAGCATTCCGATGAACAACATCAGAGTCCCACGCGAGATGAAGGCGAAACCTAGGGCGTGTTTTTCGCTGACGGCATCATGGGTCGAGACAACGAAGACTGCGAACTGTGCCACTACCGCTACAGCGACAGCGCCAACCAGCCACAGATCGTTTATACGAGCCCTTCCGATGTTGATAGACAAGTTCGGTGGGCTTTGTTTCCTGAGGATGTCCGAGTACAATTTAGCACCACATGTCGAAGCCAATGACGAAAATGACACCAACTTCTCGCTACTCGCAATGGAGAGATGGGATCCCCAAAAGCCTTCAAAGTCAAGCTTCAGGAGTTTGCCTACGCGAGCGGTAAATCGAGTCCAGATTTTTCGAAGCTGTGGGCCGTCAACCCTCACAGCCATGGCCACACTTGTATCTTCCAAGCCTCCCGAAAATTCCCATTCTCTTAACCTTGATGGGCTGACATCTAGAGGCTTCGTGAGTCCTATTGTTTCGAGCAGATGTTAGTTGAAAACGTGGAGTTCGGCTGTTGGCTGTCCGTCTGGGGACCCTAGGTGGTATGGTGCTCTGGGGAAGTGAATAATCTCCAAAATCTTGGGACGGCCAATGATGCGCGCGATTCCGCCGCTGTGAAAGAGTTCGCAAGCATTGTGACTCGTTGAGGTGCATAACTCGGCTTCGACAACCCCGGCTGCCTCCTGCAATCGCCCGACGAAAGACCTCAGCCGCTTCGGCTCGCGAACCCGGATCGCCGAAGCAATTGTCGTGATGATGCCGATGGGTACTGAGGCAAAGATGAAGTAACCCCAAAACGACATGCTCTCGCCGAGGTACTGCTTAGTGACTTGTTCTCTAAAGAGAGCAAGGAATGGTGCCACATCGGTGGCCAAGTTATTCACCATTTCATCAAATCTCTGCTCGTAATTTTCTTCCTCCCCCGCAATCACAGGGACTGCCAGGCACAGAGCCAGGAAGAAATACACTCGAGCGTCCATTAGTTTTGCAGCGAGCTGGTGAGAGAACTGGGAAGGAGACGATGCGGACATTGCTGGAACTCGACACTAGGATGACGCTCACCTTCATGTTCAAATTGCGCTCCGTGGCGCCCTTAGTTCTGCCCTGATTTAGGACACTGGTAGATGAGGTTTCACCATGGTGACAGTGAGCAACGTTGCGTCGACGATTTGACGGCGACTTGGCGAAGGAGTGTGACAGATTCGGGACAATTGACGAGCTCCAAAGCGAGGTTGGACAAGTGGTACACAAAGAGTTGCCATGCCCGGCTACGCGATGCCAGAACTCATCCTGTTGTGTGGTCGCCGGCTTGGCACGAGGTGATGGTTCGTTGATGAAGACAGTCCGAGGTGTCGTTGACATTCGGGGCTGAGTCAGAGGCAGTGTTTGCCAGCGACCCACCCGACGCCCTGGTTCGCAAGGAAGCGCACGTGGGGCCCGGCCTATCATCGCCACCAACACCCCGGATGCCCTGGAGCTTTCGTCGGATAACCTTCACCCCGCTAACCCCGGGCAGCTGATCAGTGCGCGTCAGCATTCCCCGACAAGGTTTATTACCGGTCCGACCCTGTCGCCGCTGCACCCAGCTCAACTTTCCACCAAACACCGAACAATCACCGTCGACCTCAAAAACCACCAAAATGTCAGCGCAAGACTACTACAATCCCTCAGGGGGACAGCCGTCCTACCCACCACAGAACCAATACCAAAACCCGAGCTATCCGCCGCCGCAGGCACAAAGCCCGTACCCCGCGCAACCGCAGTACGCCTCGCCGTACAACCAACCCCCTTACGCACCGCAGTCGTCGTCTCATCCACAGCAGCCTTCGTACTCCCCTCAACCGTCGCCATACCCGTCGCAAGCAACCTCGCCGTACCCCCAACAACCGAGCTACGCGCCGCATCAACAGCAGCTCCAGCCGTACGGTTACACCCCAGATCCTAACAGTCGGCCTGTCTCCGCACATTCCGAGGGTAACCGGCCGTATCCATCTCAAGCGAACTACGGCGCGCCACCGAACAGCGCATCTCCAGATCAACGAGGCAGTCCTGCGCCGTACCAAACGCAATATTCCCCGAACCAACCCCAGACCCACGTCCCCAGTGGTCCTGATGGTGAAAAGGGATTTCTTTCCACTGTAGCTGGAGGCGCAGGCGGCGCTTACCTCGGCAGCAAGATTGGGCACGGAGGCACAATGAGCAAGATCATGGGTGGTGCGGCGGGTATGATCGCGGCAAATTTGATCGAGAAGAAGTTGAAAGGGAAGAGTGGGAATCACGGGCATTCCAATGGCGGGGGCTTGCTGGGGGGCATTTTGCATCGAGGGGTGGATGACGGGTATCCTGCGCAAGGGCAGCCAGGGGGGTACGCTGGGGATGGTGGGTATCAGCATCAGCAGCATCAGAATCAGCAACATGGAGGACATCATGGGGGTCAGGGGCATCAGGGGCATGGGCATGGGAATCACGGACATGGGCATGGTGGGTGGTGATCGTTGAATCAATGGCTGTATATGTGGCTAGCGAGTAGTTGGATACATATGCCAAATGATTTGCTTGGAAAGGATTACAGAATTGACAGTTTCGATTTGATTTGCTAAGAGCTATTCAGCTACGGAGTATGGGATTACCTTAGGAGAGGTGAACGATGCGTTGGTGCTGGTGGTTGTGCACTGCGCAACGTTGAGCGCGGGCTGGTTCCACCTCCGTGGCCTCTTATTTCCGAATGTTCTTTATTTGGATCGGTCGTGGTTCGTGTGTCGTTCGACCAACTAACAGGTGTAATAGTCGTCTTTCCCTTGTGGCTCGGTGATATTCCGGTTTGAATGTGTTCCATCCAGCCTCGCACGGGAGCGAAGGAGTCGAACCTATTTCGAGAAGACTGCAGACTTGGTCAGCAACAGAGGTTTGTGACGCAACTCACCTCGGCCGTCGTCTGCTTGTTCTGTTCAACTTGACCGTGTCAGCATCATCAACGAGCTCAAAGAGCCGTGTCAACCTTGCGGCCTTAGCCCCGACCTGCCATGCTTCAACGCCTCGAGTTCTCCGCATCAAACCATCCCGAAGGAAGAGGAATGGGTAGCTCACCAGCATGAGTCATGGGCTTTTTTGGTCCTGTTTCTAGAAACAGCGAGGTATCATCATGGGCTCTTCAGCCCTGCCTCGATCTCGTTTGACTGCCAAAGCACGCGCGACTCGTCCAGGTCTCAGCTGCCTGACATCGCTGTCCTGTGACGCGTTCAAAGCACACCCCCATTTTGTCCCACATTGCGTCAACTTCCACTTTGCAACGGACACAACGTTGCTTGTCTGGGGCCGGACCGGCGTGTACTCCCCGTGAGAGACTCCGGCTCAGGAGGCTCGAAGGTTTCCGTGCAGTGCGCCTCTGCAGGATACCCTCTGAGATGCGCTATACGTTGTGCGCGTTTCTTTCCCACGTTGCGCGTCCCTCTCACGTACGCGACTTTGAGCACATCCCAATGCTCACCCCTCGTGCGTCAAGCGGAAGTCAACACGTGGGTAGCGTCCGTGATCCGGGATTCGGCATAGTGGCAACCGACTATCAGGGGTCGGAGGGTTTGAGAGATGCAAGCCGCGGCAGCCAGATAGATGGATGCCCCTCGACTTGTGCTTTCATCGAGCTTGCCCGCCTCGATGTAGTGGCTGCTGGCAGTCCACTCAGTCGGCAGAGACGACTGTTCTCCAGAGCCCCCACGACAATCAGTGTGTAGATCTTCGGTGTCCGACTAACCTGCGACAACCACCAGCAGGTATGACGACCATGGCCCGTCCGATTGCTTCGAATAAAGTCCCCAGCTTGCAACCGTATACCAACTGGGTTGCCTGCCCTGTCAGTTCAACCGGTCGCGAGTGCGGTTTCCCGCATGACATCGGGCCATGGAAGTTCCCAGCCGACGCGACCACGGCCTCCGGCGGGAGGGTAGCGAATCCGGGCCACGCCATTCGCCGGCAATCGTCCGCCGCTGCCTCCCACGCAAGTGCAAGAGAGCGTCCGAAAGCTTTGAGATTTTTTTTATTTTTTTTTTGAAGATCTTGTAACGTCAACTTTGCAAAACCCAGCTGACTACCATCAAGCCCACTTGCACCGAACGCGTAATTTTCAAACTTACTGCCGTGCTCGCGGCAGCTGTTGCAAGCGTTCCAGGTCCCCCTCAGATATGAACATCAAAATATCTGGGCAGCAGCGGGGTCGGGCCAACCTGTACTTGGCGTGAAGCCGAGCGAGGTTCAGATGGAATTTTGGGGAGGAAAACTTGGTGCTTCATGTTGTTACGACTTGCTTTGCGGCCGGAGGCCGAGGGAAACCCTCGGTCCTCCACATTGTCGCGCCACCCGCCTGGAAAAAGATGAACGCACAAGACGGGGCGTCGACACCGCCGCCTGAATAAGCCCCCAGGGAGAACGACACCGGGTCAATTTGAGCCGAAGCTCGTTGAGGTCGCGCGCAATTGAGTATCTCGCGGGCGTCGGGAATGGCGAGTGCTTCCGATGAAGGCGAGACGAGGCGGGGCGAGGGCCGAGAAAGTCGGAGAGGTCGAAGCGCTCGAGGAGGTTCGGTGGGAGGGGTTGCCGAACTGAGAAAAAATGGCGGGGAATGAAGGGACTGCGGTAGAAATAAATAGGTAGCGAAAGTAAAATTGTGAGTCAAGGTCTGAAAAAGAAAGTTGAGTTTGGAAAAAAGGTGGGCAGAGAAAGTTTGATGGGAGCTGAAAGTGAAATCAGTGTTGCTCCAATTTTGAGGAAGGAACGCCTGGTGCCGTTGATTTTAAGGTCCAGCCCTGTGGGCAGCGGCCCTTTGATCACAAACAGCCTGGTCACCGGAAGCAAAGATCTCAGCGGCGAGGACTTTCGCTTTAGGGAATATGAGAGCTGTTTTAGGCGCTGGCGATACCTCTTCGCCCAAGATGGACTACCTGGAGTCACGTCTATCTCACCCTCGAGATATAAAGGCACCCGCAATTTTCAAGAGAATCTTCTAGTATTTGCTTCTGAAATCGTCATACCCTAGTTCTACTATTATCCTAGGAAATCACAATCGTCTCCCACCGCATGCCCCCCTCCTCCCTTTCAATCAGTTCGAGGCCCTCCCCGTCCATCAAGCCGTGCAGATAGCACTCCCCGACGAGCCTGTGCCGACCTTCTACAGCGCGGAGAACGTAAAGGACTTGACCACCGAATAAAAGATAAATTCTGTCGCCAACCTCTGCTTGCGCCGGCGCGAGTCCGATCCTCTGAGCCGTCGTTTGAACGAGCTGGCGACCCCCACACCCTTCGTCCGCAGCGCGACCCTGTTCAAACCTCATTGAAGGCGTTGCGCGTGATCCACGGCATTTCGGCATTTCCGAATCGTCCTCCGTGTAGGCTATGTCAGCCAGTAGAGTATGCAGACGAGCCTCTTCGCGTGTGATGGACGCATGACGTGGTGGTTTGCCCTTAAGTACGGTCCGCAGATTTCGATACCATTTCTGGTTCCCCTCCATTTGACCCAGAGGCTGCAGGTACCGAGATTCCTTGTCTTTGACCTGCCAGGATGGGTTGCCGATCACATCATACCGACCGGAAGGCGGTCGCGGGATGGTCCCGCTGATTTCCAGGATCGTATCCACGCAGCAGCCTTGGACTGTCAAGAGTTCACCTTCGCATTTTGGTGGATCGAGATGACGGTCTGTTGTGACGTCACGAGATGGTACTCCTGCTCCGTACGCTCGCTTAGAGCCGCTGAAACGGAAATAGATGCCCCTGTCGTCAACTGGTCCCAGCCACTTGTGGAACGGAGTGATTCCGATCTCGTGCAGCCTCCAATCGGGCACCCACGAAGGGAGCTGCAAGCGTTCCCAAGCCTCCGGTTGGGTTGGGAGGCCGCAAGCGCCAATGACGTCCAACTGATGGCCAAACGGACTGTTGTTGACTAGGCAGCGTGCAAAGTCCACGAACGTCTCTCTTGGGGGCATGCTGTACATCGGGAGGAGACCGCTTGGCAAGTCGGGATCCTGGAAGAGGGACGCCAGCGCATAGATTTTATCCCTAGGGTCTGTCGCTTTGTACTCGCGGGCCAGTTGGACAACGGCCAGGGCGTCTCGGCCCTGAGCTTTGTGGTCCGAATAGGTCAAGAGCACAAAGGCCTTGGAGGAAACGAGGCTTTTTAAAACCTGGTAACGCGGGACCATGGCGGCGATGAGGGATATCATAGTGACGGCGTTGACTACCGCACTCCGCGCGATGTCGGCGCCACCACAGACAAGCACCGTCTCGGCAGTGGACGAGCCCTCTTGGATGATCCAGACACGCTCCCACCATGGCCGAAGAAACAGCGACCGCAGGGCCACAATGTGTGGCAAGCCTTGAACATAGTGCCCATGTCCAACCATCTCTGCGGTAGCTTGTCTGACAATCTCTCTGGCAGCCTCAGGCGTGGTGTCGGGTCCCTTGGATTCCCAAAATCCGGCCATGCGCTGGAGCTTCTGGATGGCCAAGTCACTTTGATCGGCTGCAGGTCCAAGCCAGGCAATGACACGCTGCGAGCCCTCGTAGATGGCGTTCATGCGCGCCACCTGGTGGGCTTTCTCAACATTGTCTTCTTGGTTGATGCAGATGGCGTCAATCCACAGCGTCGGAGGGTCAGCCGATTTTTGGAGTTCCGACAGGACCGCGAAGAGATTCTCCGTCACGAGGAAGCGCTTGCCATCAACGCGTATCGGGAGTCGGACGGAGGGATCGCCCCAGACGTACGAGAGGGCCTGGTAGGGGATGTCGCTTCGCAGTCGATCGTCGGTGATTCTGGTGGCGCTGACGAGAAGTGACCCCGCGATATCCGAGTGTCCATTTTCGGGCTTGTGCAGCTTCAGCAGTCGAAGGTCTGAGCGGTCGCGGAGAGGTGTGTAGGCGAATACAACAGGTGAAGAATCCGTTATGGTTGCCATTTTGTCGTCTTGGTGTTTGGCTGGTTGCCAGCGGGAAAATCGTCACCATATGTGGCGGGGTTCCCACCTGCATCTGAGACAGTCACCTGACCCTCCAGGCCCTCAATGCTTTCACCGTTGAAAGGTCAAGTTCAGGGAGGGGGGAAAATATGCAGGGAAAGCAAAACCTCAAATCGCAGTGAAAAGGGGCGAGGACCACCATGGCTGCATTTCAGAACCAAGCGGAGAGATGGCCTTGCTAGCTAGGTAGGCATTGTGGTTATGCGAGAACAGAACCCCCAACCGACACGTCAGGACCCTCAAATTTCACCCCCAGCCCTATCTCCACCCAACGGGGGGAGTCGGGTACGCATACTCAAAGAAGGCTCTCTTGAACTCCTTCAGCGGCTGCAAGCGTATCCTACTCTTCAGCGCAGCGGTGAACTTCTCTCGAACGATAGAGCGAGTCAGCAGCTCAATCCTCTCGCCCTCGTCGAGAACCGACCACTCCGGCTTGTCGCCGTCCAGATGCAGACCTCGCTTCATGACATCGATCTGCGCTTGACGTGCAAGATCCTCGACTTCTTTGATCCCTGCATCTCGTAAGTGTCTAAAGATCCAGAAGGAAGGGGAGGGGGCAGAGGATCATTACTCACCACAATCGCGGATGAAGCCTGAAACCAGGATAGGTCAGCTCATGTGCGATATTCGACGATTTGTTCAAAGATGGGGCTCACCTGGCATGTTGACGGCAGATGTAATGGCACCGCATCTCAGGAAGAAGGTCATGGGATCCCATGGACGAAGTGGCTCCCACATATCCGGCCACATAGAGTCCGGCTCCTGATGTTTGATATCAATGTGAATGACGTTGTGAACGAGCTGGTTGAAGCGGTCGGACCGAATCACACGATACACTGGACGTTCAGTCAGCATTCGCTTGAAAAGTAAAAAGAGAAGAGAAGGCAAGCGGCGTTTACTTGGAGGGAGAAGATCCTCCGGTCCAGAGCACTGAGTCTTGGAAAGCGGCTCTTTTCGTTGACCAGGCCCCTTTTTGGCAAAATGACGAATGGCCGTGGCTCGCCACAACTTCCCGTACATGAAAAAACGACGTTGTGGAAGATCCCGATAAGCTGCCTCGAGCAGCAGACGATTCCTCTGCCGAATGTCCTCTCGAACACCAACAGACCATTTGTCAATCTTGATCCGGAGGTTCCACATGCGCCTGGCCTGATCGATATCCTCCTCCATTTTCTCTTGCGAACCGCCTGGAAATGCGAGGTTAGCAATGCACCCTGTTGGGTTGACACTCCAAAGCATACCCAAGAGAATATAGCCTGCAAAAGGCTTTTGTTCCGGCTCTTCCATCATATCCAGAAACTCTCTCAGCTCCCGATCCTCGTCCACCTTGAGCTTTTTCCACATGTTTCGATTGACTCGGAACTGCTTGCGCAATGCCTCATGGCTATCGGTATTGCCGAGCGGCACGTCTAGTCTGCCGGTAACCGTCTTCTTGGTCGAGCCAAGCGACCTCGAGACAGCCTCCAACTTTCTCAAAGCTTCCACTTTCATGTCATCCTCGCCGTCCTTGCCAATATAAACCTTCCCCGCAACATCGCAAGGCGCGCCAAGGTACCACTCCAGCGTCTTGGCTAGCGAGTCTGTAGAGTTGAACACCACGCTCGTGCACGGCCCAAGATTTTCCAGCAAGATTGAGTTGATCATGTTCACGTGCCACGAGTTTACTGGGAAAATGTCGAAAACGAACCGGTCCGTCTTCCTCCGTGTGCCGTCATGACCAGGCATAGCAAAAATCTTGCCGTCGACGATTTGGCTGTAACTGTTCCTCGCCTTGACCACTGGTAGCTCTCGCAGTCGACACTTGGCGATGAGGTCCTCGCTGAACACGCTGTCGAGGGATGCCCGACGCATCTCCTCCCGACACTCCTTGATGCGTTCGTCGGCATCCTCCAAAGGGTTTGGCAGGAAGTTGCTCCGACACACGATCATGAGTCTCGGCGACACAGGCGCAAAGTAGTGCAAGGGGCAGTGCACCGATTCTTCGATCTCGCCAGTCTCCTTGTTCCGGGTGAAAGTGTTGGGTCCTTCAAACACGCCATAGCTATTATCCGTCAAAATGAACTCATCGTCGGGATTCGCGGGCGTGCAGATGGACATGTAATAGGAGCCGGTGTGGACTATGAATCCCATTGCGTCGTCGGGAAACATGCGCTTGGGTAGCTCCTCGCGCCACTTTCCCTCGACGTCCATGTCGATGTCGATGATGGCCTTGAGGTTGTCGAACCACACACTCAGGGGTCGCTGGTAGCCCTTCTCTTCCATGTGTTCTTGCATAAACTCTTTGTCGTTGGCGTTGTACTCGCTGGCCGCTTGGTGATTGAACCGTTCGTGAAGACGACCGCTGCGGTAATGGAGGATGAAGAGAAACTTGCGAAGGCAGTCGCGTTCAGGGCGTGTTAGACAGACTCCGCCGATGGTGTCCGAGCCGCCGTCTTGCTTCGTCTCGACTTTTTTCTGGTGCTCGTCGTGGCCCTTGACAATTTTGGAAAATACTCGGGCAACCTGGTTCTCAAACTTGCCAAAAATTTCTTCGAGCTGGCGCTGCTCCTTCAGGGATGGCTTGGTGGAGTCATCGTACACATTCATCTGGCCGAGGATGCGTTTGATGGGCTGCTCGCAGATGACGGGTTCGTTGGGTCTGAGGTCAATGCTGCGAACGACGGTTTCTCCTCGAAGAGGGCCATTTTTCTGCTTGTCCTTGCCCCTTCTGCGCGGCCCTGTCGGCTTGTAGGGGTGGGAGAAGTTTCGGAGGAGAAACTGGGGCACAAAATGCTGGTATTGGCACTCGGGAAGGAATGACATTGCGTCGTTTAACCTGATAGCCAAAAATTGAAGAAAGGCGGATTTGATGGGGAAGGCGCGACGTCCGACATCTTTTGGAAGCAGGTAAGGCGTAGATCGAACATATCTACCTTGGAAAGTGCCAAGAGTTGAGGCCTACAGCTGCGGGGTTGTATGCCTCTGGATCCTTCCGCCTTTCACAGTCCATTTGTGGGTGACCGACCACTCAAACAGAAGCGGACCCAGTTTGCGACCCAACACGAGTGCCTCTCGCGATCCCCCAACCCTACTTCTCACAAATCCAGAAACTCCCCCATCACCATGGGTAGGGCGAGGGGCAGGAGAGGGCATTATAAGCTATCTGTTCAGCAATACGTAGGTATGTACCCCAATTCTGGTAGATCATCCCGTAGTCGACAAGGGGTCGTGTTCACAAGTGGAACCGCGTCCAAGAGACAGAGAAGTATAGTAAAACGACGCTAATTACCAGGCTCCAGAGAGAGGAGCAACAACGGAGTGGAGGCGCGGTGAAATTTTTCAAGAAATGATGCCGACAGAGCGCAGTGGTAGTGATCTGGAAACTCAAACCACCGTCTTCGAGCTGTTCAATCGGTCGGCACGAGCGCTCCTGCAGCCACTGGACGATGTTCAGCCAATCGGAAGCTTTCAAGGGCTGATACGAGCTTTTTGTCCGTCAAAGGCCCTCTCGAGGGTTTGAAATTGCAGAGTTCATGATCACGCCTCTCTCGTTCATCAATACAACCGCAGGATGCAGCCAGCTGCCGAATCCGATTTTCCGGAAAAGGTATTGTTCTCAGTTAGCCTTTCCCTAACATTATGCCAGTTTTATGTTGAAACCGACAATAGCTGTCGATAAAGTTCTTTGTTTGCGAACTCTCGATTCTCACATCGAGCACGACGACAATAAAGCACGACCTATCTATGATTTAACAATTGTACGTCTCTGCGATTGATCTACTGTGTCTCAACCTCGTAGGGTCTCTACGGCGCCCGAGGCAACTCACCAAAACCATCTAAAACGAACTCTTATTTCTGGTGTAGAAGAGCAGCGACTTGACCAACCTACCACGCACCTCCCTCTTACTCTGTGGCCATTAAGGCACTCAGTTTCCAAATCTCCCGCCTTTCCAACCACTACTTCAACTCCCCTTCCTCACCACAACCTCTATCCACACCTTATCTCTGTCCATAACTTCTCCCTACCTCTCTGCCACTCCTCTCTCTTAGTAGCTTCTTCAAATTCCCAACCATCCCATTAGCAGCCAGCACCTTCAACGCCGCCATCTCCCCGCTCCAATACGCCCCCGTCGTCGTCCCCAACCCCACAAAAGGCGCCGTATGCTCTCCCGCAAACCAAATCCCCCTATCCGGCATCCCCGCTCTTATAGCCCTCACATCTTCATCAAGCCGTATATTTTCCCCTTGCTCATGCGTATCGCTAGCCTGGAAGTTGGTGTACGATCCGTTCCCGGCTAGACCGTCGCCGTGCCAGTCTGTTGCTAGGAAGCCGAAGGGCGTGCAGTTGGGTGAAGATTCATCGTAGTTGGGGAGGAGAGAGTAGTATGGCTTGAAGAAGGTGTTGAGACGGGTGTAGTACTCTTCGCTGTTGGGATCGAGGCCGCTGATAAGAGCGCAGACTTGCTTCGCGAGAGGATCGTGCGTGTAAATGAGGAGGGTGGGTTTTGCATGGGAACCGAATACGGTTGGTGAGGAGAGCGGCAGCATTTCGATGGATTGGTGCTTTTGAGGTTCAGGGACGTACGACTTGGCGTTGAGGAAGTGGGCAAAGGCGGGGAAAGGGGCGTCAGGCGTCTCCCAGAAGGCGGTGGTAAAGGTGATGTAGACCTTTTCGAGGCTGGAGTAGGATGCGTTGGAGATGGCCGTTTCGATGCTGGACGGCAACCGGGGATGGAACTGAGGCGTGGATTTCTTGAGGCACCCGAGAGGAACGGCGACGACAACTTCGTCAAACTCCCAGATTGCGTCGGGGTTTTCGGTGCGGACGGCGACCCTCAGGTCTTTGGGGTCGATACCCCCGCCGAAGTCATAGTCCGGGCCGTTTTCAATGCTGATAACCATTGTATCAAGGCTGACAAGGGCGCGATCGAGAACCTTCGCCGCGATGTGTTGGATGATCGGGCCATGGTTCTCCATGACGTAGAGGTTCTCCCCTTCGAGACACTCCTCGAGCCAGAACCACCGCAGACTCTGTCGATGCCACGAGTCGCCAATAAAAGACCCCCACATCTCAGCCAAGAGAAGAACCCTCTCGCGTTGCTCTTCAGAAAGAGTCCCCTCCTTCAGCTTATCGTGGAACCAGTCAACCAAGGTCTGAGCCGAGTCGACCTTCAGACATTCCTCGTTGCTGTACTTGAACGCCTGCTCAATAAGTTCCCAAACGGTCTCCAGTCCCGACTCGGCGTCCTCCTCGGACATGGCCCTCCCGTCAGTCTGAAAGACCTTCATTGTGTCGGGGACCACACAAAGCGATGCTTTCTCCTGGGCGAGCTTCCACACAGGATTGTCATCGGTTCCATGGATCCAGTTCGGGCCCCTAAGCCAGTCAGCAACCGCACTATTTGTCCCTCGATATGGCCGGTCCAGACTCACATGTCCAAAGACTGACCGCCGAGCTCCTTTTGATGAATCTACACCATATCAGCACCCTCTTCATAACCCCTCATTCAATTCCAACTCACCCGCCCACCAATCCTATCCCTGGCCTCCAACAAAGTAACATCCATCCCACCATCAAGAAGCACCTCAGCGCATCGCAAGCCAGCCAGTCCAGCCCCGATAACACCAACCCGCGGGTTTTTCTCCGCTGGGCGTTCCCGAATCGCGGGCCTCGGTCGATACCCAACTATCAAGTCCT
Source organism: Immersiella caudata (assembly GCA_030512335.1). Classification (NCBI taxonomy): domain Eukaryota; kingdom Fungi; phylum Ascomycota; class Sordariomycetes; order Sordariales; family Lasiosphaeriaceae; genus Immersiella; species Immersiella caudata. Next base: position 5,074,665 of record JAULSU010000004.1, on the reverse strand, counting down.
CAGAACACTTTAGCAAATCCCCCTTCATACGGGAGACGCTCCCCGCAGGTATGAAAGCCGCGCTGGAGTGATTCCGTCCTTCCATTTTGCCGACTTTCACAAAAAAAACACCTCTCCAGGTCGAACATATAAAGCCCTCTCTGCCGACAACTCGGCCAGACGCCAACAAATGGAGGGGCATTCCTTCACGCCAAGCCAGACCGCTGCGCCCCGCGAGAGCCCCTCTGGCAGGGAGCAGCTAAGCCCATTCGGGGTGACACACGTCCCAGGCATGATACTCAAAACGCCCTCATTGGCCGTGCGTTCCTCTCTCTCAATTTTCGCCTGACGCTAGGAAAAGCCCGAACCGAGATGTTCCCGTGCTTCCGCGTCGAAGCCCCCCTGGAACCTAGCAGCCTAGCTGGGCTGGCCACTGCCCCTCACCACAGCTCCTTCCGGACGAAAAGGTGCGGGCGGGAGCAATAATGCTGCGCCGATGGGGCGGCCAGGGGAGGGGACCAGAGAGGAGGGGTCGAAACGAAGATCAAGCTCGACGTCGCTTCTTCTCCCCAAGGACTCCGCAAAGAGAGCCGCAACCTCCATTCCGCATTGTCGCCCACGCGACGGGACTGGCGATACCCCTACTCGTGCTCCTGTCGACGTTCTCGCACTCGCCCACCATGGCGGAAGCTCTCGCGATGGTGGGGCTGGCTTCGGCCCTGGTGCAGTTCATCGAGTTCGGCGGCAAGGTGCTCCGACAACTCCGGCGCCTCGAGGCCGATGTCGCCGGTATACCGGCGGTTTTCCAGAGCGTGCGATCGCGACTCCCGCTGATGGTGGATCTGGTCAAGAAGATCATGCTGCGCATGGATGCAGGGGTCGTTGACGAGAGATCGCAGGAGATGATCCTGCCCGTGGTGCGCAACTGCGCTGTGCAGGCAGAGCAGCTGGACGAACTGATCTCGCGGGCGCTGCCACAGAAGAATGAGTCGTCGTGGGTGCGCGGGAAGAAGGCTATTGTGGGCGTGCTGATGGAGTCCGAGATCGAGCGCATCGATGCCGCCTTCAAGGCCAACTTCACCCTGCTAGCGCAAGTAAGCGCCTTCCACATGGCCGATGGGGACAAGAATGGCGGTGTTGGCAGCGGACTGTTCAACTTCCTGGGGTCGAATGTGCATGTTACCGTACAGAGCAGCGGACCGGTCGGTAGCTCGTCGTCGGAAGACTACTCTCTCCCCAAGTTTGATGTCCCCCCAGCGTACGGTCAGTCGCCGCCGTCTCAACCATCCTTCTCCATGTCGCGCGCTTCGTCGCCTGCGCGTCCAGCTGCGAGAGCTCCCGTGTTTATGGTCCCCTTCAACCGCGACCCAAACTTCCTCGGAAGAAGTACGACTCTGGACGCAATCGACGAAAGGTTCAAGACACAACCCGCCGTCGCCTTGGCAGGTCTCGGCGGCATCGGGTACGTCTCCATCCCCTTCTCTCCCCCTTTCTCTCAGTCTCCACTCTCCCTTGGAAGCCCTAGCTCACAACTAACACCCCCAGAAAAACCCAAATAGCCATCGAATACGCCTACCTGTACCGCGACCGACACTCCGACGCCCAAGTCTTCTGGGTCTACGCCAGCGACCCCGTCCGCTTCGAAGAATCCTACCACCACATCGCGCGCCGCATGGCCTTCCCCGGCTGGGACGAACCCGACGCCGACTCCTTACAACTCGTCTACGACGGGCTCAGCTCGGACGAGGTGGGAAAGTGGCTCTTCATCCTCGATAACGCCGACGACGAGTCTCTCTTCCACGGGCGGCGCACCGGTGCCTCGTCCGCCCCCTCGACGAAAACATACGCGCGATATATCCCCAAGTCTCAGCAATCATCCGTGCTAATCACAACTCGCGATCGCCGCGTCGGCGAGCGCTTGTCAGGGAGGCAACGACCGATTGATGTCTCCGTGATGACGCCAGCAGAGTCGATAGAGCTGCTGCGCTCCAAGATGGTCGAAGAAGACTGGGACGAGGACGACGCCATGAAGCTCGTGGCTGAGCTCAACCACCTGCCCCTGGCCATAACCCAAGCCGCCGCATTCATCAGTGAGAACTGCCTCACCGTGGCCGAGTACCTCGAGACGCTCTTCGCAGGGGATGAGGACGCCAAGGAGCTCCTGAGCGAACATTTGGAGGATCCGCGAAGAGAGATCGACACCGAGAACAGCGTAATGAGGACTTGGAAGCTGTCGTTTGATCAGATCTCAAAGAACGCCCCTCGCGCGGCGGATATCCTGTCGATTGTTGCTGTCCTGGATTACCACTCCGTTCCGGTGTACCTGCTGCGCAAGGAGAAAGAGACAGAAACGGGATTTCGCACCGCGCTAGGTGCACTTCAAGCGTTCTCTTTGCTGACGGCGACGCGCGGGAAGGACGCAGTGTGCAAGACGCATCGACTTGTCGCTATGGCTGGGCAGCGCTGGCTCGAGGCGCGCGGGACGCTGAACCACTGGCAAGGAGAGGCTGTGAAGCTGCTTGCTGCGGCGTTTCCTGGGCCGGGAAAGCAGAAGTATGCGGAATGGCCGCTGTACGAGGCGATGGTGCCTCATACCACACTGGCGCTCGGGTATGAGTTCGAAGACGCAGATGTACAGCTTGAAGCAGCGCGCTTAATGGTAGCAGTGTCGCTGTACCACATGTCGCGAGGGCGCTACGAAAAGGCGTTGGATTACTGCCACCGCTCGCTGGAAATCCGTCAGAGCCTGTTGCCAGCGGATGATGTGATGACAATCGACAGCATACAGACGTTGGGCGAGGCACTGTTACACTGTGGAGAGCTAAACCAAGCTGCGGCAATGCTACGACGGGCGGTAGCTGGAAGGGAGAAGACGTTGGGCGCGGAGCACCCCGACACAATGGAGAGCTGTAGTGATCTGACGATTACGCTGCTGGAACTAGACGATTTGGATGCCGCCGAGGTGACGGCATTGCGGGCGCTAAACGGACGGAAGGGAGTGCTTGGTGAAGACGACCCTGATACCCTGGTGAGCTTGAACATCCATTGCATGGTACTACACCGCAAGGGGAAGCTCGAAGAGGCGGGAGCGCAATACGCAGAGACGCTGCGGCGCAGAGAGGAGATGATCGGGGAGGAGCACCCTGATACCATCATAACCAGGAACAACTACTCGAGATACTTGTACGACACGGGCGACTTGGAGGGTGCGAGGACGATGCTCGACCGCGTCTTGGCTGGCGAAGCCAAGGTTCTCGGGTCTGAAGGCTACGACATCCAGGTGTCGTTGAGTACGAGCGCGCTTCTCCAAGCGGCGCGCGGAGACATTGCCGGGGCGGACCAGCAGCTCCGGAAAGTTTTGAAGATACGAGAGAAGCTGCTGGGCGGGACACACCCGTCGACCATATTTACGCTGCAAATGCTGGCGGACCTCCATAGCAGCAGCAGCCCGGATGTTGCCCAGCGATCCCACCGCATGATCTGCGAGCGAGAGAAGAAGAATGGCGGGCAAAAAGCGAGCGCGCTGCTTCGAGCCGGTCTGTTGTTTGACTGAAGGCATTCTGGCTTGACGAAGTCGTGTTGCACATATTGACCATGTACATCTAGACGGTTGGATAACTCGTGATACCATTTCCCTATCCACGCGTATTGCAGTCCTCCTCTTCGTTCGAGCTGTCCGCGCGAGCCGTTGCCCCTGAATCTCGCCGTTGATAGCGCCACAAATCTTGTGAAGTTAGGCGCGTGTATCTGTCGCAGACAGGTCTAGCGTGTGCGCCTCGATTTTCCGGGTCGGCACTTGGTCCGGCGGCTCCGCATCGTGACGGCTCCGCATCGTGACGGCTCCAGACGGAGGCACGACATGCTCGGATCCTGCACCCTCCCGGATCCGGAGAGCAGCAGCCGAGCGTGGGGGGAAGTAAAACCTCGAGAGCCGACGTCGATATTGCATCGGTCGCACCATCACAGCCTGCCCCTCGCCTTGAGCCTCAATTCAGTGGCCGAGACAATCTGTGCGCCTGTATTTTGTGCTCCCTCCGGCGTGTGGCACATGGCACACAACGTCGCACTCCCGTCAGGTTGGGATTCCTTTATGAACTTACATCGTGGCCAAAGCCAGCAATGTGTTCGCGGTGGTTGGCATTAGCGGGGCTCGGGGTTGCAGTTCGAAGCGATCGAGGTCACTTGGACGCGTTTCGGGGAATGTCGGGGGAGAGGTATCGCAGGAGCAGAAAGCGCAGGGCTTTGCCGAGGTTGTATTTAAACTAGACGGCAGTCAGTAGCACAGCTCACGAAGTAGCAATCCCACGGTGTCGCGGGTGGTTGTTTGAGTTGCCTCCATCGTGAATTGGTATGGTCGAGGGATCCATTGTCGTCAAGTGCGAGAATGTCTGAGCTGCAATCTGGCTTACTGGAGGTGGGGCTCTTATCTTATCACCTAGGCTTGGCACCCACATGGCGTTTTTCCGTGGTGGAGAAGAGGGTCAGGGGAGTTTCACCCCGCAATGACCTCACCTGCCCAAAACGCGGGTCCCTTGGCGAAAGCATCGCTGATGGCTGCCCCAAAGATTCGGGTGCAGAGACAGCAATCCAAGACTGATGCCTGGAGATAGGAAATGGCTCTGGTTGATGGTGTTTACGTGCCAACGTCACGGTACCAACGACCCCAATTGAGCCTCGGTGTCGGTTCAGTCGGCAAATCAGACTGCATGGGGTCATGGCAGTGCGACTCTGGGCATTGTGTCAGGCGGACTTGGCACAGCCCCTCCAGTTCAACGTCGACGACAAAAGAGTACTTGAGTGATTTGCCGTCAGCCTACGCCCAGTTGTGATCCCAACATCCCTCCCAACCAAAAGAGACCACCATGTCATCAACCTTCCCCGCGCAAGGAAGCTACACCGACGCCCCCCCTAACTTTAGCACTGTCGCGTCAGGGGCTCCAGCTCTCCCTTCAGAGGCGCCACCCGACTACCAAGAAAAGGTCGACAACCCCGATGAGATCCTGCAGCCCATCAACTATGTGATGCATGGTCGCTTCATCTACGCCTCACCAAACGAGTCATCACCGCTGTATGAGCTATCAAGGGTAATCCACGCCCAGGGAGAGGCCACCACAAACATTGAGTTCCACCGATTGGAATATCGCGTCCGCACAAGACAGGACGGGACGCCCAACGTGGCCAATCGACAAAAACACATTTACAACATTGGCCATCTCGCCGACATATTTTCCGGCAACTTCCAGTGTAGTCTCCAATCGGTGACGAGAAAGGCGCTGGGAAATCACCTCGCTTTGAAGAAAGCCCCCTTTCCCCACTCGGGCTACCGAGCTACGTTGGCTTCTGAAGGGGAGGGGGGGAAAGGCAAGCAAAGGCCGAAGAATGAGAGGTACTTCTTCTGGATGAAGATCAATAAAACGCATGGGACGTGCGAATGGTTTGACTCGACTGGCAGGATGGTGGCGACGCAGGCGGAGGGGATGCAGCAAGGACAGCCGGAGTTTATGTTGATGGTCCTCGAGCCGCTGACAAGGCGTATGATGGATGGTCTGATGGCTTTTTGGTGTTTGTGGCTTTGGCATGTTCATGCGTCGCACACGGTGGTGAAGAAGGGAAAATGGCAAGAGAGTAAGGATTTCCTTTCCTCTTCGCATTCTTCGATGCTGACACACCGCAGTCAAAGAGTTCATGGAGAAGCCTCGCGTGGCGGGGTATTTATGATGAAGATGCCGCGGAACACGGTGTCTTTCATTAACGATGCGACAGCAGATTGAATGGCGCCCTCGCGCCGCTTGCGAAACACAGTACTATCAGTCCGCTGCGGTCAGAGCAAACGGCCGGTCGCACAGAAGACCGCTGTGGAGGTGCCTCCTGTTGAGGCGTTGCAGTATGGATGAAAGGTGTGACGGCGATGGCTGGCTTATGCTCCGGAAATTCTCCGCCGGGGCTTCTGATGCCGGCAGTCAAGCTTTTGCGCATGGGTACAAATTAGTGTTGGCGTCGCACAGCGCAAATGCCTTTCTTCAACTGAGCCCACGGAACCAAAAGCCGCTGAGGAGCAGGGCGGGGAAGGCGCTGGTATCCACTGACGTCAAGCTTTGCGTGTCGGGAACGTCGGGAACGGGAGCGGTGGGACTCGGGTACTTTCAGCATCCTGTTGTGGGACATCCCCAAAATAGAGGTGGACAACAACCAACAGCGTGCCTGGATAAGAGAGAACCAACAGGACCACGACGAGTCAGCGGTACGTGGACGACTCAAAGGCCAAGGCGCCAATTCGAAGTCCAGCCGTGAGACAGCGTGGTTGTGTGCGGGCGCTTGCGGCGCTGTGCGAACTTAGAAAGGGGCAACCCACAGTTTCCTGCAAGGGGAGATTCACTTCTGTTCCCTTTTTCCGGATATCAATTCCAGAAACCTATGTGTTGTTGTTGTTGTTGCTGTTGCCGTTGCTGTTGCTGTTGTCTGAAAGGCCAGCAGCCCCCGCGCAGCCAAATGGCCATCAGGGTGCTCACTCGCAAAATCGGCCTAGCCAACAACATTGGATAAGAGAAGCAGGCAGTAGCCATCAGGGTGCCCATTTCCAGGATGATCCGTCGATAAGGGGGGCTGATAAGCCTAGCCTGCGGTGAGTTGGAGCGAGGCGCGCACCTTCCTGGTTACTTTGTCAAGTATTTCTTCCTACGGTGCAACGGTTCACCACCATTCACAACCTCGTCCTCTTCCTCACCACCTCTCGCCGTCTTCGTGTTACGCACGATTCAGACGGTCCTACCTCAAGCCGACTGTCTTCCAGAAAGAATACCTATATGCAAGCCCTCATCACACGGTACGCGCCCCGAAACCCGACTGTCCGGCCATCTTCGGCCCCCTGAATGGCGTCGCTGACCAGAGTGCGACAGATCCTCCGTCTAGATCGCGCAGTCGAACCTCTCCCTACCAAAATCGCCAGGATCGGTGCTTTCCAGCGAACATGGCAGAAGGTACCAATGCCGATGCGGTCTTTGACCCCCATAGTGTCGACCTCGACGCCGCAGCCCTGAGAGATGTCGTTTGCTACATGACTGCTAGCACGAAAGACTTTGATGGTCGAATTGGCGCCCGTGTCTCGGCGATCTTTGTCCTCCTCGCTACGTCTACCTTCATGACCGTCTTTCCCGTCCTCGCCACTCGCGTTCCCCGTCTCCGCATCCCCCGCTACGTCTACCTCTTTGCGCGCTACTTCGGAGCCGGCGTCATTGTCGCGACGGCCTTCATCCACCTCCTCGACCCCGCCTACGATAAGATCGGCCCTGCGAGTTGTGTCGGCTTGACTGCTGGTTGGTCCGACTACTCTTGGCCCCCGGCCATCGCGATGACGTCGGTCATGCTCATCTTCCTCCTCGACTTTGGCGCCGAATGGTACGTGGAGCAGAAATACGGTTTCGCTCACGCCGACGTTGAAGGCGCCGTCACGACGAGCCCGCCCCCAACTCCGACACTGTCCGCCCACACGAAGGAGACCAGCTCCGATGATGAAGGCAAGACAAGCCCCGAGCCCAAGGCCACTCAGAAACGAGAGCGAGATAACAGCCCTCGTGGGCGCTCGCAGACGACATGCTCTCACCAGTTCCTCCACTCTGGCGAGCAAGATGAGCAACCGACGCTGGAGCGCGTGACCACACTTCCTCCCGATGGAATGCCCGGCGCGCAAAAGACCAGCACGGTGAACATCGAGAGTATCTGGGGTGAGATGGCCGAGTCTGAGCGTGCTTTTCGCCAGCAGATTGTTGCGTTCATGATCCTCGAGTTTGGTGTCATCTTCCACTCGGTCATCATAGGATTGAACCTCGGTGTTGTCGGACGGGAGTTCTCGACCCTGTATCCCGTCATTGTCTTTCACCAGGCCTTCGAGGGTCTCGGTATCGGCGCTCGATTGAGCATGATCCCGTTCCCGAAGCGCTACAACTGGCTGCCCTGGGCTTTGTGCGCCGCCTACGGTCTTACTACCCCGATCGCGGTCGCCATAGGCTTGGGCATGGCCACCACCTACGACTCCGGCTCATTCGTCGCCTCGGTTGTCTCTGGCGTCCTCGACTCGATCTCGGCCGGCATCCTGCTTTACACGGGGCTAGTGGAGCTCTTGGCGCGCGACTTCCTGTTCAACCCCGACCGTTCGCGCAAGAAGGGCGATATTATCTTCATGCTGGTGTGCTTGTTCCTGGGCACCATCATCATGGCGCTTCTCGGAAGGTGGGCCTAGAGAGGTTCCCGTTTACGAAAGGTGAAAGTATCTAGGCGTCTACGATGACAATGCGTGATATGGGGGCGTAAGGGGAACTGGGGAAGAGATGGGGATGGTAGTTTGGGGTTTGCTCAGCGAGGTGTTGTTTCTGGAAGTATCTTGGCTCTAGAGTTTGCGCATGGCCGTGGGGTCTTTGTGTTGGAGTCGGCTAGACGTAATGAGAGACTTTCATGACAAAGAGGATTGTTGATGCTTTGCGATATGAAGGTGATATGACAAAGATGTGGCAAGAATAGTATTGCGCATGATGGGTTTTGCTTGCTCAAGACTGACAGCACGGAGCAACCCTGGGCGTGGAAAGCCTTTGAGGCCGGCAGATGACAAGGATTTATCTTAACTGTCCTCATGTTCTTGGGCAACTTGTGCGTCTCAGGAAGCTGCTTCTATCTATCTACCTATGCTGCAGTTTTCTTGAAACGCTGGTTCCGGAAATTATGACATTGGTCACTACGCCAACTTGCGTCAACACGGGATTTGTCCTTTAGGTCTCTTCTCGTTGATACTCACAGCGGCCCGCTTCTACAACAATCGGTAAACCCAGTCATATGCATTACTCCGACGCCAATATGAGTCTGCTGACCGAGTCAAAACCTCCATGAACCAGCAAGTTCCTACCTAGAGATACAAGGGTCCTCTTCGCAGGTAATTCTGGTCCAAGCAAACGCCCTCGTGCGCTTCACGTACTCACTCCATCGCACCATTCCTACCCTCGCGGCCAAACTACAAGCACCTCCATGGCACTCAAGAACCTAATCAACGCCCTCAGCCGCTGCTCCCAAGGAGGATGGTGAGGGAATGAGGCGTTGTCGTGGTGTACGGGGACGGGATTCGACCCAGATGGTAGGAACTTACCCAAACAGGCGGAGGGTATCGTCATGATCGCCGAAACGCCTCTTGGGAGATAGAGCTAGGGCTCATCATCTGGGCCGCAGGTCAGTACTGGGTCTGGGTCATCCATTTGTGATGGGAAAGAGGGCGTCAATTTTTGTGAAGAAGGGAAAAGCGAGAGGAAGTATGTCATGGAGGCGGAGACTTGAATTCTTATTGCGAGATATGTTGGCGGCCCACTCTGGCGGTTCTGATAAATCGCTGCTCTCTAGGTACAAATGGGTATGTTACCACAGTGGGTGGGATGACTGAGGCAGAGAAGTTCTTCTGGGCGCTTGTTCGGGTAGGACCGCTTGACTAACCCCACCTGCAGTTTCTGGGGGTCAATCCTCTCCTCTCCTCTCCTCTCCCCAAAATTTAGGCAACAGTCCAATTCTCGACACAACAATCCACAAGCAGATTACCCAGAGCGACTGCAGCCATGGCCGGCAAGACCTGCGCCACTGCGCAGCTACTTCCAACGGAAATTTGGCTCTCGATCATCGAAAATCTCTACGAGTCGACACTCATCTCTAGAACGGGGACTGTGGTCCCCTATTCTGGCCCGCTCGACCTTACCAGCTACTCCCGCACCTTGCGTACGTTCTCTAACCTCTGCCTCACATGCCAACGGCTTCGCGACTTCGCCCAGCCGTTAATGTACCGCGAGTTCGCCTTCGGATACGGCCAGCGCCGAACCGATAAACTGTGGGAGGGTAGGCTTGTGTCTCTTGCGACCACCCTCGCAACGCGTCATGACCTGGCTGCTCAAATGACACACGTCTTCCTTGACGAACGACTCCTTCACGGGGCCTTGAAAGATGACTTGGAGCCCGCCATCCAACGCGCCGGAAGCGCTCTTGCCGCCCCGATGAAGCTGCCCTCGCCGGCTAGCTCCGTGTCACCCGGCCCGTGTCAGTGGCGCCGCGCGGTGCTCCTGCTGAGCCTGACACTGCGCTTAATGCCGAATCTTACGCATATAGCCGAGGATGTGTCTCTTCGCCGGGTGGTTCCTAAGCCAAGGAACCAAGGGGAGGTGTACGGCCCGGAGAAGGTGCTGGATGAGTATGTACGGTCAGCTCTCGACCTATCAAACTCGGAGACAGGCGCCGAAGATTGTGGCCGAACGAGCGGCGTGTTCCGACAGGTGAAAAGCCTTGAGTTTATGACTGTTTTCAAGCCCCGGACGCCATTGCTTTTCACCTCTTTGCGGTCTTGGAACGTTGAAACGTTGACTCTACGCGGTGGCTTTCACGCGGCTGTCGTCACCGCCATCGTGGCCAGCGTCAAAAACTTACGCATAATGAACTATCGCCTAAGATCACCACAGTCTCTCGAACCTCTGCTGGCGGCCTGGGGAAGTCTCGAAAGCTTTTACCTCGACAGTATACCAACTTCTAGAAGATCTCGCGAGATAGGGTATATCGATCCTGAATATGACAGTCACATCACCCCTGCCGAACTTGTCGACCTTCTTTCGAAGAGTTGTCAGGCTCTGCGCCACCTCCACTTGGATCTGAGCTTTGTTGACTTCCAACAAGCGACTACGATATCATTGAACCACTTTACGAAGATGCACACTTTGACCATCTCTGCGAACAGTTTCGGCGTTTCAGGGTTCAACCAACCTGAGCCACCGGAAAGGCCACCTGACTGGCTTACTCGGGCGCTACCGGGCACAATTGAGGTCTTGACATTGCTCGGGGCGGGGTACGAGTTTCCAAAGTACAAGGCTGGGTTGTTGGCCTTGCGGGGTGCGCTCGATGCGGGGTCCTTCCCAAGCCTGAAGAGGATTCGTTTGGCTTACTTTTACTATCCCGATTTTTGGGGACCAGAGGACACTTCAAAGATGAGGCGTTTCCTGGACATGTTCGCAGGGGTGGACGTAAAGGTCACGATTAGAGGTTCTGGCTGTGAACGTTAGGGAGGCGAGATGGACGTTTTGCGTGGCTAGTGATTGGCAGTGGCCGCCGTGGTACGAAGACGAGGACGACAGTAATTCTTGAGGCCGTGGCACCCCCGGAGGTGGGTTCATAACGTTTGGTATGCATGCTCCCTTTTTCGTTCAGGACTCACAAAAGTGACTGACACGGCTCGCGTACAGCACCCGAGATCGTGACCCCCAATCGCCACCAATCTGGCTAGGGCATCCTACTTGTAGAGGCCGAAATCTCGGGTTGGCTTGCCGTCCCTGCAAGGTTCTCTTATTACGACGCTGCAATGGGCGAACGTCCCACTTGGCTACTGCGAAGAGCCCACCCGCCCCTTGTTCGAAATCCACTTACCGAGGACTTTGGAAAACCCCTCTGGACGGCTATTTACCGGGAGATGGGCTGTCCGATTGGTGTAGCTGCGCTAGAGGAGCCGGGAAATGTCTTGTGTGACCTGGCAATTTGAGGGGGAAGAGGGCGCCAATGTGGCGACACGGGAAATCGAGGGTTGGCGATCTTGGCGTAAGTACCTTGGGACATAAATGTGTAGATTCCCGCTTGGTTCGATGGTGAGCTCCCAAGACTCAGTCGCCGACAGGTCCTGTTGTTGAGATGGTTCCCAACCCTGCGCGGGCCGCTCTGTTGGCGAGCGCTGTTGTTGCCTCGGTGACAACTCCCGCTCTCCAGGTCGTGGAACGAGATGCTACTCTTCTCGGTCTGCTTGGGTACCTTATCTAGCTTCAGATCGGCCGTTCAAGCTAACTCTCTCTAGAGCTCGACGCAACGAAAATTGGTCCTGCAGCGGAATTTGTTCCCTCGCCCATAAAAGCCAACACCCTTCAGTTGACCGATGCTGTCCTTGCCAATCTCACGGCCCAGAAAGTTGCCGGGGTATCTTTCTTCATGTTCAACACCAAGCCCGCCGCCAATTTCGAGTGCAAGGTCTTCCCCGGGGACCTTGACTGGCCGAGCAAGGCCATCTGGTCCATCTTCAACCTTCTCACAGGCAACGCCTTGATCGAAACGGTTCCCATCGGCGCGGTATGCTACCAGAACAGCGGCTTCTACTCTGCTTCGGCGTGCACCGATCTCCTTGCAGGCTGGACCAAATCAAACACCCAGTGAGTTGCCCCTTTCCCCCTTTTTTTCGTCTCCTTCACTAACATTGCCAGCGTCCGCGACCCGACCTCCGTAATGTCTCCCATGTACCAAGGCGAGACCTGCCATCCTGCACGCGCATCCCCCAACAGCACTTGCACCCTGGGCGGATTCCCTTCGTACGTCGTAAACGTCACCAACATCGCGCAGGTCCAACTCGCCGTCAACTTCGCCCGTGTCGCCAAATTACGACTCGTCGTCAAGAACACAGGCCACGACTTCCTCGGCAAGTCTCTCGGCGCCGGGGCTCTCTCCATCTGGACACACCATCTCAACGAAGTCCAGTTTCTCCCCAAGATCTCTACCCCTTCCTGGACTGGAGCTGCTTTCCGCATCGGCGCTGGTGTTGAGGGCCGACATCTCTTCGCCGCAGCGGAAAGATACAACGTTACTACTGTTGGTGGTGAGTGCGGCGGTGTCGGTGTAGCCGGAGGCTACACAGCTGGTGGAGGGCACAGCCCCATGTCTCCCCTAGTCGGGCTCGGCTCCGACCAGGCCCTCAGCCTCGACGTCGTCCTTCCCTCCGGCCGCTTCGTCACCGCCAACGAAACCCACGAGACGGACCTCTTTTGGGCCTTGCGCGGTGGAGGCGGAAACACCTTCGGAGTCGTCACGTCCATGATTGTCAAGGCGCACCCGAAAATCCCCGTCTCGGGCATGACCTTTTCCGTTCTCAGCGGAGCCGAAACCAACGTCTCGATCACCCTCTTCTGGGAAGCCATGTACGCCTACTGGCGACGCTTCCCTGGTTTCGCCGAAAAGAGAAGCTACGCCTACAGCACCATCTTCCCCGCCCCTGGCGGAGGTTACAGCTGGAGCATGCTCCCCTGGATGGTCCCCGGCATGCCCCTCGCCGAATTCAAGTCCATGGTTGCGCCTCTCCTCGCTGAGTGGGAAGAGCTCGGGCTAAAAGTCACACCGTACTACTTCGAGTACCCGAGTTTTTACCCCGTTTGGAAAGGGCACTTCCCTGAGGAAACCGTCGCCAATTCCGACCTGCGCGTCGGCTCTAGACTGTTCCCCAAAGGGAACTGGGCCAACGCCACAAGGCGCGACGCCTTGTTTGACTCTGTCCGCTCCGTCGTCGAGGACGGGTCGGCCCTCATCCAGTACAACGCCAAGTACGACGCCCCGGAGGGTACTATCCCCTCCGCGGCGAACACCCACTGGCGAGACGCCATTTGGTTCACCATCATCGGTGTCAACTGGGCTGGCAGCGGCCTCCCTGAAGTCGAAGTCGAGCGTCTCAACAAAAAGTTCCACCAGGATTGGATGGGAAGGTTGAGGCCGTTTGGACCGGGAGCTTATGGAAATGAGGCGGATGTTATGGAGCCGAACTTTGGAGAGGCTTTCTATGGCGGGAATTATGAACGGTTGGTGAAGATTAAGAAAGAGTTGGATCCGACGGATTTGTTTTGGGTTCCTACGGGGGTGGGCTCGGAGGGGTGGAAGGTTAAGGGGTCGAGGGAGTGGTTGACGACGCAGGAGGGGAGGCTTTGTAGGGTGTAGGTAGCGTAGTGGGCTTACTTTCCGGAATGGTGAAACAATTAGGTCCCTACCAACATCTTCAGGGGTATCTTCTTCCCGTTGCATGGCCATTTCTCCTTTATATTACGCCTCATCACATGTGTCTAACGCCTATAGAATCATCAACAAATCGAACTGGCTTGAAATTTCAGGCCCCCATTGAGATGTCCTCAAGATCCACGAAAGTGGCCCAGCGCGTCCTACATTCCTTTCGAGGCGTTCGGCAAGACCCTCGAGGCCTTGCAAATCCCGCCCGAGCCGTTCACACCCAACCAAGACCCCTTACCTCCCTTCAGCTTGTCGAAACACCAATCAATGATACGCCCTCATCCTCATCCATCTCCCCATCAAGCCTCTCCAACTGCGGCTCAAACGACACCGCACTCGCCATCACATCGTCCTTCTCCTCCACCTCTGCCAACAATTTGAAGCCCTCCACGACACCCCCAAACACTCCCGCCTCAAGAAAGAACCTCACCATCCCTGCCACGTTCCGGACAATCGACAATCTGAACATCATGCTCCTTTCCAACGCCGTCATGCCTTCACAGATCTCCCTGAACGCCTTACCCACGGGCCCCTCCTGCGTGTCATCCTCACCACAGTCTAATAGCCTTCGCCTCTTTTCGTCATTCAGCATGCCGCCCTCTAGGAAGAACTCCAGTAGCGAGGTCAACTGAATCAAGGCGTCTGCCCTCGTCTGTGTGTCCGTCAGGGTCAGTATCTCTCCTGAAGGTCTTTCCCAGGCCCAAGCATCCAAAAAGAAAAAAAGCCCCGAGTAGGTAGGCAACCAACACAATAAGATACGCGAAGAAAGTACTCACAGGAAAACTTTCACTCGGCAGCGCCTGCGCATGCAACAACCTCACATTCGCAAGCGGCCCATCCGGGCGCTCCAACAACCTCTCCATCTGCACCAGCCTCTCAGCAGAGATCTCCTCCCCTGTGAACCTCTGCAAGGGTGCGATGACAGTGTCATTGATTAGGCCATCAAAGGTGATGTGCTTGGATGGTTTGGGCTCGGCGACGGTGCCTTGGTCGACTGTGGTGCTGGGGTGGTGTCAGTTGGCCTCGCATTGGATTCCTAGGCGTTGAGGGCTGAGGGGATTGCTCCTCATTTTGAGACAGTAGAGCGACAAGAGGGACGGGCGTTAATAGAAAAAAAAAATAGGACATACGTGAGTTGTCGGGTGAGAGTAGACGATAAATTCGACGGCTGAGACACATGCGCAGTGAGCAGTGCGCGAAGCTCATCTTCGGGAAGCGAGTTAAGGATAGAGGAGAGAACGTTGCTCTCAATACAGTGGACTACAGTGGGGAGGGTCAAAATGGTGGAGGGTTTGGGGTGGAGATTCCTCGGGGAAGGGGGCGACGGCAGGTGGCTGAGGGCAGTTGTGTTGGAAATGCGTCCGTTTGCACCAGAAGAGCGGTGGCGTTTGCGCGGGGTGGTGTTAGCTGGAGAATTGCTGGTGCGTTTGGTTGGAGCGGGTGAGGTCATTTTGGCGGTGGTTTAGGTTGGCTTTGATGGTATGGAAAGCGGTGGTGGTTGATGGTGATGGATTTGGGTGTCGGATGCTCATGCATTGAGGTTGAAAGTTTGGCGGGATGGGATGAAGCGGGATTGGCGTGACCCTAACCCTTGTCCGAGAGGTTATCGGGACGGGGCGAACCCTGTTCAGGGGGGGCTGACAGGGGTGGTTCCCTTTTTCTCTGCACAGTCTTGGCCATGGCCTCTCATGAAGCAATCGAGGCGTCTCACCCATCCAGCTGGGGCGTACGAAAAAAACGGAAACTGCGCCTAGAGCTGCACGAACGAGGCCTTTCGCCATTCAATTAATGCATCAAATATACGATCCACGCCTTACAGCACCCAGAACAGGGCCTTTGACCGCTCAATCAACGCCTCTCAAAATGCCCTCACGACCTGGTCATCCCCCTTTTTGTCCCAGCACACCAACAAGAAAAAGGCATGAAAACAACCACCACAACGCACAAACGAATCCCATCGGGGCCATTCCGAATCCTAAACACACATTTCTACCCTATCTTAGCGCCGGGGAAAAAAAGAAAAAAAGAAAAAAAAAAAAGGTCCTGACCTCTTCATTTCGTGGCGGATTTCCTCAAATGGATGAAGAAACCACCCCCGACCTCCGACTTGACACTGATGGAACACGTGTTAAGGCCTGAAGTAGAGGATGTAAATTTCCAGGCTGGTGGCCAAAGGATTCCCAGAGCAACGACGCCTCCCCGACACCCTCTGCCTCCTCCCAACCGTCTCTGCGCCTCCGCTTAAAAATGCTCCAAATATCATCTTTCAGATGGACTCTATTGAAAAACGATTCCAAAACCTCGCACAGGTGGTCTTCGTCGGCAGGCTACCGTGGTGCCGGCGATGAGGGCACGGGCGGCGCTGTTGCAAGCGAAGAGGGTGCCGAGGCCGACTGTTGGAGAAGAGGCGGTGGCAGCGTCATCTAGTAGCGGAGGTTAGCTTGCTACTGGAAAAGAGAAGGCAGTCCTAGAAGGAGATCTTGGTCAAGGCACAGCGAAGCTGATATAGAGCAGATGCAGGAGCTGGCGGTCTCCGAGAATGATGATCCATACCTACATATTGTATATGATAGAAAGGAGGTAGCACACCTTACCTCACGCACCACCGCGTCGTATTTCTTCGTTTCAGGACCCTATTGGAGTTATTTAGGACAGCCGTTCCCGAAACTCTTTGGACCTGGTAGGCTTCCCGCTTCGTCTTATCCAGGCTGTCCTACAGCGAGCGTAAGAAGGCGGGAATCTTCTCAGGGTTCTCCAGAATATTCTTCATATGTGGCCATTGGTCAAAGACGTTGCTTGTCTCTGCGCAGCAAAACTTCTGCAGGTAAGCGTATGCTGCCCTGGCACGTGAAGTGACTTTCTGAGCGTTGCAGTCCTTCATGGGCTCTTTCGCTGTGACCCGCGGTTGCGAGCCCAGTTGAGATTCTGCTCCCCGTGAGCTTGGGGTGGAACGTGTGTAAGAAAGGTAACGGCTGTTGGGTACCAGGCAGTACCGATGCTCAGGAATGTGACAGGAAAATGAAATTGAAAGAGAGGGTCGGGGGGATGGTCCAAGGGGGGCCAGAAGATGACCTCATACTCAGGAGAGCAGAGCCAAAGGAAAAGGTCTTGCAGGAGAGACAAGGGGAAGGCAGTATAAATAAACTAGTAATTAACCATCATATCTGTACAGACCAACATCACGACGCAGAGCTCCACAACAGACACCAATATAAAGGAAGGCCTTCATTCCCGGGAAGATTTTATATTTTTCTAGCGTAAGCAACTCAACTCTACTCTATTCCATCACCAAAAAGTCCACCACTGAGAAAGAAACAGGTCCACCTCTCAACAGCCCATCTTCACCCCTGACAAACAGCTGGCGATAGTTTCAAACTTGTCCACTGCCCATCACCCGACTCATGTTGTTTGTTCAGGGTTCCGAACAGCAACTTAAACGCGGCAGAAGCTGTTGGGGTTCTGGGCAGGAATGTCCTGGCATTGCTCGGGCAGAGCGCAGTTGGTGTTCCAGACGATGGTGCCGCCGGAGCTGCAGCGGTAGATGGAATGGAAGACAAACTGGCGGTCGGTGCTCTGGGCCGCGGCCTCGAGGGTCTCGCGGGCGACGTCTGAGTTTTTGTTCTTAGTCATTCATCTCCTCGCCAAAGACCACCCCGCCCTGGGAAGAGAGGGAAGGGAAGAAACGAGAGGGAAGAGAGGGAAGAGAGGGAAGAGAGGGAAGAGAGGGAAGAGAGGGAAGAGAGGGAAGAGAGGGAAGAGAGGGAAGAGAAGGGAAGAGAAGAGAACAACAGGGGGGGAGAGTAGAGAGAGGGGAAAAGGAGAAGGAACTTACTGTACGGGGGAGAGTTGAGGAGCCAACCGCACATGAGGCGGCCGTTGGGGCAGTTGGTCTGAGCCGAGACGCCGGTGGCAGCCAGAGCGGCAATGAAGACGGAGGTGAAGCTGACCATTTTGATGGATTTTGTTTGTTGGAGCTTGGGAAGCTGGTGGTTTTTTTTTTGTGTGTTGGTTGAAGTGGATGGATGGAGTGATGAGCTGGGTGATGATGAGAGAGAATTTTGAACTTTGAGGTTGGCTGAGAGGGAGATTTTATATTCGAATTCCAGACGTCTTCAAGGCTCCCAAGGACTGCGCTCCGGCCTTTCCGTCTCCATCTTGTCACCGCCGCGCTCCTGTGCCCCATAAAGTCATGAGGATCAACATGATGCAGCTCAGTTGACCTCTAAACGACTCGAAGCAAGAGGCAACCATCCAAAGGGAGGAGGCAAAGCCCCCCCCCCCCCCCTGTGCCTTTGATGGATCGCCATCCCTAGATACGATGACAACATGAAATTGACTTTTTACAACACCGCTTCCCGGTTTGTAAGTCTGGCCCGCAGTAAGCTGATCAGGTTCGGACTCTTGTTCGTCAACCAGGCCCAGTGAGTGTTTGGTTACGGTGAACAGCTTCCTGTTCAGGTGCAAACTTGCAACCTCTCCACTTACAACGACTCCATGGCCATCCAGCTTGAGAATCCTCTTGAAATGCTGGTGTGCATTAATGCTTGTCTTTATTGGTCTAGCCGGAAAGCAAACATTATTCTAGACCGCGGGACGGGAAGAGACATCCCCGACCAGGTAGAAACATTTTGCAGGGCTGTAGGGCTGACCGCTGCTACGCTACAGGAAAACCGCTCCCGACCAATCTTTCTCAGTACTTGAATATCCCCTTGGGCCCCAAGTCGAGCTCCCATCTTTGCCTTGCACTAAGTTTTGTTTTAGCTCAAGCATATCCTCCCGTCCTCTACGCAATACGAAGGGCTAATGGAAGCGGCGGTGAAGGCAACGACCACCTGGTGCCACGATCCTTCCCGGCCTTCCATGATGGTTCGAGAAGAAGCACGGGCTTTTTTTGGTTTTATTTCTCGACTGGCACGGCCATGTCAATCGTTGCTGTGTTTGGCGCAGAGGGTTACATTTTCTCACCTGTCAACTGCACGCGCCGCCTTCGCCGCCCCCTAAGGCATGTCAGCCAGTCGTCACGGGTGAAAAGCCATGTCAGCCTCCCGCAAAATTCCCCGACCATGCCGTACGCGTGAGGCGCGCCGCCGGATTCCGCCTTGGCTCCAGTGGTGATGCTCGGCCCGAAGAAAAGGGGTGAGCGGTTCCGGTGCAAAGCACGCCGAGTGCTAGAGCGAGGTCAGCAATAGGATCGGGATCCATTCGAAGATTCATTCGAAGATCCATTCGAAACAGGATTTTTATTGCCTTGAGAAACTCAGAGTCCGCGCTATTCAGTATCTAGCTTCCCCGGCGCAAAGCCCCTATCATACAGTTGGAGAGTCTTCAGTACCTCGCAACACAGGAGAACCACGCCCCTGATCCTCTCAACTCCCTACCACTTTTGCTCCACCACAAACCAAAACAAGCCGAGCCTGCTTTCTGTGACCTCGACCTGCGCCCCTCATGAGGAGGCCTCACTTTGCACCTCCGCCTCTCCGCTGCTCCATTGCTTGGGCATAATCCTTCTGATCCAAACCACGGAAAATGCGGCAACCGCCTAGTACCTCTCCTGGCCCTGTCCTGAAGGAAGTGAAGAAGTGCTTCTTCGTCTTCCCCGTATCCTTCCCTATTCTCCCAGATAGGTCATCTTTGTTCAAAATATCAACAATGCGGACAATGCAAGCAATGCAAACGATGCGAACAATGCGCACATAACTGGGTCTACCAGGAACAAGAAAAAAACCGTTTGGAGGCAGGTCACGAACGTTGTGCTGTAGGAGGTCGATGCGGTCATGTGGTACAATGTCCACTGCGTCTTCTCTCGTGGTGATGTCGCGATGACAGAGACCTTATCCTAGGTACCTAGTCAGGGAGGTGATGGCGCCCAGACGAGCCGGTGAATTTGGGCGGGATTCCCGTTTGAGCCGTTTGTACCCGCCCCCCCACCCACACAAAGGAGGAGATGAATTGGCCACAATGCAATCATCTACAAACCAGCTACCACGTATTCATCTAACAATAACCTGCAGCCAATCCCTTTTTTCGGAGCAGACCTCGTTCTCAGCCGGGAATGCCTCAAACAACGTTAGAGGAGTGTTGTTGTTGCTGTTGTTGTTGTTGTTGCATTCTACCTTCGATATTGACAAACATGCCAACACCGACCGGCCCAGGGCGGATGCGCTTGCCGCTGCTGCCGAACTGCTGGGCGCTGCCGTACTGTCGGGCTCCAGAATACCGAGGGCCGGTGTACTCGGAGTATTCCCCGTATCTGGAACCCACCGAAACCGGGGCAGTGCCGACAGCTAGGTCGCTACTATCTCTCGTCAAATCAGCCACCCGAGTCTCGCTCTGAAAGCCCTGACCGATGATCTGAGTTCCTCGCCGGCGTTCTCCCACTTGCAGCTGTCCCCTGTGCTGGATAGCTGTCGCGACATCCTCGAAGGGCTTGGAGCTTGAAGCCTTCTTTGACGAGTACAGCAGAAAGTCGAGCCTCCAGTGGGCCGTGTTTGGCATAAGCAGAGCGCGCGCTCTCGAGGAGCGACTCGATGCTCACGTCAAAGCCCTGAACCTCATGGTCAGCTGCGTTCAACTGTGAGTATCGGCTAAAACTGTGAGGAACATTTGGCTAATGATACTGTCACTCACATCCATTGTCCATCAGGGAAAGGCCAACACTGCGGATGTAGGCTTGCACGCTGCCCCTTTTACCCGACACGATGGACGAGATGGCTCGAATTCGCCTTCAACTCATGGCTTGGCGTAGCGGCGATCAAAGAGCGTGGGCACTCGAGCGGTGGCTAGAGTCGGTCTCGACCTACTTTGATTCGGCAGTCGGTGACCCGGTTCCTGAAACCAACGAGACTGTGACTGACCTGGCCGATTTTGAACACGACACCGCTGGCGCAGGAGATGCCCCTGAATCCTCAGATTTACCTAGACCTGCAACTAGCCCGGATATTTCTACGTATATTTCTGCGTATATTTCTACGTCATATAGTGCCTCTCTGCCAACAAACAACCAGAAAAACGAGCCAACAACTGCTGAATCGGCACCGCAAAGCCGTTCACGCTGCTTCAAAGAGAGGGACCGATCAAACAAGAAGGCGAAAAAATTCAACTTTGCGTTCTGCATGCAAGTGGATGATGACACCACCAGCGACCATCTCCAAGCATGGATATCGTGCAGGTCACAATTCCACTCCTTTTCAAATGTTATTTAACTCCAGCACCCTAGTTTAACAACCTGTCCAAGTCCGCATGCCAAGTAACTAGGTAGTTACTCCTCAACTACACCTCCCTCCTCACGGGCATCCTGGCCATCATATCCCCCGTATACGCCAAATGCTCATGCATACTCAGGACCATCCTCTGCATCTCCTCCCGCAGCATCTCTTTCGACCCCAGACCCAGTATCACCTTCTCCGACGGCGGCGACGGTAACAACGGTTTGTACCTTCCCCCCGTTCCTGTACCCGAACTTGCTCCCGTACTGCTACTACTCCCCGCCGACTCATCGCTAACCGTCCTCGATCCCAGCACCATCCTCGGCACGCGCGGTACCGATTCGTCGCTGTTTGACCGGGAAGCAGGTCCGCCGTAAGAGATGTACAGTGAAGGCTCGCGGTATCGACTGGAGAGATATTCCTCCACCACTTGTTGGCCGTCACACGGCGGCGTGATGGTTGACGGAAAAGCAGAAGAGAAAGCCGCGTCGAAAGCGTTGCTGCCCACAGTGGTAGAACTGTCCGTGCTCATGGGTGAGATGAGCGACATGTTGGTCAGCGGCCCGCAGATTCCTTCGTGGGGAGTTAGAAGGCTCGCGTCGAGGTCGATGAGGCTCATCATGGACATGCGGGCTGAGAGTGAGCGTTGTTGCTTTGCGGGGGTTGGGTTGGAAGAGCATGGCTGACTGGAAGAGGTGGGTGGGGAGGAGGGGTTGCTGATGAAGAGGCCGTTGCTGCTGCTGGAACGGCTGCTTTGGGTCGAGAAAACGAGAGACGAGGAGTGGTCGTTTAAGGAGGAAGAGGACGAGGAGAAAGAAGAAGAAGAAGAAGAAGAAGAATAAGAAGGCGGCATGGCTGTGGCAAAGGTCCAGTCCTGGGTACGGTTGGTGTTGAACTGCGCAACGAGTTTCTCGTACGAGCTGGTCCGGCTGGAGGGTTTGATGGTCTCCTGATTCGACATGGTCGGGAACATGTCGTCGGTAACAGCCACCCCAGAGCGCACCGGCGACTCCCGTATCGTGTCATCGTCATCCTGCTGCGGTCCAGTCTGATCCGCCCCGTAGAAGACCCTCGCGTGGTCGCGATAGTTGGATACCGTATTCGGATCAAACGCCTTCTCCAACGGCGGCTTCACCACCCTCACCCGCAAATCCACCGGCGGCATCCGTCTCCTCCTCCCCCTCCGAGGCCTCACAACCTGCCTCGGCACCGCATCAACATCCTCCATGGCCTCATCATACCTCATCTGGTCCGCCTCCTCCACATTCCCATAATCCCACCCGTCCCCCCCCTCATCATCTATCATCCCTTTACAACTCTCATCCACCCTCTGCGCACCCCCCGGCGCAAACAACGACCTCCTATCCCCGCCTTCCATCTCCCACCTCCTATAACCCCTCACCAACCCCCTCAACATCCCCGTCGGATGCGTCCCCTCGGTCCCCCTCAAATACCCACACCCAAGTATCTCCCCCGCGCTCAACCTCCCCCCCGGCTCCGGAACCATGCAAGCCCCCACCAACCCCTTCAACCCCTCGCTATGCTCCTCCCCCTCCAACCTCGGTCTATTCCTCCTCAACCACTCCCCAAACCCCCCTTCCTCTATCCCCTCCATCCCCCCAGCCGCGTTCGGCGGCAACCCCGTGGCCGCCTCAAACGCCATGCTCCCAAACGCCCACACATCCACCTCCCGTCCGTAACTCACCCGCTCATCAAACATCTCCGGCGCCATCCACTGCAGCGTCCCCGTAACCGTGCTCCTCTTCTCTCCCGGTCTCCCTCTAACCACACCCGCCACTCCAAAGTCGCATATCTGCACTTCCCCCTTCTCCGTGACAAGCACGTTCGCGCATTTAATGTCGCGGTGAACCACCCCCATCTTGTGAACCCAAACCAACCCCCTCGCCACTTCCCTCAAAATGGGAATCATGTAATCTTCAGAGAGACACCCAGCGGGGCGCATGAGCGTCGCCACGCTCCCGCCGGCGCAGTACTCGGTTATGAGCCACATGGTGTGACCCACGAGCAGGGCGTCGAGGACGGTGTTTATATTTTGGGCGCCGGCGTTGCGGAGGAGCTTGAGGGTGGAGATTTCGGCGAGGAGGGAGGAAAAGGTGTCGGAGGAGGAGGGGGCCGAGAGGTCGCATTCTTCGATGGAGATGATCTTGATGGCGACGGTTTTCGGTGCTGAGTGAGAAGAAGAGTGGTGTTGGGGTGGGCGGGGGGTGCGGTCGGGGTCGGGGTCGGGTTCGAGGTCTGGTTCGGAGGGGGGTCCCGGGGAAGGGAGGGAGAGGGGGATGGCTTTGTAGACACGGCCAAAGGAGCCTTTGCCGATGAGTTCGGTGAGGCGGTAGGGCGGGATGGGGATGTTGGCGGCGACGCATTGGCGTGCGATGGCGTCTTGGGTTTCGGATGCGTCGTCGAGAGCGCGGAGCTTGGTTGCGCTCAGGGCGGGGAGAGGTGTAGGGGGTTCCATTTTGGTTGTCCCTTCGGGTATCGGTGGGTTGTTGTTGTGTTGACGGTGATGAGGTCGCTCAGGAGAAAGGGGAAATGGTGATTCCCAACGTCCACATCACGTGTGTGAAGAATGAAGACTTCTCATGTTGGGAGCCCGGCTCGGAAGATCCCCTCTCCATCGTGAGCGAGTCATCGTAAACGCGCCGCCATCGATGGCGTGAAGCCGGTGGGGAGTTTGAGTCGTGGCTTGCCAGTCTCCGTCAAGCTGGAAATGAGCGTTTTGCAGCTGGTATCCGCCAGCCTCCGCCAACGGCCTTTGAGATCACCATTTGATCGACACCAGGCCTGGTCCGCAAGCGTGCCAATAAACTCAAGCTCAATCTTTGCTTCAAGCTTCTTCAATCTGGCGCAGAGCTCATAAAGACTGGTTGCAGATCAGATCGGCCGATCAACAACATCCTCACCCGCGACACTCCACCCCAAGCATAAAGGACAACTCACAAAGAACAAAGCAGTCGACTTCAAGTTAACAAGTAATTATTAAACTAACCAAGAAAGCCAGGCCACACAAAGCCCAACAATCTTGTACTAACAAATCCCATCCCTCGAACACTGCCACTTCTTCCCCCGCAGGTCTTCCCCAGCACGCAGGTAATCACCAGATACAATCTAATTCCACCCAATGCAAGTAACAGTCAAAAGCCAAATCCCCAAAAATCATCAAACTCCACCAAGGTGCAATCCATCAATCAATCCCTTTCATCATGTTCCCAGCAAGTGCAGCGTCATATCCAAAGCCATCCACAGCAAACCATCCAAGAATCAGATCAGATGCCCCAAACTCCCTCACACGCACAAAAGCTCAAACGAGATGCGCCAGCCACGGACACCGAGGCCAATACGGCACGACAGGATCGGAACGAAGGGTATCTCGCAGTTCTTCCCAGCCCACCAACCCCCAAAAACAAGAAACGGGACGCCGAACGAAGGAGAAACCAAAGATACTAACAATTAGCAGGTGACGACGCCCGATACGTAATCGATCCGTCAAGCCAAGAGACCACCAAGTAGTAACTGAACCAAGACTTTTGCTGTTCCCAACCCAAGAGCAAGCACCCAAGGATGCAAAAAGCGGTGTATGACGAGTGAAATGTGGCGCCGAATGATGAATGCAACCCAACCATGTCAAAGAGGGAGAAGAAAATCCGCCGTCTAGTCGTGATCCATCCCGCTGCATCTAGAAACGCCAGACCGAAATACGCAAAGTCGCCCAGTGGCGACCATATCCCGCTAGGTACGGGCTATCCGCGATAGCCAAGAAGAAATGAAAAGGAGGCACACCGTTATGCGTGCCAATAGGTCCGCACAGCCATGGGCGGAGGCGGGGCCTGTCTGTGTGGTGATGGGCAGATGTGGGCGATGCGTACACCCCCGATGTCGCAGAGCAAGTGGAGGCGTTACATCGAGTGGCCAATGTCGAGGGCAATCAAGAACGCATCTATCAAGCCCTCGGCCCTAGCGCCGTCCTGGAATTCTCATGGTGATGGCCCATGGTGAAATGTGGGAAGTAGGGTGTGTCGGGCGCTGTCCACTTCCCAGTTGCCGTAAATAAGAGATAAGCGGAGAGGTGAAAAGGTGCCAAGACCGGCAGTTGAATGTCTCAAACCCTGATTAAAATCAAGGAGATGCAGCAGGAAATGCCCTTTGGCGATCGCAGGGAGGCGGACTGGACCGTCCGGCGTTGTGGCGGCGCGGGGAGGCAGGTGGGTTAACAGGCCATCAATGGGAGGCAGACGGTGCCTTTCCGGTTGTCGGGAGGGTCTCGGGACCAGTCGCTGATGGTGTGCGGGCGAGCAGCGAGGCCATCAAAACCAAGGAGTGCACCCCCAGCCAAGAGGCCCAAAGGCACGCCTGACGCAGATTCCATGCGTCATGCAGAGGCGCACCCTGCTCCCGTGTGCCCCCCCCAGGACGCCGTGCAGTAGTAGCTTCGATATAGGGGGCAGTTCGCAGTCGGCAGAGGGCCGCGACGGTGAAAGCGACCAAGATCTGCTGGGTGTCGGTCGCATCGGAGACTTCTTGGGGGGAGACATCGGGAGCTGCCTTGGGTGGGGGAGAGGGTGATGGACGGCGGCTTATGATTGGTTGTGTTGCGGCAGCTGATCATGTTCGCGACTGGTCCCACACCAGCTAACGGCCGACAGCGCGCCCCTCCTCCAACTTCAAGGCGCTGTTCTTTGCGGGTCGATGCGTCGCGGCTCGTGATGATTCTCGATGTTGACTGCAGAATCTCAACACCCTCAGAATCCATCAGGGCGCTTCCCCTCCCACATGCCGCCGTCAAGTTGACAGTCAAGTTGACACTGTTAACTGTCAACTGTCCCCAAATGCTCCACTTCCACCTCGGTCCGGCGACTCCCTCGACTGACTTCCCCCAAAAACCCGATGAGTCATGTCACCCAGCCGGGTCAGATGAATGAAGATCTCACGCGCCCGTCTCTTCCCGCGCCGTCCCCACCCGCACCGCCATCGGGCAACTCGGACTAGCCTCGATTTTGGTGCCATCGCAACCAAAAACTCCTACACTCCACCAACACGAGTGCCGCCAGACAGGCCTTGACAGCTGAGTGTGAGGGGTGACCTAGGCACGCTGGGTGCCCTCGCCGTACGGACTCCCGCTGTAGACGTGCGAGTGACTAGCGTGTGTGGGATAGCTGTCGGCCACCGAGTAGGCCTCCCAGCTGCGCGTGTGGCCCTGGCTGACGGGAATCGCGGGTTGCCCAAAGCTGCCTTGGCTGTGGTGCGAGCTGTGGTGGGCGCTGTGGTGGGCGCTGGAAACACTGTATGGCGAAGTGAGACTGTGTGTCGAGCCCCTGCTGTCGTACACGGCAGGAAGCGTGGTGATGCGAAGCCCGGATGTCGAAATTGGGGAGTTCGTCTTTAGCGATGGCGACATGTTCCTCGTGCTATTGGCGCCGGTGTATGCTGCCCAGGATGCCCCCCCAGAAAGCGGTCGCCCGCCTGGACTGCTGACCGAGTCGCTGTGGTGATGCGCCGAGCCCATGTAGCCGGCAGTCGCTCCGACATCTACGCCCGCGTTGGAGGATCCGGGGCCCGGGTTGTTAGGGGGCAGGGCGGAATACGAGGTGGGCAGACTGTGTGACGCGGGGGAGGATGCACTGTACTTGGAAATAATCTTGGCCAGGGCCTGCCCGAGAACCTTCCAGGGGAAAACCTTGACATCCTTCTCGATGTTGCGCGGCTTGGGATTCCCAAAGCCCATGATGACCTTGAAGAACTCGTCGCTCTCGGCCTTGCCCTTGCTGACCGTCAGCGGATGGAATCCCTCGAGGTTGCGCCGGATCCTGTTCTTCTCCTCGACGCTGAACTTGTTGGGCTGCGTCACCACCAGCTGCTCCAGGAGGGATATCGTGTCAACCGACGTCACAAAGCACTCTTGCTTCTCTTCCCACCAGATGCAGCTGATGCAGATGCTACCGGGAGGGCGCTCGGCCGCGCTGATGGCCTTGAACGATGTCGACAAGACGCTTCCGTTCTGCTGCTTCTTGAAGAGAACCAGCCTGCGCTTGTTAGCCCACTCTTCCTGCGTCCAGTTCTCCGCCATGGCCCCAAGGTCCCCCATAATCTTGAGCGTGGCCTTGTTGGTGTGGTGGTAGAGGCCGTACATGCCTGCGTTGCCCGACCCGCTGCCTCCAGGTTGGGTGAGGGTGCTGGTGCGGAAGAGCTGTGGTGCGTTGGAACTGGAGTGTTGGAGAGGCGTGAGACCTGGCCGTGTGATGGAAGTGTGCGCGGCGTGGGGAATCGTTGCCAAGGGGGCCCGGACAGAGTCGAGGTGGCTCCCAAAGGGTGACCATCCGGCACCGTGTGGCGACCTCAACACGGGCGGCGCACGGGTGTAGGGGTCGTTGAAGTTGGAGCTGCGGAATGTTCCTAGCATGCTGTTGCTGCTTTGTCCGTATGCCACGGAGCTGTCTGCGACGTAGTCGGACTGGGAAGCTGTCTGGGGTTGAGAGACAGAAGTCGCAACCGAGAGAGTCGGCGGGTAGCCATATGTATTTGTGACGGGGATGCTCGACTGGCCACGGGTACCTGGCGGGCTGGTAGTGCTGCCCGGCACAGGCAGGTTTTGGTGTGGTGGGCTGCCGCGCTGGGCAGGTGACCGCGCCTTGGGCGACCCCAGATCCGGCGGACTGGTGTCACCAGAGACCCCAACACCCACACCGTTCCCTGTGCTGCTGCTGTGTGCGGCGTGGTACGAAAAGATGCCTGCGTTGCCGGCTCGCGCAATCTCAGATCCACTCGCGCTTTCGACCAGCAGCGTCAGGGGGACGTTGCTCAGTGATGGGCAAGTTGTGCTCAGAAAAGGGGGTGCCTCGGTCGTGATGGTGTACGTACAGGTGCCGTTTGCGTCTTGCGAGTTCTTCACGACGTCGGATGCGCCCCGATGCGAGCCAAAAAGCACTGAGACGAAGGGCACTGAAGAAGACATGCTGCCAGAGAGGAGATCGCCTTGCGTTGTCACCTTCATCGAAATCTTGGTTCCTTGGCTTCCAGTATTGGGGTAGCATGAGAGGACGTTGATCGAGGAAGTCGGTGCTGGTTGAGATGCGAGGTACTGCCCAGCGGCGGCGCTGTTGGCTGCAAACGCCAACTGGTTGATTTGGGAGGCTGAACTGTCGGATTGCTGGGTCGTGTAGGAATGCGGCGAATACTGCGAGTAGGTTGAGTCCGCATACCCTAAATGAAGCGGTGATCAGCATGAGGCTCAAAAACTCCCAAGGAATTGGCGCTTCCACACACCGTGCAGCTGGGCGGGCTGGGGCTTGTACGCAGACATCGGCAGGAGACCGGGAGGGGAGTCCCCGCTGAGGTCTCCTCCGGTTTGCGCAGCTTCTTCTTCAAGCCGAATTGTCAGCGTCTCCGGAGACTCTATTTGCTCGTCGAGTATTATCGTTCGGTGTGGATGGTATCCGGGCTGTGTGCGCGGAAACGAGCCATGTTAGCCGCCAAGGTCCTCAACAAAATCGTTTTGAAATTCAAACATTGGACCGAGTCTGGCCTCCGCTGGTAAACTCATGCAGAAATGCCTCGGCCTATTTCGTGGGCAGCAGCAAACAGGACGAACTCAGCGACGCCGGGGCACTGAACGCCGCACCGCAGGGCGTTCAGTTGAGGCTGAGCAGCGCCCACCGTAAATGTCGGGCACCGTCAAGATCACGCAAATCGGGTGTGCACTTACTTCATACACCTTGTAGACCTGATGTGAAAACTTGGCTGCAGACATCCAAGCTGATTTGGCTGAAAACGTTGAGTTGATCGTTTGACTCCCCTGACCCTGGCGTTCTGGGGTCACTTGGCTGCGTTGCAACGGCTACGGTGACAAAAGGGGTTTTCTCAAAATCGTCAGAGCACAGCCCAGAGAATGCGCAATCGACGCTGAGGAGCCAAAAGACGGCTTGCTATCGAGATGTCAGTTCAGTTTCCCACCAGACCCAAAGGCACACTGCGGGAGCGGGGGTGAAACACCCGGCTCTGTTTGCGGACCGGCCCGCAGGGATGACAGAGGCTCACGCTGCAGCCACCAACACTGGACTCACCTTGGCAATTTGTTGCTTCACACTGCGACTTTGCGATGATGTACCGGACGACGAGTTGAGAGAGGTGGTTGGCGTCTTGGGTCACTTGCTGGCCCCGGTGAGGAAGTTGCCTCCTTTAAGTCCCAAAACACAACTCCTTTCAGATAACTCTTCGCACCAGATCTGTCCCAGGCGGATTGGCGAATCGGTGCCCTCTTGCACAATGACACGTCGTTTTGGATCGAACCTCGCGACCCACCAGCAACTTGCCAACGGTGTGATGAAAGGATGGGCCAAGCTGCGAACCTGCCAGAATGTCGATTAGCCCAAATCCACCACACTGACTGCTCAGAGCAACGCAGGATAAGGAACAGATGCAGCAGCCATAATGGCGTGCCGTCCGTTGGCTGCTATCTCCACGATCTGGTGTCGGTGTAACTGGCTGCCGCCAACAGGGGCACAAGGGCGGACCTAACTCACTTCCGAAATCGCACAAAGATGCTGCTGGGCAGGTCTCAAGTTGGATCTCGGACCCGTCGCGGCGGAGACAAAAATCGGCGGTATGCGGCTATCCTGAACCTGTTCGCAGGGCACGATGTTAGGAGGCCGGCAATCAGAAGCTGCAGGTTCCCGTGAACCGTTCGTCTCTTGTCGGGTAGAGACAGCGAGAGACAGAAGATGGGTGGAGGGATCAGAAATGCAAGACAGGACAGAAACACCGTCTCGCTCTGATGTAGAGATGGAGGGGAACAAAACAGGGGAAGGGAGGGAGAAAAAAGAAACTGCTCTTGCAGGTAACTTGGTGCTTGGTGCGACAGACAGAGGGTGGGAATGACGGGAGGCAGATGTTAAAGTCACGGACCAGCTGCTGCATATCTCGGAAGGGTTGGGATGATGGTGTGGGCTTCGAACTCCGCACAGGAATGCGTTTGAGATCTTGGAAAACGATCCCCCGCTCAACCTCCACGCCCACTCAGCGCGATTCTCGGCTACTGTTAGGCGCGTGGGGAAGCAGAGGAAGAGAGCGCTCCCAGAGGGCGAGTGACTTTGCTTTGCGTCGCACAGTCTGCCGGTGCTGCGGGGGGGGGGGGGGGGGGTCTCTTGACCTGCGGAGCGAGCGGGTGATGATGTTCGGCACTATGGAGCGTAACTGGTCGTAGATTGAAACTGGTCCGGCCGTTGAATGCAAGATTCCATTGTCTCTAAAGCGATGCGATGATGCAAGGGTCGCTGGGGGGTGGATCTGGCTCGACTGGAGTGTCAGGCCGCAAGGATGGGGCCGATGGGGCCCTGCTGTGGCGGGAAGCAGCACGGGAGCGTCCAAAAGAGTGGGCTCTTCTGATCGCTCCTGAGGGCGGCTCTCGATACGAAGCGGTTGGCGGGGAGGGGGATAGGGCCGAGAGAGGCCAAGGCGACGAGGGGGGGGCGACCAGCAAGAAAGGACGCAAAAAGGGCGAGTGACCGAGAAAAGGAAGAAGAAAAACGAGAAAAATAACACAGTCGGTGTTCGAGAGATCAAGACACAGCGCGAGGCCAAGAAAAGCAATGAGGATCGAAGGGCCAGGCGGGATGGGATGTGCGGACAGGGATGACAGCTAGCGGGCAGAGGTACTCACTCCGAAGCGCGGTGTAAGTGGACTCCAAGAGTTTTCAGCAGACACCCCGCGGCGTGTACCGAGGGATCGTCGGGAATCGGGCCAGGGGGGCTGGCCGAAAGAGATGGTCGGGGTTGCGCGACGAGCAGATTGTGCAGGGAGTTCCCTGCAAGGCGTGTCAGCGAGGCTCCCATTGGACGGCCGGGGGGATGAGGCCACTCAACACAGCAAAACGAGATCTTCTTTGGGAACTGGTGTTGGAGCGCTGGCGCACCTGGGCAATCCTTGTGATCAAGGACGATCTGTCGAGCGATAACCCCGTGTTGCTGTCTGCTCGGCACTTCCACGGCCGCCGGGCGAATTTCTCACGGCGATCCGCCAACGCCGATGTGCAACCACGGCCGAGTCTTATCCGCAGCAGACCACCGACCGCTTTCCAGTGCACTACTTTGTACAGCCGCGGAGTCCGGCCAGATGCGTGACAGTGTCGGCTAGAAACCCAGTCCAGTGACCGCCGCTGGCAGGCGAGGAGTGCTATATCGTGCAGTGCGACCTGGAAACTCACTGGTCAGACGCTCTGAGCTTCGAACACGCCGAAGGCCATTGGAGGGTGGCAAAGGGACTCGTCCCAAATGCCACAGCGGGGAGGGGGTCAACACAATGACCTCCCATGCCATGCGTAGAAGTTACACGGCTGGGGCTCGTGCCATCCTGGCCCTCCAAGATCTGGAGGTCAACCGCGCGAGGTTGGGGGTGCCGGCGTCACTTGCCTCCCTGGCAAGCCAACCGCAACGACGGCGCCTTGCGCGAAGTCGCGCGGCGCGCTGCCAACCGCGCGTGTAATGCCAACGTCCGCACTAGGGAGGGCACCCACGTCCCCTGCAGCTAGCGAGTGTCGGAGACGGCGGCTGGAGACTGGAGCCGGCACAGAAGTCCAAAACGCGGGAGCTTTGGCCTCCCGAGCCAAACGCCAGCTGCCTTTGCTGCAGCTGCAGAGCACAGCTGGGGGAGAGAAGCGGTGGAGTGCGACGACACATTGAACATCGGAGCTTACCGAGCGGGGGCGTCGTTGGCCTGCCTGCCTGTCGTGGAAGTCGTGTCGCCACCTAGGAGCAGCCGCCTCTTGGAATCCAGCAGCGCTAGGTCGTTGCAGCGCACATGCCCTGCCGCCCGTCAAGAAGCAAGCGTGAAAGAAAACTCGCGCAGGAAAATCTCCGCTCTGGTATGCCGACGCTTGGTGTCCGGGTGTGATGCCGAGGTGGGTCCGCTGCAGGAGGATGAGAGCGGTGCTGTGATCGACGGTAGGCGAGCCGTAACGAGACGAGACGGAAAGGAACGAGAGAACGGGCGAGAGAGAACCACGCAGAGAATCTCGGACAGCGCGCTGCACGACTGCTGGGCGGTAGATCATATATGGCCGAGGTTGTCAATAACCACCGACGAGCTGGTGGGCGGACGGTGCACACCGAGCAAGCATGGAGTCCCTTGACGGGTCGATCCCGAACGCCGCACAGCACCCACATCTCTCCGCTTCGGCAGCGGCGCAGGCTGGAGGCGAGCCGGAGCAGCGCTGGCCGGGTCGCTAGGCAGTCGGGGAAGGGGGGGCTACAGCAGCAGCAGGTAGCTAACAGCCAGGAAGCAAGTAGCAGACACGCAGTGACCAGCAGTGCAGCCGCACTGGGAAGGGTGCAGCCATCTTGGATGCATGTCTCTGTCCAGGATCAAGCATCGTTGGACTCGCCTCTCGTTGGCCATCTGCTCTGGTGCGGTTAGACACGAATATTGCTTTCTGGCAGATACGCACGTAGTCGCTGCTGCTGCCAGGCATTGGAGCCGAATCGTGGAGCACTTCGTGCAGGCCACCAACCTTTGAAATGTGGGTGCAATACCTACGTCTGGTCTCCGGCACTGGAATGCGAGGGTTCCGGCGACAAGCTGAGCGCTGAACCGAACACCGGGCACATCGGCTACCCCAGAGTCTCCGGGACTCGTTCAAGAATTGTGCTGCCTGGAACTCGAGGCCGTCTGGGGACTGCCAATGGAGCGGGTCGCTGCGGTGGCAAATGGGCCCGACCTCGGGCACTGGGCTGCTGGGCGAGGTGCATGCTCACCCCATGTGTTGTATCGTGCCACCTACGAGGTCGGGACGGAGCAGGCGAGTGCATGAGACGTGGGCATGAGAAACGAATTGAAAGTGGTGGGTTGCAGGTGGTGAACGGACGGGCAAGACACGCAGGCAGGTACCAGAAACTGCGCGAATTTTACCTTTGGCTTTTTGGGACGATGTCCCAATCCCGCACATCATTTGTGGAGGAAGGCGCTGACGGGCGTCACTCCAACGGGAGTGGCGGAAAGACTCATGCCTGCCGCTGACAGCTGGGGCTACGTCGCGGGGCTCAAACTTCGAATTCAGCTGGGCTGCCTGCTGCACCTCCAAAGTCGGAGCCCTCACATCCATTTTGTGCCCACTCAAAAATCCAACAAATCATTGCCCGTGCGTCTCCGGATGTCAGCTCACCAGCGTGGAATTGTTTCGCATCATTCGTCCCAGCTTCTAGCTCCAGGCACATCCGCACTGCCGGCCCTATCGATACGAGAAAACATCATCTTCGATTCCCCTCGCTGTAGTCCTTTTGTTGCTGCCTGCAGAGGTCGATGCGCGTCCGAAGCCGGTTGGCAGAGAGTTGCTGACGAAACCTCTGCCCGCTGCCCGTCCTTTTCCTCGAATGTACGACGTACGGCCGTACAGCAAAGTGGCCAGCATCCAGCTCCTGCGCAGCCCGCATCCCGCAGATTCCATCAGAAGGGTTCCTGGGACCGAGCCAGTGACGGTATCCGCGCTCCAATTACTCGTACCACCGTTCCTCGCGCTGTGCGCCATCGCATCACAGACTCAGTGCCTCCGCGCGAACGCCTGCTGCTGGATCTCGCCAGAGCGGGACCGGCCTCTGGCGGGCGCGCTGCATCCTCATCCTCGTCCGAAAAACTACAACCCCCGTCGCTGCCGCCGTGGTTTAACACCCCGCAATAATGACGCTTGGCGATTCCCAGGCGGCGGCAGATCTCGGCAGTTGACCTGTGGCACCACGGCCATGTCGCAGATCCGCCCTCCCGACCGACTTCCGCCAGGGGGGGCAGCTCGTGATTCAGACGACCACCACCCCGGCACACCCGCAACGGCCCTCTTTGCCCGGAAGGTGCCGCCACTGCGGGAGTGACGCCACTGGGAAGCGCGGACATGTCACTCACTACCACTCCCGCTCACCTTCCGCACCCGGCTCCCGACCCTCATCCCGTTGGCAGGCGGCTCCGTCATCCTGTTCTGCTTGCCCGCAGCAAAGCAGGCCCTATTTCCGCAGTCGTCTCGCCACAGCCTATAGACATATTGCGTATCAAGAGGCCCGGCAAGTCGGTTCTGGGCTCGATCCCCAGGCCACCGCCCGAACTGCAGTCATGCCTAAGACCTCCTGTCTCGCAGCCCCCGTCCTGGATACGGATCATGCACGGCTGCATACGCTAACCGACTCTTATATGATGATCCCCTGCGCGGTTGGAACGACCTCGCTGTGTCCACATCCGCGCTGAAGGGCATCGCAGCTGTGTACCAGAAGACGTCGAGCCCCACTGACCTTTCAACCTGCGCTGCACAGTCACCATGCGTGCCGTACCAGAATTGAAGAACATCACGATGAAGCATCAGCTCGTCCTCCAATCCGGTATCCTGCATGGCTGCACGGCTGCATGATCCGATGGCGCCAAATCTGGCTTTGATCGACAACCAGGGCCCCGAGGCCAGCTCTCTTTGGCCTTTTGGGCATGTAGATTCAACGAAACCCGAGTCCCCTCAACTACCCTCGGCAGTTGCAGATTTGTCCCCACACCCTCAGGCAAGACATGACCAAGCAGGGCTGTCCTTGGGTTCGCGCAGCATGCTCTGAAGACAGCTACGCCCATCTCGCAACGCCAACATCAGCAGCCAGCTCCAGTGCTTCCCGGCACTACGATTCAAGCGCGCCGTTCCCTGTAGCACGGACATCCAGTTGCTGCAAATGGCAACCGCCTTCCTACACTAGCATGCACCTAGTTCACTGTCAGATGGATCATCGAACGTCAAAAATGTTGAGTAGTCAGCATACAATGCAAGCACCACTTTCAACCAACTCAGGCCATCCTTGCCGATTTGATTAGCCCTGAGGTCAGCATTTGATTTTCAGACATTGCTACACGGCCGTACCGCTACTTCAGCTTTTCAAGTTGCAGAGTCACACAACTCGCCTACTTCCTCGGTGGCTGCCCTGCTCAGTTGTTCACATACCCCGACATAGCATCGGCTACTGAAACGGTGCCTTTATATGCTTGAGCAGGTCGACCCGGTATCCTGGGAGATGTCGCACGGTACTATCTGAGCACGGCATTTGAGTAAAGATAGGCATTCTGTCGTGTCACGCTCGTCTCTTGGGACAGCCCAAAGGAAGCGACTAAAGCGATTGATAAGACCAATGGATTGACACCCGAAGCACTGCTGAGAAGGGTGGCTTTGTGAGCAAAAATCGACTGTGTCCCGGGACTGTTCAGGTCGCGTCATTCTCATTCCGCACGACATGCAAGCAGCCGCAATTACACATCATCTCGGGTGCTCGCTTCGATCCTGCAGCTTCGCGGGCACTCTAAATGGCTATGAGCCACTCATCTTCCTTGTGCGAGCATAGCCTTATTACGCCCGTAGCAAGTCTGTGCGAATTGGCCACCACACCGTGTAACCAGATGGATAAGCGATCCGGTCTGACTTCCCTCGATTACATTTGCCGCCTCGCGAGAAACACCGCCTAGTCCCTGGACGACTACAGGACGAGTCTGAGTTACAGTTCGCTCCAGCAGGAGTGACAGCTCGAACAACGCTGCCGGCTCATCAGCACGTTCCCTCGATGGCAGTGGGCTTGCAAGAAGGACTCGCCGATACCCGATACTCCAGAGCTCTGCAACTCGACAGCCTGGCCAGGTTGGGGTGGAACGGGACTGGTCCTTCGCCACTTTCATGAGGGGAAAGGGGGTTGGAATTCTTCTGGGCCCAGCTTTTCGGGCTTTGGCTTACAACAGCTCCCGGGTTTGAATTTCAAGGAGCAGGTTCGGCTCGCCGCAGATGGTGAAACGACGGGCCTTGGTTGCGATGCGGTTCGCCATCTTACAGTGTGGTCGATTGCGAGATCTCAGACACGATGGGGTCCGAGTCCGGTGGGGCAAACGCCGCGGTATCTCGACCTCGTGTTGACTGATCCATGCTTAAACAGGCCCGGGTGGGTGAGAGGACGGGCTCACGAACTCGTGGGAGAGGGGAACCATGCCACTGATGCATCGTTGCTGTAAGACCTGGTTCGATTGGGTGGTTGGGGATATCGGCAGACTTCTCGCCAACACCACAGGCATGTCGCTCATCTGCATCATTGGCTGGTCGAGACCCGCGTTCCGGCTGAGCGCCGGGACACCCCACTAAGAGTCTGGGTTTCTAGTGGGATGGCGGCAGTTAAATCGGGTCAGCGCGCAGGCGGACGAATAAATGGAGCTTCGGGCAGACGAACGCGACAGGCGGCGAGAAGCAGACGCTGCTATAGAGGTTGCGAGTAAACACGCAGACCAAGGCAAGATGACTATGCTCATCTCCGTGTCGTCCGAAATGCATATTTCCGGGATGGCCCTCGCGGACCAAACGGGAGTCTCTGCCTTCGGCAGGGTACATGGCCAGATGCAAACACCCTCTCCTAGGGCCTCATGATCACAACCAACTTAGCTTTCAGCGCGGGGAGAATTCAACGAACCATGGCGCGTTGGAGGGGGTTGCAACGTCTTACGGGTGCGATATTGCAAAATAACGAGCACAACGTTACTGAACTCTCGCAGGGGAGGCCGATTGACGGCGCTCAGCCCCAACCGCATGCTTCTTGTTCGTCAGAGCACGGTGGACGGCTCGCCCTCGTCGTTTCCTTGTGGCCCAAGCCGCAGTCCACGTACCCGAGTCGCACAACGGACAAGAAGGCAGTTTCGGCAGCGGGAGCAGGCCACGGCACGTGGGATTGTGGTTTCGCTCATGGCATTTCCGTTTCCATTTCCGAAACTGACAGCCGCCAGCAACGTGTACCCATGCCCCAAGTCCATCAACCATCAGCAGTCGAACAGCGAGTTTTGCCGCGCAAAATGTTTCGGGGCCGAAGAGAACCAACGCCTCACCAACCCAACCTTCTCAGGGGCGGAGAAATGGCCGAACCGAGACGAGGAACGGCCTTAGTGGCAGCGGAACTTCGGTTGTTGCCGACCTTGCCAGGAAGGCCCTGCTTCCAGCACCGGCCGGTGAGCAAAACAAGACTCAACCCGTCCGAACCGCGACCGCAAAGCTCACCTCACCGCACGGCTCCATGGGTTTGTTTGCATGAGATCTGCTTCCGGACGGCGACTGCTCCATGCAGGACAACGGACAGCGGCGCCCCAAAGTTGACGTGGCCCTTGGCCCAACAAAGTCCCGAAAAGTGGTCCAGGGACAGCTCGGTCTGATGCTGCTCATCCCAAACCGGTGGCCTGCACCCGAAGCGTGAAAGCTCTGTCGCCCACCGCTGCCACGCCGGGCACCATTGGACACTAGGACTGCCTGATTCGTGCAAAGGCGCCAGCGTTACAGCCATCGCTGCTGCCGATCGCTCGGCGCTTCCCCCAGCTGGGAAAAAAATCGATTCCGCGACCCCTGGACGCTCGGTGGCAGGCGTTCAGTAGCGCAGCGGATTTCCTTTTTGTCCCTGCCACATCTGGCTGGGCTGCCAAGAGGGGGAAGAGCGCACACCCGGGGTGTGCCGTCACTCAGCTTGACAGGGGGCATTGCCGCAATGATCGCCGACCAGGGTGACGCACCAGACCGCTTCAGGCCAGGGTGGGAAGCGCCCCCCTGCTGTGAGCCTGTCTCCGATCCTAGCGTCTGATCTCCAACAAAGCATCTGTCAAAGGCCGGGGGTGTCGGCGGTGCCATTTGGCTGGGCTGGGGAAGCGAAGCAGGCGCCCAACATCGACCTGAACCTGTCCCAACGGACTGACCCTTGGCCGGGCGGGAGGGCGACAGACTCGAAAATTGATGATCGGCCACACCCTATAACGGTGGTGGTATGGTTCGTCCAATATCCGCGTCCAGCGGCTGCCATTAGCGCGTGGCTGCTGATTTTGACCCACCGTGCAGGCTCTCCCGCTGTGCCATCCCCCGCGTCGTCTCGCTGGATCGGAGACGGCGATTGAGACGCGGATTCACGCTGAGAGACAGCATCAACCTTAACTGAACAACGCCGAAACCTTACAGCCCCACCTGCACCGTGTCAGGCACCATGGCGGTGTCGTCTCTTTTTGCTGACACCCTGTTCGGCTGCTTCCCAGCCCCTTTTTGGGGATTTCTAAGCAGCCTCCTCCCCTTATCGATGCGGAAAGCCACCGCGGCTCTCGGACTGCCATATCCACGATGCCAACGCGATGCAAGTGCATCGCTGCGGCTGCTGCTGCTCTCGTCGGCGCGAGCAGCCGGCATGATGTTCTCCGGTAGGCAGAACTATTCTTTTTTTTTCCCGAGGGGGTATGCCAACCAACCGCGGCGAGCGCACTGCCAGTGCGCCCCCCAAGTGGCTGGCTTGGCGTCGACACTAATGGCACCACCACACTTTGGAGCTGACTCGATCACGGGGGGCTCGATATATCGAAATCGCGGCTTAATGGTGGGTGTGCTATGGATGGCCAGTGACCAAAACATGGAGAAGGGCGTCAAACCCACACCAGTATCAAGATGTTTCAGCTGGGCTTTCGTCGCAGAACGTGGCAAAGGGGAAAATCGAGGCTCTGGTAGGCCATTCCCGCACACCAGGCCACAAATAGGCTTCCATCGCAGCGCCCACCCACCGACAGGCTTGCATCAAAAAAGCTGCCCAGCGGCTCAACCACTGGCTCCATTGTGGGCCGAGGCCTCCCTCGGTCGCGCCATATGCGACAGTAAACTCGATATCACCATGACACGAGCTTCGCTGCCCCATAGGATAGGCATGCGCTTTTCCGCCGCAGCACTTCAGCCGTCAAATTCGTTGTTCGTCGGGCCTCATCTTGTCAGTCTCTTTGTGTGCGTGGTGCAGCCAGGCAGCAGGAATTGTCCTTCAGCTTTGGCCGTTGCGTGCTGGTCTGCAGCCGGTGCAGCTGGTGGCAGCAAGATGCAGCACTCCCCCTCACGTGCAGTAGTTGGAGTTCCGTTTGGAGAAAGAGAAGGAAAACGAAACGGGGCTCAGAGGGTAGATGCTAGACTGCTTCGGGTCGCGCACCAAAAAGCACCCATTCGGCGCTTCTCGACCAATCCGAATGACGCCGGCCCGGACCATACAGGACTTGGCGATCTCGGCTTGCAGATCTTGTCCGGGTCCGGAGCCTCTGCTCTTCTTTTTTTTTCTTGCAAAAGTGATGTCGCCGTGCGGGAGCAGCACCCCCAACCCTGATCGACGGTGCCGCTCTACCGCCGGGTCACGACGACACAAACGACAGGGCTGTCAAGGTCACAGTACCACCGTACCCCGTGGGAGGGAAGAAAAGAAAGAGATCTACGCCCCGATGATTTTCGCAAAAAAGGTAGGGTCCCCCGCCCAGCCTTACTTTTTGCTGGTTGCACGTAATTGCCCGACCGCTTGGCGAGATCGTAATACCGAGCGGGCGGGCATAGCCTCGGTGGGGGAGGGATTCGACGTCGCTATTCCCAAGATCGTCACCGGGATGGTGAGAATGTGCGATTTTTGCGCGGGTGGTGACCGCGAGGGTTGATTACTGTACCTGGACATGAAGAAAACGGGGTGGCCTGCACCCTGGGCGGTATGCAATGTCACGCCGTGGGTGAGGCGCGGTGGAATGATTTGGAATGGGTTGAATGCCTGCGATGGCGATCAGTTCTTGGGATCCTTGGGCGCCTTTGCGAGATACGCGAGAGATGCAGGCAGCCTTTCGGCGTCCTACGCTGCTGGGGGTACTCTGCTGAAGGGGCCTACTCTGCTGAGTGAGGAAAATCTTGTCCACTGTGAGGGTTCAAGGTTGGGGGTCTTTCGGCTCCCTTCCGGGCGCCGTAGGATGGTGCGGTCAAGGGGTGGACTGGCTGTCCTCCAGTGCAAGTAGGCCTCTGAGGACAACAACCTAACGGCCGGTACTCGTTGAATCCTGCGCTACGGGAAGTTTGCACTCGCTTCCTCGGGCTAGGCTAGTTTGGTGATGGTCGTTGTGGGCGGTTGAGACACAGGGCGGCTGGGTTTGAAACTGGGGGGTGCCGTCAGTAGACGCTGGTCTGGACTTCTCTCTGCCTCCTGACGCCGCCAGCATTTCAGGGCGGAATAGCATCTGCAGAGCTTCTGAAAGTGCTTCATCGCCGAGGTCGGGCAAGGCCAGCAGAGCAGGGAGCACGGCGGAATGGAGATGATCTCACGATTACTCACCGTCACGTTGCCTCGTCTTCCAAATTCTGCGCACCCATCCCGCCGTTCTAGCCGATATAGGCACGACGATCCCTCGGAGTTTCCCATTCTTCACACCAGTGTCAGCAGGGCAGGCCAGGCAGACGGAATCTTCCATGCGCTCTCAGTGGTCTCTGGTGGAGGAATTACCTCCTACATGAGTACTGCAGCACGCTAGGCTACGGGGAAGCGCAGAGTGGTGCCTTGTTACTCGTCTGGTGGGTTCCGTTCAGCGCGGAAGGGTGCCGTTGCTGTGATGCCACCCCCTCTGAGCAGCAGGCAGTAGCTCTCAGTGTGGGCCGTAACCTAACCGGTGTGAAATCTCCCTCTCCTCTCTCGGCCGACATTCAGGCCACAGAGCCACACACCCCCGGCGTATCCGTTCCCGCTTCAGCGTGGAGAAGACTCTCGCCTTCCTCCTACGGAAAGGCGCTTCCCAAGCCTACCTGCTTCTCGATGGCTCTGTTGGACTCGACTCTCTGACTGGACGCACAGAAAGATGCAATAATGCAGTATTTCGGGTCACCGTAGCCATGGCGTCCTCAAATGCCTTGGCTTCGGGTCGATCGGTGGGTGAATGGTTGTCGTGGCCGTCGTCGTAGGGAGAGACGGTTCAGAACGGGCCGTTTGTCTTGTTTCTGATTTCTTTTTGGGTCTCGTCCAGCCCAGCGCCGGTTCAGACAGGGAGGCCACTCTGATTGTGGGAAAGGCTAGCGCAGGTGGCTTTTGTCTGTCTTCCGGCCGGTGCGGAGAGGGAGAGAGGGGATTCGTTGGGTTTCAGATGGGTGGAGTGGTGTTGGCGCTTTATTTGCGGAGGTTCAGTCCTTGGGGAATGGACCTGGAGAAGATGGATTTCTTGGAGTGTGCGTTTTCTGAGCTTGGCTTGGGTTGCGGTGATATCATTGTGAGATGGAAATCAGGAAAGCTGCATACAGAATCAGAGGTTGATCGTGATGGCTTCGTGTCGTTTCAGACAGTTCGCCAAGACAGACCATTGGGGAATTCGAGCACTGAGGTGTGGACTGGGTGAAGCATTTGAGGTATTTGATTCCACCAATCAAAGGAGGATGATGCATCCCGTGAGCCCCTTTTCAGTGCAGCTGGCGAACAAAGAAACATCTTTGTCAGGTTAAAGAAGCAAAAAAATATAGGACTAACAACGCAGACAGCTACAAAGATTGGATGGCTCAGACTAGCGTTGAGTTGCTCAAAGGGTTTGTTCTTTTCAATGGTTTGTCGAGGGGAGTTTGTGATTGATTAGAAGCGCCATCATTTAGTAGACTTTAACAAATCAATTGACCAGCATCGGCCTAAAAGCCATCGATTCTTTCCCTCTGTTCCCTTTGATGGGTAATTTTTTCCGCCCTTGCATCTACCTTGACTCAGACTGACATACAATGCTCGTTGATAACGGCGTTTGCAAAACCAACATCACAACAACATCAACGCAGGCAACTTGGCCGAGCTGGTTAAGGCGTTAGACTCAAGAACATCTTCTTGCCCTTC
The DNA here is from genome assembly GCA_030512335.1 of Immersiella caudata. Lineage (NCBI taxonomy): Eukaryota > Fungi > Ascomycota > Sordariomycetes > Sordariales > Lasiosphaeriaceae > Immersiella > Immersiella caudata. Next base: position 5,033,023 of record JAULSU010000004.1, on the reverse strand, counting down.
AACGGGGTCCATTCTAATCACGAAAGTGGCGTGAGTTCGAATCTCACAGTTGTCAAGCTTGTATTTTTGCTCTGATCTGCAGAACATTCACAGTTTTGGTAGTTTCCACCAGTTCAGGGGTTGTTATGGATGTTGTGGAGGCTGTCGAAGCCGATTGGGTGATTTCAATTAGTCTGGGCAGTGAGGAGGTTTGCCTGCAATTCGGTTTTGCAAAATGGACACGAAATTGAAATGGGCCTCTTTGGCATTGCAGAAAGTCTAATGGTAACTTGTTACTAAAGTTTAGGGGAGTCTGATGCCACGGTGAAATTGATGCCCCTAACGAAAGTGAAACGTAGGTAGATACCTGTGCTAGACGAGATCGAGTCCATGAATTAACCATGAAGTTCGACGAGAGGCTCATGGTAGCAACAAGGTGGAGAGCGACAATGATGATAACTTTACAACGCAAAGGAGCAGGTCAATTGGGCAGGGTATCGTTCTTTTCCCATCCTCTAACCTGACTCTATTCTCGTCCCAAATCATCCGTCTATAGCTTGAGCCCCTCCAGCAGAGTTTGTAACGCTTCCCACTCCTCACTCCCTTCCCAGTTCTCCTTCGCTTTACCCATCACACTTCGCACCGCGCTCCTGGCCTTACCCCTCCACTTCGCCCCAATCTCCGGAACATCCTCACCGTAGTTCTCCAAGATGGAAACCAGCTCATCAGTGCGCCCCACTACCATCTTCCACTTTCCCTTGTCCTCGAGCCAACTCTTATCCCCATTTTTCCCTGACGAAGGAAAAAGACCTCCACCGGCAGCGGCACCGATGGCTGCGCGCCAAGCACGCTCGGCAGCATCGATGGCACCGGCATAGTCGCGTCGCCAGACGCGTTCGCGTGTGGCGAGTTCCCAAAGCTCAGAGCGTACGGTAATCAAAGGGACGATTAATGTCTCGATGAGGTCGCACACTGCGCGCTCGGCGGTGCCACGCGGCGGCTCGTAGACGCCTGACCCGCCATCGGTCTTTTGCTGAGAGATAACGGACTCGTTGAGAAGGAGGCGGAGAATGTTGACGTCCAGCGCATCTTCTGTGTTGCGAATCCTGATGATGTTGCGGAGTGCGAGAAGAATATCTGACACTGCTGGGGGGCGGAGACGCGAACCGAGAGTGACGACGTTGTCCCAGATGCGCCAGTTGTCGTGAGAGATTGATGCACCACGCTTGTACGCTGCCAGCGCCTGCGAGAGGAGTGTTGCTGGGTCGCCTTCCTTTGCGGGCTTCTCGGTGGGCTCATCGTCGAGATAGTCAGAAGCCTCCTTTGAGGGCTCGGCCTCGACCCTCTCCTGCTTTAGTTTCAGCTCCTTGACACGCTCGAGGTAGAGGCTGTAAAGAGCGCTTCCCAGGTTGCTCCATGTCCGCGCGTCTTCTCCACCGACAATGTTGTCGGCAGAGGCAATCGCCCTCCCAAAGGCATCGGATGCGTCAGAGAACTGGCCAAGACGGAGACTGATATCGCCTAGCCGATTCCACAGCTCCGAGCTCATCCGGTTGACCGCTATTGCTTTCTCATACGCCTCCTTTGCCCTCTCGAGGTTCTTTTGCTGAAGATACCACTCCCCGAGAGACTTCTGCGCCCTGAAGAATCGGTTGCTTGATATCTCCCAGGCGCGTTCGTAGTAAGCAGGGTCATTCTCGATATCGCCGAGAATGCAGAACATGCGTGGCGCGCTCGGCGGTGCGGGTGATAGTTCGGGTCCTTTGTAGTCCGCTTCCTTCAGGTCATCGATGTTAACGTCCTCGTCGACATCTTCGGGGCCCTGAGCAGCCTCGGTTCCAGTGCGGCGGAATAGCCTCCAGCGCAAGACTGCCTTGGCTTTCTCCTCGCCGCCGCTCCCCCGCCCATCCTCATCTTCGTTTTGGGCAGCACTCGCCAGACAGAGCGCCACCTCGGCCCATAACCGAAGTCGCTTGAAGATCTCAAGTGCCGATACCAGAGATCCAACACTCGCCCAGGAGTAGGCCAACTCGGACTCCAGATGCCACCTTGGCGGCGAGCTTAGAGTGTGGATGTACTGGAGGCGAACTTGAGCTGGCGCCGTGTCTGTCGGTTTCACCGCAGGGAAGAACGAGGTCGGCTTGTTCATGACGGGCTTCACTTCCTCATCGTTGACTCGGATCACTGGAATGTCTGATTCGGCCTCCTTGGTTTCTGTCGTTGCGCTCTCCTCTCCGGCTGTTGTCTCAACCACCACCTGGTCGACCACCGCCTGCATCTGCAGCACGCCTCTCTCCACAGTCCTGCTCCTGTGAACCTCGATTCTCGACCGGACCAACAACGCCTGGGTGTAAATCTGCCAGTTTGTCGACTTGTCCGAGATAACCCGCACCGCAAAGGGCAGAATTTCCTCCGAGGTCAGCGTATCCGTCGGCGAAAACGCATCCTTCAGCGTCGCCTCCGTCAACAGTATGATCTGATCCAGCGCCGCCAGCTGCGGTTGATCATCCACCTCCAACTCCTTCAACTCATCCGGAACATCCCTCATCTCCTTCCAGCTATGCTCCGGCCCATCCGCCTTCTCCTCCTTCGTAAACTCCAGATTCTCCAACAGCGTATCATCATTCAGCTTCAACGCCTCCGGCTTCACCTCCCCATCCTCCCTTCCCCCCTCCAACCCCCCGCTCTTCGCCAGTACCACCAAGTGACTCGTGCTCTTCTCCTGAAACCTCGTCCTCTTCCCCAGCGCCCCCGACAACGCATACACAAACCCACTCCTCTCCCTCGCCGCCCTCAGCGCCTCCCTCGCCCTCACATCCTGCCCCAGCATCACACAAATATTCGCCTTCTCCACCAAAAACTGCACCTTCTCCCTCGCATCCCACCCCTCCCCATCCAACACCACCCCCTCCGCCACCCCCAGCGCCTTCTCAACCACCTCCTGCAGCGTCGGCACGTCACTCCACTGCCCGCCCTTCACAAAAACCGACCCCGATCCCAAACTCGGCTGCGAAAGTAACTTAAAGTGCCACACATGGACACGCAGCACCAACCACCGCACATCCTTCGCCGCAACATCCATGCCCTCCTGTTCATCAAGAATCCCCTCGCCCTTGCCATCAAGATGAGTCAGGACAACCCACCGCGCAAGCGCAAACAGCTCAATGTGCGGGATGTACGGATAAACCGATACACCATCCACATCAAGCTCAACAAAACACCTCTTTCTCAGATTCTTGGGTCCTTGGTCGCGCGAGATGCCTGAATCCTGCGCCTGCAGGGCAGCGACGCAGACGTTCTCAAGCTTTTGCGCCCCTTCGAGGACGGGACCGGTGACGTTGGCCTGGAGGAATGCATTGAAGGCAGCCAGGACGACGACAATGGCGGTTTGAGTGGTCTCGGGGGTTGTGGTGTTGTCGTTTTGTGTGGTTACTTGTGCGGGTTGTGAAGAGCGTTGGACGAACTGAGCGATTAGGTTCTTGGCGCTGTCGCTGCACAAAACGTCGACGTATCTGCCTGCACGGAGCAGCGCCGCGGGGCTTGGCTGTGAGGCGCCATTTGACGCCATGGTGGGGGATTTTAGGGGAAAGAGGAGAGTGCGGGTGAAATATTTTAGAGCAATGAAAGGCGCATCCCAAATCCCATCAGCCAGTGCAAGAGCCGGGGTGTTGATGGTTCACTTGGCTGCGTGGTGTCAGGTCGATGGAGGGGCATGGAGGGGCAGAAGATTTCTTCGGGCACAAACTCGGTGTGGGGAAGGGCCAACGGTCTTGGCGAACTCTCCCATGCCCGCTTACCTAATCCATCCAAGTCTTCATCCTTATCACAACCTCACTTGCAGCCTTGCATCTTTTTCGTGCTTGGTCCTCAGACATCGCTTAGGATCCACAGACCAGCTAAATAGTTTAATCCATACATTGACTTTAGCTTCACTTGCAGTCCGTTTCTTGCTGAACAGTGTGCAACGCTCTCGTCGCTGGCGGTGCCCCAATGACGAATCCACAAAATCTCGACTCGCCAAACACGTCGAACTTGAAGCAACAACACCCTTCTCCAAGAGTCACAAAACACATTAACCGCCTGCCTGCAGTTCAATCACCTTGCTTACTGCTTCTTGCCCTTGCCCTTCTTGGAAGCCACCATGCGGAATCCGGCAATGTTAGTTTCCTCCTTCGGGGCAGCGCTGCCTCCCTTCTTCGCGACCTCGTTCCAGCCACCATTGTTGTTGTTCTTGGCATCGGGTACCGACACAACGTCCTTGTCAAACACGCCACGGTCCGCGAGCTTCTTGCGGCGGATGAACTCGTCAGCAAAGTGGCGTCCGTCGAGAATTTGGCTGGCACTGTACGCAACATCGGCAATGAGGTTGCTGTCGAGAGGCGAGTCGAGGAGAACGCCCGCAAATGTATCAACTGAAGCATGTTAGTCAGGAGTCCGATGACGAGGGGAATCGCAGATAGCAGGTGTGCTTACCATCGCTGACGCGGCCGCGGACGAGCTCACGGTTCAGCCACTTCTTGAACTCCTCAAGGGCCATTGATTTGGCGTCCTTGAGACCAATGGTGACTTGCTTCGGCGCGGGCTTGGGCGCAGCGGCCGGTGTGGGCGTCTTGGTATTGCTTGCTGCGCTGGCAGAGCGTGTTTGCGCAGCTGGGCCGGTGGGAATCTTGACCTTACCACCAGCGCCGACCGTCGACCATCCACCACCAGTGGACTGCGCTGGAGTACCAGCGCTGATGCCAGGAGGACCCGACGTCTTGCTTGCGAGGTCGGCATATCGCTTCCCAAGGCCAGCACCCGAGGTCGCAGCAGTTTGTAGAGCAGCAGCCTCCAGGGCCTTGCGCTTGCGCGATTCCTCCTCGCGCTGGATATCAGCAATGGTCTTCTTGGATGCGGTGCTGGCAGTCGAGACGTTGGCGGTGTTGACCTTGGCGGTAGCGGGCTGCTTCCACGGGCTACCGGTGGCCGAGGTGCCGACAGGTGAGCCTGTTCCCCAAGTGCTAGTGGCAGGGAGGCCTACGATAGCAGCAGCGGCCTTCTCGCGCTCGCGTAGGGCTGCGGTCTCCTGTTCAAGGGCGGCACGGCGCAGAGCTGCGGCAGCCTCCTCCTGCTTTGCGGCCTTCTTAGCCTCAGCTTCCTGGATCTCCTTAAGGCTCGGACCTTTGTGAGACTCGGTGCCAGCCCAGGGGGCAGCAGGGGGCGGGGCCAAAGCCACGCCATCAGAAGTAGTGTCGGGGGTACCAGTCGCAGAACGCTCATCATAGCGAGTAGGCAAGCCGCTAGCAGGCCTCTGGGCGGTGGGCGCTGCGATAGGTGTAGTAGACGCAGGTGGGGGGAAGGGCATGGGAAGGCCGGACGAAGACGGCTGTTGGCTGGGCTTGGCAGCCGCTGCGGCGACAGCAGCTGCAGCAGCGGCAGCATCGGCCTGGGTCTTCTTGACTCTCTCGGTCAGAGACAGGCCAGTCGGGTTGCGCGCACCGGCTCTCTTGGAGGTCGGCTCCAAGCGGGTTTCAACCTCGTTGACGGAAACGGAAACCTCAGACGAGTTAGCGGTCGACGTGAGATCGTGGTCGTGCGCTTCGGCACGCGCCTCGGCCTGGGCGGCAGCTATAACTGCCGCAGCATTGGTATCCTCGGCGTCTGGCTGGGATTGGAGTAGATGAAAGTCCTGCACCCGAGCGCTGAATCCTTCCGAGTCCTTCTGCAGTTGATCGATGCGTGGTAGCTGGCTCCGAAGACCGCTATCGTTGGCGGGGGCGCCTGCATGCTGGGACGGAAAAGTATTGCCAAGGTTACCGGACGCTTGCAGGTTGGCCAACAGCTGGCGCTCATTGAGGTTGAGATCAGGGTTAAAAAGGTCGGGTGCGGCCCCAATGCCCGGCTGCGCCTGGCCTTGAGGCAGATTCACGTTTGGGGCACTCTCGAAAAAAGAAGAGTTGGGAATTAGGGGCCCGATGGGCGGTTGCGGGGCCCCGATGGGCGACGAGATGCTTCCAAAGCTGGGTTGGCTTTGGAGACTATGGGCACTCGAATGGTGATGGAGCGCTCCCGGCACGCCGGGCTGAATGGGAAGCCGACCATAGGCTGCTTGGTGGTGATGGGCTATCTCGCGCTGTCTGGCGTGATACAGCTGCTCCTCCTGCTTCCTTCTCTCGAGGTCGTTTTGCTGCGCAGCAGTGAGAGTTCGGCCGAACGACGGGAACGCGTTCTGCAGCGGAGGAACTGCCTCAGTCCCGGTGACGGCGAATGCTCCTGGCGGGGCGGGACCGTGCGGGATGCCCATTTGGGGTACGAGGAAAGGTTCCCTAGAGTTTCCAATACGCCGAATAAGTTGACCCAGCGGTTCAAAATCTGCGTCCTCGATGCGCTTGACACGTAGGTCTGGGCTGAAAAAGTTGGCCTTGTACCAGTCGTTCATCTCCAGGCCGTTGAATGGACCCTGCATCGTGCCCTGCGGATCAAGGTATACCCATCGCATACGGTCAGGCATCACCATTTGGCGCACTGCCGAAGGATCGGAACCCGCCGCGGCAGAGAACGAGCCGCCTGCAGAGGCAGGGAATGAAGAGCCCGGTGCTGTGCTTGTCAAGCCGGGCTGAGACTGGTCCGCGGAAGTGAAGGCTACTCTGGCGTCGGGATTCGGAAAAAGATCCTCGAATCTGGTCTGCCTGATGGGACTGCCGGCATCGCGAGGCTGTGCGCCAATGGGGCCACGGCCGATCGCACCCAACGGATTGGTCTGCCTCAAGTCCGGTACCGAATCGCTGAGACTGTCATGGTCTTGTGGGTGCATCTGAGCCTGCATAGCCTGGGGGAACAGCGAGTGGAGCTTGCTGCTGCGGCCGATCGTCGACGATCCTGGGGCACCAAACACCCCACCAAGTCCACCAAGGCCAGGGGATTGCAGGTCACCAAGGGGGCTGAAGATGCTACCTCCAAAAGCGCTGTTGAAAGCCTGTCGCTCCCGGTCTGGGGTACCCGTCGACGGCGCGCCGGGCCACCCTGTCAACGTGTTTACCGCCGAAAATCCTTTGGCGCCGACGCTGGATGTCTGACTGCGATCGCTGCCGTCAAAAGCAGTGGCACCGAAGGCCCGGGAAAGGGTGCCGTAGTGGGACGGAGGCTCCGATCCATGTCCAGGCTGGTTCATCAAGTCGTTCTCCTCGTGGCCGTCGTCGCCGCGGTCCGCCATCGGGCTTCGGTACGGGTTCGTCTCCGAGGGACTAGCCGGTCCGTTTCCCGCTCCGTGCCCGAGGTTGAGTCCTGCCATTCCAAAGTCACCGGTGCCACCCTTCACAGGAGTGTCAAACACGCTCCGCTGAACTTGCGAGTTCAGAGTTGGACTGGTATCCTGGGCGCCACCGAGAATGGCGCTGCCAGAGAGGTTGCCCTCGCTGCCGAAAGGATCCGTGTCGGTGCGCTGGCGGGACCGCCACCCACGACTTTGGTCCGCGTTGGCCGCATCGTTCGCTTTGCCGATCAAGTTCTCCGCGGACTCCTTGGGAATCAGATGGGCAAGGCGGCTTGATCCAGACACGAAGCGCTTATCACCAATGGCCGAGGTGTTCAGGGCAAAGCTCCCAAAGGCGCCACCCGCCGGTGCCGTCGTCGAAGACCACAGGTTGGTGCTGTTAAAGGCAGAACCTCCCGTGTTGGCGCGCGGCAGCCCAAATGCCGGGCTTCTGGTGGGAAGCTCACGTGCGCTCGCGTCTTCTTCGGGTTCGTCTGTGATTTGTTCTTTGAGATCGGTGCTCCGGCGCGGGAGCCACTCGTCACGGTTAAATCGACTCGCCGTCGGAGAGGCAAGGCTCGAGCTGGGGAAGGGATTCGTGTCGGCCGTTTCTCTTCTTCGCGTGCCCGGGCGGGAGGCTGTGGATGGCGAAGACGCTGGATGGTTTCCTGTATTGGTGAGACTGACGGATGCCTTGCGGCCATTTTGTCCACCGCCACCTTGGCCCCCTTCTTTCCCTTGCTGCGGGATCTTCAGCGTCGAATTGACGTCACCCGAAAATATTTCTCGCTCCTCGGGCGTGTATTCCTCCAAGCTGATCGGTTTCACGCTACCATTGGGATCCCAACAAACCGTGGGGTCCTGAGGTACATGCTGATTTTCGCCAGCTTTACCCCAGCCCCGCGCCGAGCTTCCGTTGACCTGATTCGGGTTCCAACTGGACACAAACAGGTGCGACACGTCTGTCCGCATCGAATCTGGCATGGCTGCGTAGATATTAAGGAGGTCGCCCTTGGAATAGCGATCCGGGCCTGTTTGTTCGTAACTAGCGGATGGAAGGTTTGCAGAGGAAATATGTGCATCGTCGGGAGACTGGGAAGGGTCGACGGAATTCGCAGAGGCGGTCTGATTGAAGGGAGTAGTCGACGGTCGACGGAAGGTCCTAGTTCCGTTCGAACGCGGCCTACAAGTGACGAAAAACAGTCAGCCTAGATCCGCTGGAGCTGCATGTCCTCGAAAGGTCGGGAGAAGCTTTTGCCAAGGGAGCCCGCGCCGTGGTGCGTTCGCACCCCTTGCGGTTCGACCAAACGCGAGTTGATGGCGCGAACGAACAAAGTTCCAACACGCACCAGCGCGAGGATGAGCACTTACCATTCCCCGCTTCCAGATCCACGCACCAAGTCCCCTCTTCCGGATGCTCTGGAGTCTCGGTTTTGGCCAGCGGCCGCGGAGGCAAAGCTCGAGGGTAGCTGGGTGGGCATATTGAGGGATGCAGTCGACTACAAAGGAGCCAATTGACAATGATGGAAAATGCTGTTTCGCTGATGCTATTCAAGTGCTGTGCGTGCAGGTGATTATTCGCAGGGGTTCGCCGAGTCGAGGTGTCGGGTCGAGGTAGCGAGGTTGAAAGCTTTCCTTTTTTGCAAAGTTTCGAATGAAGTCGTGGAAAGTTAGATGCCGAGCTAGGCCCACTTTACCGGCAAAACGTGACCAAGCCCGTGACCTGTGACACGGAAATGAGGCGGACACAGTGCGCGTCGGAGCAACCTCTGCCTCATATGCCGCACTCCACACGGCTTAGCACTGTTCGTGTTTCAGACCCACACCATTTTGTTCCATGGCCCGGGATTCTTCCTCACCACAAGCGGAACGGTTGCGTGTCGGAATTTTTCGATACCCAGCAGCGCGCTCTGACCCCTTGAAGCCGCGTCAGACGCGTCCGTTCGTCATTCCACCTCAACCGAGTCCTCATCACTCCTAAATCGATGGTGTATCCCGAGGCTGAAGCGGACCCTTGTAGACCTGAGTAAACGACTTTCGCACATGCAATCAACGCCCGATGCAGAACTCGCCATCTTCCAGGATCTGAACGGTCAAAATATTTGCCCAACGCACCCTCCCGTCTCGTCTGACAGGCAACCACTTCACCACTTTCAGACATTTCCTCGCTTCCAATCAGCATAGATAGATATTTGCGGACCAGAAGCCCCGGTCAGCACTTGATCGACAATCGAGGCCCTTGAGCTTGGGCTTGACCTATGTCCCCTATCAATGAACTTCAATGTTCTCGAGGTCTGGAGTGATCGTACACCACCACCACCACGCGTTTGGGTCTCCATTATGCCGTCTTCAACCAGCGCCGGAAGAGCAGGGGGGTTTCTGACAGCTGACTGCTGGTACCCGTCGGAACCACAGCAACCACCGCGACGCACGGAGCCAACCCAGAACCAAGACTCGACGTTGGGTTTGATCCCGTTTGCCAGTGCTATTCGTCATCAATCAATCCAACCTTGGAGTAGAAAACGACATCCATTATCTATATAACATGATACTGTGATCTCATTCTAAGTATCAACTCATCACCCGAGGGACCATCCAGGCCTTGAAAAACTCCTCGATCTCGCCCGCTTGAGCATATGTTCCACCCATCTGCAAGACTACTCCTCCCTCTGTCGTGTTCACCGGACATATGCATCGTGCATCCCAAAAAATAATCAGACATAACTTGCGAACTGTCATAGATCATGACTTCCGAGTTACCTCAGAAATGGACAGGGCTGCCCGTCAAAGTGCTCTCCAACTTCTTCAGCGAAAAGCCGCCCGACAACACAGGTATTATCCAACCGAACAACCCCTACAAGGGGGCTGACTGTCCCCCTGGAAAACAACCTACCCAAGCACAACAATCTTCACTTCGATGCTTGATCGGCGCGAACTTGTTGGTGAAGCTGTTGGATCGACAAACGCAGAGTGAGGACATACTGTGTCAAGAAACAAAACGTCAGACCGGCCTTGGGAGATGGTTGCCAACAAATGAAATCACACCTACCAGTCGCTTCACTGGCCAGATTGTCGAAAAGTTTGAAGACGATGACATCGTCTTGGACCATACCCTTCTTGTAAAACCACCGATGCGATGGGCTGTAGCGAACCTCGTACGCCTCGTCAACAAAATGCGGATAGACAATGTCCATCGGCACCAAATCTTCCTTGTCCACAGTTCGGAAATCACAGAGCGCGAGGGGGCAGTCTTCGACTGGTGATGATGAAAGGGGTCGCCATATGCTGGGGCCTTGTTAGTTTCCATGACGCGAAGAGCCCCTGGGTGCCGAGAAACCCCTTTGCTTTCCACGTTCCCATTCCTTTGAAAGGTGGTAAACATACTTGAGGAATCGGACCCGACGCTTCATGATGTCATTGAAAGAGCCGGGGAAGTATAGTTGAAGCCGTTCTCGACAGGTCGCCTCGCTGCTGTCTGGTGGCCGTCGGCTGTTAGTCCGCAAGTCCTGTACCCTCTCGAATCAAGGTTCACAGACCACAATGTACTCGAAAGAATGGCGGTTTGACGCCATACTTCAACTCATTCCCGATGCCCATGTCGTTTCCATGTCGGCGGAACTGGATACCACATCGAGCTGCATTTAGTTCCAGAAACCTAGCGGCAGAAGGGAACTGGTGACGAAACGTTTCCGACCGTTATCGCCATCGCCGGATTGAACGCACATTGTAGGCATAGCAGAAAACTTCCTGGCAGCCGAGACGAAGTTTGAGCCACTTGACCAGCGCGGGGAGGTAAGTGGACAGCACCGTCTCGTCAGACCATCCTTGCACATCCACTGGACACTTGGCGAACTCGAAACCTGACTGATCCAGAGAAAACAACGACTCGTATCCGGACACGTTGGAGATCACGACATCGGGGTAGTTCTTGGAGAACAGGTTGTTCATCTTTGACTCCCCAAAGCAGGGCCCCGGAAGCTGGCACTTGTATGGCTTCTCATCTTCGTAGAGATCCAATGGCGCGAGATAATTGAACGACTCTGGCTGCACGGTGGGGAGATCAAGCAGTTCTATTTGCTGATCCAGAATGATTCGGGCTGCCTGGCGATCCTCAACGATGTCCGGGCGGTCTGAGTCACTGGCGATGTGTGACGAGAGATTGGCGCAAGACCAGGATGGGGGTTTGCCTTCCTGAACCTGGAACCAGTCTGTCCACTGCCTCCAGGGCCTGTCGAATGGTCGCGTCGCGTCGAACTCCCACAGCAAGACATCGGGATGCTCGTTCAAAAGTCTTGTATACACGTCGCTGCCGGGCGTCGGCGGCCAGAAGAGCCTCCATGGCTGAGTTTTCGTGATTTGGGCTTGGCTCCGGCGAGGCGCCGAATCACTGTCTCGCATGTCGGTCACCCCAAAACCCCCCGAGGCGGGCGGTTTCATCGGTCCAGTGTCCAATTAGGGCGCGAATCGTCGCCTTGGGTCTGTGATTTGGTCGCTGGTGGCTGGCGGTGTCGAAAATGAGGAAATAAAAGCGCGCTGATCGTTGAGAGTGGTCGGAGCTGAAAGGACCAGAATCTACCCTCGTAGCGGATCCCCTCTTGAGATTTCGCTGCGAATGCGGCTCTGCGAGCGCGACTTGCACCTGACGGCGCGCATGTTGGTTGCATGCCATCATCCTCTCGAAGACGGCGGGGCGAGCTCCCACCCAAACTGCCACACACCCATCTGCCGGCCGTCCGCTCTGCCCTTTCCAATCATGTTGAGGTTATTATCATGCACGACAGCCCGTGACAAACAGCAATTGCAACTGCGAGAGGTGGGAGTGCTACAAGCTAGAAGGTATCGCCGAGGTCGTCGATGAGTAACATGGTGTAAAATTTGCTGTCGCGTGGTGGAAATTCTGCTGTTCTATACTAGCATGAGGCTCCCAGGTAGGAATTGCAAAGAGAGCAAAATGCTAAAGTTCCAACCGAGCACAATTCGGGCGGGCTCCGGCCGGGAGTACTTCTAGTAGAGGTACGTCGTACATCGATGGGTGCGGGCTGGGTCCCTGGTATGTAGACTTGGCCACTCGACGAGCCCAGCGCTGGACCGGCCGTCTCACCCCCAAGTTTGCGGTTACAGGTTGTGGCTTCCCAATTCGGAACCGGTCTGGATGATGTAGGGTAGCGAAAAAAGCAGAAGACTCGCGTCAGGGTGGGGGAAGGTGCGGGGGTGGACGCCAACAGAGCTGCAACCTTCGCGGGACTTTCTTGCCTGCCGCAACAATTCCTCTCTATCTTGCGTCAGGTCATATCGCATGCACGGAGATCTGGCAAACTGCTGATGTGGCCATGCCTTCGCGTTCCCATTCTTTAAGGCTGGATCCTACATTGCGGCCGAAGCCAGTCAATCAGGGATAATTTGTGCCGGCGCGGCATTCCCAAGCCGTGTCCTTTTCCTGCGCAACTGACTGCTCCTACCCAACCGACAAAATTCTGTGCCCACCATACTAGGTCGTCGCCGTCGGACATTGGCGCGCCATTTGCGTCTTTCAGGCTCGCCGCAACATCGCACTGCCTGCCACCTTCCCATCGGTTAATTGTATCCATGATGGTAAGACCACCCCCTTTCTCAGTCATCTTCGCGCCGCCCATCCCGCCGCCCATTCAGCCCCTGTGCCTCTTCCTCCGCGTGGCTGGTCGTATCCCTGATCAGTGTCTCATGGCCCCGGTCCCGAGACCCCCTGTTCTGTATCACTGATCCCCAGCGCCATATCCTACCTACATAATCAGCGACCGCTCGCGGCCCCACCCCGAGCCCGTAGGCAAGTCCAGTTTACTGTTGACCCTTTTGCAGAACCGGGCAGTCAAACGACCCTGTCCTTTCCAAGACGAGCGAAGCAAAATGGGACGGTCAAAGGTCCCCCGGGGCTCGGCCTCCCTGGAGGGCATCTCGGAGGAGGACCTTAAGCTCTTGGAACGCGCTGCTTCCGTCTTGAAGACCCATGGATCAAGCCTGTCGTTGTTAATTGCTGGATCTTCCCATGAAGCCACGAGCCTAGTACCCCAGCAGTCTATCACTGACATCGACGCCGAGGGCGCTTATGTTGATGGTACCTACCGTTCCTCCCCAATACACGCCGCTGCACGATACATCGGGCAAGCTGCTGCTTTTGTTCGAGAGAGTAACTTCTATCTCACAGATAACGACGACGAAGTCCCGGCTTCCCCCTCTCCCAGGGAAAGTGAGAGTTCGGTCGACGTCGTGGACTGGCCGATAACGGCTTCGGACTTCCGCGGCATCGATAAACACGTACCGGATACCTACTTTGACCCTCATTGTTTTCTCGATGATACACATCCCGCCCATGACCACCAAGGCCACCCTTTGACTTCAGCATCTACTACCGGCTTCGTGGAATCCGAGGCTTATCCATCTGCTACTCGTCTATGGCCCCAGCAGCCCACTCAGCAGTTTGGTACTCCCCACCCAGCAGCCCCTCCCCCAACTCCTCAAGACTCCAGCGTTAGGCCTATTCCGGGGACAACTTGGGAGATACTGGACGCAACAATGGTTGACCAAGTTTCGATGCAACAGACCAACGAGACAAGTGACTGGGCCGTCATAGGTTCTCGGCAGCTACAACAAGCTACAGAAGTCCGGAAGGTGGACAAGTTCCAAATCATCTCAGTGGATCCCCTGCAACGCCAGCCACAGTCTCGGCAGCAGCGACGCAAGGCGTATGACGACCGTGAACGCCAAGAAGACGCTGGTCTCACGAGGGGTCTCACGGCCTGCATCCGGTGTAGAATGCAGAAGATCAAGGTGCGTGATGTTCGGCTGTCGCTTGTCTCGGTCCGAAGCTTATAATCGCCCGCTAATACTGCGGCCTTCACCTCCTATTCAGTGCAAGATTGACAGACAAAACCCCAAAGGCATTTGTGTCACGTGCTTGGACTTGTCTGAACGAAAGGTGCACTATCTTCCTTGCTTGAGATACAAGCTCACGGCGAGCACACTATACCGCACCGGCAAAGCCCCAGGACTTGAGTTTACGAAGCGGTGGCCCGTCATGAAACTTAAAGACATTGATAACTGGGCAAACTCAGAAGTGAGGACCATTCTGGTGGAGTCTGACGTTTGCCCGGTGCCGCTGCAGCTCACCGTCCGGAAGTTCGTCCCAATCCCAGGTATTGATTCCATGCATCGGTCGTGGATGGACCACAAAAAGGGCGTCAAGAAGACCAAGGAGACTACGCCATACGCCATCGTCGACTTGCAGAAGGCAAATGCGGACATGCGAGAGTATGTCACGGCCAATGTATTCTCATGCATGGATTTCTTCCTGAAGGGAAGCGATCAGCTGGTCCAGGACACTTACCAATTTGCAAGAATGCATATGCAGCGCACAGATGTGAGTCTAGGCTGTGGAGAAGAAATTTGTCACTTCTAACGGGGAGTCACAGTCTGATGAAGAGAGGAAGTTGTTGGGTCTTTACTTTCGGTTCTGGTTTGCCGTCCGCAGAACCGCCACTATGGAACACATCGTGGGCAAAGAGAGACTTGACATGGACCCTGAGATGGAAGACAGAACCTGTCCGCTCTTTGGGAAGATTCCCCTTCCGCCCGTCATGATTCAACAACTCGACATGATCTTGACGCTGGGTGTGCTCCAGCCGCTTCAGAAGCAAGTTTTGGACGAGTTCCAAAAGCTTGTGTTGGCAAACAACCCGAGAAACTGGATGACGGTGTACCTCGTTACGTTTATGTCTTTGCACAGCTGCGCCAAGATATCTCAGGAGAACTACAACAATGCTCGGAAACAGGGGCTGCTGGTGAGTCAACCCATTCATCCAATCCCAGAGTGGTCACTGATCAGACTCCCTTCAGCGGAGGTATTCCATTCCAAACTTCATCCAAGAACGCCACCACACGGCCAATGTTTTTCTCTCGCATTACCACTACCGCACGGAATCGGCCAACCCATTCGCCCAGGATTGGCGTAGACGACACGCTACCCCGTTCTCCCACATGTCAGTTGACGAAATCCACTTCCTCGAACAGACGAAGCGTATGGTGAACGAGAGAGGTAAGAGCTGCTACACAAGAAGTTAGAATGATTAAGACTAACACTTCTAATTTAGAGCAAATCATCAAGACGAACGCAGAGAATGACTTGTATGAGCATGAGCTGTACTTTGTAGCGCAGATGTTTGAACCGAACTGGCAACCACGGGACACTGTCATTGACCGCACCGAAGGAACCGTCAACAACGTTGGGCTGAAGAAGTTCGAATGACAGCCGCCGTGCTGGGGGGGGGGCGAGGCTGTGAAGTCTCAAGATGTTCCTTTATGTTTTCGATTTTTCTCTACTCTTCTTCCTTTGTTGGGAGCCTCTACATGCCTCAACTCGTTAATTTGTAAAATGGGACAGCGGCTGGGAACATTGAGCTTCAGAGTACCGTAAGTTGCTCTCGGTCTTCCAGTTTTCTTCGAAGGTTGCGTCACATAGCGCACCGAAGAAGAATATTCTTGTCCCAGGAAGCGACTGCAGCTTTACGTGACAGTGCCAGATCCCTCCCAACTTGGTAATAGCCGGGGTCGAGCCCGCACAGGCTACTTTGACAAGATGGGTCTTTGGGGTCCAAGGAGCATGATCACATGCTGGGGCATCCAAGACAGTATCCTAGTTCGTGTTTCCCGTTGCATGGGCACAATTGAAGGGCCGGTGTGGGCCGCGCTCGACTGTCAACTTGAGGTGGGCAACCTACAACCCCCGAACTCACCGATGCAATGATCTGACATGGAAGCGACGCAGAGCCTCAACTCACTGCGTCCCATTTCTGTTGACGTAACTCTGCGTGGCGTGCCAGATAGTAAGACCACGTTGGGCTTTGCCAGTGCAAGAAAAAAAAATCGCTCTTGGTCGGCCGGTCTGAATGCAGTCTGATGGGCCGGGGCAACCAATAGGATCAAAGACCTTCCGCCAGGCCGGTCGGGCAAAGGTACACTTGCAACCGGTCTGGGGTGACAGTTTGGCACGAGACCGGCTGCAGGTGCGTCGGGACGACTGCAGATCAGGCAGAAGCTGATTGGTCGCTCACCCAGGTACGGATTCGACCCCCTTTTTAGATACCGCACGGTCACCGGTCTAGTACTATGCCTCAGATCTGTGGCACTAACATTGAAATCCCTTCTCCTAGCGTCAGCCCCTTGCAGCCGGCGAAGGCGGGGACATTCCTGATTTCAGATCTTGCCAGCCAGCCGCTCCCCCGGACCTCACAGTGACAGCTGCCGATCCGTGACCGGGCTACACCGAACCGCTTCCAGCCCGGCTCGAAAACCGTTTCCTATCTTCGGCCGAGGATCAAACTAGTTGGGCTGGAACATCATGCGATACGATACGATACGATTCTTCCCGAGCTAGCATGTTGGGCATCCCTCCGCCCATCACTTCCCTAGATATGGCCGACCAAGAGAGGAAAAATCCGGCTCAAAAGTGCACAATTTCTCAAACTATATCTAGCGCTTAACCCGGCTGGCCGCCGAAAGCAAGGGATACCGGCTAGCTGCTCGATTTCTCCCCGCTCCGTCTGTGCCCCCTAGCCGCTACCTATTAGCTGAAAGACGTCGTGCGTCCGTTCCACCGGATTCTCTCTGAGTTGCAGTGTAGTGCAGTCCGGCTGCAGATAACGACCGCGCTTGCACACCGCTTCTACCTCTCCCCTCCTTTCTACACGCGGGAGACGACTCCCATAATGGACACGGCCCCGTCTACTGTCTCACCGACGCCCGAGGTCATTGTGCCGCTTGTTTTTTCCGGCATGGACAGGGTTTGCCCCTGTCCTGGCCACCCTGGTCAGCCGCAGCAGCAGCCGACAGATCTTGAAATGCAGGTGATGCTGCAGGAGTGTGGCGCCGCCTCTGCGGAGATCACGCTGGATGATGGGAGTTGTCAGGTTCCGGATGGGGAAAGTCGGTCAGGGTGGTATACTAGCCAGCTGGGGTTTGACGGTGAGTGACTTGAGTCAACCCATGGTGCAGAACGGGGACGTTGGAATTCGTCGTGATTTGTTTCCTATTGTGTCCGCTACCACGGTCTTCTGGAATTTGCTGACGATGCTAACCGGTCTGTTCTGCTGCAGGACCGGATTGGGAAGGCCCGACTCCTCCGTACTACGGCGGCGACTGGCCAAGCGACTCAGAGGGAGCCAGCGACGTGGAGGGACTTGACACTGTGTCGGTGGAAGTATCGGTTGATGAGGACGACTTGGCTTCGCGGCAGGCTGAGGCTTTGACTGGTCAGTGGTAATGGGACTCGGCACAGGGGTTGGGGCGCTTTTGGCGTGTGGTTCGGCTCTTGTAAAGGGTACATTGTGTTCGTCTCCCGGCTGGTAGGATTGGGTACCAGTACTTTGGCGTTGGGAGCTCAGAATCTGGGAGGTTTGTGTGATACATGGGAGGATGTATTTTGTTCCTTTCCACAGTTGAGGCGCGCGGCACTGCCTGTTTTCGGGTGTTTTGGGTTGATACCAGAGTCTTTTTCGTCAATCTGTTGCCTATTTGGGTCTTCGAAAATGTCCTTGCAGTGGTTTAAAAGCATCTATCTTAACCTTCTTCCCGCTTTCGTCACTGAGTTGGAACTGAAGAGGTGACCCACAAACTTCGTGTTGAGGTGAGTCCGGCTGAAGAGTTTCCAGCTTTAGTTATTGAACCTGATGGAGCTGTCGGCGCATGGGGAGACAGCCGACATCGTATTCTGTGCTCGTCTTATAGGTTTCCGAGTGCGTATGGCAATGTAAGGGTACAAGGAGATCTCGCCCTCTTTGCCCCTGAGAACTGACCTGTTAGTACGGACGCACAACTCAGCTGGCATCACTACCATTGTAAATCACCAATTTTTTCCAAAAACTCTGTATTACGGGGATCTATCCTCATTATCGCATCACATCATCGTACTGTTCCCGAATCCCAGGATGGCGCGCAACAGGATGGTTCGGCCCGTGGCGGCATATCACACAGCGCCTTTCCATTTTGGGAAACCCGAGAACTGGAATCCTGCGGGGGACCTGCTATTGTGCTGTAGCGTCAGCACCAACTAAAACTCTGCATCAGTAATAATACCAAGAGTGGGGGTGTTCCCTGAAGCTTACCCGATGAGAGACCTAGCAAAGCACGACCAAGTCGCTCAGACTTTCATCGTACCTAGCAAATCAAGGGCAAGATGATCCAGTGATGCGGCTATGTTCGAACGGCGTGGTTGAGAATCATTGCATTGTGTGCGTGAAGGAGAACGAGCCCAGAATGAAAGGAATACCCCTGGCCAATCCGAGCACGTCATTCACGCCAGGACGCAAATACAATGGGCCGGACGTCGAAGCGCCTTTGAACGGAAGGGTCGTCAACCCGGATTCGATGCCGAAGTGGTTTCTGTTCGCATAGGACTGACTACTATATCTATCCTGGAGAGAGCGAGGCCTCCCACCGGTTGATGACGCCCTTATACCCTCATCATCTTCATGACTCCCGTTGATGTTCTCGCCGCAACGATCAACCTAAGTCCTCACTGATCGCACTCCCTCACGCTGAACTTGATCATACCATTGGACTCAACGGCATTCTCGTTCACCAGCTTCTTAGCCGTATCGTGGCCAGCAACTGGCACACGATACTCAAGCTTCTTTCCCTCTGCGCCCTCAACGGGGTATGGAAACGGTAGATACTCGGGAAGCAAGCCCAACTGACGGAGTGCCGTTCCTTGGTCCCAGGAGATGTGCTCGTGGAACAGCCTGTCACCGCGGATGTTGACGATAGACGTCATCGGGACCGAAAGCTTCTTGCCTGTGGGCGGGACACCGGGGAGTCTGTAGGTAGCTATCAGTTTGATGTTTATGAGATCAGGGGCGAGAAGGACGTACAACCAATCAATGACCCTATCATGGGTGCAGTTGAACAGAAACTCATCCACAATACGATCAATGCCCACGGTGCGGCTGACCAACTCCAACGCTGCATCATCCGGATTGCTGAAGATGAAGTGGTTGCCGTAGAAATTTGTCAGTTTCTCGCGGCCAATGCCTCCAGTCAGTGTTGGTACATGGTTCACGTAGGGCTCCTGCACCATGGTAGCCATGGTGCGTTCCACGCTGCGGTCGGCGAACTCCAAGCGCGTGTGCTCTTCCCAGATCTCCTCAAGGTCGAAGTACGGGCCGCCAATCAGGGGCTTGAGGAAAGTGAGCGTGCGTGTGTGGCCTGCTAGATATCAGCAACATGGCCCCTTTTCTGGAGGGTGGCGGGGAACAGACCAACAGCCGCAGAACTAGCGCGGTAATGCTCATGAGCAGGAATGACAAAGAAGGTATCCGCGCCATTGTAAACATGCTTCTTCACCGGCGAACCGGCCGCGCATCCCCCGGGCAAGTGAGCTAAGGCCGGGAGCGACGGAGCAGTATCGGGCGCGCAACCGTAGAAGATAACGGCGGCGATCTTGCTGCTGGAGACCGCCGCCAACAGCGTGTCGTCGACCTTGGGTGTGATAACTGAATCGTGGGCTTCGTTCATAATAGCCATTCAGGGGTTACGTACCGATGGCCCCAACCTTGTCAGCGCCCTCGCATTCCGGGAGCTTCTGCAACTCGGCAAGCGCTACTCCAATCTGCCCCGACAAGCCGGACGCATCACGGCCAATAGCAATCTGGGCAACGGCGTAGCTCTCCTCGGCCCATTTCTGCAGAGGCGGGGGATCCAAAGTCTTTTCGTGACTGCTCAGATTGAGGTCTGACGAAACAATGAGGACGAGACCAGGTCCGGTGCCCCGCCGCGAAAGCGGGGGTTGGATGGTGATCTTTGGTGTCACTTGGAGAGGGGCTGCATTTGGCAGTGAGGGGACCACACCAGCGTCGGAAGCCATAGCTGTTGTCGTTATTGATATGCGGAAGGTTTTAGGTGTCTGAAGTTCTCCAATGTCACGAGGTGAACTGTGGAGCTTTACGGTATGGGGGTGGATCGTGGATCGACGGATGCGCACCTGGCAAGAGCAGGGAAGGAGTCGGTTGGCAGGCTCCACCCGCATTCCAGTGCAGTAACACAAGCTGTGTCCCCGAAAAGAACAGCGACTCCAATTTGGCGGTTTTCTCCTTTGGTGGGTGTTTTACTCGCCTTTCCCACTAGACGCTGCACCTTGTGCAGCGTCACGAAACCGCAAACCACCTTGCTTCAGAGTTTCCCTCCCAATCCTGGCTGTCCCAGTCCACACCATGCAGCAGAAATGAAGCGCCTTTTCCACGTTCTTGCTTTCTTTCTTTTTTTGACACACCTAGTGGCGTGGCGAAACCCGAAATAACTGCAAGCCGATGACGGCAATCCAGCACCTGACGCTCACGATGTGCCGTGCTCAGCCCAAGCCGACCCGCGCCGCCCAATCGCATTCCGCCAATGGTAGTATCCATTCGTTAGCCAAGATTGGGGCATCCCAGAGCATCAGATGCTGAGAACGACATATTTTCATATTTTTGTCGCCTCATGTGATGCTTCAAGTCAATTTACAATTTCTTGGCCTTCCCTCCAGGTACCCCTGAATTTTCTCTATTCCTATCCCAATACCAACAATACTCCAAACAAGCAGCCATACCAACAAATCTACCAACCCAACTCGATGCTCACAACCAACCTCTACCTAATCCTCCTCCTCCCCCCGGACCTCTGCTAAGCCTCTAAAGCCCTTAACAACAACGGCCACGACCTAACCACCCTCCTAACCTTCACTTACCCGCACCTTCCCCGGGAAAAAAAACTGCTGGCTCGAATTCACTACCCCTTCCGTCTCAGAGGGCCGCGCCGGTGGATGCTTGTCCGTCAATGAGCAATAATAAACGGGATGCGCAGCTGGGGAGGATGGAGGTGCCGTGAGGAGGCGGGAAGGGGACGTGGGCGGCGACGTATGGGGGGTATTTGACGACGCCTGAGCTGTGTAAGGGTGCGTGAATGGTGGAGGGGTTTTAGGTGGTGGGGTTGGGGGAGTATGTGAGTTGGAAGCAGGTTCCGGGGATGGGGGTTTGCGGGTTATGTATTTTGTGTGAGGGAGATAGAGAAGGGGGAAGGCGGAGAGGGGTAATGGATGGGGCTTGTGAGGGTCATGGTACTTTTCGCTTGGGATGGGAAAGGTTTCATTTCTCTTGGGAAGGTTTGTTCTTAGGGAGCAGGGTGCTGTTGGGGGGGGGGGGTTGAAGGAGCTGCGAGTTGTCTACCTAGCTACCTAGGTATGGATGCTCTGAGAGTTGGTGTGCGGCATCACGGTCCGCGGTTGAAGATGCAAAGCATATCCAGCAGTAGTGGACTGGTAGGTGTACTCTCAGGACAACAGTAGGGCAGCAGGGTCAGACCAGCATTCTGGCCCGTCTCTGAGCATACAGCCTACCAGTCTTCATATGGCTGGGTGGAATTGAGATTGGGTAGGTAGGTGGGTAGCTCAGCGCGGCACAGATTGGGAGCATTGGTGGTCTTACCTGGTTGGCAGTTGGTCGGGAAACGGGGCCGGGGGATGGCTAAAAGGGGGTCCCCACAACAGTGCAGATGTCTGTCGAAACCGCCGAGAGGGCCGGATAGCTTGCCGCTGGCGCACTTCCATGCGGCAGTGTTTGAGCAGTTGGCTTCATGTTGATGAATCGCTGGAGTGAGACTGAGAGTTGAGTTGAGTTGAGCTGGGAAGGGTGAAGATGAGGTGGGCAAATAGTCCTATTTTAGGTATACTGGTGTCTGCCTACTTTCCCGGGAATTTGTTGTGTCTCTTGACTTGGTGACGAGCTAAGACAGTCAAAAGAATTGGCTCCGATGCTTGTCGGATTTGTGGTTCAGGGGGTGGGTACCACGAAGCCAATACCAGGCGCCTAATAAACGCCTCTTCGGAGACAGCACGGGGAACACACCGAATTAACTAAGACTCTGTTGGCAAGCCCTCACGTGTTCCCCGCCGTGGCGTTCAGGTTCGTCGCAGCAAAGGGGTGTGGGCATGGCAAGCGCGCCAGCATGCCAAAAAAAAAAAAAGGCTGGACACACAATTGGAGCAGTGGCGGAGCTGACGCCTGAACGTGAATAGGACGCCAGTTCATGAAATCTTGGGCCAGCCTGTTGTCGTCCGCGCTCAGTAAAACACGAGCAACTCGCTAGCGGCTGTATTACTTCCAAGGTTTTGGGATGCTCGTCGTCAGGGGCCACGTGGGTTATGCGTATGAAGACAGACAAAAGTTCTTATTCAAGCTAGGTAAATCTACTTTATTTCGCTCATCTTAACCGCAGCCCACATCCCACTCCCTTCTTGATGCGTTGTCGATTCCTCTTGGCGCCCACCAATGTCAGCCAACGCAGGTCGAGAATCTTGACCGCTGCTACGTACTGAGCTACTGGTACTAGTTGTAGGCATCGATGCAAAAGACACCAACTTCGATCTATAACATAGGAAAGCAAGTGCATCAGCTACCTCCATCAAATGTATAAAGTCTTTCAACGGGACGCGTGCCAGCAACGTGGCTACCTACTTACAATAGGGAACGGGTAAGGGATCACGCAACAGTAGGGTGATTTGTCGATCGGACAATCATCGTACCAGTCCTCCACGTTTGCAGCATTACCGGTGTAGACTATGTAGGTTGGCGCGACGCCGATTAGCAAGGCCATTATTAATTAGGTACCTAGGCCAAGCACCCTGAGAAGTCAATGCAAGTCGTACCTTCGCAATTGCTCGCACTGAGATATTCGAAGGACGCTATGCAACATAGCGGATTGCCAAACCCCCCCGGGCACAGCTCGGCAATTGAGGTGCCGGCGAAAAGGAGAAGGGCGAATGAAGTGGGTTTCATGGTGACTTGTTCGAGTTGAGCAACGAGTGGGTTGAAACTGAGCAGGGTCTCGCGGTGGGGAGGGAAATGGTGTTGACTGAAAGCAGCAGACAAACGGCACCTTATATACACATCTGGCTGCCATTCATAACGTGAAGGTCATGCCTTTTCATCATCTCAGAAAAGCTCAGCTGGTGTTGAACTCGAAGGCTGCGATCCACGAAATCGCAAAATCATCCGGCGTTGGTCAAACATCGAGCCAATAAGGACGGCCGGTGCAGCAACCAACGAGAATCACAACATCGATTCGGGTGTCTTTCAGAAACTATACCAATGGCAAGAGATCCACGGACACCTTCTCGGAGGGGGTTTAGGAACAGGGTAGTGGAACAACACATCCAACTGAGCCCCGATTGGCCAAACCTTATTCTTTCTCGCGGTGGCGTCAGCGTTGTGTTTGGTCTTGGCCCCGCGCCTCTGCCTCACTATCCGAATGCTCTATTATCTTGCTGAAAAGGGGGTGTGGGCACAACATTTTGGAGACTCCAGCAAAAGGTAGAGAGACACAGCATTCCCGAGCAAAAAGGATGGACTTGACAACTGTGAGATTCGAACTCACGCCACTTTCGTGATTAGAATGGACCCCATTGGAGGGCAAGAAGATGTTCTTGAGTCTAACGCCTTAACCAGCTCGGCCAAGTTGCCTGGTGGGAAAGTTGTTGTGTGGTCGGTGTGCAAAAACGGAACGAGGGTGCAAGTCCGACGCGTGACAGGGATGTCCCAAGTTGGGGCGAACTGGAGGGGGGCGCAACGGAAACTCAACTCTTGGAAAGTATGATGGGTGATATTGTGCACGGCACAGTGATTTAAATAGGCAACAAGAGACATTCTACCTGTTGTTCGCAAGGCATGGAACACAGTGAATGCTCCCTCCCTCAACGTGCACTTGATGGCCCCACCTTTACCCCTTTCCCCCCTTTTCCCCCTGCGAACGCTACCACTGAAGATTTTTGACCCCAACCCATCACTCCAACCGTCGAGTGGCGCGTGGAACAACCGTACTGATCCTCTCGCAGCCGATACCAAGGCCATTCTGCAAGCGTTCGCATTCGAGTCAGCATGACCAGCGGATAACTGAACACCTAATATACAAGCAAGGGAAGAGAGATGACATGCCAAGATAGTAATGCAACAATAGGTCCACGCGTCGTTGATCTGGCACTCTTGGCGCCACTGGGCGAGGGTTGCGCTCTGGCTCATGGAGACTGGGGACGGGTCAAGGTTGGTGTCCGTCCCATTTTGAGAAACTGAGACCTACCAAATCGGCAGTCACCGGTGATGGTACCAGCGGCCGATGCCGTGCAGCAGGACGTCTGCCTCGCGATGAGGGTAGCTGCGAGGGGGCAGAGGTCAGCGACGGCAGTGCCAGCCAGGAAGAGGAGAGTGGCAGTGGTGACCTTCATTGTGGGGACTTGAAGGCAAAGTAGCTAGTCAGTGACGGATGGGTCAAGTTGATGGCTCAAGTTGATGGCTCAAGTCTCTTGGAACCCAGATCGGAGTGATGGAGGCGAACGGAGAGGAGAGGCCATATACCACTTACAACGGGCTGCGGACGCTCCTCCGCACTCGGGGCCCGAAAACCATCGGGCATTGTCGAGTCTTCAAGTTGAAGTTGTCATGAAATCTCGGCATGCAGCGCAAGGGATGCCAACCGCAGACCGCTGGTGTGCACTGTCGACATGCAGCGCGGCTCGTAGGTGAAGCTAAGGCGAGGCGCTACAGCTTGTACTGTGCGCGGTTGTTCCGCTTCCCCGAATTGGTCGAAGCCCTTTGCCGCCGGCAACCACGGTCAGCAAAAAGAACATCGGAATGTTGCCTCGCGGAGAAACACCTCCCAAGGGCAAGGGTGACACTGCAATTTGGGAGCGATGCCATCAGAAGTGACTGATGAGAGGTGCGATTCGAAATAGAAACATCCTGCAATTACAACTGGCCGCAACATGGCGACAACCCCCCTGAACCGACCCACCCCCCAGCTATCACCAACCCCAAGAACCTCAACTCCAGAGCTAACTCCCCTGATGCGAGATATCAGCAGTCGGGTCGATCAACCTTTGTAGAGTTGCGGACCAACTCACCAGGATTGTTGTAAAAAGGAGACCCCGGTATCTTTGCATCTATCCGGATAGCCTCGACCAACTTGCTTGGAACACTGGCAATAGCGAGTGTCGTTATATACCCCAAAGACTCTTCTATATTCATGAGTACCAGCTTCTTCACTTGAAAGCGGGCGGGATTGTCGCCGTCGGCGTAAGCGAGGGCTTTTGGGACGAGATCGATAATCTGCGCGGCAGGTTTTTGGTTGAGCGGTGACGAAGGGGTAGTTGAGCCCTTCGAGGAAGCCGATCTGAATCAGGGTGATGTCTGCAGATTGTCGGTGAGCGATGAGGGTGTCGTGTGCTGCACGACGCGCATGTGGTATGCCTGGTGACGGGTCAGTAGAAGAGGTCTAGACTTCTATAGGCCTTCACAGTGCCCAGTGCTCAAACAGTCGTGAAAGAGACCAAGATGAAGTTGCCAATTTCATGGCTAGTCAGAAGCCCCGGGATCAATGTGGTCCATGCTATCTGGTTTTGCGCGCGACATGCCACCGACGTTTCGTTTCTGACGCGATTGTTTTTGCTGCTTCACACAACGACAAATTGCCAACATGTCGGCTACCGATACCGCCCTGCACCAACTTCTCCAGACTCTGGTCGAAAACACAGGGTATTACTCGCTCCCTTTCAGCGACATTAATAACCCCCTTTTCTCCATCACATGCCGTACCAGGCGCCAAATCGCGCCCATCACAGACACATGCGTTGATGACATGATCAAGGCGTTCCTAGACAAGACAGACGGCCATAGCTGCGGACCATGTGCGCACGGGCCTAGAAGCTGGGCGACCTTCTTCCACTCCGTCACTAGTAACATCCTCGAATCAACACAGCATTCCCATCAGCTCGGGTGCGACGTTATCCCTCCTTCTAAAGGCTGTCAGATAATCTCCCTTCAGCTTTGAGCTACATCGCTGTGACCATCTTCTCCGGAACGGCGGCACGGCGGATGACGATGGGTATATAGCACCAAACCTGTCAAGATTCACTTGCCTCCCCCCCAAGACAATTGGGTAGGATGCTAACTTAATATAGCCAACCACCGTCACCTTCACTCCCACCCGAACCCGCATCCTCCAAGCCTAATACGACCCGTTGTCTCCCTCGACCCTCACCCTCACCTTCCACGACTTGGTAGGCAATAAGCCTGTCAGTTACGAGCCTGTATCGGTCTGCAATATAGTACGGTGGATCATTCGGCCCAATGATGCGTAAATCTGCATGTCTTTAAGATAACGGCAGCGTAGAAGAGCAGGTGTCGGCGACAAGAATCCGCGTGCCGAGGGTATATCCTCAACGAAGGGTCTGGGCTTGCTGAGACAGCTGACACAACTGTTTTCCAGAATCCTTCTGGATTTACCATGTGTAATTTTAGCAGGGTTTCACCTGTCATGTATCCATTATCAAGCTTACTGAGACAAAATTGATGCCGGGCGGTGCGGTGAAAAGGTGGATCTGTCCATTCTGACGTTCCCTTAACAAGTACCTCTGATAACTATAAGCCACTTTCTCTTGCTTCCATCCGAAAACAAGAAGACCCAAATATGATCAAGCAGAGTTGATCCTCTCGCAACCGAGCCCAAGACCAGGCTATGACACGCAGAGGTTAGCCAAAGGTCCATCAAGCCCCATGTCCGTTGGAAACAGCACAGCATGGAATGAAGCCGAAGGCTCACCACAGGCACGTAGCAGCAATAAGGCCAACGATTGTCCACCTGGCACGCGGTTCGCCATTCGGCAAAGGTAGCGGTCGGGCTCAGGGTGACTATATCATACAACGAATTGTCAGCGCCGTCCCTGGCTGTTGCGATCTTGGGTAGGGCCGGCGAGGGAGACGAACTTGGTTCGCAGTCAGGGGCGACAACGCCAGGAATCGAGGCTGCGCAACAGGTCATGTACCTCTGGAGGATACCAAGGCCCGAGGGACACAAGTCGGCGACGGCATAGCCGAGGAGGAAAAGGGTAGCGGCTGCGGTTATCTTCATGACTTTGGCTAACGCGAGGTTCTTTTTGAGGTGGTTCGACAGAAGATCAGATCAAGGCTGGGATCGAGGAAGATGGCGAGAGTCGAGTCCAGGGGTTGAAGGGGCACAACAGCATAGTTATTCGCGGTGAATTCTAGGTGGACATAGATAATCCCCCTTTTTTTCGTCCTTTTTCGTCTGTAGCCCTGAGCTGGGGTGAGTGGTGACTGCATTTATGCGCACATGATGCACGCTGCTGTCAATAAGATAGCAACTTGCACAAAAGTATAGGCCAAACTCCGGTATCCAAGGAGGGGACTTGCTGGTCGTGCATGCACTGGTGGAGAGCACGCAGTGCGGAAATACATATGGCAAGCAATGCATCCTTACCTAAGCTGCCCAGCCTAATTGGCTGGACCTTGTCTCAGGTTGCTTTGTGTCAGCTCACCGCACTTCAATCTGTCTCTTCATCACCGTCTCCATCCTGAGCCACGACCAAAAAAAAATGGGTCTCTTCCGTCTTTCCAATGAGCTCCTTGATGCTGTTTCCAGGAGTCTCATCCCGCAGATGGACACGGCCTTGGGCGCCGACCCGCGCTATTCGAGCGTCACCGACGGCCAACGCGCCCTCTTGGCGCTGGTCAAGAGCTGCCGGAAGCTGAACGTGATTGCAACTCCCTACCTCTACCACACCGTGTGCATCACCGACCTCGGCGGTCTCTTTGACTTCCTCGGTGTGCTCGTCTTCAACGACCACCTCACCGACCTGGTCAGAGTGCTCTATATCACGGCTCCGCTTGATGAATACCTCGACAGCGACTCGGATGAGAAGAGCGAGGCAATCTTCGCACGTATCACTCCCGAGATGAGAGCTTACGCGCATCTCAGCCGGTGCTTCGGGGATTTTGATGAGCCAAGTGAGCTTACCTGCGACAACTGCAACAACTATGCCGAGTCGGCCTGCGCCCTGATCTTGAGCCTGGTGCCTCGGCTGGAGGCCTTGTACATGCACGTGCCGGACCAATACGTCGCAGAATACACGCGGCTGATGGAGTTCTTCCAACAATCTTGCCAAAAAGATGACAGCGGGTTTGCCGACCACCTCTCGCTGCTGTCTCTGACGGTCGATCCCCGCATCGACTGCTGTCTTATGTCAGCCAAGACGCCTCACCGTCTCATGGGATCCGGCACCATCAAGCACCTTGAACTATCTGGGAGTCAGCTGATCGGCGGAAACGGCGATTTGGCAAGCAACTGGCGCAGCCTCGAGACGGTCAAGGCTTTGCGTGCCTACACGACCGGGGCATGGTGGTATCAGATGTGCAAGGACGCAGGACCGAAGCTGAGGAAGGTCGACATCAGCATTGCCGGCGGCTACAACCAGCCGGTCGACCCGGGCCAGTCGGGCTTCAACGAAGCCTTCATGCTGTGCGCCACCTCACTCGAGTCCCTCCGTCTAGACTTCTGCAGCCTGAGCCACACCGAGGCGCACCTAGGCCCGACCGGGCGGCTCTCGTCCCTCCCGTCGATGCAGCGGCTTGCGCGTCTCGACGTGCCGCTCACCCTCATCTTCTCATCCACGGCCGCGATGGATGCCCTCTCGGACGACATCTGCGACCGCCTCCCGCCGTCGCTGCGCATCATCTACCTCCGCGAGGCCTACCCGCCCTGGCCAGCCTCCGACATGCACGGCACGGGTGTGAATGGTGACTTGGTAGCGGGGCACAACAGACTGCTGAAGCGCAGCCTGGTCCAGATGGTGCTCGAGAGCAGCCAGAAGCTACCGCTGCTGGAGCGCGTGTGCATCGACGGGGAGGTTGAGGGCTGGGACTTCGACACCGCCGAGCTGGGCGACCTGTGCACTACAGATTCACGGCGCGGGCGTGACATCGTTGTAGACTGCGTCACGCTGCAGAGCAGGCGCCGGGACTCTACCGAGTAGGAGGCCATATTCCCTGCCGGCGGCGCGACTTGCAGCTGACCAATCTTGGGAAGCAGAGCGGACTGAGGGCGCACAGTACTGCTGATGGGCATCGTGTCAGCCAATAGAAAAGACGTTCTTGTCAGCCTCGAGTGCGGTGATAGACCACATCGGGATCCAGTCGAATGAAGTCTGGCCGTCGAAGGATCAGATACAGTTAAATCTAGGCTGAGGGTCACGGTGCTTGCTGCCGACGCCGGAGTCGAGCAATCATCTCCCCCAAAGATGAACGTCTGCTGCTCTGAGAGCCAGACATTAGATTTGAATTCCCTTTATAGCGGTGTGCAACGATAGTATTGTGTTAGGATCAAGACCTTTTCCGGGTATTCATTTCGTTGGTGACTTCTCGTTGAACGCGCCGCCTGGCGTCCTCGACTCCCACACGCAGGTTGCTCACCTTGGTTGGCGCGTAGGCAGGTTTCTTCCGAGTCGGTCGAGTTGCAAGGGTCAATTTCGTATTCGAGGACGAGGAAATGAGATTCGTGGTCGGGGGAGTTGTCCTCAATGTACAATTCAAAATGTCGGGGGTTTTGGCCGTGTCAGACTCGTCATGGGCTGGGCAATCCGGGACTCGTGTGAAGGGCGAGAATGCCCGGACGCAGCATCGGCCCGTGGAAGCGCCAAGGCCATCCTCGTACGGGTATCATGGCGATGTGTGTGTCGAAGGCACCCGTGGACGATAGGCCGTATCTGGAGAACTATTGTCTTCAATGCCAAGCAATCTCCGAGTCAACCCGAGCCGCCCAAGACACCAAGGAAGACTGGCTAGGCAAGAATAGAAGTGAGAGGAAGCGCCATGGAACGTTGTTGGAGTCTAGCGTCAAACCAGGCCTGTTTGGGTCTTCGATTGCAGCCCAACCTGAAAATTCAGCTCGAGGAAGGAGCCGCCAGCGCAGACTTGCGTCCTATCGGCTCCGCCGTACGAGACCGCCTGCCGTGCCTCAAAGTTTGGGCAGGAAAAAAATGATGCAGCCATTTCTCTTCAATCAGCAATTCTTAGCACCACAATTTATCATCGTCAATGCAGTCGAGGGGTCCTTCAACGCGCCTACTAGCCGTGTTTGTGTGACGCAGGCGGGGTGTCTGTCGCGGCTATTTCCTCGGCGTCGTCGTGCCGCAACCAGCGGGCACCTCCTCGTATTGACCCGGCCACTGCCAACTTGACACGGCGATGACCTGCGGGACGAGCGCGCGACGACCTGGTCGAACGACTCTGCCGAGACCGCGTCGCCCGGTCCTTCTCGCATCCCGCACCTCCCAACCCGGTCGAACACGACTCCGCCCCATGCCGTCAGGCCGAGGGACCAATGGGCTCGGTGCCAAGACAATGGACTGGGCATCCTTCCCAGCACACGAGACTAGCAGCGCCGCATCAGGGCCCGCCAGGGACACCAGTGAATCACAGGCACGGCCAATGATGCTGCGCCATCTCCTGCGCTCCCTTGCATAGGGGGTTGACACGATTCGACACCACCTGTGTGTCATCCCCCTCATTGCGACCACTCCCGCGAATGACATCGGTCGCGACCCAGAGGCACGGTTCGTGTTCATAGGGCTATGCGACAAGCAGCGGCCCAGAGTGGTTCAAGGGCTGGAAAAACCAAGGAACGAGCAAACATCGGTACGCGAAGGCAGACTGAAGGCTGCTGGGCCGCAGCGGTGCGTTGTTGTGACTATGTACCAACGACAGCTACAACGGGAAGGTAGGCAGGACGCTAATTTCCCACCCACACCAGAAATCAGGCCTTGCGCTGCAGGTCGAACGTTTCGCACCCCCCTTTCAGGATGCGGTCAGGGCGACTAGGATTGACTAGGGCGACGGGGAGGCGGCAACGTGGAATACCTATAAACAGTTCCCCTGGCGCCTCACCCGGTGGTGGCGCTCCCTTGCATTCTCCCTAGCATCAATCTTGAAGCAATTCAGACAGTCACTCGCTTACATAATGCGCATCACATCGACGACAGTCCTTGCTGGAGGACTCGCAATCCTCCCCGGGACACTGGCTTGCGACCCTAATTTACGCCCTGCACGCGACTCCCTCTCCAGAAGAGAACTGGCCCCGCGAGCAGATACATCCAGCGTGAAGCGACCACAGTTCGGATCCGTTCCATACGGCGTCAGCATTGGCAGTTGCACGGTCCCAGGGAAGGTTGCCATCACAATTGATGACGGGTTTCATATCTACACCAGTGACCTGCTCGACATCTTTAAGAGAAATGGCGTGAAGGTAATGCTTCTTGGCGCTAAACACCCTGGGTATCAGTTCACTAATGAGAACATCGACAGGCAACCTTCTTCGTCGTGGCTGACAATGGACAATTCGGGAGACCGCTTCTGGGAGATCCATCTGGCCCCTTTCCAGCCCTGATGAAGCGCGCTATTGCCGAGGGTCACCAGCTTGGAAGTCACTCATGGAGCCATCAAAACTTCTTGGAGATCAGCCCTCAGGAACGCCAACAAGAGCTTGTGAAGCTGGAGGGAACCTTTGTGGACGTTTTGGGATTCTTCCCCACCTACTTTCGGCCCCCATACACGGCTTTCGACAATGCGGTCGTTAAGCAGTTGGCTGATCTTGGATACCACAATGTGAGTTTTAACCGCGCATGATGCCAAGGCAGATCAATTTACACAGGGCTAAAACAATCCCAGGTTAATTACGACCTCGATACCGACGATTGGAAGCTGGACTTTGCAAAGTCAAAGAGTATTTTCTCGTCTGCCGTGTCTTCGACAAGCGCATCGACGTCTTCATACATTGCGCTCATGCATGAGCTTGAGGAGAAGTCGGTCCACGAGCTCGCACAGTTCATCATTGATGCCGCGAAAAAGAATGGCTACGACCTTGTCACAGTAGGCGAGTGCCTTGGCGACCCCCCGAGCAACTGGTACCGAGATCCCGCAACCGGCGGACCGGTAGGAGGCGCGCCGCCGCCGCCGGATCCGACCACTTCGAGCTCGAGCTCTACTAGCTCGACCACGTCCAGCAAATCAACAACTTCGTCTCCATCGTCTTCTTCCAAGTCCTCATCGTCGTCTTCGTCATCGAAGGGTAGCACTATCGTCACTACAACGAGCATCATCACGACACCTGTCCAAAGACCTACAGCTCCGGCCACAACAACCCCAGCACCTGCCACGACATCGCCTCCGGCACAAGGCGATGCAAGGAGCCTCAACAGTTTGATCTCAGTCGGCGCTGTGCTCCTCGGTGGTTTGGGACTTTTGGTTTACCTCTAAGGCACTTCACTCTGATACGACGATCAACACCCAGACTGGGATATGCGGAATGATCCTTTGTTCTATATACCACTGCTATCTACGGTTCTGCATCTCCAAACATATAGTAATGTAATGACAATGTATATGTCTGCGCAAGCTCAGGGTCAGTAAGTGATGACATGCTGTCGGGGTATGATCTGTTTGCTTCAACAAACTTGTCCTGTGAACCAAGATTTGCCATTCAAAAAAGGAACTATTTGCTGCGTCAACTCGTGTCACGCTTTACAAGTACTTGTCCACCCTCGTGTCCCTGGTATTTTTCGTCTCGGCCGAGTAATCGCTTCCCACCGCCTCGCTCCTCGCGCTCGTCGGCGACATCTCCAGGTCCTCCGTCTTCCCATCATTCCTACTCGCCGACCCCCTAATCTGGCTCCACTTCCCCCCCTCGACCACATCCTCGTTCCCACCGCTCAAACTCTTCGCACTATCTCCCAGCAAAACCGGCTTCGACACCCTCCTCTTCTCCGACGCATACGAACTCACCAACGCCTTGAGCGTCGGAATGCACCCGCAAATCAACCCCAGATGCACTTCCACCGCTGTCCACATCCACATATGGAACCCCTCCCACGTAACATCATACGTCTCCTCGACAACAACCCAAATATAATACGTCCGCATAATCGCCCCAAACACCACAAACAAACCGCACGAAAACAAAACAATCAACGCGATCCGCTGCGACGACGGTAACCTCGCCTTCAGCAGCGTCGGCAACGGCAACACCCACACCGCGAAATCCGCCATCACCGTGAATATCGCCTGCGCCATCAACGGCGGTCCCTCCGGCATGCAATCCACACCCCAGCGCAAAACATCCCAATACGCGCTCATGGGCGTGCACTGCGTGAAGAGCACAATAAGAAAAACTAAATTCCCGACGGAAATGATGGCAATGGTGAGGTGCGTGACGTTTCGGAACCAACTGTTGCGCGGGGCGAAGCGTAGGTAGGAGAGCAGGATGGAGATTTTGGCGAGGGAGGTGGCGAAGACGAAGAGGGCTTGCGCCGCGAGGGAGACTTGGCGGCCTGAGATGAGGTCGGAGAGGGTGAGGTCCCAGACGTGGACTTCCCAGCCGTAGAGGGAGGAGGCGAGGATGACGCAGACGGTTACGCCGGTGCCGAAGATCTGGGTGGATTTGTTAGTTTGCGACCCTGCGTCGTGGGGGAGAGACGGATTGTTGGGGTTAGTGGGGGTGAAAAGGGGTGATGGTGTGGTGGGAGGAAAAGGGGGAAGGTGCGATTCATGTGGTGAAAGGAAAGGAAAAGAAAGGAAAGGAAAGGGAAGGGAAATGACGTACTGCCGCGCTGACCATCAGCCAATCGTCCCAGCCCGAGTTTTTGAGGACGATGCAGCGCACGTACATTCGCAGCAGGAGGACGATTATCGAGATGGGGAGGACGATGAGCTCGACGATGAGCAGGGCTGGGCCGCGGGTCTCGGGGCTGACGTAGTTCGGCTTGGGCCATGTGGCCTTGACCTCGGGTGGAGGGACTCTCATTTTCTTTTTTCTTTTTTTCTTTTTTTCTGTTTTTGCCTTTGTCCCTCTTTCTCGTCCCTCTTTCTCGTGGTTGGTGGTGCTCGGTGCGTACCTAGCCTCGCCGACGACGACGGTCGTCGCTCAGGTCATCGGTGTCGTTGGTGTAAGTCGAGGCAACTCCAACCAGCGCCCTCTCCAAAGGCGAGAAGAAATGGAGACCACAACAAAAAACAGTGGGCTCCTCGGGACGGGAGGGGAGGAGCATAATGGGTCATATAGAGCTGGGGAAAATGGAGTGTTTCCTCCGCGTGTCCAGACTCGCAACCGCGTAGCGGGAATTCTAGCTTCACGTGCGGATCCTCATAGCGCCCCACGCCGGTGCGGATTCCAGCGGAGGGGGACAGGCGCACAATTTCGTCCCAGGTCGGGAAAGAGTGTGTCCCAAAAATCGCGGCGCATAAATGTCTGCGAAGCTGAATTGGCAACCCCTTTGGCCACTAGCGGTCCGGACGATGTTACGATTTCGGGTTTCTCATCCGACCGTGGGGCTCGATGAGACGATGGGCTATGCCCTGGAAATGCCCCCCCTGTCCACACGTGGAGATGGTGAGGGCCTCAGGGGAACGCGGGGTGCATCGCTCTCTTCCCCCTCTGCGCACTACTCGCAGAAAAGCCTGGACGCAATCCACCGCCATGGCTGGGCTCATGATCTTGACCGGTGCGTGATTTCCGGGACGATGTGCGTCAAGAATTCGTGATTTCGGCATCCTCCCGCATGGGACGCTTTGCGGACTCTTCTGAGCCGCATTTTCACATGTGATTTTGCCTCTCTCACCACGAAACCCCTCACAACTCCTTTCCTCAAGAAACATTCTTCATTCGAATCCGCTATCGTTAACCAGCCACATTGTTCGAGGGCCGGAAAGAGCTCCATCCGACACCTGGTCATGCCCCAGACCGGTCAATAGTTAGCCCAACCACTACGGAGACGTAGTCGTCAGAGAACCCCACTGCCATCTGTCGAAAAAGCCGTTACTAAGCCCGTAGCACGGCGCACTGCTACGCCGCTAGCACACGACAGGGACACTTCTAGCGCGCACGCCGCAGTTGCACTACTGCAGGGAAGACAAGATCGCTTGGGACACAGGCAATAAGCAAGAGGCAGGAAATGGGCAATGATTGGCAGATTGGTTCAATCAAAACAGATTTTTCATTAGTTAGCGTCGGATGGAGCTGACAACCTGGAATTGAGTGTCATCGAGCGCATGGCTGCACGAACCACAGTGGCATGATCCACCGCGATTGAGATCATGGTAATACTCTCTATCTTACCTACCACTTGGCGGTACTTGGTTGAGTTTGTGGTGCGTACGGGTTGGTCATCAAAAGAGCCATATCGAGCCTCCAAGAAGATCCTGATCGCCTCGTTGGCCTATGCTGCGAGATCCATGCGCTCCTGGAATGCCTGGTTCTTAAGGGGCTGAGTTGTGCGCGAAATTTGCCGTTGGTGATAGCTATACTGATGTGTGATAATTCAGGGATGACTTGAAAGAGAACTGCACTAGATGCTTTAGTCGGGCTAGGCTGTGGATCTTGATGACACTGGCTGAAGGTGAAGAAAAGAACCCAGACCCGAGTCAGCGGTGCCTTTTTATGTGTTCAAACGTAAACTCCAAGACAGGGAATTTTACCACAACGCCTTTGTCCAGCAAAATCCCATCAACAGCTCACAATGCCGCTGTGGTCAACGATGCAGCGTCCAACAAAGACTTTGCCGTCGCATCTCCAGATCTGCCTCTCTGCCTCCAAGTTGCACAAGCAAAGAAGATGAAAGTGGGTCGCCTTCCGCCCAGAGTCTGGGCATCCAAGACTTTTGCCAGCTACCGTTTCCCAGTATCATCGGGAGAATTATTGCAGCAAATGGTACCCGACACCAAGACAGGAGTTGCAGGCAACCAAGAACTGTCTATCTCTGTCTGCTGTCCAATCCGCGTTTGCCTTGGAGAAATATTTTACCTCGATAACACCCAACCAGCTCCTTGTTATCCGGCAGCTCCAAAGCATCCAAAAGGGGCAGCTCAGCCCAGCTCGAAACACCATCCCGGAAGTCTCCAGCCATTAGGTTCCAACTAGATGAACAGGTCCACCGTAAGGTAACACAAAATCCTACCAGGAGGCCAAAATGTAGCCCCAACCCATCTCACCGAGTGCTATGGGCTAGAGTCTATCGCAATGCCATCCAAACTCGAGATGCCACACAAACTGGAAAGGAAAAAAAAAAAGTAAACAAAGAGAAACCCACTGTTAGTTCCGATTTCTGATGTTAGCTCCTGGGCGCCAGGCACTATGTCGGCGAGTTGCGAAATCCGGCCAAACTCGGCATGGTGGATCTCGTCGGTGCACTTCTCCTGCGTCTTCTCCTGCAGATTCAATCAATGCCAACGCCAATCGTCGAATATCAGAACTCAGTTTTCT
This sequence comes from Immersiella caudata, assembly GCA_030512335.1. Classification (NCBI taxonomy): domain Eukaryota; kingdom Fungi; phylum Ascomycota; class Sordariomycetes; order Sordariales; family Lasiosphaeriaceae; genus Immersiella; species Immersiella caudata. The sequence continues at coordinate 4,996,662 of JAULSU010000004.1, read as the reverse complement.
GGAATTCCAATGGCCCCGCCTACGTCTGCCTCTGTTTTGCACTCTACCCTAAAAGAGAGATGGCGAGTGCGCCGTGTCAGAGGTAGCGGCGGAGGATGGGCCTCTTCTGGAAAGGCACGTCTTCGGTTGTCCAAATCCGGGTTGGAGTTGAGACTCAGGCCTCATCCGCTCGACGCCGTCTCGCTAGGTACCTGATAGCCGTCACCTAACCCACGGCACGCACGACTGGCACTGCGCAAGCCGCCGGGTTTATTCAACGCAGCCACGCGAGACCCCTTACACACGTCATAGAAGCCAGGTTGTTGTCGTTGAGAACGGGCTTTGCGCTTCGATTTCGCAACCAGATCCAGTCAAGGTTGTGTCCCACGGACTTTTCTCAACTCCGAACGACGCCGCGCTTGCCGCCCATCAGAGATATCAGATATCAAACATTGAGCTCACATTCCGTGTCCATCATCCCCTCAACCCAAGACCGTTGCTTACGTAGCACAAACCGTTCATCTCGAGCCCAGGCCGTTGAGAGCGGCGAGCTCAAATCGCCCAAGGCTACAATCTCAACCACGAGGCCACCACGGAGTCCTCACCAAGATTCAAGATCCCTTTCACCTCGAGTCCAACTCCGCCCATCTCAAGTCCAGACCACATCCTCCCCAAACCATCCAACCCCATCCCCCCTACAAACTACTCCTTCCCCACCATACAAATCCTCCCCTCCACCACCGGCTTAATCGCCCTCGTCCAAGCACAATCAACCTCCTCCTCCGTCAAACTATCACACGCCTTCCCCCTCACCCCCGCAATCCGACACCACTTATGAAACACCCTCCTCATCACCCCCAACTCCCTATCCACCAACCTCGCCTCCCCCTCCTCCTCCTCCTCCTCCTCCTCACTCTCACTACTCTCCTCCTCCCTCGTCCCTTCAACCCTTCTCTGCCTCAACTTTTCAGGCGTCCACTCCGCCCATGAATCCTTCCTCTCCGGCGGAGCCGGGCGCGCACTAACCGGCGGTGTCGCCGCGCTGCGAGTGATGACGGGTACGCAAACCCCCACGCGTCCCCAGTGACGCTGCAAACTAGGCGTCCACATCTTCCATTGTCCCACAACCTTCAAACTCATAAAGTACTGCCGGAGAATAGCAGAGATCAACATGCCGTTTTCTTCCGAGACGATCTCCTCGCAGGAACCACCCTCGGGGACGACGAGGAGGGATTTGTACCCGTCTTTGCCTCGACCCATGTACCCGCGCGTGCTGAGGGTGTATACCCGTTCGGGGTCGAGCGGTGCGCCAGCGGCCTCGACGGAGGTGATTCTCTGTCCTGGTTTTTGGGAGGGGTCGAAGGTGAACTTGATACCGCTTACTTGCGGGAAGCGGCCTTCGAGGGCGGGATAGAGAGAGACGCCGTTTTCGAGGGCTTCGCGGAGGGCGGAGCCCTTGACGCGGATGACGACGACGGGGTCTTCGAAGGGGAAGCAATTGGTGATGTCTTTGACTTTGATGGGGCCAGGGGCGTAGATTTGGTCGCCGCGGATGGTGCCGGAGGCCATGAGGGCGCATTCGGCGTTGTAGTGGGCGCGCATGATGTCGCAGACGAAGTTGCCGAGGTTGGATTCCGTCGTGCGGACGGTGGTGAAGCGGGCGTCGAGCGGGGAGGCGGTCCAGCCGATGGGTTTTTCGAGGGTTTTGTGCAGCTTGGAGGTGAGCTGGGTGATGAGCTGTGTGGTGGGGGGATCGGCGGGGATGGAAGCGATGATGTCGCGGCGGATGATGTCGATGTCGTACTTTGCAGGGGAACCGGGGAGAGCTTTGCGGACTTCGATGTAGGAGAGCTGCTTGAAGTCGGAGCCGGAGCGGAGGACGTGGGTGCCGGAGATGAGCGAGTGAGCGTAGAAGTGATCATGACCACCGAGGATCAGGTCGATGTTCTCGCTGGTGAGGTTGGCAGCGAGCTTGTTGTCGTTGGGCTCGCGCTGGTGGGTGAGGGCGATGATGAGATCGGCACCTTCAGCGCGGAGCTGGGGGACAAGCTCGCGGGCAACGGCGGAGGCGGAGAGGTAGATGAGGTCGGGCGGGAGGGAGTTGATGGTGTCGAGCCACTCGCGCTCACCAAGGCCGATGAGACCGATCTTGAGGCCGTTTGATGTGGTGATCATGTGGGTGCGCTTGGCGTTACCAAGGGGCACATTCTCACCGAGGGCGGGATCCAGAACGTTGGCCAAGAGCCAGGGGAACTTGCACTTGGACGAGAGATTGCGGAACTGGGCCACGCCGAAGTCGAGATCATGGTTGCCGACACAGGCGCAATCAGTGCCGATGGTGTTGAGGAGGGACACCATGTGGTTGCCTAAAAGCGAACATGAGTATCTCTCCCTGTCTGAGGAGGTCAGGAGCGCAGCTTACCCTTTGTGATGGAACTCTCCAAGCTCGGGTTGAAGACATCTCCCGAGAAGAGCGTAACTAAGCTCGGCTGCCCCTGAAACCGCTCGCCCTCGCGATACTCCCTGCACAGCGTGACGAAGCGCGCCACGCCACCCACCGGCTCCGCGGACGACGGGTCGAGGTGGTAGACGTCGTTGTAGTGGAGAATCCGGAAGTCGGGCGGAGAGGCCTCCCCGTCCGCCGTTGCCCGGCCCGAGCTGAACGTCACCGATTCTCCCTCAGACGTCATCTTCGAAATCCCGTTTGCACCTAAAATGGGGAGTCAATTGGTGTTTGGGGAGGAAGCTGCACCGGGCCAACAAAAAGGACAGAATTTATGTGAGCTGGTAAGACAAAGCTCTCATCCAAGCCGGCAAGCTGGGCCGAGTCGAGCTGAAGTTGGGCCCGCCCAAGGAGGACCTGGGAAGCTCCGCCACGCGCCAAGTGCTGGACCGTCGGCCGTGTTCCCGAGCGAAACCTCCGTACCACTTAAATAACCCTCCCGATTAGCGCCCGGGACGATCTTGTTTCAACTCGGAAATCGGCGTGCTGTCCTACGAAGTGAAACTCAGCAAAATACGAGCAGAGGTCTTGTTCTGGAGATGACGTGCAGCTGTGCCCAACGGCCCCCCCTCCCCTCCCCACCTTCGTACAAAATCTAGACCGCTGCGTCCCATCTTTCGCTTTCCCAATCTGACCCTCCATCACGTGTACCCTCCAACGCTGAAACATGATGCTGACCCCTCATGCCCATCCAATGATCGTCGCGGGAGTGTGCAGCTCAAACTGGGAAAGTTGGAATGCCCCTGGCCTGGACCCGGGAGCTGCCCCTCCCAACTCAATTGCTGTGGAGGGGTAATGCGGGGCACTCGAATGCTTGACGCGTCCGCCACGACCCCACCTTACGCCCTTTGGGTGTCGCGAAGGATTAGGAGTGGAAAATCTGAAGAATTGCTAGCTAGTATAAGGCTCCAACACAGCTTTAAAACTCATTGCGGCGGTTCATCCTCTATCCCCTTTCCGGAAGCCTTTCTTTCCAACCGCAACTATGCCCGCCACCGTCCGGCACGCTCGGCGCGAAGGTAAACTCCCCACCATCAACTCCAGTGTCCACTTCCATCACCCCTTTGCTAACCCCTGAGAAAGACGTCCCCGCCATCCTCTCACTCATCCGCGAGCTCGCCGACTACGAGCACGAGCTCCAATCCGTCGAAGCCACCGAGGCAACCCTCCTCTCCACCATCGCCTTCGCCGATGCCACCTCCGTGTCCCCCTCCCAAGAAACCGGCCTGCCCGTGACCGAAGCTCCTTCCCCCTCCAAGCCTGCAAGATGTCTGGTGCTGGTTACGCCTGAAGGAACGACGGCGGGGATTGCGCTCTACTTTTACAACTACTCGACGTGGCGTGCGCGACCGGGGATTTATCTGGAGGATTTGTATGTGAAGCAGACTGAGAGGAAGAAGGGGTATGGGAAGAGGTTGCTCGTGGAGCTGGCGAAGGAGGTGGTCGCCATGCAAGGAGGGAGGTTGGAGTGGAGTGTATTGAAGTGGAATGAGCCGAGCATTAAGTTCTATGAGGGCATTGGGGCGAAGATGATGAGCGAGTGGGTTGGGATGAGAGTGGACGGCGAGGGGCTGACCAAGCTCGCGGGGTTGCTGGGCTGACAAGGGTTCAGGGGCACATGATAGAGATAGACAGGAACGGCGGTGGGAGTCATGATATTATTTTTGATGTTGGGCGAGGGTTTGAGCCATCGCCTTGGCTGCGTTTTTCCTGGCTCTCCTCTCTGGGTTGGGTGTATGTTCTGGGGCTGGGGGGACGTACCCTTCCAAGAACTCCATGGCCGTCCCGTTGGCAGCAGGCGGCTTGAATGTTCCCGCGCCCCAGACTATATCCCAGCCCTTACCGTCCGGCTTTCTTTGCATCTTTGCACACAATCGGAAAGTTTGGAACAGCAGCCGCTTCCACAGCCGCGGCGTCCACCTGTGTACGTCTCGAGGCTCGGGGTCGCCCCAGGGCGTGCCGTCGCCGAGTGAGCCGCTGAGCAGCTTGTTCTTCATGCTGAGCTGGTGGTCGACGATGGAGACGGGTTTCGTCGCGTAGGCCTTCCACTTCCAGGGGTGGGGATCCTCTTCCAGCCCCGTGAGACTCCTCGCAAGCGTCCGGCGGTGCGCGTACGCCCACTTCGGATCAATTCCTTTCCCACTGGCCAGGTCGCTGAGCATGTCCCACTCGCGCGCGGGGAGCGGGGGGAGTATCCGTTCTGCTATCCGCCCCCAGCCCTTTCGGACCTTGATTCGTTTCAGCTTTTTGGCAAGTGGCCGACCCCAAATATCGGTCTTGGGGATTTCTGCTTCGAAGTTCAACTGCTTCGCCTGCAGGGGAGCTCCTGGCCTGTTGCTTTGTTCGCAGGAGCGGGCTTGTGATCTGGCAAAGGCCACGACCTTTGGTAAGTCCCAGCGGTCCAGCCAGTCCTCCTCACGCTCAGCAGCCGGAATTTCCTTCTCTGCGTGCTTGTCCAGTCTGACAGCACCATCGGCCGCCGTCGTAGGTTCGGCAGGCGTCTCTTCCCTCTTTGCCAGTACGTCCATCAGTTGCCGACGGCGGAAGCCCATCCGCCCAAAGGCAGTGAGCACCACTTTGCGCATCCGGGGAAGGTCACCTGCTACCGCGGCTCGCAGAGCGCGGAGCTCGTGTCTTCCCCGCCGCATGGCGGTCTTTATATGCTTCTCCCATTCGTCATGTTGGCGGCGGCAAAATCGTTCCTTGATGCGGCCGTCGATAACAGTTCGAACGATGGGGGGGAGGTAGGAGGACTCGCGGAGCAGGTGTCGGTACAAGTGGAGTGGTGTTTGGGGGGGCGGGATCCGGAGCGGTCGTGACATATTTTCTTCTGGCGCCCTACGGCCATTCAGCCGTGCCGAGAACAACACGCCATCCCACAGCAGACATCAAAGCCGGCTGCGAAACATCGATGGAGATCCGCGGGAACCTGTCGCTCGAAACTTTGCGTCTCGCTTTGGCCAGGCAGCTCCAGGCGAACGCCATCTCATTGGCCATGGATTTCTCCATTCGTGCCATGGCCCGTGCGGTGGCTCGTGCGCGCTCACGAAATCTCGGTTCTCCCCGCTGGCCCCTCTTTTGAGAGCGCTACGCGTCTCCCACCACCCTGCGAGAAACGAGCGCCGAACACGAAAATCACACGACCGTGATCTTTGGCTTAATTGGAATTCCCAAACGGGGAACTCATCCTCGACAAGCCTGGCGTGAGGCTATCGGCTCTCTTCTCCATTTTACTTCCACTTATACGGCTTTGTCTTCACCGCGCCTCAAAGCGCCAACAATACGCTTCTTTCTGTGCCGACTCGACAAGGCCTGCAAGGTCCACCCGCAGCGCTTGACGCACTGGGCCTCGACTCGCAGCTTTCGCGGTTGCATTGGCCGTCTTTCATCTCGGACGAGTTCGTGACCGCGCGCACAATTCTTCCCCTCACCGTTCCCCGGCGTGTCTTCCCTGCATTTTCCGCGTTATTCTCCCCAGACCCTCATCGTCGACATCTCACATTGCGGGAAAGGGGATATTTTTGTTTCGTACACATCGCACGAATTCCGCAGTTTCCAATCACATTATCGAGGGTGGCTTCCACACGAGCTTCTGAATGGCCACGACTGTGACCAGCTCCGCCTCTATATCCTCCCTTGATCTCGGCCGCGCAGCTCTGTCCGTAGACGCTGCGGCAAGTACGGCTTCGACGCCAATACCATCAACGGCTCCACGCTCTTTCGATCAATCGTCAGGCGGCAGCTTTAGCATGCAACCGCCGCCCCCGATGGCTTCTCAACAGTCGCAGCAGTCGTCGCAACAGTCCTTCTCCATGAGTCAACCCTCGCAGCAGCCGGCCTACCGACAGTACACCGAGCCGCCCCCGAGGCCGTCAAATGACAGCCAGGTACCCATATATACAGTAAGTTGTGTCGCTGCGCAAAGCCGGAGCTGCCGTTTTGAGGCGACCAGTGCTAACACAACCAGGCCACATACTCGGGCGTCAATGTCTACGAGATGGATGTTAACGGAGTCGCTGTCATGCGCCGTCAGCTTGATGGTTGGCTAAACGCCACCCAGATCCTAAAGGTCGCAGGTGTCGAGAAGGGCCGGCGCACAAAGATCTTGGAGAAGGAGATTCAGACTGGCGAGCACGAGAAGGTTCAGGGTGGGTACGGCAAATACCAGGGAACATGGATCCCTTTCGACCGTGGTCTGCAGGTCTGCGAGCAATACGGCGTCAAAGACATCTTGAACAAGCTCCTTACGCACAATCGCAATGCTGATGGCGGTGCGGGCGACGTCGATACTCCTACAAAGGAACAGGCCATGGCTGCGCAAAGGAAGCGCATGTACTCCGGTTCCCAAGAGAACCGCTCAAGCGGCTTGTCCGGAACATTCTTCAAAAACATCTCGGCGACCGCATCGCATGCCGTGGCAGCTATCAGCAAAGCTCGGTTCGACTCTCCTGGTCCCCGTAACCGGAGTGGCCCGACCCGGGCGCCGAGCTTCAACCGTCAGTCGTCGATGAACCAGGAGATGAATGACTTCCCGTCCAACTCGCAACAGAGCTTTGTGTCCGACTATGGCCAGAATAGCGAGTCTGCATTTGGGTCCCAAACAACACAGCCGATGAACGGAGATGGTATGGACCAGCCGCCTAGAAAGCGACAACGGGTTCTCACTCCGGCCAATAGCTTTGGCGGACTGACTCCCACATATCCCCCGCTGGACAGCTACAATGGAGCATTCCCTGGTTCCCCCACAGAACCGAATGAGTCCTTCATCTACTCGCAAGCCGGCTTGAACCCCGACGCTGGCCGTCCTTTCGGCCCCGTTCCCCTCCGTCCGCTTCCCCACGATGTTTCGCCACAGGGGGATATTAGACGCAGCAAGCTGATGAACCTCTTTATGCAGCCGGAGGGTCCAGAGGAGAAGGATATCTTACCCTTGCAAGATATGATCTCGCAGGATATTGACATGCCTCTGGATGCGCAAAGTCATAATGCTCTCCACTGGGCCGCAACTCTGGCGCGTCTGCCCCTGCTCAGAGTTCTCATCCAAGCTGGCTCGAACCCTTTTCGGTGCAATGCCGCCGGAGAAACAGCGCTGATGAAGGTTGTCACTGTTACCAACTCTATGGAGCAGAATTGCTTCCCCGAGATCCTCGATCTGCTAGGTGGCACCGTCGACGTCGTTGATGACAAGGGCAGGACCATTCTTCATCATATCGCCTTCACAAGCGCCATCAAGGGTAGGAGCGCGGCGAGCCGGTACTATCTGGAGTGTCTGCTGGAATGGGTTGTGCGCCAAGGCAGCGCCCCGAACAGCCAGGCTTTGCCAAATAGCAATAACGGAGCTGCGAGGATGGGAATTGCGCGCTTCATGAATGAGGTCGTCAACAAACAGGACAACGCTGGCGATACAGCTCTGAATGTCGCTGCGAGGGTGGGCATGCGCAGTATTGTCTCCCAGCTCATCGAAGTTGGCGCCGATCCGAACATTGAGAACCATGTGGGTTTGAAACCTACAGACTTCGGCGTAGGGAGGGAGGTCACCGACGGCGCAAACGTTGGGAGCGGTGCCAACGGAAACAACGCCACGCAGCAAAAAAGCCAAAACAGTAAGGGAAACAGCGAGGACATGTTGAATTGTGAGTATTCCGCATTCCTCCCCGTTTCATCGCACTGACAAGCATGGAAGCCATCTCCCATCTCATCACAGAGACCACCCAAGTTTTCCAAGACGAGGGGAAGCGAAAGCAGGACTCAATCGACACCCTGAAGTCGACACTTCGCATCACAACCCAAAAGCTGTTAGAGGAGCGCCGGGTGCTAGAGGATGTCCATGCAAAGGTCAAATACCAAACTCTTGCACGGTCTCAGGTCACAAATTTGGCGGCTGCCTGCATGGAAGAGGAATTCCAGCTGAAGGAACTGGAAAACCGCCATGGGGGTCTCGATGTTGCCGAGACAAATGCGTTTGAAGTTGAAATGCACGCCGTTGTTAAGGCCGCGGCTGCAGACGTGAGAGAGAAGGATGGCGCCCCGTTGGGAGCAACTCTTCCCAGAGCATCGGTCCTTCGTGCCCGTATCAACGCTCTTCGGAACCGGACAGTCGAGACGAGCCAAGCGGTCGCTAACATGCAGGCCCGCAGTAAGGAGAGGGAGTTACAATACCGACGCCTGGTGTCGCTCTGCACAAAATGCCCTGATGCGGAGGTCGAGGGACTGCTAGATGCATTGAATCGGGCCGTCGACTCGGAGCATCAGAACCTCGAGATTCCTCGGGTCCAGAGATTCCTGAGCGACGTTGCGTCTGTTGGTCAGTAAGCACATTCCGTTGACCGCTTACTTCTCAATGTTTGTTTTTGTAATTAGCATATACTGGCATGGCGTTACGGGGTCACGGTGCCCGTAGGTTTGGTTCTTGAGGCCTGACTGGAGGGCAGAGGGCCGTATTCGAATTCTGGAGCGCCTCAATAGGGTTACGGCGAGCGTCATCTAGGAGTATGACTGGCGTCGAAGCGTTGGAAGAGGCTTTTTCTGGCAAGCGTATTGGCAGCATCGCAAGCCATTTGGCATCCAAGGATGCATGTTAGGATTACTGGGCTGTTAGGTATATACTGTCAATGAAAGATGCAGCCTGGATGAGCTTGAAGCGAATCTGCTGAGTGAGAGTCAGAAAGCGCCAATTTGACAATAAACCTTCACGTTTCGTGCACTTCGGCCAGGCTGGTTCGTTGTGACACTCCCACAACCTTCAAGCACCTCGCCAACTGTCCGCTGAGTCTGTTTGAGCCCTCTTTAATCCCGGCAGATGTCTGCAACTCAACGGGAATCGGTGCCGGTCGCTCAATGCTGCGCGGCACAGCCAAGCAACCACCACGGCCAGCTGAGCGACCTGGCAGAAAGCAGCTGGAACAATTACTTTTAAACTGCCCGGCACTGCATTCTGTCGTGGCATCATGTGTACAATCTAACGCCAGACCCCTTGCTCCCTACATCCCATCAAGCCCCCACACTGAACCCAAACGACCCATCAAACACATCCAAGTTACTCACATCCTCATTCCCCCTCATCGATTTGAGCACATCCAACGACGGCACCTTCCCACTCGCATACCACTTGAGCAAATTCTCCATATCCTCCTCGGTCAACCCGCACATCTCCTCCCAGCTATACGCATCGCTCACCTTGGTCATCCACGCCATCCGCTTTGGCCCCTCCTCCGGTCTCGGAGCCACCTGCCTCAGCTTCACACGCAGCGCACCAATCGCCTCAATCGCCTGTCCCGCATTCTGCGGCAGCTTGCTAGCGATGAACTTCCTAATTGTACTCGCTAGCCTTGGCCCCTTGCCATTCGTGGAGACCATGATTTGCAGCGGTCCATCGCGGTGGACAGACCCGAAATAGAAGTCGCACTCGGGAGGCACGTCGGCGATGTTGGCGGGGATGTTGCGCGAGTGCGCGAGGTTGTAGATGAGGGTGGATACGGCGGGATCGTCCACGGCGGCGAGCACCATGGTGGTGTCGTTGAGGTCGGAGGGCTGGAAGGTGCGCGGGATGTGGGTTACTTGGTTTTGGGCGACGCGGTAGGCGACTTCGGGGTTGAGGCCCGAGGTGGGGCAGACGACGGTTACGAGGGCGTCGGCGTTGAGGAGGTTGAGGATACGACCGGCAGCGACCTGGTTGTTGTTGTTGTTAGTTTGGGACTGGGAATGGTGATGGGGGTTGGAGAGAGGTACCTCGCCGCCGCCGACAACGAGGACTTTCTTGCCCCTAACTTGCCAGGCGATGATGAGACTTCCGCCGCCTTGCACGGCGGGGAACTTGGACGCGTTCTTCTCAGCCATGGCTGTCGCGGTGGTCACGGCCGGGGCGTGTTGGGGGAGGAGGGAAAAGCATCGCGAGGCGATTGGAAGCCGTGAACGGAGCGAGTGGATGACATAAAAACAATTGCTTTGTATTGGATGGCGACGTCAAGTTGCTTTTTTTGACGATAGCGATAAGGCAAGCGGATGCGGCTGGATCGGTGGTGTTAGGTAGGTACTTCTGCTCTGGTAGAGGGCTGGCTGGGGCATGGAGTCTCTGCGGAACAGTACCGTCCCGCCTCGTTGGAAACAAGGTGCAGCCGCGCCAAGGCAAACGGCCCCTCAATCCGTCGCTCAGGTGGGTTTCGGCTGCCACCTGCCTCGTGCAACCTTGCATTCGACCAGCCAGCGCCGCTTGTTTGCCATTTCCGCATCACCATGACAGGCTGGCAAGCGGAATTTGGCACGGCATAGACACTACCAGAATGTCGGGCCGCAAGCTGGGAGGAGGCAGGGTGCTCGGCAGCGGCAAGGGGCTCGCCCCGCCGTCGCTCTCGCCTGCGCCGACGCCGTCTCCCAGAGCCCAGAGCCCGTTCCCTCCCTCCGACAGCAGCACTGTTTCGTTCCACTCGCGCAACTCGACGAAAGAATCGATATCGCCTCCGTCGTCCAGTACCATTCCCGACTTCTCCCAGGACCTCGCAAGCCATGTCAGCCTTGGCGGGCCTTCCCGGGAGTCTACTGGGAGCGGCAAGCTGGTTTGTCCCATCTGCGATGAGGAAATGGTATGTCGGCAGGGCAGGATAGGGGTTTCGTCAGCTACTAATTCGCCGGCAGGTGACGCTCCTGCAACTAAACAGACATATCGACGACATCCACCAGGAGCTGCCCGAGGCGGCCCAGGACGAGGTCAAGAATTGGTTCGACAAGCAGGTGCTCAAGGCGAAGCGATTCCAGCCCCTGGCCGTCATCAACCAGAAGCTGCGCGGCCTTGAAGTCTTCGAATCCAACGAGACCCAGCCCGCGGTGCTTCCGAGCGCCCCCGGCAAACTCACCGAGACGATCATCGATCCGGAGGAACTGGTGACGAGGAAACACTGGCAGCGTCCAGGCGCAAGCGATATATGCACGGATCCGTTATGCGAGAGGAGGCTAGGGCCACTGGGCGGGAGCGTGAACTGCCGGAAATGCGGGCGATTATTCTGCGAGGAGCATACTATGTACCAGATGAAGCTCTCACGGTCGGCCAGCCACGAACCAGTGAGGGGCGTCTGGTGTCGCGTGTGCGAAACGTGCTACAAGTCGAGGGAAGGATACAACGATCAGGGGCTCTCGAGGGATCACACGGCGGATTTCCAGGCTATCCGGACGAAGAGGGTGGAAAGGCAGAGGCTGGAGGTACAGCGGCTGGAGAAGAGGCTAAGCAAGCTCACGAGGTTGCTGGCGGACGCTCCGGTCGAGGCAGGGGCGAACGGGTCGAGCCTGTTAGTGTTGCCTGGACAGAAAAACCAGAGGAAAGCAATCGAGCAATCGGTGGTAACATGGGAGGACGACGCGTCCGTGCCCAGGTGCCCCTTTTGCAAGCAGGAGTTTGGGTCGTGGACATTTCGGAGGCATCACTGCAGGATATGCGGCAGAGTCGTGTGCGCGGATCCAGCGACAAGCTGTTCGACCGAGGTGGGCTTGAACGTCGCGAGCCGTGAGTCGAGTGCACCCCTGGACTCGGTCAGCACCGTGTTGACGAGGTCAGCAAATGGCCCGACCACTGAAAAGCCAGCAATACCCGGGCATCTGAGCATTGATGTCAGGATGTGCCGCGATTGCAAGACCACGATATTCTCGCATCATGACTTTGCCCAATCCCTCGCACACAAGCCGCCAGACCAACGCGCGTATGAGACGTTGCGACAGTTTGAGCGGGGGATTCGGATGTTGATGCCGTCCTTTCAGCGATCACTTTCCGCCCTTCAACCACCAAGCGAGGATGAGTATGGGCCTGACAAGCCGCCACCCACCCACGCTCAGATTCAAGAAGCGGCCAAGATCCGGAAGCGCCTCACCGACGCCTTTGCCAAATATGATGTCGCTGCCAAGCGCATCCGCGACCTGAAGACCACCAGTCCAACACAACTACGATTACAGAAGGCGATTTACACATCTGCCTCATCTTTTCTGCATACAAATCTGATCCCCCTGAAGAATGTGCCAAAGATACTCAAATCCAACGCGTCTGGTCATCGGCGCTTGCTCTCTGGTCTTAACGGGACATCGAGCCTGTCGCCGCTACGAAACGGAGAGTCGGCCAACTTCGACGCGGAGACATCTAGCCTTGGGGGTGCTAGTGAAGCCAGCACGGCAGTCTCGACACTAGAAACTGAGGAGAAGGAAGCACGAGAGAGGCTTCTCGTCCTGGAAGAGCAGAAGTTCATGGTGCAGGAGATGCTCAACAATGCCAAGGGGACGCGCCGTTTCGAGGAAGTCGGCGCGCTAACGAGGAATTTAGAGGAGCTCGACAAGGAGATTGAGGCGTCCAAGAAGCTTGTTAGCGGAGTTGAGGAGAGATGGGAGGGGCTTTATTCCGCAGGCGGGTAGAGAAATGGCTGCGGATGAGTCCTGCTCCCGCTATGACGATATGTCCCAAGCATTGCATGGTGTTTTGGTCCTGGGTAGCGTAAACAGTATTGGCGGTTAATTTGGATTATTTTGGTGACAAACATAGGCCCCATGATCGCCTTGAGGGGGTGAGATGTGAACTGGACCGTCTGGCCCTCAAGTCTCGAGTTCGGGGAGCGAGCGAGTTGGGAGATGGGAATCCAAGAGATCTCTTTCAACAAAATTTCTCTCCATACTAAGACTTCTTAGCCAAACCCAGATTTAGAAGCCACTGGATACTACTGTTTTGCCCTCATCGCGAGGTGCTGTCAACCAAGTTCAGGGTTAGGGTAGCGGCTGGGTCGCGAATCCATCACCGAGAGCCCCTCCAAGCACACAACGTCGACATTACAACACCCATTGCGCTCAACACAAAATACTTCACGCACTGTTTTCCGCCTTCTGACGCGACAAGCCTCCTTACCTGAAAAACACCAGCCCCAAAAGTATAAATCTCGCAGCGCGCCGTAACCACCGACGCGCCTTCCCACCTCCGCAGCGCGCGCATCACCAAACCCCCCACCTCGAACACCCAGCGCCCAACGCAACACACCTCCACCGAAAGCAAACCACCACAATGTCCTCCCGCCGACGAACCTCCGCCCCACCCAACCCAGACGAAACCCTCCAGTCCCACGACATCTCCCTGGCCCACTCCTCCGAGCTCGACGCCCCAGTCCCCTTCTACAGCACCACCTTCTCCGCGCACCGCGTGTCTCCTCTATACATTGGCAAATCTGACCTGTCCCCGCGCCGATTAGAAACTCTCGCGCATCAATTACGGGATATGTTGGTCGGGGACGTCGTTCGTGGCGTGGAGGTTGGTATGGAAGGGGATTTTCTAGGACTGGGGAGGGTCGGTGCGTTAGAGGCTGTTGAGGTACGGTGGGTTTCGCTTAGGGGTTTGTTAGATCTTGGGCGGGAGAGGGAGGGGAGTAGAGATTTGGGAGGGGGCGAGGAGGATGAGCAGGAGAGAGAGTGGGAGGGGAAGATGGCGTTGCATGTGGGGTTGAGGTACGAGAGTGCGAGGTGCACGGCGTTGTTGATGCCTGAGATGGTGGCGGATGGGGAAGAGGGGGAGGATGTGGGAGGGGGGTTTGATATGGGGCGGAAGGGAGGGGAGGTGGATAAGAGCCAGTTTTTGAGGATGCCGCTGTTGCTGCTGAGGATGCCGGTGCCGCTGAAGGGGGTGATATCGGAGTTTCTTGCTACGGAGTTTGACTGTCGAGTTAGTGCGTTGCGGCTGGGAACGAGGAGCATGGTGGGGAGCTGGGAGGGGTGGATCCGGACGGCGGGGCTGCCTACGAGGGGTCTGTTGGCGAAGGATGTGGTGGTCACGCTGGGGTTTTATATCCCGCCGAAGGAAAGGGTGGAGGATGAGGATGCAGACGAGGAGGGAAGTGGGCAGCTGGGGCTGAAGTCGATTGATGTGTTTGTTCCGGCGGCGGAGCTGAGGAAGTTTGTGGATGCTGGGGCTGACCTTGAGAGGACAAAGCGTAAGGGGACGGGGGCAACGTGGGAGGAGGATGTTGCGAAGCGGAGGAAGCTTGCTGGGAAATTGCACGAGGAAGGTTGGGAGTGGCGGCAGGTAAGACCGGATGAAGAACAGAGCCCCTTTACCGAGCAGCACTTCACCGAGGCACTGGGACGGTATGTGGACAAGCATTTGGGGCTGAACTTATTCCATCCCGGTGTGAGGATCACCAAGATTGCATGCGGCGGCTTCGTCATGTCGGAAGGACGGATCAAGGTGTTCGCTCCGGCCGATCTCGGAGACGCTGATGGTGGCTCGTCATCGTCTAGGCAGCGAGTCGCAATCTGGGGGCTGCTCAAGGGATTGGTGGGCAAGGCCAAGGGCGATGTTGGGAAATAAGTTATACCGTTATTGTACGACAGGGTTGGGCAAGGCGTCTAGGTTACTTCGTTTGCGATACCCTTTCTGTTTGGTCACGGCCTCAAGTCGCAGGCATCGTGTTGGCGTACTTGAAACAAATATACCAATCCCGCACTGCACCCTCGTCTCTTGGTCACGCTTCCCCGTGTGGTTTCTTGCGCTCGCCGGTAAAAGGGGGGCGGGGAGGGTATGGGATCTTGCCAGCAGGTTTCTGGAGCAAGATGGCAAAAAAAAAAAACGAAAGGTGCCTAGCAAGTTGCTCGATCCGAGGTTCGAACTCGGGTCCCTCGCTGATCCAAGTGAAGATGGGAAGCGAGAATTCTAACCACTAAACTAACCGAGCTAGTTCCTTTGTTGAAATGCAAGGTCTTTTGGTTTGCTTGACTACCCGGGTGAGCCGTGGAGGAGGGGGCTGCATTAAGGGGTGGGATAGGGGCGGTTTAATGCATGCATGGTGCAAGCGCTGCACGGCCATCACGAGGGCGAACGTCGAGCTTACCATTCTGTTGCATTTCACCTTACGGAGCAACTGGCACAGGAGGTCACACACCAACGTCGAGATCAGCGAACAATGTATGCAAAGCATCACAATAGCATTGATGTGTATGTTTCTCATCTACATTGTCAACCCTCGCCCGAATGAAGGAGCAAAAGGAGAACTCGACCCTCCTCAAAGAGGCACAACAAGATCGCCGTCCCTGTTCAAGTACTTTGTCACGCCATATCGATCGCAGATGAGCCTGTCTCCAAGTTAGCACCCATGCTCCTTCACCTCTTTCTGGAAGGCACCTACGACCACCAATAACTACCTGTCATGTTGGTCCAATACGGGACAATGTAATCCAGGACTTTCTTCCTCAACTCATCGTCGTCTCCCGCCATGGCAAGAAGCTTCTCTGCACTCTTGTTGATCCTGTCCCCGGAGACCTGGAGGATCTCCAGCAGCGAAACAACCACCGAGTTGAGATCAGCACCGGTTTCATGGACAATGACCGGAATCAACGAGTGAAGCGACTTGTTCTGCATCCCGTCAGCATCCCATCCCCTCTTCCAACCAAAGTACCACTTACCAACTCCTTCTTCAACGACACGATATCGTTCATCGTTACAATATGCCGGTTCAACTCATCCCACATCACCCTTACCTCCTCACTCTCCCTCATCTCCACCGGGAGCCTCGCCGCACCCATGTACCTATTCCCAGTTAGCCCCTTTTTAATGACCACCCAAAAAGAGAGAGAAGAATACTCACTCTCCCAAAGCACAATAAGTATAAACACTACTAGTCCCCATCCTATGCCCCCAATACTCCTCCACCCCCGGCAGCTCTTTCCTCCCCACCCACTCACTCTCCACCTCCACGGCGCGCATATACCTCTCCACCTCTACGTAGAAGTCCCTCCTCTCTCTTACCGTACAATCCTTTTGCAGTTCCACACCCGCATGCCTAAAGAGAGTGCAGTACTTTGTCGGCGTCTTGGGCTCTTGCGTGAGAGGGGAGAGGCCGAGGTGGTATTCCACGTAGGAAAGGGCGCGGTCGTGGAGGGTGGTTATTTTGGATTGGGGTTGGGATGGGGAGGGGGAGGAGGAGGAGGAGGAGGAGGAGGAGGAGGAGGAGGAGGAGGGGATGGCGGTGTCTTCGATTACGTCATCCCAGAGGAAGAGCCACATGGAGAACCAGGACATGGTTAGGAGGCGGGGGAGGGAGGAGCGGGGGTACCAGCTGGAAAGGGGGCGGAGGGGCGTTACTTTGGGTGGCAGGTAAAGGGGGAGGGAAAGGGGAATGGAGGGTGGAGGGATGGGGGGACTTACATGGCAGAGAAAAGGGGCAGGTTGACTTTGCGGGCCTTGAGACGGACGAGCTCGTCAGAGGGGTCGATCCATTCTTGGATTTTGGCTTCGATGACGGTCTTGAGGTGCTCGTAGTGAGGGCTGATCTCGCTGGGCCATTGGGAGTAGTAGCCAAAGAGGTTGGGGAGACGGAGGGTCTGGCCCTTGAGTTGGCGGCGGACGGTCTCGACTGAGTTGGCGCTGGCGGTCACAGGGGCGGGTAGGGAAGGGGGCAGGGAGACCGGAGGGAGGGATGTCGTTGCGGCGGCCATGGTTGGGAGTCGGCTTTTGTCAACGGTATTGAACAAGAATATCGGATGCGTCGACTTTCATCTTTTCTCTCGCCACGAGACGGGGACCCGCGACCCTTTTATCCCCCCCCCCCCTTTTTTTTTCATCACGACGAGCTGATCTGTCTCCCCTGGACCCCGCGCCCCCCCCCGATCCTCCAGAGCAGGTCCAAGGCCATTCTAGTCATTGTGCCACCACCTGTGCACAAGTCTTCTCTTTTTAGGCATTGTTGTCTCTGTGCTGAGGTCGTCGTAACCACCCTTGGGGGCCAGATTTCACTTGTGCATCCCGATCAAGAACCTTGAAGCCTCCCCAGCCGCGTACAACCCAACATACACCAAAATTACGTGCCTCGTGTGTATGGCTGCCACATGGAGTTTCTGTATGCCTGAGGCAATGTCGGCACACCATAGCAGCACTGCCTGCCTAAGACCTGCAGGTGCCGCTATCAAGCGTCGCAGGGCTGCGAGAGGCGTAAGCTTCAGCCAATCACGGCAACGGCCCCTTGGCCGTTTCGGTACTAGAAGAAGGACCCGGCAGATGCCTATAAGCGTCTGGTGTAAGCACCCGGCTTTAGAACATGCAGTAAGTTCAAACCTGGAAAAGCTTGCCTACTTAGGGCTGGCGGTCGACAACGGTGTGGAACAAATCGGGGAGCAACCTCCGGGGCCGACCTTAGACTGTCGTTTGGTTACCCAAATAAGCTCCTTGCAGGATTGTGACAAGCGAGAGAGTTTGCTTTTGAGATTCTAGTAATTACTCAACAAGTTAGAGACTCGATAGTGTGACGCAGAGTCTCTGTCAGCAACTGATCGCCCTACCTCCACCAAAACTGGCATCGTGTAGCACCATCGCACACGGCTTTTACGCCACTTAATGCTGGAGATTGAGGTTCTCAACATGGCTTGGCCTCATAGGGCAACCCGACGGCGGCGTCAGCTGTCTGGCTGCGTGAGATTTTGCAGGCGGCCAGATTGGGACACCGTGCTTCGGCACTGGCACCAACACCGCCGAGGCTTCTGATAACCTCCGCTGCGGCTGTTTGGAATGCAGATAGATTGGAAAGATGTTTCGTCAGTAGTGGTTACGATATCCCAAATGGAGCTATGCAAGAGTCTCTCTGAATGGCGCGCGACGAAATCGGATAAAAAGAAAAGACAAGACTTCGGGTATGATAAGCAACCGAGCCGTGTCGCCTCGCTGGGGGCGGAGCGGATCGCCACATCCATCTGTGTAACCCCAGCCTTATCGGCTGCGTTCTTGCTGGCCGGGCTCATCAAGATGCTTTTACGACGCTCCTGAATCCTGAGTCGGACGTCGCGTAAACCACATCTCAACATTCCGGCCGAGCGCCTAAATTGATATCAGACTGCTCTTTGCTGCCTCGGCATCACAAGGAAAGATTGTCCATGGCCAACTCCAAGTCGTCCGAGCCCGAGCTATCCCGCGACGAACGTCTCGCTCCTCTCAGCAAGTTCAGCATAATGCTGCGGTATTGCCCCAGCTCGGGCATCTGCTTCATGTACGATTCCCTCCCGTACTGAACGTTCGCGAAGGTTTGTGCCTCTTCATCTGTGAACGACAACGTCAGCAAGTTCAAGAGAAGCTCCCAAGGGAAGTCGGACTGTGAACTTCTTACCGTCAAAATTCTCGCGAAGCAATCGCATGGTCACATCCCCCTCCCCAAGCCGCCGCTCCCGCAGCGATAGAAGCATCACCGACACAGGCAGACACCAAGTAACTCCGAGGCATCTCCAAGCCCGCTCGACAGCCTTCACCACACCGCTGTCGTCCGCGTCTGCCTCCAGGACACGTCCAGATTCTCTCTTCCGCACCTCCAGCACGGCTTTAGCCAGCGAGCAATCACCCGTCGACGGGTTCACCAGCCGGGGACACAAAGCCGCCAACAGCCCATCCCCAACGAGAGCTTCCATTGTTGTCTCTACGCACCGCCCTCTAACATCGAGATGCCCCTGGCTCAGATACTCCCCAAAGTATAGATCACCAGTTCTCCACTTGTGCACTTTTTCTCGTAGCTCGTTGTTGTACGACTTGAAAGCCTCGATGGCGTCCATGTCCCGGATGAAGGTCCCCCTAGGGAAGCGACTGGTGTCGACGATGAGGATGCGCAGGTCTTCCAGGCTGGGATGATCAAAGTCATTTAGGGCCCTGTAGAGCCCGAAGCGGAGGATGAAGAGCAGTGAGCTTGACCATGACATGAGGTTGCAGTCGTCGAAGTCTTGGCATTTCCATCGTAAGTGGGCGTTGAGGATCGAGGCGGCGTGGTGGGGTTGGATGTCGAAGAGGTCTCGGTTTCGGTCTCTGCTGTCCCTGGCGGGTGAAATGACTTCGTTTTCGTTGGTCGTGCCTCGTGTGATAGGAGCGTAGAGTCGGAAGAGGTAGGTGGGTGGGTCGTCGAAGGAGCTGTGGATGCGGTTGGAGAAGATGAGAGGAGGTATCTGTTCGCTGTTTGTAGACATCTTGAAATTCTTCGTCTTGTCTTGGGATTCGGAAACTCAGAAATGGTGAATTGGCAGGAGTTTGTGTGTGTGTGTGTGAGAGAGAGAGGGAGAGGGAGAGAGAGAGAGAGATCTAGGGATGGGGGTTTTGGGAACCTGAGAACCCAACCCTGCACTTTGAGGCAGACAACCACTCGCAATGTCCCAGTGCCCGCCGTTGTAGCACAGCAGCGGAAACATCTCCAATCACGGGTACTCTACGATAAACTGCGGTAGTGAGGCCCACGATGCTCTGGTTTGTATGGCCTGAACGTCTATGTCTTGCTGCAGAGACACGCGAGACTGCAGTTCGTTCAAGGTCCCCTGATGAGAACGCCACCAACCCCTATCCCCCTATCCCGAAACCCCCACAAACACAACCAAAACCGCTGCATATGTCGCTGTCGCCACCATTGTCTCCGTGTTACTCGCCCTGAAAAATACTGACAACGCCCCGGCGAAGAGCAAGACCGAAATTGACACCGTCACCAGGCTCTTCACCACCGTCACCTCGGGCAATCTCATCATCACCATCGGCACGACTAGCATTGCGCCCCCTAGAAATGCCACCAAGAACCTGGCAAGCTTGTCCACAAAGGGGGATACCTGCTCTGGTGGCTCCCCGCTGAAATATTCGTCGGTGCGGTTTCGGATATCGTGCTTGGTGTAGGCGACTGAGCGGGGGAGATGGCGTTTCAGCGCGTCGCGGAGGCCGTCAGAAGGGAGGAGCGAGGGATCGTCGAAGCGGCGGTAGGCCGTGGGCTCATCGATGAACTGGTATTCGTCGTCACCGAAAACGCGCTCGAGATCGAAACGACCGCGGCGGGCTTGGGAGCCGGTGATGGGGGTCAGGCGAGTAAGATATTCGTAGTCGCGGATGGCGTTCGCTGGGTGCGCGTCAACTGCTGCTGCAACGGGATCGTATCTTGAACGGGCAAGTGGTACTGTAGTTGTGTAAGACTTGTGTGAGCGTCTGGGTCTGCTCAGGTGTCGCGGCCTTTGCTGTCATGATGTGGTGCTTCATTTTCGCCAAGTCATTTTGCAGCTTGAAGACGTTCATGAGTTGGAGGCCTCGAAAAATGAGGAAGCGGGGCTCTTGTCGGCCCTCATCAAATGTGAATCTGAAGAGTTTTTCCCCATAGTTCTCAGCGCTGGAATTCCCATCGTGGTAAGAACCATGATGAAGAGGTATTGATGTCTCCATTACTTGCCGCGTATGGGAAAGGCAGAGTGCCACCAGATGATATACCAGGCGAAGGTGAAGGTTTGCAGGTGCTGATGAGAGCGACCGACCTTCCTGCCCTATCAGAGACGGTGGACGCAAGCTGCTCATGTCAAGGGTCGCCCAAACATTAGTCCGCCCCGGAGCCTCACCCAAAAGGGAGGAAATCAGGCACCTTTGGAACGGTGGGGTAAAATATTTGCGAGATCTTGTACGATCACGACCACCCACCACCGTACCTAACTTGCTGCGCCCTTGAGACGCTCTCTTTCTTCCCGATGCCTACTTTCCATTGCCCTCCTCTCTTCTGCTGGGGACGAAGGAAAAAAGCTTCTCCCGTTGTCAGCATACCTGCACACCCAGAAACCGTGACTGCCAATCCGCTTGTCAACCCCGCACCGCCACCAGGAGCGGCGACAGCCAATTTCGACCCCGTGGATCAAGACTCGCACTCAGAAAGTGGAAGTAGCGAGACAGGCGGTGAAGTCAACGACACTGTTGATATTCCAGCTCAAGGATTCCTGAAGGCTGGTGTAGTATTACCACATTACCAGACATCTGAGTCATGGTCGCGTCGTGTCAACCTCAGCAGCGAACCCCCAAATGTGTTATTGACCATCAATGATGTCTTGCAAGCGATTCGCCAACAATGTCAACTCTCACGTCGAATTCTTTTTGAGACTGCACGCCTACAGCGGTCGGCTCTCTCTATGCGATCGCTAACGCTGTCTGGTGAAGCGCGCGAACTTGACCTGGCACTGGTGGAACTGGACAAGGTTCTGGAATTGGGCTCAGAGCTGATCGGCAGGAGCGGCGTTGGTCGAGATTATTGGGAGGGGTTACCTCAAGAGGCCCAAGGGGATTACTTGGGAATGCTGCAAGCCAGAGAGGAGCAGGACTCCATCCTTGAAACATATCGCTTCAAGACCACAGTTGGTATGTCCCGCCTCACCCCCAAGTAATTTTCGAGTCCCAACACACGCAATATTTTGGTGCCTCTACTGACCAACTATGCAACAAAAACAGGTACAGTCAAGAAGGCGCTTCTTGTACTGGAAAAGAGAGTCCGTGACGAAGTCGCTGGCGAGCTAAAAAACGTGATGATCAGCAAAGGAGAAGCTGATCACAAGTTGCTCACTCGAAGGGTCGAAGACGTAGAGAGCGAGCTTAAGCCACATTACCAAAGGGTAAAGGGTATTTATAAGGAGTGCGAACAAGAAGTCAGGACAGCCGCACAGGCTAGACATAAAGTTGAGGAGAAGAGTGATGGCAAATTTGCATTTGAGTCAGGCCAGCTGGAAGTTGAGCGTCACAAATCTAGGGACCTAGATGCCGTTGTTGACAGATTTTTATAAATACTACCTAGTTACTAGGGATAACCCTCAAGCAGCCTTAAATTCAATAATCCTCTCATTTTGTCTTTATGATCGAGCCGCTTGAGAACACCTCACCCCCACCCACTGACCTCCCCATCACTCCCCCTTCCCACTTCCACCCCACCTCTCCCGATTCCCCGTCCCCCCCTTCCCAATCGCCTCCCCAAAGTCCCTCAAAAATCTCCACCCCAGCCTCTCCCCCCACCCCTCCTTCAACCATCCATTCAACTTCCCCTCTGGCCAAATCTCCACCACATCCAACAACGTCTCATCATGCGCGCCCACAACCAACACATTCCCCGCCCCGTCCGCCATCTGCACCTTCCCCAGCGTCTCCTTAAGTTTCAGCACATCCTCGTTCCACTCCCCAACCGCCTTATAAAACGGCCTCTCCCTTCCCTCCGGCAACAACTTATCAAACAACCCCCCCTTACAACTCCTCTCCTCCTCCCCCTCAAACGGACTAGGCCAAATCACCCCCGGCAACGGCACCCACTTGTTCGGCCTCAACTCCCCCACATGATGAAACACATCCCCCGCCATCAACACAAACGAATCCTCCGTCGGATCAACCCCAATACTTGACGTAACCCTCGCCAGCGCACAGATATGTCCTGCAGCATGACCAGGTGCATCGAGTAAATAAAACGAGCCGTCTTCAAAGTAATCGATGGCAGCAAAGGGGCCGATGTTGAGTATCTTCCAGCGGTTGGAGTCGGAAAAGTCAAGTTCGATGAGTTCGCGATTGGAGAGGGCGGATTCGGGGATGGATGACTTTGGGTTGGAAGGGTAGGCCGGGAGGTAAGAGGATGTGAAACCCGGGCCGACGAGGAGGGCGGTGGTGGGCGGGAAGGGAGAGGGATCGCCGATGTGGTCAAAGTGGGGGTGGGAGTAGATGATGGCTTCGATGTTGGTGAGGGGGATGGTTGGGGAGAGGATGTCGGGGACGGAGGAAGGGGCGGAGAGGGACCAGTTTAGGGAGGAGAGGTGGGATAGGAGGGGAGGAGGGAGGTTTTGGACGTCTTTGCGGATGCCGAGGTCGAAGAGGAGGAAGCGGTCGGAGGTGGGGGTGTGGCGGTGGATGAGGAAGGAGAAGCAAGGGGCGGCGAGGTAGTCGTGGCCTTTGATGTGGGGGGAGAGGAAGGAGGTGGCTGGGATGTTGCGGATGGTGGATGCGGTGTTGATGATGGAGACGGAGACGGTGCGCGAGGCGGGGGGGATGTCGAAGGGGGGTAGGGGGGTTTGGGTGGTTTGGTTCATGGTGCAAAGATGGTGGTTGTTTGCAAGGGCAGTTCAGCTCGAGGTCTGGATGATCAGACAGTGTTTGGTCTATTCTCTACAAATCGCAATTTTCTGCGAAACTATTCTTGGGTATCGACGTCATCGCTTTCCGTTACAACAGGCAGGGGCTTCATCCAGTTGAGCCCTAATCATGTCATGCTTGCGTCGGTCGCCGCTTTGTCCCCCTCTCCACATTTAAGGAGCAGATGCAAAATGTCACCGCCCGATATATTACAATCCACCTCCACCTCAACCTTCCCTGTCTCAACGACGACAGCTGTATCCTCGGGGATAGGAGCCAGCGTGAGGCTCTCCTAGTCCTCCCACCACCGCTCCGTTTTCGGCGGACCCCATATGTCATGGAAAAGTCGCATTCGCTGCGTCGAAAGCTCGCACCCTTTCTGCCCGTTCTTCTCAATGTTTGCGAGCCTCTCCCACTTCCCTCCAGCGACGGTGGTGAAGTGCCCGTGAAGTTCTCTGAGGCTTGGTTGTCCTCTGATGTTCCGTTTGAAGATCCAGGTTAGACTGAACCATGCGAGCAACTCGTTGAGCGTATACCAGGACCGTTTTTCGCCATGCAGCCTCCACTTCCCATAGTGGGGTGCCATTTCTAGGTAGATGGTCTTGGCCGGGCCGTCAGGCGGGGAGATGATGTCGGCGATGGAACTTGCGAGGGTCGCGTCGATAGCACCGTTGATGAAGGCGTCACGGACCCACTTGAGAGGGATGTCGTCAGAGGAATTGAATAAGGCGATGGGATGATCACCATCAAGCTCATCATCCCAGCTGTCTTGATCGGGGCCGATGTTGTACTCAAGCCTCAGATAAATCTTCTTCAGCCGCGGGAACTTGCTCAAAGCATGGTAGATGGCCACCTCGTCCTCGTCACCGTATGTTCGACAGATTCCCATCTTCAGTTCCTCCAGGTTCCGGCACGCTGCTGCCATCTGCTTAACCATGGTGGGTGTCGTGACGATGGGGCTATACGAAACGGTTCGATCCTGGCGAATTGAAATCGTGCGGAGGCTGTCTCCGTGGCGGCAGATGATGGTTTCGAAGGTTATGAGGGAGATTTGCCCTTCCAGGCTGAGTTGAGAGAGGGGAGGCAAGCACTTGACGAATTGGCAGAGGAGTGCTTGCCCTATCGCCGACCCATCGTTAATATCCGTGAGATTGAGGGTATCGAGGGACAAAAAAGCGCGGGCGCAAGCCATGTTGACCAGAGTAGTGTAGATGAGAATGCTGTTATTGTCGTTGGAGTACCACGGTATGGTGAGACGGCGGAGCTTGCTGGGGTCAGTGAAGCTGAACCACTTGGCCAGATTGGGCACTTCGTCGTGCGCAGAAGCCTTGATTGCTAGGCTTTGAAGGCTGCCAGTGCCGTCTGAAGCGTCCGTCTCGTCAAGGAAGAAGCCTTTCCACGGGGGCCTCGTCGGAGGGAACAATTCATCCAAGCCTCCCACTGTCAAGTTGACATGCGTCAGGTTGGGTGAGGTTTGCGTCAGCCTGTGGTAAAGGTCCGTCAGTTATGTCTCTTCAGAATGTTTTCTAGGCAAATCAATGCGCCAGGCACGCTCACGCGACGCCTCAAGACATCCAACAAAGCCATATAAGATACGACGGAAAGGGGCGACTTACATCTCGCGTATGGCTTCCTCAATGTAGTTGACTCGGTAGCCCGCTCCATTAAAGGGGGACAGAATTCCAGAGATGCCATAAAGCGACGGAGAGGACATCAACGCATAGTCGTCTGGATCCACGGTGCACAGGGCGTCAGGATCCTGCGTCAAGCTCTCTGGTCGGAAGTAGTCCATGTGCAGACGCAACTTTCCTCGCTCGAGCACGGATGCGAGGATTGGCTTGGGGAAGCAATGGCTGTAGGCCCAGACGAGATCTTTGAGGCCCGAGAGCGTGTCAATGAACTCTGCCAGCTGCACCCAAATTGCGTTCCCGCTGGCAATTGGTGTGAACTTTGTCATGACACTGTTCGGATGTCCGCCGTGAGGCTGAAAGAAGTCGTCCATGTCGAAAACCCGGTTTTGGAGATCGACCCATTCGTCGGGATCATTGTTCAGCGGGGTGCAGGTGACTTTGAGCCGTCTGACGTGACGGTGGAAGCCTGCAGGGCCGAGAATGGCAGCCCATCGCTCTAAGCTTGCCTGGAGGGCGTCTTTGTTAGGTGTGTGCAGGTGAATCTGGCTGAAAAGTTGACGTGCGGCGGCTTCGTAGCACGTCTTGCTCGCGAGGGCAAAGGCGTGCAGAGAGCCGCGATTCGGGTCCTGCCAGTCATGATGGAGACACTCGCAGATCCGATCGAGGACGAGGAGAGGGAGAGTTTCCAGAGTGGGGATCGGAGGTGGCTCAGGTGGATTGGTCGCCATCGTCGCTTCCATGCTTGTGTGTGGAAGTTGCAAGATGTTACGGTTGATGGATGAAGGCGTGGTGGACAAAGCAATTGTCCCCAGGTCGCGCTGTTTTCGCGTTGTTGTCACGTTGTTGCTGCGTTGTTGTTGCGTTGTTGTTGCGTTGTTGCTGCCCGGCGAACGCCCTTGTCCGAAATTATGGGACGAAAGGATCCGTCCCATTCACTGCCCTAGTGCAACTTGGAAGTGCCCCGATCTGTCGTCGCAATTTATAGCAGGCTTGTCCATTTGACGGTACGAATATCTCCAACGCCCAAGTGAGTTTTCCATTTCTCACTAGCAGTCGATTTAACGTTGCTCATCCATTCCTGGAAAGGTATGTTCCCAATAGGCTTCAATATTCCAGGATGAAGGGCTAACACAGGTCTCTCTAATGCCTCTTTGTATTTCGCGAGGACCTCTTCAGTTTGTCTCGTGGCTATTTCCGCTCGCGTCAACAAGGCGCTCTGCTCTGTGACACATTTGCCGGCCTTTGGGTCGAGCTCCTCCTACCTCTCTCAAAACCTCCCTGCCATTATCTTGTGGCGCTGGCACCGGAGCGTGTTGAACAACCTGTCTGCTTTAAGTCTATTTTGTTCGTACTGTTCAAGTACAAAGTCAGGCGAGGATGGTTGAGGGGCTATCTGCGGTGTTCGGGGACCGTTCTCGAACTATGGGAAACGCATGTCCACTGTCCTAGAAAGAGTAGCACTAGGGATCCATCATCGATGATCCGAGGTCTATCTTTTGCCATCCTTCAGATCCCACACTGCAATTTATATGCCCTCGAGAGTCCTTGCAAACTTCCGCTACTTGGCGGTATGTTCCTTCCGCTTCAGGACAACCTGAGATTTCTCCAGAACAATATCCTGCTGGCCAGGGATCGTCTTGACCAAGCCACCAAACATGATGTAGGCGACTTCGTCGCTCCTGTCGCTCTCCTTGCCCGATGCAACGGCGACGGGCTCCATATAGCGCTCGTACTTCTCCAGCGACACTTTGCCCAGATCGATGATGTCACCAAAGTTTTCCGCAGGTGGCCAACCCGAATATCCCTCCTTGGACTGACGCATCATCATCCTGAGCTGGAAAGCATCTTGGGCCAGGTCACGAATGATGGAGCAAAATTCTCTCACTTGCGCGGAGCTTGGGTCTTGTTCGTTCATAAGTGGAAGGAGAAGGGAGTGGATTTCATCCGCGGCGATCTGGCTGGTGGTCGCCTCAATATTGCATTTGGTGATGCACTTGATGGTTGTAATGCGCCAGTCTTGAACGATATTTTGGTCAACTAGATTGGAGTTGCGCGAGTTAGAAATCAGACAGCAGAATGTGAACTGAGAACCAGAGAGCCGCTTACCGTTAAGCTCGCCGAGCAGTTTCTCGAGGCGTCTGAGTCCATGCTCAATGAGCCCTGTGCCAGCGTCGTCTCCCCGCGCGCTCTTACTCTCGAACCCAGCAATTCCGAAGCATCGACGGTCCAAGATGAGCACATGCAGGTAAAAAAAGATCTGCGCGCGAAGGCGCAACTTGCGGTCCTGTGCAGACAGTGTGCCCCAGCGCTGTGGGTCATAGAATGCCTTGAGGTTCATTCTCTCAGAGGCAATACTGGTGGGGGCGGGGCAGATCTCGACGGAGAGCAAATTACTACGCACAATCTTTTGGATGGCTTGCTCTAGCATCACGAAGCTTTGAGTCACCTTGTCATCGGTGACCTCCTGGGTGTTGGCGCCGTTCAGGATAATGCTTCGAAGCTTCGCGGCCTCGTTCTCGGCGCTCTTGACCTCTTCTTGCGCCTCATCGAGCTGGACTGCGGTGCTCTGGAGATTCTTTTGGGCTCGACGGAGTTCCTTCTGGATATCCGTAGCTTCGTTCTGGACAGTCTCCAGCTTGCGTTTAAGCTCGGTCACCCGCTCTTGAAGGTAGATATTGTCATTTACCAGCGCTTCCTGTGGTCCATGTCGGCGAAATTAGCAACGGAACAGATAATAATGGAGGTTGGACGCAGTAGACTCACAATCATGACGTCCTTCTTTCTGATCTCCTCAGGGCCTCGGGAGTTGTGGATCTCGCTGACTAGTCTCGCTGGGAGATCTCGGTACTGCTTCGATATCTCAAGGCCCAAGGAGGCCATGCGGTTCTCAAGGGACTCAAGATGATTTTTCAACTCCTTCTCTGCCTGCGACAGGCTTTTCTGATCTCTCGTCATGTCTGTCGTCTGTTCCATCATGATGCGGCCCTCGGGATCCCCGTTGATTTGGCGATTGTCTTGCTTTTTGGACCCCAGAAGGCTGGTCAAGATTCCGACAAACATCGGCGAGTTTGGTGATGCGAGAATGGAGTTGCTTCGTGTATAAAGGGCCCAAGGGAACTAAGAGGGAAACGTAGAGGGAAATGAGGCCCAAGAAGAAACTGGGAGGCACCAAACTAGCCCTTTGTGGCGGGTTTTTTTTTTTTTTTTGCAATCCGAGGGAAAGGAAACACGTTAGGGCTTGCTCGGGCAAGCGGTTCTGGATGCTAACAGCAAATTCTCTTTATTTTGGAAGGTACGACCAAAAATGGCGATCGAAACTGAGCTGTCCACCCATCTTGCCCCACTTCTCATCTCAAGTCTTCTCTGCTTCTTTCCATTCCTCCCACAAACTCCCAGAATCATTTTTCTCCCTTTACCACCGCGGCCGGCAGAATTTGATCTGCTGAGTATTTCCCCCCGCACTCTTTCTCTTCCAACAAACCCTGACACAGCTTTTGCCCCTCGTTGCCATTATGACAAAGGTGAAGAAGGAGGCCGTTTCCCGTGGCCCGGTGCCGTGCAACGGAAAGAACCAGCTCGTCATTGCCCTCGACTTTGGCACAACATACTCTGGCGTGGCCTACTGCTTTGCCAACCAGCGCAACACGGAGGTCGTTGCAATCACCAACTGGCCGGGTAAGTATCCCGGAAAGACAAAAGCAAACCTAGTCCCTAACTTCTCAATAGGCGCGGAAGGCGAGGCGACCCCGAAGGTCCCAACCTTGATCAACTACGATGTAAACGGCGATTTTGTCTGGGGTGCTTCAGTTGATCGAACGCTCCACAACAACATTGTCGGCGTCAAGCTGCTGCTTGACCCGTCGCAGGAGCAGCCAGTGTACCTGCCGTCCGTGAACATGAAGCGGACTTTGAGAGTTCTGCCCAAGCCCGCTGTAGAGATTGCCGCGGACTTTCTTGGCGCCATATACGGCCACGCAATGACCGAGATCGCCAAGGTTGTCCCGTCCGAGTACATGAGTCTCTGTGAAAAGCAATTCGTCCTGTCCGTTCCCGCGGTCTGGTCCGACACCGCGAAGAATGCCACCCTAGAGGTAAGTGGGACCCGCCCTCTCACTCCAGATGGCAGATTTTCCCCAGCGCAGAGACTAATCCGAGTTTTCATAGGCGGCCGAGATGGCGGGCATCTTCCCAGTTACCCTGATCAAGGAACCGGAGGCCGCAGCCCTGTACACTATGCGCAGCCTCGACTTCAGCTTGAGGGAGGGGGATGCATTTCTGGTCTGCGATGCGGGTGGAGGTACAGTTGACCTCATCTCATATGAGGTAGCCGCGATCCGGCCCGATCTGCACCTCAAAGAGCTTGTTCCTGGAACAGGAGGTATTGGAGGATCTCTTTTACTGAATAAACTCTTTGCGGAAACCTTCAAGGACCTCATTGGCGAGGAAAAAGAGATCAAGATTCGCTCGACGTAGGGATACGGCATCGGAATGAAGACGTTTGACACGAGTGTGAAGCGGGCTTTCAGAGGCGACCCCAAAGAGGAATACTTCGTGAGCTTTCCCATGACCTCTCTCGAGGACGCCCCCAAACTGGGAATAGAGGGCAGCTGCTGGAAGATGACAGGGTATGTTGAACAGCAAATATTCAACCTCATCGCTAAGCTCTATACTAATATCAAGCAGAGAGGACTGCATGGAAATCTTCTCTCCCGTGATCAACCGCGTCCTAGGCCTGATTGACAACCAACTGAAGTCGGCCATCATGAAGCGCGGAGGAAAGAAAATCACTATGAGAGCGACAAAAACCATTGATAGCTTCCCAGCTAACCGTAATTGCCATCCCCAGGGCATTTTCTTGGTCGGTGGTTTTGGAAGTAGTCAGTATCTGAAGGCAAGGGTCGAGGTGTGTCACCCGGGAATTCAGGTCCTCCAGCCGGCAGATGCCTGGGCCGCAATCGTCAAGTGAGTGCCATGCAAGACAAATGCTTGCCTGTACTTGATTCTGACAATAGCCATAGAGGAGCAGCGATGAGCGGACTGCCTAGTGGCTCAAAAATCATCGCCACATGTTCTACCAAGCACTACGGAGTTCAGGCATGCCGTCCGTACGAGCTAGCAGATCACCCCGGTCTTCCCATCATCATCAGTGAATACACGGGTTTCAAGATGGTCTCAGCGGTGTGTTTCCCTCCCAGTTTGCATGGAGGTAGAGAGCTGACGATGAAATGATGCCAGATGACTTGGTACATCAACATTGGAGATGACATTCAGCGCGACCAGAAGATCCGCTTCCCATTTTACCGCTCTATTGATGGCGACTACAGCTCAACAGATCTGATCTTCACTGACTGCCTCATTGAGTGCTCTGATCCGTATGTGTCCGCAAGCTTCCCTGCCTGTTCTCAAGCGCGACAGGGGGAACTCGACTGATTCGAACGGGGCACAATAGGCATGCACCGAAGCATTGCATTCAGGGCGTGAACATTGGGGTCAACTGCGAACTCACATTTGACCTCAGAAACATCAACAGACATCGGCTGGTGAGGCGAACAAGTAAGTTAACTGTCATCCTATTTGCTCCCTGGTTCCAGGCTAACTTCTACCAACTTTGGTTCAAAGGTGTCAAGGGCAAAACTTAGTGAGTTTCAACCGAATACCCCGTCTCGTTTGGATTAAAGACTAACCTCAACTACCTAGTTACGATGTTCACTACGACCTTGTCGTCTCCATCAAGTCGGCCCTGATGACGTTCTCCGTCGAGGTGGATGGCCAGACCATGGGAAGTGTGGCCGCAAACTTCAAGTAAGCCGCCGCGCCTTGGCGACGCCAACCAGTTGGTTTTGAGTAAGATGTTTTCGGGTATAATTGACACTAGATTTGTGGGAGATACACTTGTTCTTTCTGGGAACTGGCGTTGTTGGCGACCGCATATTGGGCTGGCAGGGCGCTTGATATGGGATAGTTTTGCCGTTTCGGCGTGCATGGAATGAAGTACAGCGGGAGCTTCTCGGTAGCGCACTCCGTTTGGGAGTTTGGAGGGTCAGATCTTTGATAGGATTCCTAAAAATGAACAGACTATATCCTGCGCTTGCTACTTGAAGGATACGTTTCTCAGTGTGACCTGCTCAAGCTGCTCGCCCACTGCGAGGTCTTGCGCTGCCAACGAACAATGCCTGTCCATCCATCCCGGCCCGGCGGAGTGGGACGTACGATGCCATGTCCGAGCAAACCTGAAGCGGCTCCCTTGTACAAAAGACAGCAGCCCCCCTTCATGTCAAACACTAGGAGCCAGTTCGCAGCAGCGCAGCACATCCACAAGAATGCTCAAGTCCAACCATCAAAAAAACTTCCATTCCCTATCTCGGTATCTCCCTGTCTCCCTCCCTACCTACCCAAAACACCTCACATCCCACCCCCTGTCTGTATCGGGGTGAAGGTACCGACGCCAAACCCATCTCCGATCTATATTGCCCTTATTGTTGTGACCGGGTCCAGGGCTTACTCGAGGTCGGCTGGGCGTGGGTGGTCTTGTTGGCCATGGCTGAGTGAGGGGCGGCGAGCTCCAAGCGGAAACCGGGGGCCATCGCCCCTTGTATCCTCTTCCCTGTCTGCAGTCTCCGCACCCGAACCCGCTGTCTCACCACTAATCGTCGCGTCTTTTTGCCTTGCCCTGGCGCTTGGCTCGGTCCTCCTATCTGAGGACGGAGGCCGGGCCGGCTTAATCGACGTATCTGACGACTCGGCGCTTTCGTGTTCTTCGCTTTCCGAGCTGTCGTTTCCAGACTCATCTCTCTGCTCCTCGAAACGACGGTCGGGCGAGGCAGCCCAGTAGTACTTGAAACAGCGCAGGCAGGCGCCCGCCGCCGCCCAAACGGATACCGACATGTCTGAACAAATTGACCATTGGTGCAGGTAATGAAATCGGGAGAAACGCAAGGTCAGAATCTTCAATATTGGAGGACGAGTTTGGGGCGCTCTTCGTTAGAATGCCATTTTGTTGCATGCTTCTTTGTCCGCCCACCACAAATCCACCCAGCGGCAAGCCTTCAACCACAACAACAAAGGCGGCCTGGACAAGCGAGTATCGAAACGGGCAACGCAGGCGGCAGACAAGAAAAGCTGTTGACTACACACATGCCACCGCATATTCAACTCGTTTCCGCCAAACTAGTTGAACGAGTACCGAAACCCCTCTATCTCCCGCCACGCAACCCCAAGCGCAACCATTTCCGCCGGCCCCACGTCGATGAACTTATCCGCCGTTCCCAGAATGCTCACCTCCAGCTCCTTCAACTCGCTGAACTCCCCTCGTCGCACCGCAGCATGCAGTTGCCAAAGATTCACGACATCCAACGACGCCAACCGTCTCTGCACAACCCCAAATTTTCTTACCGACCGCGGCAGCCACTTCGGCAGCGACGTGCCCGGTACAGAGCCGGTTCTAAAGCCTTTTAGCATCGGCAGGCCGATCGCCACTGTCCTCAAATTCGAAAAGTCCGTAATGGGCGATAGGTCATCGGACGGCTGCATTGGCCAGTTGTTGATGGAACAGTCATACAGCGTGAGCTCCCTCAAGGTTGCTTTGTGCTTCTGCAGTGCGTCGAAGATGACCGTCGGGTCTTGAGGCGGGCCGGTGACGGGGATGTGGTCTCGTAAAATTTGATAGTTCATGGTGAAGACCTTGAGGCTGCGGACGGCGCGAATGAGGAAGGCTGCATGTGCGGGTGGGATTTGGCACTTGTCGAATGTGATTGAAGTGATGGAGGCCAGACCGGGAAGGTTTTGGCCGTCCCGGAGCTCTGGTGCGGTCTCATCCCATGTGGAAACACATTTGTGTACGTAGAGAGTGGTGAGATTCGAGGTCCACTGAGGGAAGCGAAGGATCTGGGGAAAGTAGTCGATGTACATCCCTCGCTCTCTGTCG
This sequence comes from Immersiella caudata, assembly GCA_030512335.1. Taxonomy (NCBI): domain Eukaryota; kingdom Fungi; phylum Ascomycota; class Sordariomycetes; order Sordariales; family Lasiosphaeriaceae; genus Immersiella; species Immersiella caudata. The sequence goes on along the minus strand of JAULSU010000004.1, from coordinate 4,963,765 downwards.
GCAGTGCAGCTGCGGTGTCTGATTGTGAGAGTTTTGAGGCTGGGAAGCTGGAATCCGCGGGCACCGAGGGCACGTCTGGTGGCTAGGTCCGAGAGCACAGCTGGTTCGAGGAGGTGCAGTGTATCGACGTTTGGCGTGTGCAGGAGGAGAAGCTCCATGATGACGACGGAGGTCCTGTCGGTGTCGTCGAACCATCCATCCAGGAGCCTTACCCGGTGCTGATCTGCTGCGATGAAGAACAACTCTATCATTTCGTGAGGAGGCCGGCCGCGGTAGTTGGATTGATCAACTTCGACATGTCTGACATGTTTGGCCAGCTCAGGCCTGGTTTTTTGTTGGTCAGCCAACCACTCGAGTTTTACACGTGTTCGTCATCGGAGCGTCTTACCTGAGAATGAGAGTGCGGACGAGTCGTGGCAGCAGCTCACCTCGATCTTGCGCGGTGTGGTAAAGAAAGTGATAGAGGTAAGGTGTCGCGATGTCATGGAAGCTCTTCGATGTGCGTGCTAGCGATGCGAGAGCGGAGCGTCGAATACGTAACCCCCTGCGTTCAGCGGCATCCGTGTGTGGATCGCGGCCCCCAGACCCTGCCGTTTGGCAGTGGATGCATAGCTGCGCGCAGATTTCGAGGAGGATCTCGGTCGGAAGTAAACCCAGCCGAATCGCCAGAGATTCGCATGGTGATATTTCCGTCATTTCGACTTGTTGAGGAAGTAGGTAATTAGACGTAAGACCAGGACGCAGGGATTCTGCTGCGGGGGAAACAGTGATTGGTGCCTGAAGGCGAGCCACGCAATATTGATCGTTCCCCTTATCGTCTTATCCGTACAGAATATTCTCTAACGAGGTGCTGCCTACCCCTTTTGACAGACACGTCATCCCTCGCCAGCGTCCTCCCACCCAGAACACAAGCTCACAAAAAGCCAAGGTCAAATCCTGAGACGACGGCCCAAGACACCTCCCTCTCTCGTACTACTTATTTCTACTTACCAGGTACTCAAGACAGAACAAACGCCATGATGATATAGTCACAACATGAGGGTTAGGGTTCCGCGACCCACAAAAGGGGCTCCTACCCACCCACCACTCACCCACCACTCACCCACCGTACCCCCATTAGGGAAACGAACAGAGTCCCAGAAGATCACTGAACACACCCTGACACCCTTCAAGAGATTTTGCTCCGCTTCCCGCCTGAATAAGTAAGGAAGGGAAGAAATCGCCCACTATAAAAATCTCCCTCACCATCACCGCTGACGCTGGTAAGAACCCGTGGCATTCGTGGACGCGCCATGAAATCTCCTCACCGCAAGGCTCCCAAAATGACGTGTTGATGTCCGTGTCCTCTTCATTTTCCCCTGCATTAGCTAGGCCGTAACGGGAAAGCAGGCTGTTATCTTTCTATCAACCACGTGCTCTGCTGGCTGGATCCAGGCGCTTTCCAGTTCTGGTTGTGGCTTTTGCGGCCGCTCAGGGCGCAATAGAAGCTCCCAGGAGGGAAATTTGTGGCGCTGAATGGATGGATGGATGGGATGTAAGTCAGCCGCGGCGCTGAGGAGGCCGATGTGTGAGGTATCATCTGGCAGCCTTGTCTCGTCTTCTTCGTCGCTCAGCTTGTCGGGAATCAGGACGGTTGCGGTGAGAAAGGTTCTTGGATTCTGTTTTTTTTTTTTTAGCAAATAATTACATTAAATACATCTGTGGTATTATCTAGCGATCGTGTGCGTGTCTAGAGTCGTAGTTTCCCAAGTCTTCCTTCCTGAACTCCTGGCACCAAGCCAAAGTCAACATTACCAAAGTTTAATTTTCTGTGATTTCCAAAATCTAACCATTCACAGAACTCAGTGGAACAGACACAGAATCGGCAACAAAAAATGCCCTGCTGCCTGCGTCGCCAACGGCACCATGCCCACTGGAAAGTTGATGATCCAACCCTCCGGCGCAAACAAGGCTAGATAGATCATTCCTCCAACCGTCACCATTGAAAACAGCATCGAGTACTTGAAAGTCTTGAGAACCCGATCAAAACTAATGAAGAATCCCGTAGCTTCCAACTCTTTTGCCGTTGAGGACCACTCGATCGGCAAGCAGAAGAGATGGGCGATGAGGGCGTAGCACAAATGCCACGATATCCCAGCAAAGAAGACGGCAAAGAACAAACTCCACTTCCACGCTTCAATCAGTGACTTCCAAAACACCTTGTTGCCCACGCGATGGCGGTATACCGCAAAGCAGATAGGAGCAAAGATCTGGAAGACGATGACGCAGCCGAGGAAGACCTTCCACGGCTCAAAGGTGACGAGTTGGTATTGGTCCTGGAACCAACCGAAGAAGAAGTACATCCCGACCGTGAGTGGTAATGAGCCAGCAATAGCGTAGTAGGTGAAGACATAGGCGAAGATGGTGTATTTGGACGTGACCTTCATGTTCGACGAGATGATCTTCCAGACCATGGGCGTAATGGGTCCCTTCCAAAGCCATTGGTAGATGGGGTGGAAAAGGAGCTCCGAACAGCCGTACGAATACTTTTCCCAGCGAAGGAGCTCGTCAAAGATGGTAAGCGAGACACCTTCTTTGAACTCGCCCTCATCATAAGTAGCGAGGCGCACGGCGAAACCAGCGGTTTGCAAGCGGAGAGCCATATCGAAGTCTTCGGACACGTGAGACTCGGACCAAAAGAGCTCGCGCCCATCGGCAGGATCGGTGAAGCGAACGGCCTGCATGGCTCGCCAGCGAAGAAAGGCGTTGTGGCCGACGAAGGGAGCGAAGTCGCCGTTGCCAACAGCGAATTTGATCGAGAGATAGATGACGTCGGTGAAATAGGCAATGCAGTTTTCAAACCAGGTGTCTGTGACCTTGAGGACGCCAGAGGCGTGCTGAATGATGGCAACCTCGGGGGATTCCTCAAACTCCATGGCAGCGAGGCTGAGACAATCCACAGGTACACGAGTGTCGGAGTCGATGAGGAGAATGAACTCGCCCATACGAACGTTGCCTTCAGCCATGGTGCGCCCTTCGTCTTGCTTAATCATGGCAGCGAGAGCTTGGTCGTAGCACTCGGCATCCTCTTCGGCATCAAGCTCGTCGGGGTGGCAGTTGAGTTGTTGGGCGCGGATTCTGCGAAGACGAAGAAGTTCATCTTCGACACGGAGGGTAAAGTCGAGGGCGTAGTTAAGATTGGAAGCTTTCTTGAAGCGACCACCACGCACGAAGCCGTCTTTTCCGTGGGGAGGCCGAGAGATCCAGCCAATACCGTGTTGCTGGTAGAATCGGCGGCGCAAGTCGGCCATCTCCAGTGGGAGGCATTGGAAGCCGTCCTCGGCGACGACGATGGAGGCGGTGCCACCGAGCGCCTCGTAGTGCGTGATGGCGGGTAAAAGAGAGTCGATGGTCGGTTTGATGACACCACGGAGACCTTCTTTGTAGACGGGCATTTGAACGGTGATGTGGGGCCATTGGATGTTGGGGTGTTTCTTGATGTCAGGTTTGACCGATGAGTAGAAGCGCGAGTTGCCCTGGCGAATATCTTTGATAGGGCCCAAGAGCTGGAAGAAGGCATTGACGATGATGGTGAAGAAAAACAGGCAGAGAGCGACGCTCACGGGGGTGATGGCTAACATGGCGATTCGGTTGTAGCCGGCTTCTCCCAGCATCCTGACTTGCATCAATACCTCTCGCACTGACCCGGCGGTTGTGAGAATGATGAGAACGAAGGCCAAGCTGACAATGATGGACTGCGTGAGGATGAAGGGGCGTGGCCCAACCTTCTGCGCTTCGGCGTCCTCGATGTCGAAGTCGGAATCTTTGAGCATGTTGGGGTCATCCTCGCCTTTGACCAGGACGCTTTCGGAGTCGTTCGCCAGCTTCTCATCCCCGTGCCGGTAAGACGAGCGCGCGGATGCCCATGGCGGTCGCTTCCCTCCAAAGCTGTTTGGCGTGTGTGGCACTGCGATGGTTCGACCGAGCATCGCACCGATGAGCTTGTCCTCAAGGTCACTCGCTTGGGCCAGAAGGTCGTCCGCTAACCGGCTCCATACCAAGAGCACGCCCTCCTCTCGGACAAAACAAGCATTGTCGCGACTCCGGACCGACGTATCAGTGGTGGCTAGGGCATGGAGGGACTGAACGACGGGCAGTATTGTGTGATGCGGTTGAAGGGAAATTTCAGTCTCTCCAGGCTCAAGGCGTTGGATGAAGTGATCGACGGTCTCACACCGCATGGTGAAAATGACGGGGACATGAAGCTTCTTGGCGATGGCGTTCAACTCAGGGAAGGCGTTGCGTGGATGTGCAACGAAGTCATCTCCTGACTCGGGAGCGACAACCAACCCGGGTGCGCCATGCCAGTCGAACTGTGAGAACTGTTGATTAGGCGAGATCCATTCTCGCTCTGTGATTTTTTGGTAGAGATAGCGAGCAAGCTGTGGACCAAAGCGTTAGCCTTGGTCATATATTCTATCGTTCCATGTCCTTACGGGAGAGTAACGTACAATGCGGCTCTGACTTGGTAGAGGTTGTCCTGGAAGGAGGTTGAATGAGCCGGTGGAGAGATGGCTTTCATGACGGGAACTGTGGACGACCGCCTGAGGAGGAGCCCGAACGGCGGGACGGCGGTAACCGCCAACCAGTTCTTCTTCCATTGTGGAGAAGACAGCTGTGGACTGATGCTGAGGAAGGAACTACACCGCGCTGATCTTGAGGAAGGAGCAACTGTGCGCTGAAGCGAGTGTGTGTAGCGAACGTGAGTAATGAGCGTGTCAGATCATCAACGAATGACTGGCAACAAGATCACCAAGCGAGTGAATGGCAACCAACTCCAGGAGGGTGGTAATAATGAGAGGTGAGAGGGAGGTCCTCCTTCAAGAAGGCCAAGAGGGGGACGCCATCAATCACCGAAAGAGAGAGGGAAGGCGCGAGGGCGGTCGGGCGCCGATATTTCCAAGGCCATAGCAGGGGCGGCTGCCAACGCGCCGTGAATATTGAGGCGCTCTCTAGAAAATGTCCTCAGCTCGATCGAGAGCATGTGGCTTCTGTCCACTGGCCAGGGATGTTATCATCATGCCTTGATATTGAGGCGCGGTCCCAAAATACCTCTTCAGCTCGATGAGAGGGGGTGGCCTCCGCGAGCCGAGTACACCGTGCTCCATGTGGTCGCCGACAGGTACCTCCAAGGTGGTTGTGCACAGTGCGTGCGTGTGTGCGTGTGTGCATGTGTTTCCGGGTACCTGCCTTCCTTACTGCTTGAGATATGACAACCCCTGAGGGAATGCATGGGAAATGGTAGGGTGGCCTTTTCCACCAAGCGCGAACCCAATTCATGGGTGGGTGGTGAAGTGGGGGAGACGACAACAATAGGAATAAGATCAAGGGGAGGGTCCAGGCGTCTGGCGTCACCGTTTTTAGAAAGCACATCATCCTTATCGTCGGGTGGTGCCCTCGGGCATGTCGAGTTGTCGCCTTGCCACGCGAGGGAAACCTGGCAATTGTGGTCTTGGCGTTGGACGTCGTGGGCTTGGCTGCTTGATGACGGTGCATTGTATCTGTGGGTCCGGCAGTGTGTTTGGGCAATTTTACAGGGGCTAGCAGCAGCTGTGACTGGCTGGATTAGCGTACATTTGACGAGGGTACCTGCCGGATTTCTGAGACCACAGATTGGCGACCGGAGATAAGCCTCCGCTAGCAAGTTTTGGGTCTGGACTGGAGGAAAAGACGTTAGTAGCGCGTCTTGGATGAGAAGGCGGCTCTTGCTTGGTCCAAAAGGCTTGCTCGTTCGTCGCGCTACCGCTTTCATCTAAAACTGACGTTCTCGACGCCGTACCTCGCCCTCATCCTGTCCTCGCTGTACTGATCGGGCACATTTTCAGCCTATTACTATTAATAAAAGGTTGAAAATCAGGAATCTGGCACCAATGACGCCCCCCACGCCGCAACCCCTCGGCGCTGCCATTGTCGCAGCCCGCCCATTTGCTAGCGACACCTCCTGTCAAAGGCGTGACGAGACGCCCCTTGCATGGCGAGTTTGCGGCTGACTGGCAACTGGCACGCACCACACCTCTCGGCAGCATACCAGCCGCCAGCACGAGCCGCTCTCCCGATCTGATGGGCGAATCCGGTTCCTTCTTCCCGGATCTGCTGGTGCCATCCGGTTCCCTTATCAATGCAATCTTTCGGTTCTTGCGTTTGCACAGTCTAGGCTGACCCAGAGCCTGGAAATATTGAACGGCATGGCTGTCTTGGCGCTTCAGGGGGCAGAGCCTCGCGATGCGTTCCTGTATCGAGAGCAGCTGACTCGACCGCAAGAGAAGTCCAAATTTTCAGGAAACACTAGATTCCAATATTCCATTCCAGGTTGGCAAATTTGTTCACCAGACACCCTGGGACAAAAGCGCGCAAGTCCCGCGTCGAGCGTGTTGATGAGCGATAAGCTGTGGCTGGCCATGGTTGTGGTTCGCGACCACCCCCCTGAGAGTCGCAAGGCTTTGTCCCAAAGAATAACAGCATTGCTCCCCGCTGCACCTCTTGTTGCGTGTGCTTGTCGGTCGCCTACCAGATTCCTCCACTCACCCAAGACTGTTGCACTGCCTGCAACACCACCTTACCGAGGCCATGGAGATGCGAAGCTTTCATGTTCCCGCCCGACCGGTGCGGCCCGTTTCCAGCAACACCAACAGATCATTCCTCTCGCAAGATCCTTTTGGAGATGGAAGAGCGCAGACAGTTTCGAGGGCATCGAGCATAAAATCTGGTATCACTGCCAAGACAGGTCAGTTCGCTGCTTCTCACACTTAGCCCCTGACCGAACCCAACATCAACATCAACCCTAACACCCAACAGCACCAGCAAAAGCACCCGTCAAGTTCAAGTCTTCCCGCCTCATCGGCGAGTACGAAAAGCCATGGCTCGAGAACCGCGACCCTCGATTGAAGTATGATCGTATCATCTTCTGGGTCTTTGGTCTCATCGCCAGCGGCGTCGGCGCATACATTGCTTACAACGGCTGGGTGACCTTCACCCCTCAAAATGTGAGTCGTTCATCTCTTTCTCCAGACTTATACCCCTCTTTGCCCAACCTTCATCACCCTCTTTTCTTTTCCATCATTCCCTTCTCTCACTCACAACTCCAATCCAGTACTGCCTCCAATTCGAAGACGACTTCCTCAGCGGAATCGACCCCTCCCACTGGACGTACGACATCCAAACCGGCGGATTCGGCACCGGTTCCTTTGACTGGACTACCGATGACCCCGCCAACGCCTACACCGACGCTGACGGTCTGCACATCGTCCCCACCCTCACCATCGACAGCACCGACATCACTGAAGCCCAGCTCCTCGATGGCTACACCCTCAACTTGACCACCGCTGGGACTTGCACGACTGATGACTACAAGCACTGCAGTGTCAAGTCAAATAAAACAACGGATACGATTATCCCTCCGGCAAGGAGCGCAAGGTTGGTGACGAGGGGGAAGCAGACACTCCAGTATGGGAAAATTGAGGTCGTGGCGAAGCTGCCAAAGGGGGATTGGCTTTGGCCAGCCATTTGGATGATGCCTCAGGATAGTGTGTATGGGGATTGGCCGCGCTCAGGAGAGATTGACATCATGGAGGCGAGGGGTAACGATCGAGATAGTGGGATTGGGAGGGATACCGTGAGTTTCTTCCCGTCTGGTTGATGATGAAAAGGGGTAAACGGCTGACCGATACAGGTGGGCGGTGCGCTGCATTGGGGACCGAGTAGCGAGCTGGACATGTTCATGAAGACCATGGGCGATACGTCCCTATCACGGGGTGATTACTCTGATGACTTCCACACGTTTGGATTGCTGTGGTCGCCGAATTACATCCTAGTCTATGTCGACATGGTGTTGAAGGTATGCCCACTTTACCCCTGACAAGACTCTGACTTTTAGCTGACACACTCCCACAGCAAAGCATCTACGTCCCCTTTGGAAAATCTTCCGGCGACATGTACAACCGAGGCGGCTTCGGCGCCATGGACAACAAAGGGAATGGACCTCCAGGCAACCCATGGGCTCTGTCTCGGAACTACAATGCACCCTTTGACCAGGAGTTCTACCTCATCCTGAATGTAGCCGTTGGCGGCACAAGTGGATACTTCCCCGACGGTGTGGATGGTAAGCCTTGGGCGGACAAAGTCAATGGCAGCGCCAGCCAGTTTTGGAAGGCTAGGAGCAGCTGGGAGCCGACGTGGGGGGAGGGCGCTGCGAGGGGCATGACGGTGAAGAAGGTGTCTATGTGGAAGGTGTGCTGAGAGAGTTGTTGGATAGGTAATGTAATAGACTTCGAAGACGGTGTTTGTCTGCACAGATTAAAATCCAACCTTTCTCCCCTTCCAGTCTTCACTGCCCCGCCACATATTGTAGCACACCATTCCCAAAGAGTAATCCAATCATGGCCCTCGACACCTCCAGAAAATACGCAGGGCAGAGAAACCGTGGGGGCAGAAGGTAGAAAGAATGTACCTCAGAATTGCATCCTTCATCAAAGTCTTGACCAGCTCTGAAGTGTACGGATAATCAATGCCATCTTCAAGGTCACTTGCAACTTCCCCAGACGGGGCCTGTCGGGGGCCCTTGGGGACATCCCCGACAGGTTAGTTTGTTCCATGAACTGGACTCCCGGGAGAATCTAACGGAGTTGGATCATGGTTGAATGGCAGGTCGACCCGAACAAGACATGTGTGACGGACAGAACCAAACTTGAACGCACCCGGAGGACGTACCTGGCGTCAGCAGCAAATTTAGCCCCTATGCTAGTTTCAAGACAGTAGACCCAGCGACATCAGATTGAATCGCTTTTGCTCCCGGGCCTGACTCGTCAATAACACACAACCTGGTCTCCTTTCCCGCCATGATTCGAGTATGGTCTGGTCCAAGGAACAAGTCACCGGGCACCGCCTTAGGTATTTGTGCTCGCGCCAGGGTAGCACATGAATTTCACCTAGACGGGGATACCTCCCCTGATAAGTTGCAACACCCAGACCTTCCAGATGGGCGGCAGAGAGACCTTTCAGACGATCCGCGGATGTTTGGACGCCATCTGAGATACATAAACGGCGTAGCGAGGAAGGGAGGATGTCCTCGAAGGAGTCCGGGCTCGGAATGTTCCGCGTTTTCATCCCAGATGAACAGCGCAGGGGGGACCTCCAGCGACTCAAGCTTCGAGAATGCGGGCAAGATCAGGTGATTGTAGCGGGAATCAGGCCACATGGTTCCATATGGCCCGCATTTGTTGACGAGGGCGAGTCATCGCAAGGTTGTGCCGTGGTGCTCGTATAGCTTCTCGAGGATGTTGTGTGTTGCTTGACTCACCCCCCGAGAGAACTTCTCTAGCGGCTGCAGCACAAATTTGAACAGCACCAGAGGTGCGCATCCCTCGAGAAGGGACACGATCAAGGAGGGGGGGGGGGGGGGGGGCGGAGCACGCGCAAGCAAACATCGAGATTTGTGATGTTTGCGACGAGTTTGGGGTCGATAAACTGAGGCACATTGCCACTGCTACCTGTGAGTGTCGTCCGGCTAAAGACGTAGAGTGTCGTCAAGTTTGGGGCGGCTCGAAGAAGACGAAGAAGACAAGAGAGTCTCCCCTCTGTGGGACCCCAAGCGACGTCGAGTGTTTTAAGTCTTGGCAGCTCCAATTCAGGTATCATCTTGCACCAAGCACCGCAGTATTCGACGATGATACGGAGCGTCTCGAGGTTCCGCGATGACTGGAGGAGAAACGGGTAGAATGAAACCAAGTCGACGTCTTCAGGGAGCAACTCTTCAAATTTCTGTACCTCTTGACGTTGCATCATCAGGGCTCATGCTCACCATCAAGTCCATCTCTTCCCGCGTCTCCCTCCAGGGATACTGGTGGTCCAGCGGGAGTGTCATGACCGTGATGCGGTCAACCATCTCGGGCCTTGAACCGTCAATAAACTGCACAAATGCCCAGCGGGGTTGGTGCGACGCACTTTGGTCGCAGGGTGTTGTGGGCAGACCACAGAAACCTCATCCGTTTCAGAGAAAATCCGTCTGGATGATGATCTTGATGGTAAAAGAGGTGGTAGAGACATATGATGTGGCCGCTTCTCGAAAGGCCTTGGATGTCAGACACAGAGAGGCCAGCGCCCTGCGGCTTCGACTTGTCTCGGCCTTCTTATCGGGGTCCGTCATGCAGGCTAGAAGTTCGTAGGTTGTCTCCCTTGCATCCCGCCTTTTTCCCCCGACCTAATTCTTGAGCGCCGGTCTCACTTGGAAGCGTTGTGATGAGCTAATATATCAAAGAGCAAGATGATTGGGTGGTGATCTATTTGTACCTTTAGTTTTTAGATGCTTGCGCACTTTTCAACGACCTCCACCAGGCGTACTCAATAGCACTCGTACATAGGGAATCTTCGCTTCACGAGAAACGTGAAGCCAGGGTCACGAGTCCTCCAAAGATCGACAAGCTCCTTCAGTTTCACAGCCCTCTCGCGCTCTAGATCGATGGGACGAACATTAATAGCAACCTCTTCCAAGTCAGGAAACCTGCCGGATTGCTTGGCGCGCCCCAAAGTCCGGGGCAGCGACGCTGAAAACGACGGAGAGGTTGCGGCAAGATTGAAGTAGAACTGCTTGAGCGACGAGGGCAGCAAATCCAGGAACAGAGAGGGCGACGTTGCAAAATTTGGCTGCCTTCTCCGAAGACTCGGCACGTTCAGGCCGATAGCCCTAAGGTTTGGGCAGCCAGCAAAGCCGCGGCGAAAGAAGGCCGAGGTTGGCGTGAAGAGTTCATGGTCGACACTGTCGCTGTGGTTAATGTGGACGCTTACGGACCTCAACGTAGATTGATGACGAGCACGAGCCGGGAGAGGATACGTTGGACGTAAACGTGGAGCTGAATGTACTCGGAGGCGTTAGGAGATTGACCAGGTTGTGGCTAATCTCTGTGGTCCTAATACGTGCAAGGTGGAGGTGGAACATCTCCAGGCGTTCGCACCCGTCAATCATGCCAGACAAGACGGACGTTGTGGAGAGGACGCCGAATAATCCCAAACTGAGGTGGGTCACATTCGCGAACAAGTGAGGTTGAATGGGTTCGAGGGATGTTGTGTCGAACTTGTCGAGATAAAGCGCCTTTAGGTTCGGTGCCGCTTGAAGGAGGGCGAGAAGATGTGGTCCTACGTTGAACCCACGGGCTCCCTCAACTTGCAGTGCGGTTAGACGCTGTAGATTGGAGGAGTTCCGCGGTGCGAGAGCGTTAAAGATGGCTGGCGCCATAGATGCATTACTTTGGCCCAGGTTCATGGTTTGGATACCAGACGCTCGGCCCAGTACAAGATCGTGGAACGAACTCACGGTCGCTCGAGCGGGGGGGATGTGTGACAAGGAGGATTCCTGATGGCGCTCCAGGTAAGAAAAACTGTAGCAGTCATGGAGTGGCACATCGATATATTTGATGTGCGCCGCAAGTTCGGGCCTGCGAAGTCAGTGGAGTCCGGGTCGCCCTGGCTGTCCACAGGCGTTGGAAATGCCAGGCACTTGCCTTGATTGTATCGTCTTCATAAATAATAGTAACGATTCTTTGCGCTTAGGGTCCGTGCAGTCAGAACCGGTGTGCTTTTGGAAACTGTAAATAGCATGGTAGAGGTAGGGCGTTGCGAGCGCCCGGAAAGCGCTGGACGTTTGGCAGAGAGCGACAAGAGGTTATCTTTGCTCGCGCATATGACGTTCCCATGCTTCAAATGGTTCGCCAAATACGTATGCAAGAGCACATCTCTCGCAGGATTTCGGCTGGCAGCCATCTCGGTTCGGGTGCGGGATTCCGGGAGGTCTTCGCTTGGGCCAAAGAGCGAAGTCAATTGGAGAACGCGGCCCCCTGTCGCATTTCTGCACCTAGTACGCCTTCCTATTCAGTTGGTGGCAGCAACGCGCCCTCCGAGATTTCTCCAACCACCATGCCCCTTCCATTCTCAAACGACCCTCTTTTCAGGGAAAATTGCTTGAAAAGACTCTCTGAATGCCTCTTTTCATTTTTAAAATCTCATCACGTGCCTCACAAAGATCCGATCCGTCGTACGGATGAAGAATGCCCGTGCAGCTCCCTTCCGTCGCTCGCTGAGTAAACTTATGGGTCACCAAGATGAATGCTGCAATTCAACACCTCGCCGGGCGGGTATTCCTTTGCCCTGTTGCTGATTGTCCACACAGCATCCCAGCGGACTGCACTCCGGAGAGTGCGTGATTGGTCGGGCGGGAAGCGCGAGCACGGCCACCATTGGCCAGCAAGGTGCCCGAATCTGGCCCGAACCCTCCCATCTCCGCGGGAGCGTCTCAAGGAGCCCACCCCGCACATGCAGTCCTGCAGATTCCCAACGCGGGAGCTCGTCAGCGGGGCTTGTTTCCTAATCGTTTGGCACCAGTCTTTCTTTCATTAGCATGGTAGTTTACTCAGCACTCCGCGGCCGTTGCGAATTCCCGACCACGCGCCCTTTCTCCAACAATTTTCGCCGATTAGTATTCATCCTGCGCATTGACATGCGGCACCTCCAACGTCACGCGGGGCCTTTTCGAAGCAACCGGCTGAATCCTTTTCCTCGAGACACCAGGATGCGCGCCCGATGCAACTTGATGACAATCCCACGATGGGCGCGGAGAGCTTTGTAATGGATTGCGGACGACACCGATGGAGCGCCGACATGCACAACGATGTTTCAAAAATGGACGACTTGGATCGAGTATATAGGGGGGCTTTCAGTCGGCCCTTTGAGAAAAACAGAAAATCTCAGAATCATCATCAGCTTCACACATCACAACCTTCAAGCCTCCACAGCTTAAAATCTCACATCTTCTCACCACGTCCCCCAATATCTTCTTCGCCCAAACCAGCCAAGTCGCACCTCCTGTCCCAGACTTCACCCTCCCTCACACATCCAACCCTGCTCTCCATCATCACCAACACAAACAACACAATCGCAATGGCCGCTAAGATCGTCACTGTCGTCGGCGCCACTGGTGCTCAAGGCAAGGGCGTCGTCGCTGCCTTCCTCAACAACCCAGCCTACAAGGTCCGCGCCATCACCCGCAACACCACCAGCGCCGCCGCCAAGGCCCTCGCAGCCTCCGGCGCAGAAGTCGTCCAAGCCGACCTCGAATCTCCCGCCTCCCTCCAGGCCGCCTTCGCCGGCTCTTCCATCATCTTCGCCGTGACCAACTTCTTTGAGCCTTTCGCCGCCCACCAGTCCCCCACCAAGGGCATGGAAGTCGAAGTCCAGCAGGGAATCAACCTCGCCAACGCCGCCGCCGCCGTTCCCACCCTCGAGCACTACATCTGGTCCACCCTGCCCAACGGCATGGCTATCTCTAACGGAAAGTACCTCGTCCCTCACTTTGAGGGCAAGAACCGCATCGACGCATACATCCGCAGCCTGCCCGCCCTCCTCGAGAAGACCACCTTTCTCTGGATTACCTGGTACCACGTCAACTACACCTTCCCTATGTTCACGCCTTACTTCATCCCCACTGCGGGAAAGCACATTCAATTCGCAAACTACTCCCCCGAGACCCCCATCAACACCATCGGCAACGTCAGCGTGAACATCACCCCCTTCGTGCAGGCCATCGTCGCCCAGCCCGAGAAGACCAAGAACGGCGCTATCGTGCTCGGCTCGTCCGAGGAGAATATCCCCGCTGGTGATATGCTTCAGCGCTGGGCGCGTGTCAAGGGCGTGCAGGCGCAGCAGGTGCAGGTTGACAGTGCTGCCTTCTATGCCATCTGGCCGCTGTGGGCTGAGGAGATGGGCGTGATGATGGAGTTTTGGGATGAGTTCAAGGAGAAGAGCTGGACTGAGGCTGGGAAGGAGGTTGTTACTGCCAAGGATTTGGGTATTGAGGGGCAGTTTGAGAGCTTGGAGGAGGCGTATAAGACGCTTGAGCTTTAAGGGGGAGAAGAGATGTGAAAAGGGGGATGTTGGGATAGATTGGATAGACTGGATGCATTGCATAGACATAGAGATAGACTACGGTAAATAGGCGCTCATTATTAATGATAACTATCTCTTTCCTTGAACGCACTTGTTTTCACTCATGTTGACTCGGATCCCCCCGTTCGAAGGGGTATTGGAGCAATTGTGGACAATAGGAGTAGGTCTTTGTTGATCGGAACTGGTCTGAAAGACTTCAAATGATGACGACAAAGCCTCGGCCTCCAGCGCAAGGAATGCATTGTGTTTGGTGTGGGACACCGATTGTTAAATAACGGCGACTGGCAAGCCAAATGCGACTCTGCGGCTTTTTGGGTCCATTGGCGCGTTCAAGAATTGTGGAGACGAGCAGCAACTTCGTGTGACACTAGAGGGCTTGGAAGGTGCGAACCCACTGCATTGCAGCATTTCAGGCTGGTCGTTGGGCCCGACTCAATCAACACTTTTCCAGGCACCAGCGAAGGTTGTTCAGCCGACTTGGCAACTGCAATGCTCGCATGCCAATCACAGCCACTAAACCGCTTGAAGCGAGCGCCTCAGAGCCTTGCGAACAATCTGGAGGGCCCCCAAAGCGCCATTCGCACCTTTTCCTACCGAAGCTGGTCACCCAGCAGGGATCCTGCTCCGCACGAGAAAACAAATGGCGGGGATTTCCCTCGCCCGGAGCCTGACTGGCGGTCCCCGCTCATCTTCCCCTCCTTCCCGCGCAACACCGGAGAAGCGGAAAAGATGTCTCTTGGACCGCTCACGACGCAGTTTACTCCGCCAGCGACGTGCGCTTCGTTCGTCTCAAACATCTACTACAGTCCCGGAAACGGCGTCTTTGCTGGTCCTCTTACGTCAGGCAATTGCTTTCCGACCGGCTACAATCCATCCGCCGACAGATACTTCTCGCCAGCGCACCTGTGCCCTGTTGGTTATGGCCCTGCTTGCTCGACGGTCGCTTCAATAATAAATCAGGGGCAATCAGAGACGAGGATCACATGCTGCCCCACGTACGAGATGCTCCATGGATTTTTGGTGAAATCTAAACGCTAACAACGCTGAAAGAAATGATCGATACACATGCAACACAGCTGCCTCATACACATACTCATGGGAGTCCACGCGTGTCTGCAAGCTGGAGGTGTTGCCTGGAAATGTGTGGCCTGCACGCACCGCGGTCTCAAGAAATGATGCTGGCGAGACTGTTGTCGTGTCCGTCGATGCGGGAGGCCGCCAAGTCTCGGCTTCGGGCGGCGCTGTGAATGCATTCGGTATCCAGATCAGATTCAAGGCAGGGGATGTCCCTTTGACGACGGTGAGTACCATTCTGTCCCCTGTGCGCCCAATAACGGCAGGGGTTGACCGAGAAATAGACCTCATCCTCCTCGACTTCTTCGACTACGACTACATCCACCTCTACACCTACGGGGCAAACCTCCCCCTCTCCCTCCCCGTCAGCCGAGAGCGGACCGAGCCTCTCTCCCGGCGCAATTGCGGGAATCGCCATCGGCGCTGTCGCCGGCGTCATCCTGCTTATCGCAATCGGCTGGGTAGTTTTCGTCATGGGGAAGCGAAGGGGGCGCGACGATAGCACTGCCGAGGCAAGAAACAGCGTTTTTGCGGGAGATTCGATGAGAGAAGCGGTGGGAGGCACCGGCGTGAAGTCGTGGCATGGTAGTAGGGCTACCAGTGGTGTGGTGGGGGGTTATGGGACGGCGCCAGAGGCGGGTCAGGGGGTGTATTACACGTTTGAGCATCTTCAGCCTCAGGAGATGGCCGCTGATCAAGATGCTCGCCTTCGCTGAGATCTGTTGTGTTAGCAAAAGCTTGGTTTGGAGGACATGGTATCCGAGCTTGGTGTAAATATGATTCTTACTAATGACGGCGAATTTGGTGTGCGGATGGCGTCAGTGTTTGCTGTGTCTCATTCGAGCGCCCCAAGTCTTAACGCCGACGGGCCCCCATTGTGGTTGGTGAGCGTACCTCGATCTCAGCGCTCGAAAATTGGAGCGATCGCACGCAATCGATGCTTTTCCAATTGCGGACTCCTTCAACGGCCTACGATGCAGCACACGCGTGGTACAAAAACAGCATGATGGACCTCGCATTTGGCGCGGAGAACTTCCCAGGATACCGAAATCTGCCATCTAGAAAATGGCCAGAGTGAAGTGCATCGCCACTGCCGTCGCAGTTCTCTCAGCAACCCCACTCGGGGTGCTAGCAGACTGGCAATACCGATCACGCCCCGACCTCTCCCCTCCCCGACTCAACATCACCATCCCGGCCACCAACGACGTCGCTCCAGGTTACATTTTCGTCGCCCAGTACCCCGCGTTCGACGGCAGACGCACCGGCCCCGAGCAACCAGGTGCATACATCTTTCGCAACGATGGTGACCTCATTTGGTCCGGGTTGGGCTACCTTGGCGGATGGGTTGCCAATTTCCAAGCTGTGCGGTACCAGGAACAGCCCGCCCTCCAAGCATTCCATGGGTCGCTTGACCCTTTCCACGGTCACGGCTATGGTACTTCGGTGCTCCTGGATCAGAGCTATCGTCAGATTGCGACGGTGCAGAGCTTACACAAGCTTGTGTCCCTCCATGAGTTTCGAGTTGTTGACGAGAAGACTGCTCTTGTTGAGGTCTTTCAGCCTGTCCCGTTCGATTTGAGGCCGTATGGGGGTGACGAGAGTCAGCAGTGGATTGTTGATTGTATTTGGCAAGGTGAGGGCATCATTCTCCATGAAGCTTTCAGAGCAATGGCTGACTTCGAAATGCCAAGAACTCGACATTGAAACGGGAGAACTCGTATTTGAGGGCCATTCTCTTGATTTCTCGGACCCATCGGGTGAGACTTTTGAATTACCCCCGAGAACGGCGAAGAAGACAGTCCGAACTAACAACCGATAGAAAGCGCCATCCCTCTTCCCACAGATGCGAGACACCCAGGCAAAACGAGCTCAGACGCTTGGGACTACTTCCACATCAACAGCATCGACAAGGATGACGAAGGCAACTACCTCATCTCTAGCCGCCACACAAGCACCGTGTACAAGCTCTCCAGCGTAGATGGCTCTGTCATCTGGCGGCTGGGCGGGCGTAATTCAACATTCCCCCTTTCTCATCACGACTCTTTTGCCTACCAGCACGACGCCCGTTTCCTCTCTCGCTCCGCCGACGGCTCCATCGAGATCATATCCCTCTTCGACAACGCCGCCTTGACGGATGGCACCAAGTTCCACCCCTCCTCATCCGCTCGAATCTTCCAGCTCAACCACACCTCCAATACCGCAACAGAACTAAAGCGATTCCCCGCGCCTGATGGTCTATCCGCGCAGTCACAGGGCAACGCCCAGCTCCTACCCAACAAGAACGTCTTTGTAAACTGGGGCCAAGCCGGCGCGATTACCGAGTTCCGCGGCAGCGACGCAGAGCCCATATTCCACGCCTACCTTGACTCGGGCCCTCTCGGCCCTGGCGTGGAAAGCTATCGCGGCTTCAGATACGAATGGGAAGGGCGCCCGCGGGAGACGCCTGCTGTTGTGGCGCTACGCGCTGGAAGTGAGACCTCGGTTTATGCTTCATGGAACGGCGATACTGTGACATCGGCGTGGGAGTTTTATGCTGCTGCGAAGGGCGTTGAGGGAGCAACCGTGGAGAAGGCAAGGACACATAAATTGGGGTTGGTGCGCCGGGCGTCGTTTGAGACGAAGTTGGTGATCCCGACATCGACGCTTCGGGCTCTTGGTGAGAAGGTCGAAGTCTTCGCGGTAGCTTTGGATGAAGGGGGGCGGGCTGTTGGCAGATCTGGTGTTGTGGGTATTCGGGATGAGATTCACCCAGCGGGAAGAGCCCCTGAGGGGTCAGGACATAGGGATCTCTAGGTGGATCTCTAGGTTTCTTTCAGGTGAGTTTATCACCCTCTGTTGAGAAGGCATGGCGCTTACATCGTTCTCACTGCAGGCATTCTTGGCTGGTGACTAGCACCGCAATTTCTGGAGCAGCGAGCTGGGAAATGAACATATGTCTCTCAGCTCACGGGCTTCGTGTTCCCGCGGACGCGCGCCCTTTCTTCCCGCGCCTGTGCCCGCCACCTCCTCTGGGGTTGAATCAGAATGATATCTCAGCTCCTAGCTTATACCACCCCACATACAACCGCTTTCTTGCGTTCTTGAGCTGTTAGAGGAACGGCCAAGTCTGTGCCGCGCAGACTGTTGACGGTCAACTAGTGCGGCATTGACAGAAGCTCCTCGATGCAACCTTTGAATACAACACAAGTCCTGAAATAGCTACTCAAGTGCAAATCCCCTCAACCCCGCAGAAGATCAAAAGCTTTGCGATCCTTTGGCTGCCTTTAATCCACAGATCGGTCCCTGCACCTCTACGGCGAGAGCGGATTGTTAGCCTAATTCGCCTCGCTACCTGGACTTTCCAAGGTTACACGAGAATTGGTAGGCTGTGCCACGTTAGGGCATCTTCAGCGGGGTTGATTCCAAAGAAATTATCCAAAGGAACGTCCCAAGACTGATAGTGTCAGGCCAAGGGAGCTTCAGGGTTTTGGTACAGAGGAATCGTTGATGTAGTTGGACTCAGCTTAGCCGGAACTGGGTGTTCCGGGGCAAAGGGGACGACTAGCAGCGCACCGTGACGCGGTCTTTGCCAATACTGTGAGGTACTTCGTGGAGCATCAGTCCAAGTTGCAGAGGTATAAAGACGTGGCGTTGCCCCTATCTAGCAGCGGTTGACTCTTGTACTCCCAGGCTCATCTCAACCCTCCCAAATTCCTATACCCGGTATCCAGCTCAACGAAAAATGCGTCTCATGCGTCTCTCATCTCTCCTCGCCTCCCTCATCGGGGGTGCCTCGCTCACTATCGCCGCTCCTCAACCCCTCGCGGCTCCTCGCCAGCTCAACGAAATAGAAATGGCAGAGATCCACGCCCGCGGCTACAACGCGTACGTCCCCTCCCCCAGCGCCCTCCCTCCTCCATCTACATCTAACCAGCCCACTCCCAGCACCCTCCAAAAACGCGCAGACTGGGCTCTCATCGGCTTTTCTGGACGCGACTGCACCGGCAATCTGGCGTTTGGCTACGTCGGCAGCGCCACCACAAACTGCCAGAACACAAACTTTGCGCAGTCGGTGGGCATGCAAAATGAGTACCCGCTTACCCCCGAGGGCTACACCAATGATGGGTGCGGGAATGTGACGCCGTTTCAATATGTGAGGGAGTTGGGGCCGAATTATTGGTGTTTGAATGGGGACGTTAGGTCTTTCAAGGCGATTCGGTATATTGATGGGAAGTAAATGGTGGCATGGTGATGGGGAGAGGAGAGGGGAGGTTCGGAAAAGGTAGGTGGTTATGTGGGCCTTGGGTGGGTAGGCTTGCCGAGGGAGGGTGCTGTGCCGCGGAATGCTGGGTCTTAAGGGGGTGTTGGTTCGGGAGCTTAGATCCTATTTGTCCGTCTACGCGTCCAGGGGGAGGGGCAAGGCATTCTTGAGGGCATGGTAAATTCAGCCTTTTGTGTGTATCCCTTGGCGTTCTGTGTCTGCAACCACATTCCATTCGTGCTGCTCGAGTGAGTCTCTGTTGCGCGCTCTGTTTCTTTAGCCATGACTGGTTCATGCTCTTCCATCTCCCATCCCCCAAATCACAACCAGCCCGTTCCTGAAAAGAAAGAATCAAGAAAACCCCAGCCAATCTCGCCTTCCTGCTTTGTGTCTGTTTCTCCTTTTTCTCAACCCCCACTCACCCCTACTCACCACACCCCCTCCTCCCTGAATCTCAATATCAAATCCAACCCCAACTCCCCCCTCAATATCCCCCTCACCCCCGCCGGCCCCTCCGAGTCCAAATCCAACAACTCCCGATGCCCAAACACCAATCCCGTCACCGTTCTTCTCATCTCAGCGTGGCTCTCTTCGCGCAGCAGCCGAGATGAGTACACCTCCCTCGCAGCATGCACAAAATCGTTCGCGTCCCATTCAGAGGACGCGCGCGATTGGAACTTGGAAAGGGCGAGGGAGGTGAGCGGGGAGATGCCGTATTTGGCGGAGAGAGAGTAGAGTTTTGCGTGAGTTGTGAGGTAGGGCTGGGAGGTTTGGCTCTGTTGGGGTTGCTCAGGGGCGAGCGGGGGCGGTTCTACGGGCGTGGGTGTGTCGAACTGCCGGCTGTCGTCTTCGGGTTTGGGCTCGGTAGCGGGTTCAGGGGCGGCTTCGGAGATGGATTTGGCACGAGCGTTTTTGCCCTTCTTGCCCTTCTTCTTTTTGGTGGTGGAGGTGGGGGTCTTGATGGGGAGGAAGTCGTCTAGGTCGTTCTCGGCGAGGGGCGCGCCTTCGGCTTCGGGCTGGGGAGTTTCCTCGAGAGGGGCAGGGGGCTGAGGGGACTCGGGGTGTTCGAAGCCGTTGGTTACGACGACGGGAGACTCGGGGGTGAAGCCATCAAGGGTGGAGGCGCCTTCGAGGTCTGTGCACCCGGCGTGGCTGTTGGGGGGTTGGAAGTGGAGGAGATCATCGGGGAGAGCATCAGTGTAGTCGAGGTTGTAGAGGTACTCGACGATGAGGTGGAGGGCTTGGGGGTCATCTTCCTTGAGTTCGATGGTGTTGCCTGTGGCCTGTTGCAGATCAGCATGTGTGTTCGGGAAGTCTGGAGAGAAAGACGCACTGCGAATTCAGGGTCGCGGCACTTGTCCGCCAAGTATGGAGACTGCGAGCAAACGAGAGCTTTGTGGACAGGGTATTTGCGGTACGAGGAGACAAGATTGAGATCGGAGAACTCGGGGTTGAGGTAGAGCCTGGTCGATTTGGTCAGCAACAGCTTATATTAAGCGAAAGAGAACAATGCCCCACCCCCTCACAGCATTGACAAGCCCATCATGCCCAGAAGCCATCTTGACGACAAAGAGATCCAAATACCAAGCAATTGATCTTCTTTGTGCCAATCTCTCGGTGGCCTCCAGAAAAAGAACAAAGGATCGAGACCTTGGGGCTCCCGCCTGCTTTTATGCACGCAATCCATCACCCCATATGTCTCATTCTCCTCGTTCCAGCCCATTCGACATGGATGGCAACCCACGGCACAAAATAGGGCTATCCTCGGCCGCCCAGAGCCGCACATTCGTGCTCCCCGAGCCAATCCGAATCTTGTGTAACCCTCACCCTCATCAAGCAGACCGCCGTTCCCCGCCTCGGACGAGGCTCTGTCGGACGAGCTGCGGCTCAAACTTGTGGTGCGAGGAGAGTTGATTCGTCGGACATCAGCGGATTCTGGGGAGCTGCGGGTTGCGCGCGGGGCCGAATCGTAAGTGCAGTTGTTCGTGTACTGCTGCAAGAATCAGTGCATCTGCGTTGGCGAGCCGGTAGCCAGTCATTTGGGAGAGGCAAAAGCCCTGTGGTGGACTTGGCCAGTGAGTGGTTGGGGGAAGCGTGGTGGTGTGCAGATGCGGGGGAAGGAGTGTTGCGGCTCCTGTGAAGGAATGGACATTGGAAGGGGTCGGATAATCTGCATCCCGATATTGACTTTGGGGCGCTCACAACATGATCGCGTTTTTAACAGCAAATAACTCGAGAACAGAGCTCAAAATCCTTTTTTACTCGGCTCTTCCCGTATCTGTCTCTGGTATTCCATCACTCCTCAGCCTGGGTCTTTCCCGAATCGACACGACAACCCGGGCAACGCCTCACTGTTCGCTTCTCCGTCGCTACCACCTCATACATGAATTGTTCCATGCCCTCAACGTCAGGGCAGGTGATGCCATCACCGTACCCGCTTATCAACTTGACTCTTTCCACCGATCTTTGCAGGGCCGGCGTGCAGGGGTTCATCAGGTATCGGTACTCCTTGTACGGCTTGTTCCCAAAGCCATGAGGACACTCCTTGTTTTTGCAATACTAATGCATCAACGCGAAGTGGCACATGATGCAGAAAGCTTCCAAAATGGCGTTGGGAAGTCGTGAGCTTCAATGACCCAAGGTTAGCATACAAGTTTTGTTTCTCTTTGCTTAACCTTACCGGTATTGGTGTCAGTGGAGGAAATTTCTCGTTCAGTGTGCATCGAGGAGGCCAGCTCTGATTTTGAGGAAGTTGAAGTTAGTGCGGTGCAAGGAGGAGAAACATGTGCGAGGTGATGCAGCAATAGTGGTGTGGTATTGGTGCTACGGAGGAAGAAAGAAAAAGGCCAATGGCCAAGGTCTGGCTAGGCTCCACCCTCCAACAAAAGTCTCAGGCTGGATGTCGGATGCGAGGACAGAGGGGTTCCGCAGCACTCCACTCTCAAGCAAGGCAGTTGTTGAAACCCCTGGGTCAATTAGCAAGAAATGACAACGCTGAAGCCCAATTTTTGCACGTGAATGGTAGATATAGATAACGACAACTGCGTGTGTGGGTAGGTAGGTACGCAGTCGACTGGACATTGAGGCTTCATGGTGATAATTTAATTCATCCCTGAGTCAAACGAAACGTCGTCACGGGAACTTCAGCAGGCGTTCTCGAACACGGCCACAGTGGTTTGTTGTGTTGCAACTACCCCTCCATGCCCTCCATCTCACGCCTGAGACCCATCCCCCGGTGTCATCCGCCTGCTCTTCCGATGCCTTCAGGCTGCTGCGACAGCCGTAGCAATATTTGACCCTCCACTCTTGTACACCCACCTCAGTGTACTCAAAGCTTTCGGTCCCCTACACGTCGGGGCAAGTAATACCGTCGCCGTAGCCGCTGATAAGCTTGACCTGCTCGACCGATCTCTGCAATGCCGGGACACACGGCTTTATGAGGTACCTGTATTCTCGGTAGGGTTTGTTGCGGAAGCCGTGGGTACACTCTTCATACTTTCAGTAGTAACGCAAAAGTAGAGATTGGCACTTGGTTGTAAACCTCCAAGTTAGCCTTTGGGTACTAATTATATTAAAGGGCCTTTCCGGGTAGGAAGCTATCATGTACGAACCTTTCGCGATGCCCTGTGATTTCTGGCTTGATGCTTGGGGGATGCTTGGGGGATGCTTGGGGGATGCTTGGGGGATGCTTGGGGGATGGAGGGACGGGAACCGCAATACCTGCTCAAATCTGTCTTTGTTTTGGCGAAGTTGGGCGTATGGAGAAGAATCTCCTAGGTCAGCATGTGAACCGATCTCGTACGGTTGCAAGGATAACTGCCGGGGCCGAGTGGAACTCTGGCATTAAAAGTAAGTCTAAAGGTATTTAACGATATGGAAGATCCCGTTATAATAATAAGGCACGCCATAGCAGCCGCTCTATAGGCTAGGTAGCGGGGACTTGGAGCCTGAGCACCCTCTCAGGCCACGCAGCTGTGAACATTCCTGGCGCTGCTGGCCAGACAGATTAGAATGTCGAAGGACGATCTGCGCACAGGAACGATTCGTGGTTCGCGCTTCTCAACTGCGACCTCCGTGTACTCGAAGCCGTCCAGATCAGCATCTGAACAGGTAATGCCGTCTCCATAGCCTCGGGTGAGCTTCACCTCTTCGACTGATTGACGCGGCTATGAAGGGCTGCGTCAGATACCGGTATTCTTTGTACGGCGTATCGTGGAATCCATGCGGGCGTTCTTGGCTTTTGCGTGCAGCAGGATGAATCGACGCATTTTCTCCTGGCAAACTCCAAGTTAGTCGTTTAGTAGTTAAGTATGGTATCAGCGGCCCTTGGAACTTGCCTGTCTCTTGGTGATGCGTTCAAGGGAATTTCAGGGGACGAAAATGAAAATCCCTTTTCCAAAAAATTCCAATGCGTGTATGTATTGCTCCCGAAATCTGTACTGGTGTCTGGTGTCGTAGCGATTTGGAACCTGACGGTGATAAGACGTATATGAGAGAGCTCTCAGCAGCAACCAAAGAAAAACAATCACCAAAAGTCTGCGAAGAAGCAATCAAAATGGTGGTTGTGCGTCCGAAACTTGGTTTCTATTTCGTCCCCCCAAAGTGAGCTCCCCTTCCCCTGCCGTTGTCTGCTGACGATGGCTAGCCCTCCTTCGCATCCCCGCTACTCTTGGCTCGACAGGCTCTGCAACGCCTGATTTCGCGCCTCCAGGTGGCCAGCTCAGTGTACTGAAACTCATCCATTCCCTCCACGTCTGGGCAAGTAATCCCGTCTCTGTAGCCGCTAACCAGCTTTCCCTTGGCCACCGATCGTCGCAAAGCGGGCACGCAAGGTTGAACCAGGTACCGGTATTCTTTATATGGGGTAGCGTGGAATCCATCGTGGCAATCTTGGTTGTTGCAGTACCACTGGATCATGACGAAGCGGCATATTTTTCTGCTTTTTCGTATGTCAGCCCTTCAGCAACCTTGAGCGACGAGGAAGCTGAATTGGTCTCTGGAGACATACTTTGGAAGAGAGCTTTGACGTTGAGGTTGTCTTGGTGTTGGAGGGTTCCAAGAATAAAACCCGAAAGTAGGTTCGAAGGGGGGAAAACGCTCTGGGTTGGTGGTGGTTTCGCGTGGGGAAGGATTCTCGAGCAGCCCGGGTCGATCTTGAAAATTCCCTCCCTCACTGTGGAGCAAAGACTTGAAATTATGCGTCCCTCATGATGCATTCCAGAAGACTCCGTGTATGTCACAACATTTGGTCACCGCTCCACGGCCTCAGGCCTTCAAACGGGCCATCAGTGAAATACGTGCATCTATTTAGGTGCTTCTGCTCCTCAAAGGGGCTCCAGGTTGCGGCAATACCGCGGGCCTACGATGACTTATAGCCCTGGAATCTATTGGATTGCCCGCAACGTGAACGCTTGCCTCTGTCCAGCCAGTTGGTTCAAACATGTAGCTTGGGCCTCCCAATTTTGAGTCAGGGGATATCTTTTGTCACTTTTGTATCTTCGTGGCTATGATGTACCTCAACAAACACGTGACCAATGCCTGATTCGGGAGGGGAGAGTATCGTCGAAGCTCGAGCAAACACCACTGGCACCCCAGCATGAAGACGATGAGGGTAATTACTCAAGAGTTTGCTGTCATGAGACCATCATCAAACGCTTTAGTCGCCACATTTGCACTGGGCCTGCCTGCAGTTATTCTTCAACACCAACCTGACTTACAGAGGGTCCGGGAATATATGACCCCGGAGGGACATTGGTCCAAGGTACGAATGATTCCGGACAAAGGATCTACGCGCCTCGAGATGTCTTCCTCGTACCTTGGCAAGAAGACAGCAAAATCATCAGATGTCTTTGGTTTTTGTGGTTTTTATTGTTCAGTTGTCCTCGATAACTCCAGCTGCTTCTGCGGCTGCAGGTGAGAGAAGATGTCTCATTATTCTGACTCTAATATGTCTAGGCAAACACAGGGGGAAATTCCCAGATGCCCACTTGCTCCAAGAGAAATCCGCAACGAACCTCAAGAGAGCCCCACTGGGCCTCGAGCAGCAATGGGCCATCAGTAGATGACCGGCCAAAGCGCTGATGCGTGAAAATTCCTCGCCGGAATGACTGATGAGGAGCAAAACCTTTCTGCCCCCTTTTCGTCGTTTCTGCAAGCCTCAATTCGAAACCACAAGCCCCAGTTTTCAGGGATCCCTCATGTTATCCGTTTTGAGGCACACTTGCGACGCCTCACCAACAACCGCCGTAAGTCCCCTCCTGTGCCTAGACCATCGAAGTTTAGCAAGAGAGCCCTCCGTGCTGACGATGTCACAATATTTCTAGGATCTAGGTCAGAATGTGTGAGTACATCGTCTTCGAGTGGTACTGCAATCAACTCAGCTGCCCTCGCAACTTCGGCTACAAGCCGTACAAAGTTCTATATCGACTCCAAAGGCCCTGCTTTGCTTCCGTCGAGCGAATGATCGCGAAGAATAAGCCTATCCGCGGATGCGGCGACGGGATCACCTGCCCCGATGTGGACATCGAAGGCTTTAACCTCGTGCTCCTGGATATGAGGAGGAACAACGTCAAGAAGTGTCCGGGATGCCGGAAGGACGCTTCCGAGAGGAAGAACAACCCGGAAGCTTGGTGAAGACACGGGAGGTTTGGTGTCAACACCGCTGTGAGAAAGCGTTATCGTTATTAGACCCGAGCGATAGGCAAAATATAGGAAAGGCCAAGCACAAGATCGGTTCTTCTCTCCGGGGATGATTTACACCCCTTCTACTTTGCAGTGAAATGATTTATCAGATGTGGAACTTCGAGCGACTAAAAGAGGGCTTGAATGGTGAAGAGCCCCCCCCCCCGGAACCCAAGCAAACTGGTGCGCTTATACACCAGACAGGTGCCCCCTCTGTCCCAAGCATCGACCAATCTCTCGAGATTAGCTAGTTGTAACTGTACCGCACAAATCGTTCCACCATCTTCATCTCCTCTGCACCTGCGCAGTCCTCCCTCGCCAACTGGACCCTTCCGGATGGATCTGCCCGAATGAGCGTCGTAACCCTCTTCTCCTGATATGGCTGGATGCCCTTCGGGGCTAACGCTCTGTCCGAAGTCCACGCCAATACAAGCATATCGTGAATGTCTCCCCAGGGAGCCACCGTCCGTGCTGTGCCGAAGAGTATTACCGACAAAAAGTACAGAATTAGCACAGCAAAATAAGAATACATGACAGCCAGCGCAAATCTGAGGGTACTGCTGGGATTACCGAACCCATACCCGTAGTGCTCCGCTTCCAGCGGTATCATAGTAACAGCGCCGAAAAGCCGGCGAGCGTCGTCGGGCGTAGCGTCTGGCGGCACTGGAATGGGCGCCACCGTTTCGGAGCCGCCGGGCATGACACCTTGGGCAAGCGCCGTCACAATCCCCCCTATTTTGTCACCCCATGTGTATGTGACAGTCCTTGCCGTGTCCGCCGCCAGGCCTTGCTGCACTCCGAGGTTGGTGATGGTCACGGCCGTCTCGTTTTGTGCTGTCTTGACGAAGCTCTCGCCCTTGGAGGCCGCGCGCGCAAGCCCGTCGGCGAATACAGCGCTGAAAAGACGTTCAAGGAATCCCATTGCTCCGTACCACAAGGTAACGTCTGAAGAAATTTGCATATTCCCATCTCTCACGAAGAAGGATTTATCGGTCGTCATACTTCCAGGATCGAAGACGGCGATGGTTCCGTTGCCCAAGGGGTTTGGGATTGTCTTGGAAGCAATTCCGAGAAGCCTGGTGAGGCTGCCCCGCGGCTGGGCTCTGAATAGGACGTCGTTGCCAGGGCTGTCAGGGTCAGGTATTACCTTGGTCGTCCTATTTCCGGCTGCTACCTCTGGTTCTTGGGACGATGCCGATGCCATGTCGAGATACGGAAGCCACGCATCGGTAATCTGGGCCATGTAACCGCCTTCCGTAATATCCGAGCTTGCAGCTATCTCGTCTATGACCTGGACCTGATCCAGAGAGACACGAATAGGCCTGGCGGGGATCCAATGGGGTAGCAGGGTGCAGGCAAACACCCACCGATACACGGAAGTCTTGTTCAGGTAGGGCAGAACACCCGATATCAAAACTGGATGCATTGTCCCTGTTTTGTTGAACCGAGGCGCCTGGATATTCACCTGCCAGGAGGTGTGGTTTCGAGACTGGCGATCCCATATCTTCCCGGGCGGGTACATTCCCGTTGTTGCGGCGATGGCCTTGTCGCAATCTGTGTCCCCAAAGCACTTGAACTTTTCTGCTGGAAAATAGGGAAACCGCTTGGGATCGTCCTCCGCCAGGTCTTCAGCACGGTATAACTTGCAAGACGTTTGCACCAACGGCTGGAGGATCTGCGCGTCGCTCGTCGTCTGTACCCTGAATGATGTGGAATTGGAGAGAGTGCCGATGTCGTGGGCCCGCGGATTTTGCGTTCCGAAGGCATCCTGTGAGGCGAACTTGACATGGTTGAGCAATCTTGTCAGGGTCATCAGCACGGGCATCGACGTTGTGGTGGCAATTGTGGGTTCCAGCCAAGCCATGGAAGGGGGTCTGTTGTAGCCGTTTTGGATATAGTTATAGTACTTTGGCAGGACGAGCTTAATGGAGCGTCGCGCAGCACCCGCTGGGTTTGAGACGCTGAGAGTGTTGGAGAATCCCGTCACTTGCCAGCTTGCAACCCAGTTCCAAAGCTCCTGAAATCCGGAGCCTGGACACCAGGGGTCCGGCTCGTTCACACCGAGACAGCCAAAGAGACCCGGGTCGATCGCCTCGTCGGCGAGTAGCCGCGGCCATGTCTGATCGGGTGGCTTCGTGTAGAAGATGGGGCTTTCGAGCCTGCCAAATGCGTCGTGAAGGGGGAACCAGTCGGGGGATGGCACCATCAGCACAGCCGAAGCGGGCCCGACAAGCGTCGAGATGATGGTGTTGATGAACAAAACCAGTGAGAGAGCAAAGTCAGAGCTCCAAAAAACCGAAATAAATCGAAAACTGAAAATGAAGGGGACATCTCCCACTCGGTAGGGCGCTGTGATCAAATTCAGCGGGAGTCCGCTCGATCCGATGAGCAGTCGTCTAAACCCTTTCAGGGTGATAGCAGCGAGGGAGAGAATGACAAGAATCTCGTGCACCTTGGCGGCAAACTGGAGAGGGCTGAGGGTCTGGTCCGGGGCACCGTCGTTTTCGACGTCTTGCTCAAACCAGAAGTGGCGAGTGTGATTGATGTAGAGGAGAATGACGGTGGCGGTAACAGGTAAGACGTGCACCAGCGACGTCCATAAGTTTGCCCATGCACCGAGCAAAACGACCTTTTTCTCTCCGCCATCCTTCCCGGAGACATCGCCTGTGTCGCGAAGTTGACTGGTGTCTGGGGGTTCCGACTGTATGTCTGCTGAGTTGCTGACCGGGCTATACTGAGGAGCCATCTTTCTCCCTCAGGTCGCGCTCGAGGGCACTTTCGATCAGTGCAGTGGAAGTGGAGGAATTGCAGAACACGTTGGGACGAAATAAGTCATGACGGCCGTTCTAAATGAGCACAGGCAATTGGCGGGGAATGCCCGCGTGCCGCCAGCCTTTTGCTGCTTCCTGGGCGTAGATACGCAGGTCTCAGATGGTGGTGGTGTTGGTAGGGCCGCAAAAATGGTTTGGTTGGGGTCGAGACATCGTCGTTGGCTGTCGGGTTTTGTGGCGTCAGGCACCGGGCGCCTAGCAACTGCCATGGCAAGATCTTTCAGGAGTGGGTCGGAAGGCCGCTCCACCTGGCCTCGGGTCTGTCAGATGAAATCTTGGCCTGTGAGGAAGGTGCAACCTGGAACTGCCTCAGGTCCGGCAATCCGTATGTCCATCGGGCCCCAGCGTGCCCCTCTGCTACCTTACTGATCTGAGGCCATCAATGATCCGGTAATTACACTCTGCCAGTGTGAGATTCTCTGGATCCCCTGCATATTAATATAGCGCCAAACGTGCCTGGAAACTTCGATGGTCTCTTTCTCAGGTTGGCTGGGTCACGGTTGGAGGCAAACAGAGTTGGGCGGAAAGCCCTCAGATGCACGGCTGGTTTTCACGGCATCTCTGTTTGTTGACTCTACGGAAAATTGCAGGACAGGGCAAATGCCACTAAAAACATCACAATTTGTCACCTCCTACAAGCCATCAAAGTTCATTAATCGAAGCCACGTCCTATATATCTGTCCAACTCGCTTCCAAGCTCAAGTCACGCCTTTGCATCGGTGACCGCAGAGACGGGCAAGTGAAGGGAAAAGGGACCGGGGCATATCCAATCTATCCGGTGCGCCGGTCGAACAACCGTCACCACGTCTATTCTTCAACACCGACCCCACTTCCTCTCTACCTAGCGGCTCAAAGACACGGAAGGTACAACTTTTGAAGAATGGCCAAGCTCCAACTAATGTATCCAGAATTAACGCTTGAATCCGTGTAGATCCCCCTTATATCGTTCCTCGTGCTTTTGAGGTTGAACGATGCTAATTTTGACCACGATGCTACCACAATGGCATTGCGGTCTTGGCATAACAAAGAATAAAATCTATTATAAACCAGAAATCAGACAATAACCCCTGAAAACTCCAATTCGCTGTCAGGAGGGCCCCACTGGGCGTCGACAATGGCCATTAAACTCTTTGTATATTTCTAGTCTTTTTGGCTGATTTTATTCCTTGACGCGGCAGAAACCCACACGAGTCCAAAGCTTTACTTATGACTGGCAGCTACTTTTGTGTTGTTCGTAAAACTCAAGCACCAAGCTGTAAGTCATATATCCAGGATCAAAACCTGGATCTGCATATCTAGACACCTCTCAAGATGTTCTTTATCCATTCACGCTAGACCTAAACACCAGGGTCACCACGACTAACATCCAGAGATCCAGTTGAAGTCCGGTCAGAACTAGTTGTCGTCTCTCTTGCGCCCACCTCACAGCCAAGGCAGAAAGTTCGGTAAGTTCCCCAACCCAACACCGTGTTGTAGGAAATCTTGGTACTGACAAGTCAATCATCAGAAAATGTGCGAATTCACCGTCTTCGAATTCTACTGCAAGGATCGCTAGTGTCCTCGCGGGTTCCGCCGTTCCCCGCACAAAGTCATCCGCCAACTTCGCAGGCATTGTTTCGATGCGGTTCAGAGAATGATCGACAAGAATAAGCCTATCAGGGGCTATGGGGACGACATTACGTGCCCTGATGTTGATCTCGAGGAGTTTGAATACGTGGTTATGGCGACGATCCGCAACTGGGAGAGGTACTGCCTTAGTTGTTACCAGGAGCTTCGCGAGACGAGGGAGTTGGAGAACAAGGTTTGAAGCTTGGGTTGGTTGAGAAGAGGAGAAGAGAGGCGACTGTTCAAACAGCATTTTGGCAAGCCTCGGAGCTTGCTATACCTTGTTGGTCGCTTGAGGTCTGAACCCTTTGTTTCTCCGTAATTCGCGAGGGGTGTAGAGAAAACCGATCAACGTCAGAGCAGAGCACTAACGACACCACTTACTACAGACCGCTTTTTACCTACATTTACTGCAAGCGTTGTTTTATGGATACCTCGATTTTCATACGCGCCAGCGGGCTTTGGTATTTGTGTTAGGTACCTATTAAACGGTGTTTATTTCCACTCACAGTGGCAGTATTACCGTGTTCTTCAAAGACGGACTTGCTTTTATATACCAAAACTCAGGCAACCAGCATTCCAGTATTGCAATAGCCGCTAGTTGCCGAAAGGCTTCCGTTTCGCGGCATATCGTGTGCTCCATCGTCTCGATAGGCCTTGCTTCGCCTCGATCGAGCGCACCACCGCAAAGAACAAGCAGATCACTGGAAATGGAAATGGTATTCTGTGCCCAGACGTAGAGCCCGAGCAACTTCCAGGGCAACAATCCTCAGACATAAGAGCGATCTCAATCACCAAGGAGATCGAAAGGACGCACGACTGTCCAGATGACAAAACCATACAGAGTCTCCTTAGGGGGGGATGGCCCCCGAAAAGCAACCGGTCCCGATCTAAATAGGGGAAGACACGTGTGCGTTTGGTGGCCCCTTGATCGCTAAGGCCAGGGCATTTAGGCTGAAAAAGCGTGGAGGTCGCCTTTTCCGTTACCATCGAACGGGGAGAGATGCTCAGAATTGCTGAGTTGGTGCTTACATGGCACTGGGTGCTGTATGGCGTCGCGATGGTTAGAGCTGGTGAACACCATCGAAATCTTCAACTATAACAAGCAATGTGAATAAATTTGGAGTTTGGATCCCAGACGCGAAATTGTACTGGCGCGACAAAGAAACGGGAAGAGAGGGAGCGAGACTCAAAGGGGCTGGGAGAGAGCTAAGTTAAGAATAAAGCACTTCCGCATCAAATACAGTCATGATATACCGGACGGAGTATATGCCGCCGTGATAGCTTCATTTCTCCAAGTAATACCTATCTATGCCCTCGACATATCTTGTACACAGGGGCACGCAAACCCATCAATACCATGCCACGCCATGCCAATGCGATATGCTTCCTAAAAATGCCAGCGATAACCAAACTGTCCAGCCGAGATACAAACCCAAGTGAGAAATCCCAGAGTCTGAAACGAAACCCAACAAGCAAACATCATCTATCATCATTAGTAAGACACAAACCCCCTTGCTTTGTCGCGGGGTTGTCCAAGGAACAAAGGAAAATAACAAGGGAGAGTGACAAGGAAAGAAAGCTACAACAGACAGCCCGCCAAACTTTTTTGTTACACATTCCATCGGCTCAACTTCTCCTGCTGCGCATTAGCATCCACTTCTTCTGACTCTGACTCGAGCTCCTCCCATCGGCTTCGCTGCCAGTAAATGAGCTTCTTCACCCATCGTCGGGACCACCCTCGCCGCTGACCTCCCCCGGCGCGGGGCTCCGCGCGGCCTGGGAAAAAACCGACGCCCTGGCCCGCGTCGGACTGTTGCCCCGGCTCTGGCCAGGCATCGACATGGTCCTCGCGCGGCGCGATCCTGGCCTTGCCATCATGCGCGGGCGCGCGCGAACCTCCTCGAGTGCGGGGCGAGCCTGCTCCTTGGAGATGACCAAACCTTGGGTGATCGAGACCAGATCTCCACCCTCGACCGAGCACATGCTCGGCCACACAACGAGGAGGATCTCCTCGGGCTCGATCTCCCCGTCGTCATACTCCTCCATCTCCTCCTGGATGGACGCGCCACCCTCAATGTCGTGAGCGCCGTGCTCGAGGGCCTCTGCGTCCTGGGCCTCGGCGGCTTCAGCCTCAGCAGTTCCCTCTGCCGGGACAGCCTCGACGGTCTCCAGGGGCCCGTCGACAGCAGGCTCCTCGCCATTGTCGGTGCCATTGGGCATGGAAACAGACATTCCACCGCTCATTGTCGCAGAGTCCTCATCCATGTGGTGGTGGCGCAGGCTCTCAGAGAACTCGGGCAGCTCCAGCACCTGCCAGTCGTAGTCGTCGTACGGGGGGCCGAAATACGGCTCAATCTTGAGCTGCGCCATCTGGATGCGCATCCATTGCTCGCAAGCCAGACGGCACGCATCCTCAAGACCGGAGCAAAAGGCCTCAAACTGAAGTGCCGACAACAGGTGTTGTACCAGCCACGATACCTCGCGCACGACAGTCTTGACGCGGCGCGCCCCCTGCTCCATCTGGCGATCGGGGAGCATGTTAAGGAGAGTTGAGCGAAGGTGAGCCTCGCGGGCGGGATCCTCGTCCTCGAGTCCACGGAGGAACTTGACGAGTGGCTCGTCATCTTCATCGAAGAGGTAGACGGGACGGAAAATGTGGCGATGGAGCGCGCGCGACAGGACAGCAAGAACGGCGCTGATGCGCATACCTTTGGCAGCTGGGCTGTTGGACTGGGGAAGAGGGATCTGGAGCTGTGTTGCGTGCTTAAGGTAGGGCGAACTGCGAAGGTTGGTCCAGCAGGAGGGGTCTTGCAGGATATTCTCGTCGATGTCGGGGCGGAATGTTCCCTCGACGAGGGTCACAATGGTGGTCCAGATCTTGTCAAGGACCGTCACGCTAGAAGAGGTCAGTGAAAGGCCACAAAAGGAGGAGCAGAGACTTACTAATGGTCTTCATTCTCTTCGTGCAACACAACACGATACTGCTCAAGGTCGGCGAGGCGGCTGGATGTGACGTCCAATGTCTGCTCAGTCTCGTCGAGTCGGGTCTGAAGATCGTTGCCATGGGCGATGGCCTTGTCTGCGCGCTCTCCCTCGTCCTTGAGCTTGCCGTGCAGGTCGTCAATCATCCCATTCTTCTCCTCGACCGTCTGCTGCAGCGAGGCGATCTGTTCCTCGGCAGCGCGCAGCGACTCCTGAAGGCTCTCGATCTCGGTGTTCTTCTGAGCCACCGTGGCGTTGAGAGATTCAATCTCAGCGTTCGCAGCTGCAAGCGCATCCTCAACCTTCTTCTTCTCCTCCTCGAGGTTGGCGATGTTGTCCTTGAGCGTGGCGATTTCGCTCTCGTTGTCGGTCTTGACTTGCTCCAAGCCTGCCTTCGCCTCCTCAAGCGAAGCGACGTTGTCCTTCAATGTCGCAATCTCAGCTTCGTTGTTAGCCTTGACTTCTTCCAGTCCAGTCTTGGCCTCGGTGAGCGTCGCGATCTCCTGGGTGGCCACATCGGCGGCGGCGGCGGCTGCCTCCTCGGCTTCCTTCTTGGCCTGCTCTACCGCGGCCTTTGCCGCCTCCAGATCGGCAATCTCACCGTCTTTCTTCGCAGTGAGATCAGCAATCTCGCCATCCTTGGTCGCGGTGAGGTCCGCGACGTCCTTCTCTCTTGCAGCTTGCAGGTCTGCGAGGGCAGCTTCCTTCGATGCTTGCAGGTCGGTGAGCTCCGTCTCCTTCGATGTCTGCAAGGCAGCGAGCTCGGACTCCTTGGAAGCCTGCAACTCGGCAAGCTCTGTCTCTTTTGATGTCTGCAGCGCTGCAAGCTCGGATTCCTTGGACGCTTGCAACTCGGCGAGCTCTGTGTCTTTCCTTGTCTGGAGCTCAGCAAGCTCGGCCTCCTTGGTCGCCTGGAGCTCCGTCAACTCCTTCAGGGCAGCCTCTGCGGCATCGGCAGCGCTCTTTGCTGCAGTCTGGGCGGCCTCGGCGGCGTTCTTCTTCTCGAGCTCGAGGCTCACATGAGTGTCGCGGAGGTCGGCTTCGAGCGCGGCCCTAACGGCGCTGAGCTGCACAATCTCCTGCTTCTTTTCTTGGATAATGGTCTCGAGATCCGACTTCTCCTTCTCGATCTTGTCCTTGGTGGCTTCGAGTTCGTTGCGGAACTTGCGGTACTCCTCCATTGTCTCCCGGTGGGACATGGAGAGGCGGTGGTTGTGGTCCTTGAGGAAGAGGAACTCGCTGAAGACATCGGCGACGAGCTTGTAGTTGGGGTCCGAGGTCAAATCCCGGATGGCGCGGACCAGGCCGTCCACCGCATGGGTGGGGTCGGCATCGGCGTGGGAACCCATGCTTTCGGAGCCGTCACGATCGGGGGCTTCGGAGGGGGGAGAGGGGTAGCTAGTGGCACCGGCAAACAAAGCCAGAAGCGGCTCTGCGTGTGTCCCAAATATGTCAGCCGTTTTGGCAGCCAGCTTGGGGGATCCGTCCTGGCGAATCGGACGGAGTACAGGGGAAAGGTGTCGGTGTCGTCGGTGACGTTCGTGCTTGTTGACGCTATCGTATGTCACGATGGTCTGGCGTCCAATGCGAGTGGGCTTGGTGAGCTAGAACGCCGGGGAATGGACGGCGTGTCTCGGTGACTATATAATGTGCCCTCGAGAGTCTGCGGCACAGGAACTGAGGCCTGAGGCCAAGGGCGGGGGCAAGGGCGCCATGTCGACGAAAGAGGCTGTTCCGAGGGCAGCGTGGTTGGACTTGAGTCACCACGCAAGCAACTCCTGAGTGGTGCCAAGTTCGCTGTCCGTGACCTGTCCCTATTCGCGGGGGACAATTGGGCTCGCGTGGTTGCTGAGAGCCCACTCGTGACCCGGCCCAACCCGCCTCGCCAATCTGCAGCGATCCGCACTCGAAACGGGCTTGGGCGTGCGATTTGGCAAGTCCCACAAGCCCACCATGCACTGGCTTGACGTGGCAGCATTCTTCGCCAGCGCTCTGTCGGCAGCAGTCCAGCACCGCACCCATTGGCGCTTCGTCCGCCCCGTCCGCCCCATCGTCCCGCCTGCTGCCACTGGCTAGCTGCAGCACCCGAGTCCCCGCACGCGATGCCGGAACCGCGATCCCGGCCGCTATAACCGTCGCCAATGGCCCTTTTTGCCGGCGCCGATGGGCTGGGTCTGACCGTTCCACCCTGCCCAACCACGTCGCGGGCCGCTCCTCCCCACCAGCCAAGCATTGGGCATTGGGTCAAATTCCGGACAGCGCCCAAACAAAAGGGGGCTGCATCCGCCAAAATGCCAAATGGCAGACGCGCAGTCGTCAATTGATAGGGGTGATCCATGGCGCTGTTGCAGCCTGAATCCGCCGTCGGAAAGTGATTTCTCAAATTTCGCCTGCCACGTCGGCTCTGCCCACTAGCGATGGGCCTCGATCGATTCTTTGACGCTCAATCGACGGAGTCTGCGGTCCGCGGATTGGTGCATTGCTGCCCCTTTTCTCTTGTTTGTCTTTATCAGAGAGCGTTCAGCACTACTACCACCTCCCTGAGCCTGAGACGGGATCACTGGAGCTGGGCGGGGCGCACCAACCTCCGGATTTCGAGACAGCGTCAGATGACTTTGGCAGCGTGCGCATCGTTATCGCAACGCTGCAGACAACAGTGCCGAGTTGAGCATTATTCGACAATGCTCTCCGGTTCCGTCGCGTTATCGTTGCATGACAAGCATCGATCTCGATCGGAAGTTCGTCGGGCTGGTACTATGGGAAGTTGTGATGCAGAGATTATGTTATCTGACTCAGACCCACACTGCGGATTTGTGCAAGACCTGCTGGACAACGGGTAGTCGCGCCTGCCAGAATCCACACTTGCCTTGTGCTTCAAGCCAGCTCCCATCATTTGACGATTCCCCCTCCAATGCAATTAATCCCTCAGTGATTTCGGACAGCTACATCGCTATTCTGGTACCTTCGTCGAAAGACTTTCGCGGAGAATTGGGCACCAAGCCGTCATCAAACTCGCATGCGACTCGTCGGGAGCTCTGGACCTCAGCTGAGCCAACAAAAGTGCACAAATCGTGCAGCACCCACGCCAATGACTTGCAGGCTTCTTCGTGACTTGTGACATAAAGTT
Source organism: Immersiella caudata (assembly GCA_030512335.1). Taxonomy (NCBI): domain Eukaryota; kingdom Fungi; phylum Ascomycota; class Sordariomycetes; order Sordariales; family Lasiosphaeriaceae; genus Immersiella; species Immersiella caudata. The sequence goes on along the minus strand of JAULSU010000004.1, from coordinate 4,927,254 downwards.
TCTCGCGTCGAAAAGCGTAATTGAGCAAACGCGACTTCAAGTCTGGGCCACCTCTTCAGAAGTCAAATCGTGGAGGTCGCCAGATGCCACTCGTTCGCCCACCGCCGCTCAGTTGGCTGACAGCCCAGTTAGTGAGAGCGGTGGGGCAAGGAAATTACCACAGCTGAGACTGAACTCTTGAGACAATCCCGCCGCCGTGCAGCAAGTCTCATGCGTGCAGTTCTCGAGCCGCAGAAATGGAATGGCGGCAGAGACTGGTCGCGGTGTCGAGCCGATCAATGTTGTTGACACCCCTTTTCCCCCGAGCACTCCCCTGGTGGGTGGGTGCCAGGGGTTGGTGTGCACGTGAGCGATGTGAGGGGGGCTTCGCTGGCAGACCCCGCCGTGCGCGGGCTGTGGTGGAAAATTGGGGGCCCTTTCTGGGCAAACGTTGCGGGGCGGCATTTTGACAGCGCAGGGGTTTCCCGGAGGAACTTGAGGTTCTCTCGCCGAAACATGGAAATTAACTGAAGCTGGCGACTGCCGTGGCCAATGAAGTTATTTGCACTGCTTTCAGTTGTCAGTTTGTCGGCCCTGCCCGTGCCTCCACCAAACTCAGGATCCACAACGAGTCTCCATCACGGGAGCGCCCTTGACGGCGAAGTCGCTCGACGATTTCCCCTAACAACACAGCCCTGCGGACCGCAAGGTCGTCGCGAACGCGCCGCGTCTCTCGGCGTTTCAATAGATCCCCAACGGTCTCATTTCGCAGCGAAACTAAACGGGTCGCAATTGAGGCTAAGAGGGAGATCGGCAGTCTCCAGAAAAAAACCGGGACGCGCACAGCGGCCGTCACTGCGATCTCATAAGGCCTGTGGCGCTTGACGTGCAGGTTGGACCATCGAAGAAGATATCCAAACTTCCTTTGCGAGAACGGCTGAGATCAAGCATTCGGCGATACGAGATTTGAGCCATGCTGGTCAACCTGACAGGTCATACGAACGCTCTTCTCGAAACGCGGGGCATCTCGGGCTGCCACGCGGCGGTGGCGCTGCTCGAACGGCTGAGGTCATCAACCCAATTGCGAGTCAGAGTCGCTGAAGGAGGCCCCTCAGAAAAGGGGAACTTGGATGGAATGGGAAGAGATTATTGTAAGCTATGTGCTTTTGCGATCCAAATGGATACCGCCAGCCAGTTTGTAAATCGGCTGCCCGTGGGTGCGATTGATACAATGAACGCCGTGATGCCCCCCCAAAGTCGCGCTGTGATGCGACACCCCAAACGCCTGCGCCTGGTGCCTCCCTGCACCGAGGGAGGCCGCTATAACCCGTGACAAAGGAAATGCGAAGGACCGCAATGTAACAACCCGCCATCTTACAACATTACCCCCGATTTACATCCATTGGAGGAAGTCTAACCTCTCTTGCTCCTCCTTCTCTGCCTTGATCCGCGCCTCCTCGGCTTTTCGCGCTCGCTCCCTGGCTTCTGGGTCATCCACACCCTCGTCCTTGTGCTTCAAGTCGCTTTCTGTCTCGTTCAGTGTTGTGGCTACCGTAAGATCGGATGCTTGTGTTGATGTTGGTGACGACGCCCATTTCTCGTGGCGACTCTCGCTGTCGTAACTCCTAATCTCGAGATCGGCAGTTCGACGGGAGGCTGCATCCGGCAGCTGTGATGTGGGGCATGTCGCAGAGCGTTTCTCAGGGTCTGAGAAGTCGTTTCCGGTCGAAATCGTGCCGTCGTGTGGGCGCACTGGAAGATGATCCACCAATTCCTCCCCTTTCTTGCTCCTAAAGCAACTGAGACCGGAGCCCATTTCGCGTGGTAGCGGCCGCGGCTCGGGGCGGAGACCTCTGTGGAGATGTGGAGAATCGGACGCCGAGGGCCGAGAAACACGGAGATGGGTGTCGCTTCGGCTGTTGTGTCGCGGCGTCGAATTGGAATCGCGGAGGAGAGGCTGAGCGCTGACGCTGATGAGCAGGAGAAGGGTCAGGATTTGCCTCCCGCTGGTGCGTCCTGGATTTAAGGTTGAGTGTGCGCGTCAAAGCAGCCGCAAGTAAATTATGACCGGTCTGTCCCGTGGGTAGCACGATGGATTGAGCCGACAAAGGGAAACGGCTGACGCTGACCGGCCTCAAAGAGCGCAAACATAGGAGTACCGCGAAAAAGAACAATGCGGATCGCAATGCCGGAGAGGGGGGGGCCGAGGGTTTTAATTCACGGCGCCGCAATCCCACAACCACACTGAAGAGATGGAGAAGCAATGCGCCCATTGGGAGGAAGCGCCTCCTCCAGCTGCCCATGACATGTCGATCTAGCCACATTCGAGCAGCGAGCTGACAATGGTTGAAAAGAAGGGCAGGGGCATTCCAATGCGGGGGTTCCTCCAGCCATTTGCGTCTTGGCGCGGGCCGCCACTGACCCAATCACCCCAGGTTCCCACCCCCATCTGCCTCGCACCTGCCGCCTGACGTCGCAACAAAGACTTGCTCGACCACTCGACGGGCTTCCCTCGGTCGGCGCTAGCTTTCTCGAAGGCGCATTGCGAACGAAACAGTCGATCGTTCACCGCAGCAAGGCCTTGCCACCGCCCCCGTTTCAAAGGGACCGCAAAAGACTGCGATTGCGTCCTGCAATTGAGTCCGACGTCCGAAGCTCGGGCTCGCTCAACGGGTGTGGCTTTGCGCCAGCACCACCATGAGCTCAACCACGAGTAACCAGCCCCAGGTTCCCATCTTGAGCGCCCCATTTTGAGAGCGAGCAACACTCAGCAGAGCTGTACCAGTCCGATGTGGCGTCTGAGTTTTTGCTCGACTGCCTGAGCGCATCATCAATGTCAGCAACCACCTTCGCACTTCGGTCTTGGACACGCAGCCAGGCAGGTGCTTGATGCATCTTACAGCAGTCTGCATCAATTCGCTGCAACATCACCAACCGCACCTTGCACTGCGTAAAAAGACATGCAAAACGCCCAGCCATCATCGCTGGCGTGATATTATTAGCGACTGCACCATTGCGAAAGAGGAGAAGACGAATCCTGCGATGGCATCAAATGGGTTTGAGCCTCGAATTCGATGCGGGGCGATTCCACCCACGATCCGCTCTCGTGGAATTGGCTGGGTGGCATCCGCCCTACAGGCGACGGCGCATTTGGAGCGCTAATTCCTATCGGCGATCCTCCGTTCGAGGGTAGCCCTCGGGCCCGGGCCCGGGCCGAGAATCACAATAGGAGCCTCGCCAGAAATGTCATCTCGTAAACTTTGGGTGTAACATCACTTGATACTATTAGGTACCTTGCCGTATCTTTATTACGGTCTCAAATTAACAAATACACAAGCTGGTAGCAGATGGTCGGGCAACAAGTATCCCTCTCATTGCCCAGCCAAAATAGCACGTTGCAGGGGGCGGAAGCGACTGGCATGCGAGCGGGGCTGAGCACAGGTCTTCCCACGTCTCGGTGCATGCTGCAAGACCACCACAGCACTCTACCTAGGTGACAGGCAACAGCCCATCGTTTTACCCCAAAGTTGTCGCCTGCAGCCACGTGGAGCACGTTATAGTTCCAGGAGTTGACGGGCTTCGGACTTGCACTCGCCTGGTAAAGACATCGAACGACAGCCTCGGAACTAAAGCAGAGAGCCTACAGAAGAGGAGCGAAACTGTCTGTGTCGGTGAGATTAATGATTACGCCACGCTCATGTAAGAGCCGCATAACAGGAAGTTTGCTCTCCATAGCGGCAAGACTGACCGCGGAAGACCTGTCGTGGGTCTCAAATGCATCTGCCCTATGTCGTGAAAGGAGTTTGACAGGCTCTACAGCGAAGTGCGGTTGTAATAGAGCCATTTCCAAGGGGGTACGACTTTCATTTGCTAATGTTGAAACCGACGCTCTAGCAGTTGTCATCAAGGTGTCTAAGGGTAGGCCCAAGAGAAAGTTTTGGAAAGGGAGTCTATGTCAGGATGCCAGGCGGGAGCAAAAGGAAAAAGCCATTCACCGTCCCATTTCTCCCATCTTTACGGCGCACCAATAAATGTGAAGCGTGCTGGGTTTTTAGAGCCCACTTTTTAAAGCTGGCCTCTGCTTTCTTTTTGCGCTCCTCTTCGTTGGTACAATCTAAATCCCAAAGTTGCTTTAGGCTAGTGCATCTACCCACTACGCTTCTAATCTGCACATGAGGGAGGAGACCCTTGGAATCGGTACACGAGCTTTCATCATGGTGAGTCTCGCTATTGAGCATTGTGATTTCTTTATCCCATTTGTCGCATGTAACAAGGCGCAAAGGTCAAAGCTGACAAACATAGGTTCCTCCAACAGATGCTTAGCCTGAGTGCTGTCCCAGCGCCTAGATGAAATCGTGGCAACCCTCCACTCTCTCCTCGAATCCGACATCGAGGTCCAGGACTGCCACTTCCTCGTAAACCCCATCGATCATCATCACATCACCCGCGACAAATACATTACCCGCGACGATTTCCCACAGCTAACTTCTCTCCGAGATGCATTTTCTCACTGTAACATCATCGTAAACCCACACGCACACCCAGAGCATTGCTATCCATACATTTGCTCGTTTCTCTTATCGTCATGTGTCTAACACCAGGAAAGCAGAGCTTGCTTTGGTGTTGGACGGGACAGGGAGGTTGGCATTGAGGAGGGGCATGAGCATTTGCGTGTAGCGCATCCAGTTTGGCGTTTGGCGTTTCGCGTTTCGCGTTTCGCCAACAAGGCAGATGAGGGTAGGGCAGTATTTGGCTTGAGCCCTCTCAATCCGATTTGACCTTGGAAGTGTCGGTCGATATGATGTATCGCTGTCCCTCATGTTCCGTCAGCCCGTACAACTTCTTCCCCCTTTTGTCGTAACTGAGATCCTCAGGGCTCCGCGGGAAGAAGCCCTCATTGTTGTGGGCTATCTTCCCCGGCACCCAGCCAAACATGTCTCCGCGACTGGCTCCGTTGCTCCTTGAGATATAGACCTTGCCATCCGCCTGAACTGCCCCTTGCATCCTCTCGATCCCCACGCAATACGCCCAAGTGGCCGTCGCTACCCGTCCATCCATCCTCAACCTTCGCGTCGTATAATCGAGCGGGTACTGCACCATCCTAATCGGCACCGTCGTATTAGGCTGATACTCCCCCACCATCAGCGTATCCGGCGTCGCGGTTCGATCGAGTGAAATATACGAAAACCGAAATGGGAACGCCCCCGTCCACTTATACCACCTGTCCACTCCCATCAGCAACCCATCCTCAACACACCCCACCAAGACACTCACCTAACCTGCGGCACCACAAACCGATACTCCCTCGCCTCATACCTACCCTCTCCAACTTTCCCAATCCCCCCTCCCACATCCACCTCCCACACATTCCCCAGATCAAACACCCTCACTCCCCTCCGTGTGTCAACCACCCACAGTGTATCCCCATACCATACAACCCCGCCCGCGTGAATGGGTACCTCCGTGAAATCATCCTCCATGTGCGGGTATACCAGCAACGCATGTCGATATGTATTATCCTTCCTATTCACAAAAGAAACTCTCACGCTCTTGTCGTCATCTCGATGCCAGGAGATAACCCACCCGTCGTGGCCTTCGTAAGTTCCCTTGTCGAGCGCGTCGGCGGTGGATGAGATACCCTGTGGAATCCACTTGGGTGTTGTGTTATCTCCGGATTGGAAGGTCCAGCGGGTGTAGGAGGATGTGGTGGTGGGGTTGGAGAGGGCGCGGTTGGTGGTGGTGAAGAGAATCGAGATGGGGACGCGCCGGTTGAGGGAGGTGAAGATGGTGGAGAGGGTGGTTAGGTTGGGGTTGTCGGGTTGTTCGGTGAGGATGAAGTGGTGAGGGGGGAGGAGTTTGCGGGAGGCGGCGCAGTTGGTGGGGGGTTGGGCATTGGTGAAGGGGATGGTGAGAGTTAGGAGGAGGGTTAAAAGGGGGAAGAGGGGGGGCTTCATGGTGAGTTTGTTGTGGGAGTGGTGGCAGTGTTGATGTTGATTCAGGTCCAAGAGCTGGTGAGAAACTCAGGGGTAGTGAACCATGGGGTACAGCTGACTGAGGATTCCAGGAGTGGAGTACGACGTCGTAATAGGAGTCGCCTAAGCGAAGCTCTCTGCTAGACCTCGCTGGTCAAGTCACCGCAAGCACAAGATGTTGACCACAGTCGATCCAGGAAGCAAGGTGGGAATGACGTAGCGATATCGGTGGAGCTGGACGCAAGCCATGCGGGCCAGCGAGGCTGCCTGTTGAAGAGGCTCCGTCGTGGATCACAAGTTGCAACCAATGCGGGCGATGGAGGTCACGGAACGCGGGCTATTATTGGCAACTGGAAAAGATGGTCCAGGTCTTGGCGATCGGGGCGATAGTGCCGAACACATGGAGAGTGCTAAACCGGCTTTGTTGATGACCCGACCCGGGTTTTGGGTCACACATCAAATCACAGGGTAGAATAAGAGGCAAATATCAGAAGGGGCTGTGCCAGAAAGCGAAGCGCGGCAAATCACAACCATCTTTATGGTCTCTCGTTTCAATAACAATTTTATTATGCTCTTCTCAACAAAGATACTCTTATGGAAAGGTTACTTCGCGTGGCACATGCCACCAGGAGGCACAACTGGAGTCAACGAAGCCCACACGTCTGAGAATATCTCCTCCTCGTCTAGCCAGTGTCCGCTCGTTTTGTTGTGCGGCGAAGGTCCATAGAGCATCCACGCCGACTGCGGTTGCAGCGTGCTGTGCAGCCCCTTTTTGCTTTCCCCCAACAAGCTAAGATCTCCCCTGGCTCTCCGCAACGCATCCTCGTAACCAGCGGGCGGACCAGCCTTGATCGTCTTTCCCATGGTTCCAGCCGCCACGAAGGCCTCAAACCGGTCCACGTCCTGAAAGTCCCTCATGATGAACGGCGCCGTCGCATACCCAACCGGCAACCTCGTAATATCCAACATCGGATACGCCACCCCATCCATCACCAGCCCATCCCGATTTTGATACTCCTGATTCGCCGCAGTTCTCCCATACGGCCCTCCATCCGCTCTCCAGTAATAAAACCCCGTAATCCACCCCGAAATCGAAACAGGCGGCGACCCACACAATGTATACCGATGCGCAATCACTATATCATTCCAAAACGCCCTTGTCTCCTCCGAATCCGGCTCCCTAAAACTCCTCACAAACCGCTGCAGAATCGGCCTCAACCTCCTCGCATACTCCGTCGGTTCCTTCCCAAACTCTTCCAGTCGTTCCAACTTCCCCAACAGCTTCACCCAGTCCTCCTCCTCGCCTAGCAGCGTCACACTCGGCAAACCACAGATAATCCCGCCCTCGTACCGGAAATACCCCTTTGCCAACCCCATCATCAGCACATTCGCCGTCATCACATCGCTCTCCGTCGTCGTCGTGAAATTCGGCCGGATCCAATCCAGCAACCACTTGGTCTTGACCCTCTCCTGAATCTCAAACTGAAACCTCCTCAACACATCATACCACGTGTAATCCTCAATGTAGATGACCTCTTGCCCCTCGTGGTCCACAAACATGTCCCTCAACTCCTCGGCGTGTGAATTCATGTAGAAGTTCATCTGCACCAGGATGGTAAACCAGACTTCCTCGGGGCGGATGATGAGATGCAAGTGTTCGCCCCAGGCTTGGATGGCGCCGCGGGTGAAGGAGTCGCCCGAGGGGTAGAGGGTGGAGAGGGTGGCGGGCGAGGCGCCGTCGAGGGAGGACATGAGGACGCGGGCCGAGGAGTTTAGGAATTCGTTTTCGGCCGAGGCGTTGAAGAAGGTGAAGGCGGTTGTGGTTGGGGTGTTGAGGCGGCGGGGGGTGAAGGGGCGGGGGTCGCCGCCGGGGAGGATGACGATGGAGGAGAGGGCGGGCCCTGCGAGGGCGAGGAGGGAGAGCCGCATGGTGGCGGTGAGAGTTGATCCGAGGTGAGGTTAGGTAGATTTTGAAGACCATCCAGGAAATGGGGATGGGATGGGGCAGAGGTGCGAAATATCTAGGTGGCGGCCGCCCTTATTTGGCCCCAATGGCAACTCAGCAAAGTGCTAGGATCTCGTATCCCCAATCCTGACGATGTTGGTCGTCAATGTCGTAGTAGCAACGGGGTGCGGCAATATCTGGCTAATCTCGATGCACAGGGCAGCAGCATAGATCGCCACCAGCGCCGGTTATTTTAGGACCATCCAACCAATTACTGGATACACCCGGGGACTTCTCAGTGCGCTTATTAGCTGCTTATTACCCCGACCAGACTCTGAAGTGGCCTGCTGCGGCCCGATTTTGCGGGGAAGGAGGGTCTCAGCCTCGATGGGGTAATTAAACACGCATTCCAAGAACATGAGACAAATGGCTTCCTGGTTTCTCATGGCCCCGACGTGCCGGGTTGCAGTCGGAGCACCTATGTCCGGGTTGAACCCTCTGTCTCACATCCATGTTCTGGGTGGTCTGACAAGGGGTGTGTCTACGGAGTATGGTCACTTTCTCGGCTATTGAGGTCAAAACAATAGATCTCGGAAACAGTTGAGAATTGTGATCACAGCCTGGCATTGTGTTCAGATCTTGCTGTTGACTCCAACACCGTCTTTCTGCTCATTGAAGCCACACCGTCTTTCTGCTCATTGAAACCACACCGTCTGGCTGCCGCACTGTATAGGGCTAAGTAAGGGCTGGCCGGCGTCAGGTGCAAGCTCGGGCCTTCCTCGCGCATATAAATTCTCCCCGCACAGATTTGGTTTGATTCATTTTTCTCTCTTCCACATCGTCTTCCTCAACTCCAACCATCAACCATTTCCACCACCACCCAACCTCACCTCAACTCCATGAGTTGGCCTCATCAAGGGTTGAGATGTATTTCTTCTTATTGGAAAGCCATCAATCGCAGCAACCCTCTTTCGGCCCCTGATCCCAAGATCAGATTCGTGTAAGTTGCGACCCATCTTTCCTTCCACAGCACCCCGCACCCCACACCTAACACATTTCTTCACAACCCCGCGATGGCTGGAGGTTGGCTTCCATCTCCAGCGTCTCTCCTTCCTTTGCTTTCTTCTTCATGATCATTTCTTCGATCTCCTGCTCTTGGCAATTTCCCACCTTATTTTCACGGTCGCTGTCTTCGATCCCAACCTGACATTCATCCCAGTCACTCAGCGTTGTGCTTGCGACGACGAGAGCTGCATGGCAGCGACAATGAGGAGCAAACGCCTCGCAGGCATCATCAATGTATGTGTTTCACATTTTCCATCACTTCCTCTTGTTCTTTTTGATCGTTTGCACAATCTGTGATCGGAAAATTCTTCATTCCTTCACCGGTGCTCTTCCCCGCTGCCTTTCCGTCTCTTTCGTCATTTGGCGCTTTCGTCACGGCTCAGAGATTTGGTTCCCATCGCTTCCGTTCATTCTGATTTAGTTCCGTCGCCATTTGCTCACTTCAATCCCAGCCTTGCACATGCGACTTGATTGTCCCAGGACTCAATCGATGACAAGTGCTGCCCTGCGATCGCAGTGAGCGAAAAGAAGAAGAATCAACTCTGCTCCACAAATCAGACAAAGGGTATGAGACTCTTCACCGTGATGTGCTCAATTGAATCAGTGACTGACAAGTTTATTTAGATCTGCCCTGCTCACCACGACTCATCTTTGTGACTCATGAGCAAAAGCGCCATTTCCGTGAGAATGAGCTCAGCTCTTCTCTGGATTTCGGCATTTCATCGCGCACTCTCAATTGAGCCAGCTCATCACTGACTCAATGAAGAGAATTCACCAAGAGCGGAGTCCTGGGCATGACGTTAAACTGCATGAGACGGGCCGGGATGCAGGGGCAAATTCTCCTCAAAAGCCCTGCATCCTGGCTCCGTCTCCGGTGTCAACCGGCCAGACACATGCCTCCGTCTCATTTCCCTCTCGTGGTCTCGCGGCCGCCAAACGGCTGCAATTAAGCAGTACAATGTGCCGTTCACCGGCAACCTCCCGCCCTTCCAAGGGAATCCCGGCCACAGAGACGAACAGGGTTGGATACTGGGTGTGCCCGCCGCCCGCCACCCAACGCCGCAACCGAGACCGGCTGGGCTGGGCTTACCAGCAGCTTGTCAAGCTCGTAAGTTGTTCCATTCTATCTGGTACTCAAGTTGCCCAGCTAATCTTCCACAGGAGAAGTTGCGCCCGGCCTCCTATCAGGGAGTAAACGACGAGGATCTCCAGCTCGTCGAGCGGAGGAAGAAACTCAAACGGCGGCAAAGAAAGCAGTTCATCCATCTGACGCGCCATGACCTCCAATTCGGCGCTGAAGATAAGGATGACCGCGGCCTGGTTCAACCACTTGCTGCTGCTGCTTCTCCATGACAGCCGCCTTCCACTGTTGTGGGCTACGACAGCATATTCACCCTCTGGTCATCCGGTAGAGAGCCCTGCTGGGGAAGCATTACGACAACATGTTGGCCTGGCCGCATCGTGATCGACCAGAAGAATGCAGACGGAAAGGCCTCTGCAGCTCCCAGGCGAGTGCCCGCGCCGGTTGGTAATGGACAGGCCGTGCGCCATCCAACATGTCTTCGGCCGGAGGCTTGTCGACCAAGAATTCCTTTGGAAGCTCCAAGAGTGGGAAGCGTCCCGCTCCGGCCCCAAACAAGTCCAACAGCAGTTTCACACACTGTTGTGGGCTACGACAAATACCCAATCCTGCTTCGGCTCAGCACGCCAGTGGAGTTCTTCTTGGCCGCGGCGCACGCCTCGTTGGACGCAGTCAGAGCCCATTCGTTGCGGTTCGTCAGGCACGCGGTTACAACCAGCATGGCGTCCTCTCCCTCTCCATGAGCGAGCGTAGTGGGAGTACCCAGTTCTCCGGCACATCCGTTGAGTCCGCACGTGCCGCTCACTTTGGCTGTGGTGCGCGTCTTGACGATGCCTACGACTATGCTGGACACGCCCAGACCCCTGTTGTCGCCGCCACCCAGCAGACATATGGAACTCGGTCCTGGGCACGACCTGAAACTGCAGACAACGGGTCTTGAACTCGCTGTTGTGGGCTACGACAACGATCCCAGACGTTCAAGTTGGACGCGGCAGCCCCAATCTGAACGAATCGATCCTTAACCAGAGCTCGGTCCTGGGCACGACCTTAAACTGCAGACACCGGGCCGTGCAAGACAGGTCAGGAGGCAGGGGCAATACAAGTCCAACGCCCTGCGTCCTGGCCTGTCTTCCCAGCCGGCCCATCGGGCCAGACACATGCCTCCGTCTCATGGGGCGGCCAGGGCGAGATGGAAGGTTGGGTGGAGGGTTGGATGAACGAGAATTACATCTGTCTGTCCCCGGCGCCCCTAGTCCATCCGCCCGAGATCCGCCTCACGCCTGCCGGGAGATGGGTTGTGCTTTGTGGATGGGTGAAATGGAGGGTTGGATGGATGAGGTTGGGGAACAGGTGGCCGTGGATGGGCGAAATGGAAGGCTGGATGGATGGGGTTAGGGAATTAGGGCTCTGCGGAGGCTCTGGTCAGAAGAAAATGTACTCTGCTTGGTGTCGGGAATGGGATCTGATGAGGTTGGGGAATCAGGGCTCTTCGAAAAGATGTTCGGCTCAGAGATGCGCAGATAGAAATTTAAAGCCATCACAAAACTTGGATGTCTGCGAATTCACGATGTCGTGATCGACGTTTGGTGATCCTACTTCGTGAGGTTGGTTGCGTGAGCTCTCAGGACTGACTCCTAAAAAAAAACTCTCCCGCCACCTGTTATCACAAGCCGAAGACTGAAGGCTACTCTGTTCGTTTGGCAGCAGCAAGATAAGCTCCTCGCCTGGGCCGACTGCATCTACGCCGCAAAGAGAGACGATACCGAAGAGACCTTCTTGTTTTGCATCCAAATCGAACTCGTGGGATCAAGCAACTTTGGTGTCCCAAAGGACAGACATGTCAGCCGAGTTGCACTCTTTGTAGGCGTGGGAAACGTTCAATCCCATGGATTTGTATCTGTCCTTGGATTACGACACATCTTCTCTTGGACCAGATGACATCGAGGACTCCGCTCGTCTGGGAATCCCAACCAAAGTGGCCACCTATCTCAACAAATCTTGCCCAGGATGCATCGCAGTGTTCGGCTCGCGTTTAGGGGTCACTAGGGCATGGTCTCCAGGAGTGAATTCCCAACAGAGCCGGTGGGCCCTCTATGTCTATTTGACCAGTCCATCAAAGAGATCGAACGTTGGCGACAGCGTTCTCAAGCCGAAGGGTCCTCCAGGCTCGCCAGCCAGAATCGGAGATACGCTACCATGTCCACTATCAGATGGACAGGGGACGATCCTGTCATGGCATTTGGCACCACCGTGAGCAGTTCCCGGAGGAAATACGGCGGCGTATGGTGCCGCCTTTTCACAGCGAAAGAAGTACCTGAGCTTTTGACCACGCCATTTTGGGCCCCCCTGGACAAACTCCCCTCTCGTCTCTTCGCAGCAGCTGAGTCAGGAAGTCCCGTGGACTGAGAATCAGAACTGGTCCCAGATCGGTGTTCAGTACGACTATTCGAGGACGCGGTGGCGGTTGTAAACGTCCATGTCAAGAATAATGACAGTTCGTGGTCGAGTGTCCCAGTCCTCGAGGCCGCCATTGAGCGCGCGGAACAGGCATCCCCTGTGACTGGGAAGGTTGAGCGGGGAAGGCCTGGAGTAATCCGACGGGCAAAAAGGGAAAAAAGACGGGAGACTGTCCAAGTATCTCAGTGCTTTTGGGAGGGGCTGATGGATTGTCCACAGAATCGAACCCGAGATCGACCAAGCACCATCGCCAGCCCTTACGTAAGGTGAGAAGAAGAAGAAGTGGGTGTTGTGTTCTTGCCGCCGGAAAGGGAGGTGACAAGCCGTTTAGCTGCAGGCCGAGACCTTCGCCTATTGGGCAGACGAAGGTTAACTCTGCCGAGCTTCCCGAACCAGTCTGCGCCGGGGACGCTATCGCTGCGGGCCGCTGTGGGGGGCACTATCGCTTCGCACAGCTCATTGACCATCCCCGATTCGGCCGCGAAAACGAAGGGGTTCAAAAATCTCACCCAACTCCCCCGCGCTCGGTGTTCATTCCCAATCCCGAACAACATTCCTCGCACAGCGGGTAATCCTCTTATCTGTTAGAACCCGACCTGTAATGTAACAATGACGACAGATCCCGTCCCGGCCCCAGCCGCTAATGACCCGCCCGTGCGGCGCACCGAAGAGACCACTGTCGCGCCGGCACCGGCAGATAACGACGCCGACGATGATGAGGGCGTCGACACGGCCACCATTTCTTCCTCTACCGCCTCCCTGACCGAGAGCGTCTTTGCCTACCGCAAACTACACGGGAGACCGTACAAGAAGACCAGCACCACCGAATACTGGGCCCCTGTTGACGACACGCAAAATGAAGGCCTCGACATCATCCACAACGTCCTCCTCATGGCCCTCGACAACAAGCTGTACCTGGCCCCCATCGGCGACCATCCCGGCAAGGTCCTTGACGTCGGAACTGGCACCGGAATCTGGGCTGTGGATTTCGCCGATCAGCATCCGTCCGCCGAAGTCACTGGTACCGACATCAGTCCCATCCAGCCTGCGTGGGTACCGCCAAATTGCAACTTCGAGATTGACGACTGCCTCCGGGAGTGGACCTGGCCAAAGGATCACTTCGATTACGTGCACATCCGCTCCATGTACGGTAGCATTCCCGATTGGGAGGCGTTCTATAGCAAGGCGTTTCGCCATCTGAAGCCGGGTGGCTGGCTCGAGGATCTCGAGATGGATCTGAAGATTTTCTCTGATCACGTCGACATCCCGGCGGATCACGTCTTCAATAAGTGGGCCGACCTGTTCTACTCGGCGGGCGAGAAGATTGGCCGGTCATTCGCGGTGGCGAATAACCACTTCATGAAGGACATGATGATCAAGGTTGGGTTTGTGGATGTCGTGGAGAAGCAGATCAAGGTGCCGCTGCATGGCTGGCCTGGGGATCCGCATCAGAAGCAGATGGGATACCTGGGACAGCTGGGACTGGATCAGAGCTTGGAGGGCTTTGGAACGTTCATCATGACGCAGATTCATGGGTGGACGCCCGAGGAAGCGACCGTGATGGTTGCCAAGATGCGGAAGGAGACGAGGAAGATGTCGTACAAGAGTTGGTATTGGACGTGAGTGCCCCTATTTTCGTTGAAGGTCTAGGCTGGACGGGATTACTGACGTTGCTTAGGACCGTTGTGTATGGGCGCAAGCCTGAGGACGCTGCATAACGCCCCTGCAGTTCCATGGCGGGTGTGGCGGCGGCACGGCTTGAGACAGCGACAGGGGTTTGGATACATTGACAACATGAAATTGACAATTGAGCGAGCAGCGGAGAAGGCTAGGACGGAATGGAGTATAATTTGCATCTTCAGTTGGGCGAGTCGCATTCTTTATCGTTTGGCAGAATCTCAAATGGATACTTTGTACAGACGTTTCCATAAGCGCTGCCTCTCCTTGTCTCAGCCCAAGAGGCTGCATTGTGAGGATGACAATCGATTCTTTGACGGAGGTGCTCTTTTGCTACCGATAAAGGGGAAACGGACTAGGCTCTCTCTTTTATCCAACCTGCAGAAGGCTCCGCATTTGAGTGCCGCCCTGTTGCATTCCAGCGTTCCCCACAGGGCAGCAGAATACCTGGGCTGGGGTCGTCATCTTCCGACATCTCGGAATGAAGTCAGTCCGACACTCGGCTTTCGGCTCTTGGCGTCGGCTGCCCGGCCTGACAGACGGACTTTTGTCTGGGCCCTCAATGCGATGGAAACTCGCTATAATTGAGGGCTCCCTCGTTTTATCTGCCTTGTCGGTTCTGCGTCTTGCTGAAAGACTCGATTTCACACATCCTCTTTCCCCGCCAGGGACCCCTCCCCCAAAGTCGCACACACCGAGCCCTGCCAGACCATCACGAATGACGGCCAATGCCACCCTCACCGAAGTTCGGATTTGGAAACCAATTTGGTTGGCTGCCTGGCCCAATTGGAAGACGCCATTATGAACAACGCGCCCGTCACTGCCCGTTGGGTTGAGACATGACAATGGCAGGGCACCAACCCTCCAGCACGCCCTGGCAGACGTCGGGGTGCTCCTTGCCGCTGATAGTGCATCCAGGCAATCGGTGTGACCCATTCCAACACACCAATTCAGCCCCGCCAGGCAGGCACCGCAGCCCTAGCCCGCCTGCAAGGTCCTTGCCGGCCCGAATAAGGAAGCTACCATGGGGGGGTATTTTTTTAAAGTGCTGGACCTCCCCCGCCGGCATTTGCGCAGCTTTGACAAGCACCTTGTTGGACACGCGATTGTCAGGTGCACACAATGAGCACGTACGGGAAGGTGATCAAGATCAACAAGACCTGCGATCAATGCAGGCAGAGAAAGGTCCGATGCATCGGTGAGACCAGCTCCTGGCAATTTTCGTCGCGCTGCGAAGATTGACACTTGCAAAGTCCCGCCGCCGAAACCGCACACGCGGCCGATCGAGCTTCCCCTCACTTGTGTCAATTGCGTTGTGAGTTGCATCCACCTTGCCAACGAAACGTCGTGGGGTGTGTCTGATTAGTTCTGTGAAGAATCGCGGCGAGCCATGCAATTACAGCATTTTTCGGCGCAAACGAGTGGCGCTACCACCGGGATTGGGGAAGAAGGGGCCGGAGCCTAGCGATGGGGAGCTTTACATTGATCGCATCCTCCAGCGCGGACCTCAGGAGGTTGTGCTGTTTGAGGACGCTGCGATGTTCAAGGTACCGGATAATAGGGGTGAGTTACTTCCAGCTCCTTTTCGAGTGGGAAGTTGTGCTGACTCTTGCCAGTCAAAACGTGTGCGATGGCTTTCTTCAGCAATCAACGAGTGGCGTCTCTCGCGGAGAGGCTCGGCCCCGAATGCCTCACCGATATCGTGGAGAGACTCGAAGGTCTGGTCCAGAAAAGAATCAACGGTCGCGGCGAGGCCGAGCTGGAAGAGTATGCCTCGAGCGCTAGGATCAGCTTCCACAACCCGTTGGCCCCCGAGACAGTCCAGCCTGCAATAGCGAAAGCATTCATCAAGGGTAGGAGCCCAGACCAGAGAGCCCCTTGACGTCAAGCTGACGGTGATTTGCAGCATACTTCGATCACATCCACCCCGTCTACCCGTTCCTCGACGAAGAAGAGTTTTGTTCCATCGCTTTGAGCTCGGCCTTGGACGACGACTACTTGAAGAGAAACCCGGTCTTTTCCTGCCTTTATCACACGGTTTTAGCATTGGGCAGTCAATATTTCCACGGGGGAGGCTTCGTACCTCGGTTGGGGCAGGCGTGGGGGCTCTTCCAGATTTCCCTTGGCTTGATACCGTGTGTGCTTGCTCCGCCTCACTCAGTCACCAATTTACAGGTGGGTTGGTCGATGCTGAATACCCGAGCTCTCGCTGACGACTCTTCGTAGGCATTGGCAGCTATGGTATGTATGCTCCCCAAAGGAATCACTACGTCAAACTAACCGCTTTTTGCACAGTCCATATTTTCGTTGAATCCTTGCTGCGTTCAGCTCGAGCTCACCATCATTTCCGAAGTCGCGAGAATGGCGCATACTCTGCAGTATCACACGACGGCTAACAGCCCGGTTGGACACCTAAAGGCATTTTGGGTTGTGTACTACATCGACAAACTCTCAAACTTCACCGAGTCCGTGAGTTCGGTACGTTCACCGCCACATGGAGGGTTGAAAAGGAGCTGACATTCGCCGCCGCAGCTTCTGGCAGACGAAGACATCGGTTGCATAATACCTCCCGCACCTGAGTCTCTTTTCGACGACTATAACTGGTATATCTCAGCAATCCGCTTCGGACGACTCTGCTCAGTCGCCTACTCTGCACTTTTCTCCGTCAGTGCCTCGTTGAAATCCAAGGAAGGTTTGAGGTCCGCTATTCCTAATATAATGCGCATGTTGGAAAATTGGCGGTTGTCAGTTCCCCTGAAGTTCCGGCCGCAAGAACCGATCCAGATCCAACAAGACGCGACTCCTAGCACGAAGCGGGTGTTCCTCGAGACGCAGTACCACTACCTCAATCTTTTGATTGCTATCGACAGGTTATCCCTACAAGTTGAAGCAGAAGGCAGCCCTGAGAGGGAGAAAGTCAAGTTTCGCCTCATGCGATCAGCTCGTACTGTGATCGAGCTCACGCACCTTGTAGAGCTGGATGGCATTCTCAACATCTTGTGAGTACTATCTCCCGGCTGAGAGTACCCATTACGTCTACAGCAAGCTAATCAATGATTCAAGTCTGTGTGGTATGATGCCAATTGCTGCCCTCTTCATCCTATTCGATTTCGTCGTCCACAATCCGAGGCATCGAGACACGCAAGAGAACCTCATCCTGCTGGACACAGCTGCAGCGCATTTCAGGCTTATAGATGCTGCCTCTCATGGCATCATTCCTGGAAACACCATTGCAGAGTTTGCAGGGATTGCTCGCAAATATGCTACGACTTCCATTCAAGCAACCTCCGTTTCTCGGGCTCGCGAGCCCCCCGTGGGCAACCCCTCCGCAACTTCAGTGCCGCAGATCGCGCCCCTCCCGATGTCGAATGATTTTGGGCTTACCAAACTCCAACTCACCGCCGTGAACTCGAATAGCACCCAGGTTGGTTTGTACTGCCATTACGCCACGAAGAAAGCTAACCAGGAACCAGGAGTCGCAGAGTACGCCATCCTACAGCAACCCCGAAAAGAGTGTGATAGCTGCTGAGCCGAGTCCCGAAGCGCCACAAGCTGCCGAATATCTCAACTACCCAACCACCGATACAATGCTTGAAGCCGATACTTCCTTGGGAGATCTGAAGAGCCTCTTCGGGTGGGTCTTCCCGGATTGGGGCGACATGTCCATCACCTGAGTCTTCAGGCGCGGGCCTGGAGGGCGCAATCATCGGTTTGCACTGCACGCTCTCGGCACTCCGAAGAGTGAGTGGTCTGATATTGTGATGGCGGACGAGGCTTTTCGCAACGACGCGTGCGCTTGCCACAAAGCCACCGGCCGACAGAGATCTCATACTGAGCGATCTGCGCACCGAAATGGCAATGTGAGTTCGCTTTTCTCTCTGTCTTCGCAGCTTCTAATCAGTCATTGGTCAAAGCATTCTGAGCTCAGCCCACTTTCAGGGCACCTGTCCCCTGACCTACCGTATGCAGATCAAAAGATACCACGTGGCGATAGAAACGGTCTCGACCATCAAGATGGATACAAGAGCTCTATGACGGTATTGAGGGCCGTTTCCTGGATTCGAAGGCATTCGAAGGATCTTTCATACCCTCTATCCCGAAAAGCAAGACCTGTGAGGAATAGAAGGACGCATGGGTTACTTCTCACCAAGGGCTAGGGAAGAGAGCCAAACAGTTTTCTTTCACGACTTGAGGGTCCCTTGACACGCATTCTCTGAATGTGAAAAGGCATTCAGAGGATCTGTTGATCCACCCTGTCTCAAAAGGCAAGGCCTGTTTGGAACGCAAGGGGGCATGGGATTCCAGTCCGCCACCAGCCCGTCAGCCGATGGGGCGAGCAGCTTCGACATGCCACGTGAGGCTCTTCGCTGGCAAAGGTGAGAATGGCGTACAATCAGTAATAACGACGTGTGCGGGGTTTGTCTGCTGCGCGGCAGTTCCCCCGGCTTGGCGTGCTGGCTTCAACGTCACCAGAAATACAAATCAGTTTATTACACGAGACGCAACCCAGCAGAGCTGTTACCACATCGATCTTGAATGTCGGCGACAGTGGGTCACAGGGGACCCATCCGTCGGGCGAGAGAACTTTGAGTTCTCTTGCTTGACGGGGGAGGGGTGAAGGGCTACTCATCGCTCCTGACCCTGAGGCGCATTTTCCGGACTATGGCGTCTGACCGCGGCCTCGACGGTACGCTGCTGCCATGCGATATCTTCGACCTCATCGTTGGTCGCTATAATGCTGGGACGCCTACACATGTCCCTAGATGACTGCCTGAAACAATACGAGGCAACAAGCGCCGCAGTCTTCGGTCATCCAGCCCCATAGTCCAGGCTTGGGAAACTAATCAACAGGGTGTCCACTGGATCGTTCTCCGATTTGGGTGTGTTGGAACGGGAGATACAGCGCCTCTTGCAAGAGCGGGGTACGGAACCCGATGAGAAGTCTCAGGAAGAGAGTCCGCGATGTAAAGTGCGAGCAGCCATATATCATCTAACAACGGCTGGAGGCACTCGAATAACGTCTTCAACTAACATTTGTCCCTTGCTTAGGATGATTTCCGTGATGAGGACAACTAGAAGCAAGTCAGATGTCATGCCAAACTACACGTCGCATCACCCCACACAAGAGAACTACGACTGCTCGATTTGGAAGGCCGCATGCTCGACGGTAGCCGCACCTATATTCTTCAAGCCGGTGAAGCTTTCTGGGGGCGAGGAGTGGTGTGATGGTGCTATGTGCAGAAATAACCCTATCAACGAGGCATTCAATGAAACCAGTCGCGAAAGAGAGGGTGACTGACAGGGGCGTTCGATCGGTTACATCATCAGTATTGGCACTGGAATCGGCGACACGGCCAGCGTTTCAAACTCTGTTGGCAACTTTCTGAAAAGTGTCATCAAAATCATGACAGACTCGGAGGATGTCGCAGACGCCTTCCTGAAGAGCGATTTGGGGCAGCAACTTCAACGCGATCGCCAATACCTCCGCTTCAATGTGCCGCAGGGCATGCAGACGCTACGACTGGACGAGTGGAGAGAGGTTGAGAAGATGAAGGCGGTGACGACCGAGCACCTTTCCAAGCACGATGTTGGAAACGCTGTCAAGTCATGCGCGCGGTCTCTTTTCGACCCAGACGGAACTTTGGCTCGTTGGTACCTGGTTATATCAATTCAGCACACTACAAATCCGAAGATTGACTGAAGATAGATTGCTCCTCAGACCCCCGGTTGCTACCAAGAAGGGCAACTGCTCTCTTCAACGGGCCTTGCCTTAACTTTGTAGAACGTTTCAGTTACTCGTTGACACTTACAACAAACTTGTTCGCCTTCTCGGGAACCTTCCGCTTTGAATCGCTCAAGCTGCCGCCAACATTGTCCATAGACAAATCTCACTCGGTGAATACGCGACAAGCTATCAAAACACATCAGACAGACTCGAAGCTCTGTTGGAAATGCCCGTGCGTGACCGAGGGACGCGCGATCCCCGAAACGCAAGGCAGTCGGTTAACATCACAGGGGAGGTGTCATTCGAACGATTGGAGTCCCCATCGCCTCTATCCGTCACCTTGCTGGGCTACCTGTCCTGTTTTCACTGGGACTCCGTTCCGCGCGATTTTCTCCGGCGGCTGCCCTTGCCCCCTGACTTGCGCGACCCTGAGTTCCGGCACGTCCTCTCTCGGCCAGTGCACCTCTCCCTCTTGAAAGAATACGACGTCGAAAAAAGCATCCGCCTCCGGATGCACCCCTTGGTCCACGAGTACTTGTCGAAGTGCATCGGCAACGTGGCCGAGGATGCGGAATTTCTTGATCCGTGTGTTCAGTTGGCGACATGTTCCCTGCATCCAAGGGCGAGGATGAGGCCGGCTGGCGGGCCTTCGCACTGCTCGCCCCTCACTCCTGAGAATGATGCAACTCTCCGAATCTCGTCACTTCGAGTCACTAGGGCTGGTGAGGCTCATGCGGGGGCTAGCTTTATACCTGAATGCATTTGGAGACCTAGGCCTGGCGTGCAGCACCGCGGCAAAGAGCGCTAGGGACGGTCCGGCGCATTCGGGCTCAAGACCGAGCTCTGGAGCATCAAATCCGCCAGATCCTGATTGAGTGCCTATGCAACAATAGGCGCTATGTTGAGGCGCTGGAGGAACTTGAGCTTTCGCTACATTATTTGAAAACCGGCAACGCCTGGACAAACTTGGGAGGCAACGCCACCGAGGAGCTCGAATTCTTAAAGATGAAGTGTACGCTTCTAAACGCCCTGGAACGCCACAAAGAGACCTACAAGACCACCGTCAAAATGCAGGGTTTTGTAGCCGCGTGTGCAAGAAATGGCATGATGTCGGATAGGCAGAGGCGGCAGGTAATTGCGATGTCGAAGCACAACGCCGCGTTTGCTCTTGCCAGCGCTGGAAAGTCTGAAACTGCGCTACATCACGTCGAAGAGGTTCTTGCGGACGCAAAGGACGCAGGAGGGGCGATTCAAGCGCCCAGAGGAGACTATTTATCTTTATTGAGTCTCAAGGGCCGTCTCCTGCGAACGCTTCCAAGCACAAGGGGCAAGGATATGACATAGTCGCCGCGCATCCTCAGAGCGGTCTACAATGAGCGTTTCCGGACGGGGGGCATCATGGGTATAGGTACCTGGGCGGCGCTGAACCCGGTCCTAGAGACGGTAGAGTTCCACTATAACGAGGATGATGGCGCTGGCGAGGGGATCGCACTGCAGACGGCGGAAGAATTGATCGTCACGGCGTTAGAGGCATGCAGCGGCGCCGTCGCGAAGCAGACGAGGATTTCTAGTCCGGAAGCGTTCAGGGGGTCTATCAAGGTCTTTCTTGGTCACTTTGACAGGTTCCAATGGCACTACGGGCACCGGGGGAAGGCGCTCGACTACCGCATGCAGCGACTGGCCGAGGCCATGGCGGAGAGCTTCCTACTGCAGGGTGACATGATCTCACGAGCCATTTCCAAGGCAAATTGGGTCGGGTCGCGCCTCCAGAAGACTGGGAGACCCTGTCGAGGCGGAGGCCTATCACCGCAGGGCGCTCAAGATGTTTGCTCGACTGGTATGCAATGCAAGACCGGCCAGCGCTGGATGGGTTGCCCACGGAGGGGCGGATTCAGAAGACCATATCTGCTTTCCGTCGCAGAATTGCGATTGCGATTGCTCGTCAAGGGCCGCTTCGACGACAACGCGTGGGAATAACGCAGGCAACGGATGGGCGAGCTGGAATAGGCCGAGACCAAGTACGGCACCCTGAAAGAATAAAATAGAGCAATATCGGAGCGATGAGCATGTATACGACGAAGCACGGGTCAAGATGGAGACTGGCGATGAGGCACACACTGCGAGACAGCGGGTAGTGGGCGGAGCACAAGAGGGCACTGTCTCGCGCTGAAAAACGACATGGGAAACTCGTGGCAAGGGCCCAAAGCCCCAAGGCAGATGGAGCGGATGGTGGTGTGTCGGGTGTAGATGCTGCTGGTGATGTCGCCGAAGAAAAGTTGAGGGCGAAGTTGAAGAACATTCTCAAGTTGAAACATAAGGGGCATCAGCAGAGCTGAGGTAACGTAACGCACAGTGGAAAAGCTCATTCAGGATGACGACGCTGGTGAGAATTGGGTAAGGTAATTACGGCTGGTGCCGACGTTCCGGTTCGTATCCCGTCTTTCGGTTCCTTCAGGGGTGGACCGCCCAAAAAAGTCACGAGAGCGGAGGCAGGAACGTAATTTACCGCCTTACCTTGACTTCATGCGTGCGAATTCCTCGGATGTGGCAGTGCATTGTTTGTGTGCTAAAGCGCGTCCTGCTTTGGTGATGACGTCCGCTGCGAGATCGCGGTCGATGGCAGATCGGCGGCTCAAACGTCGCACGGCTTTGTCGACGTCGAGGAGAACTGGTTTGGATGTTCTGTTGTTCGTATGCCCTGTAAAACTGATGTGCGGTGAGGCGACAAGAAACTTCGTGCTACGCAAAGTGCAATCGTGATGGAGGGCTGACATGCGTGAGACAGAGAAGCGAGCAGCGCTTGTCCTGAAACGGCGCTCGTGTCTGTGCCAGGAGTGAAGAAAAGGGGTCAGTGGTAGGAGTGATTGGCAGCTGTCGCCAATATTGGTGACCGTGGCTGCTCCCCACAGTCCCGCGTCAGCCCGAACCTGGTAAGGGCGGTGGGACGAAAAAAAACGGCCCCTGGTTGGGTGCAGGGGTGGGTCTCCAGGGAATATAATTCCCGCCCTGCCCAGCTCCCTCGCAGGCAATCCAGGCACATTTGCTTGGCAAAGGCTTGGTTCCCGCGCCACGAGTTCGATTCAGGGGCCACCTCAAATGGAATGACAACAGCCAAGGCCGCCCAGAGAATATCCATCTCGTCCATTCGTTTTCGTTTGTCGCGCGACGACACCACATCTCGGTAATCTCGATAATGGTAGTAGGGATGGCCATGTGGAGGAGAGTTTGCGCCCTGCTGGCGCTGTCGATCGCGACACCCGCGCAGGCGGCGCTCGAGGTTGACCTGCAATCGCCTGGTGAGCCGTCCTTTCCCATCCCTCAATTCGCGTCGACCCGTGCCGCGATGCAAACATGCGGCGGGCGCACCCGCAATTGACGGCAAACCTTACTGACGATTTCGCGCCGCAGCATCGATCCGGGCCGGCGCAAAGATCATCGCCAAGAATCTCATGAGCTACTACCACGGCGAAGAGCCCGGCAACATCCCCGGAGTGCTCCCTGGGCCACCGCCGGGAGGGCCGTACTACTGGTGGGAAGGCGGAGCGATGTGGGGGACGATGGTCGATTACTGGCACTACACCGACGACAAGACGTGGAACAACAACACCGAGTTCGCGCTGCTGTTCCAATCGAACGAACCCCAGAACAACTACATGCCAAGCAACTGGACGATGTCGCTTGGCAACGACGACCAAGGCTTCTGGGGCATGTCGGTCATGCTGGCTGCCGAAACCATCTTTCCGGATCCACCGCCAGACCGGCCCCAGTGGCTCATGCTCGCCCAGGCCGTCTTCAACACGCAGGCCCACCGCTGGGACGCACAAACATGCGGGGGCGGGCTCCGCTGGCAGATCCCCTTCGCCAACACTGGCTACAACTACAAAAACAGCATTACCAATGCCATTCTTTTCAACATGGGCGCGCGCCTTGCCCGATACACCGGCAACGACACATATGCACAGATTGCCGAGAAGGCGTGGGACTGGATGGAGGCCCTAGGCTACATTGACAAGGATTACAACATCTACGACGGCGCGCACGTCGAGAACAACTGCACCGACCTGATCAAGGCCCAATTCTCGTACACGGCCGGCATCATGATACAGGGGCTGGGCTTTATGCACAACTACGTACGTCCGCAAACTCAATTCCGGAGAACGGACAGACCACTGACACACGCTGCAGACCAAGGGAAAGGAGCCCTGGGAGACCCGTCTCACGGGCCTGACCAAGCGCACGCTCGAATTTTTCTTCCCGGGCGGCATCGCTGTCGAAATGGCCTGCGAGCTCGACACCCACGTCCAATGCACGACGGACATGTTGTCCTTCAAGGGCTACGTCGCCCGCTTCATGGCGCAAGCGGTCCAGGTCGCGCCCAACCTGCATGACATCATCATGCCGGTCCTTCGCTCCTCGGCCGCCGGCATGCTCCAGAGCTGCAACCCCGATGGAACCTGCGGCTTCCGGTGGAACACGGGCGCGTACGATGGCTTGACGGGCGCTGGCCAGCAGATGAACGCTCTTGGAACACTGATGGCCCTGCTTGTCTCTCAGCCCTCGACTCTTCGTCCGGTCACGAATGGCACCGGCGGTACGAGCCTTGGCAACCCAGCTGGTGGCGGTGACCCCGAAGTGGAGAAGTTCATGAAGCCCATCACGGCAGCTGACCGTGCTGGCGCCGGCATCCTCACTGCGCTGGGGATCATCGGAATAACGGGCACCTTGGCCGTCATGAGCACGAGTTTCGGCGAAGGCGGCTTTTCTTTTTCGTTCAAGTGATTTGGCATATTTGCATGTGAGGGAGCAGCGAACAAAAGGCAGAAGAGTGATTTGTTTGAGAGTGTTGTCACGTCATGGGTATATCCCGGTGTACGATGAATCAGGCTGGGATAGGGAGCTGCATGTACCATTGACTGCTGCTTTGGGTTGTCTTCTACCATACCATTTTTTGTTGTCTGGCGTGACTGCTATTTTCTTTTTGTCAGGTCAGGGGGCATTTGGGTTCCCGTCTATAGGGTATCAGATCTCAGGGAGTTGGGGAGTTATGTGACTGGCAGGAAACTGAAAGAGGGTGATATAGCCGAACTGTACCTGTTTTGGGTAACTGTCCCCTGGTCTTGTGACGGTTGCTTGACGTTTGTGTTGTTCCTGGCCGCCATACCTGTTCGTGAGACTGTTCCTATGCTTGTCATGAGGATGGGTCGGGGGGTGAGTCACTAAGCTGTTGGAATTGCGTCTGTCGCTCTTCAGCGATAAAGTGGTTAGGTGGTTAAGTGGAAGCGATGTCACTGCTGAGTAGCCAGGCTTAACCCCCTTCCCGTGGAGGCCTGATGCAGTCACCACGTGAGAGAAGGAGCGCCTGTCAGAGTGTAAACAATTCATTGTTCCTCAATGCACGACACACAAAGGCGGTCACTGCTAAATCTACGACCGTCCCCGTTGAATCAAGAGCCACATCTGTTGCTGCAGCTGTGAAGCAAGGTATTGGCTGGTCGTGGTGACTTCTCAACCGACTACTGCTCGTCTTTCCACGGGTATAAAAGACATTACTTCCCAACACCTCTTTCCCTCCAGGCTGCATCTTCTCCAGATATCCCCTCCTATAACTACGAACTACCAACTACCAACTACCAACTACCAACTACCAACTACCAACTACCAACTACCAACTACCAACTACCAACTACCAACCATCAACCATTAACCATCTTCTTTCCAGGCATCATCACCGCCCACCAATACCACTTGCCCAGGTATCTTCATCCATCAACACCATCTACCACAATCCCAAATGTCTACCGATCTAACATGCTCCCTCGCCCAACCCACAGCCGCCATACCAACAATGACCGACGCATGCGACGACAAGGGCCGAGCGAGGACTGAGATGGCCCTTGACATCCTCATCGGCGTCAATGTACTTATCATGCTCAGCCTTCTGTTCTTCCGCTCGCACAGGCGGTTCAAGAAGAGTATCGTGGGGGACGGAAAGACACCCCCAGGGGCTGTCTGAGGTATCCAGGGAGGGTCCGTTGATGGGTCGAGGATTTGTTGGGGGTTGGGTAGCAGGGTTTGAGGCCAGTCCTTGGAGCGAAGAGCTAGGATTCCGCTATGAGATCAGCTGGGTTCTGAGGGAGGTTTTTACATTGTATTCAGGATGTTCACTCACGTCTTAATTTGGTCGTTTGTGGTTGGATTGTGCGTTTCTTGGGGTCGAGGGAGTCTCATGTCTTAGTAGACTTTGCCTCGCTGTCAATGTCAATTAGTTTACTGCCTCTTTGCCCCAACAACTGCATTGTCTCACATACCTCCAAACTACCAAATCAAAGACCAAAGCATATCCTTATTCCGCCTTGAATTCGGACTCGCCATCTGCTTCTTGGATCCCCAAACATCCTGAAACCCCAGTCCATCTACCTTCTCGTCAGCCTTCTCATCCGTCCCGGTCGTCACGATCTTCAATCGCTTGGAAGGCGGCTCCTCGGCTGGCGGTTCCAGTTCCGCAGGGGTTGGATCCTCGGGGGCGGGGGTCTCTCCAAACACACATGTCATTGAGAAGGTGATCCGCCCGGTGTTTTGAACGGGTGGTGAGAGTTCCTCGGGTTGTTGTTGGCCAGGGGCAGCGGGTCTGGCGAGCAAGATCGTCTTGGGCTTTGGCTTGCAGCAGTCGCGCTTCGAGGGGGGATCCTTGGGGTCGCGGGGTAGCGGGGATTTCGGCCATTTCGGAGCTGGAATTTGTCAGATTTGGGTGAAGTAACAGGTTAGATTGTCGAAAAAAAAAACAAGAACGGCTGATGGTGGGTTTCAAGATCAAAGGTAGTTCTATTTAGGAAGTGTATGCTCGCATGGAAATTGCTGTCTGGCACGCAATGCTTGAGGACATCCGAGTCAAAGGGGCGCGCTCAAGTAAGAAAGTATAAGTGTGACCGGGATATCTCCGAAGAGCACTAGGATGACTGATAGGAAGGGGAGAAATTGGAATAGAGATGCCGTATAAGAAAAGAACAAAATTGAGATTACTCACGTCCATCGGGGATATTTCCGCTTGCGTGGCAAACCCATCTTGCCTACAGGTAGCA